>JASDDO010000024.1:555711305-556913410 GCA_030015575.1 Agapanthus africanus
GACATGGACTTGGAATCATCCTTGTCACTCTGGAAGCTGGAGTCAGCAAAGGCCTCAACCTGCAGGTCTTTTCCGCCATACACCAAGAACATCTCCTTAGTCCTTCTCAGGTACTTGAGAATGTTCTTTACTGCTATCCAATGTTTCTCCCCAGGGTTTGACTGATACCTGCTTACCACACTCAGTGCATAAGCCACATCCGGTCTGGTACACAACATCGCATACATTATAGAGCCTACCGCAGAAGCGTAGGGTATAATAGACATGTGATCCCTCTCCAAATCAGTCTTGGGAGACATCTCTTTGGAGAGGGTGATCCCGTGACAAGCCGGTAGATTACCGCGCTTGGAATCTTCCATACTGAATCTCTTCAGTATGGTGTCGATGTACCTGGACTGCGAGAGTCCTAATATTCTCTTGGATCTGTCACGGTAGATCCGGATACCCAGAATGTAGGAGGCATCACCCAGGTCTTTCATGGAGAACCTGTGTGACAAGAACCCCTTGACAGATTGTAGCATAGGAATGTCATTTCCTATTAAGAGAATGTCATCCACGTATAAAACGAGGAATACTACAGTTCTCGCTACAAATCTACAATAGATGCATGGTTCATCTGGATTTTTGATAAAGCCAAATTCTTTGACCGTCTCATCAAAACAGATGTTCCAACTCCGCGATGCCTGCTTGAGTCCATAAATGGACTTGAGCAACTTGCACACCTTTCCGCTGCTCCCACCCTGAATGAAACCCTCTGGCTGGTCCATATAGACACACTCCTCTAAATGACCATTTAGAAAAGCTGTCTTTACATCCATCTGCCAAATCTCATAATCGTGGAAAGCAGCGATGGCAAGAAGGATCCGAATGGATTTCAGCATAGCTACTGGAGAAAAGGTTTCGTCATAGTCCAAACCAGGTCGCTGACGAAAACCCTTTGCTACCAGTCTAGCTTTATAGGTCTCAACCTGTCCATCTACACCAATCTTCCTTTGAAGATCCACTTGCATCCTACGGGTTTTACCCCGTCTGGAGCAATGTCCAACGTCCATACTTTGTTGGTGTACATGGACTCCATCTCGGTCCGCATTGCATCCAGCCATTTTACCGAGTCGACGCTCTGAATGGCTTGCTGGAAGCTAGTAGGCTCATCACAATCCAGGATGCAGTCTTCTCTATCCCCGTCAATGAGAAAACCGTAGTACCTCTCGGGCGGATGAGACTGCCTACTACTCCTGCGGAGCGGCATAGGAATGTCCTGTTCTTTTGAACCTTCTGGTTCCACTAAACTTTCAGTAATAGTTTGTGGTTCTGGAATTTCTTCCAGTTCTATTGCGCTCCCACTTATTTCTTTTTCCATGAACTTTCTAGAAAGTGGGCATGGCGAGAAACAAGGACTTTTTGTTCCTCTTCGCAATAGAAGTAATATCCCTTGGAGTTCTTTGGATATCCCACAAACTTGCACTGTACTGAGCGTGCCTCGAGCTTGTCCGCATGCTGCTTTTTTACAAAAGCTGGACATCCCCAATGTCTTAATGTGATTAAGATAGGGTTTCTTCCCACTCCATAACTCATATGGTGTGGTAGGCACAGTCTTAGTGGGAACACCGGTTCAAAAGATATGCAGCTGTTTCTAGCGCATACCCCCAGAACGATCGCGGTAACTCAGCGTTACTCATCATGGACCGTACCATATCCAATAGGGTTCGGTTCCGTCTCTCCGATACACCGTTATGTTGCGGAGTGTATGGAGGAGTAAGCTGAGAGAGAATTCCATTCTCTTTTAAATAGTTCAGGAATTCGGCACTTAAGTATTCTCCTCCTCGATCCGATCTTAGGATCTTGATACTTTTGCCTGTTTGTTTTTCTACTTCATTCTTATATTCCTGGAATTTTTCAAAAGCCTCGGATTTATGTTTCATTAAGAAGACATAACCGTACCTTGAAAAATCATCCGTAAAGGTAATGAAGTAAGAATAACCGCTTCGCGCATGTGTAGACATTGGACCGCACACGTCGCTGTGTACGAGTCCCAAGAGCTCGCTCGCTCTTTCTCCGTGTCCAGAAAACGGAGCCTTTGTCATCTTTCCTTTGAGACAGGATTGACAAGTTGCATACGATGATATTCGAACGAATCTAAATATCCTTCAGTATGTAACTTAGTCAATCTTCTCTCGTTGATGTGACCCAGTCTACAATGCCATAAGAAAGTTTTATTAATTTCTGGAGACTTTCTTTTGTGTGTATTCTGGATATTGAAAATCTGTGGTTGGTTAAAACGTATATACCGTTGTTCAATGTACCTGACCCAATCAACACTTGATTAAGGTGAATGTTCACTACATTACTTACAAATGCAAATTCATAACCTTCTTTAGATAATAAAGATACAGAAATGATATTACAGGTTGCATTTGGTACATAATAACAACTACGCCAAAACCAAAAGTGTCCATCTGATAATCCCAGGTGATAGTCCCCCACGGCCTCAGCATCCATGCTAGCACCGTTCGCAACTCTGAGGGTCATGTCACCTGCCTTCAAAACTCTACGCTTTCTCAACGCCTGCAAAGAATTACAGATATGAGACCCTGATCCGGTATCCAATACCCAGGAAGTAGAGTTTATTGATAGACAGTTTTCAATAACATACACACCTGAAGCTGAAGCTGCAACTCGCTTCAAATCCTGTGTTCTGGCTTTCCAAGCCTTGCAATCTTGTTTCCAGTGACCACTTTTGTGACAATAGAAGCATTCTTCCTTCCCCACCAGCTTCCCCGCTACCTTTGTTGCTTTACCCTTTCCCTTCGTATCCACTTTACCGACACCGCCTCTTGGTTTGGCGGGGGCTTTCTTCTTCTTGCCCTTGGCTTTCGTCCCTGGACCTAGAAGAGGAAGATCCTCCTACAAACAAAGTGGATGTCCTCCCTACCCTTCTGTAGGGTGCCCTCAGCAGTCCTCAACATGTTCAGAAGTTCGGCAAGTTCAACCTCCTTTCCTTGCATGTTGAAGTTAAGAATGAACTGGGCGTAAGTGGAAGGAAGGGACTGGAGAATCAAATCGGTATAGAGTTCATTCTCCAACGTGGTCCCAAGGTCCGTGAGCTCCTCTATGTAGCCGATCATCTTAAGCACGTGGTCCGCTACCCGATGATCCGACGGCCAACCTTGCCGAAAAGAGCTTCTTCGACACTTCGTATCTAGCGATACGAGACTGCTCTCCATACAGTTCTTTTGTATGGAGAAATATGGACTCTAGGTCCATATTCTCGTGCCTCCTCTGATGTTCGTTGTCCATCGAGGCTAGTACGAGGCATCTGGCCCTCGCGCAATCTATCTCCCATGTCTTACGGATTTCAACATCCGCGACGCTGGAGGTGGGACCTGGGACAGGGGGAGCTTTGGTGGTAAGTATATACCCCAGCTTGTCATAAGTGATAGCCATCTTGACATTCCTGAGCCAATCTTTGTAGTTTGGCCCTGTCAATATGTTTTTATCTAATAGTAACTTAAGTCGGTCATCTTGAATGGTCGCTGCAATTTAGGAGAGAGAAAAGAAACACTTTAGCATGATGCTCTTGCAAGTTTAGAGTGGTTTTTAGTTTGTCTAAACTGGATGGCTCCCACTGTCCTCTCGAATCCCTTCTCAAACCGTAAAGAAAAGGATTAGCCCGGGATCATTCTCACCGTACAATACTTGCTTAACCGTTCAGCCAGGCCAGTGTCGGTACTTCGAGGGAGGTTTTCCAACGCTTTCGCGAAGTTCCTTAATTAAGTAACCTCTTTTCCTGTGGGCGTAGCCCCGCTAACACCTTTCTAGGCACCTACTAGGTTTATAGCATTGATCGTTAAGTGAGAGTTTTCCCGAGGAGTAGCATATACTCACAGTAGGATCGGGATCCAAATATCATCGCGTGATAAAGCCGAAGGAATCCTACCAGAATCATCACACTCCAAATGGTATGCAACACTAGCAAGTTTCAGTACTTATGAAACTCCCGATGTGGATTTTTGCCCCATGCTCTTATGACCTTGACTTTGGCCAAAATATCATAAGTCACATGTCAAGTTCTACCCGTCATTCTCCTGGTTAATTTGGACCCACCCGTACCTACCCTTGACTTTGGCCAAAATGGCAGCACGACTGTCCCAAATCAACGCATCTATCTATGCTGCACATGAATACCCAAACGCTACCAATCACTATGCCTTGACTTTGGCCAAAATACATAGCTTGAATACTTTTGACCATTCATGTAGAATGACGGAGGGCTACGAATGGTTTTGGCGAAACCGTGAACGTAGTGAACTTGATATAATCGATGGAACGAGATAGCTTTTAAAAGGAGTGGTTCAAGCTCCGCGTTTAAAAGTTTAGTTTTGAAAAGAACCGAGTGGTTTTCAAAGTGTTCCAATCGACTTTTACTTGGTTTATTTCTTGCATTAGTTCTTTTAATGCGTCCCATCATTTAATCCTACCATTGCAGAAAACAACCAAAATATGACGTACGCTTATGCCATTCGCATTCGCCACGGGGCCCCGTCATCACCCGTTAGGTTACTTAACTAACGACAGAGCGGGGGCTGGGCTAGCGCGGCTGTAAAACATAAGCAACGCCTAAATAGTTATTATATATAAATATATAGCAATGATAGACATTACAGATCACAGATGAATACATTGGATATACTAGGAATCCGCAATGCGTTCGAGCCTGCAACGCAAAGCGGATTACACGGTCGCGGTGAATAGCCAATACCCCACCCAAGACCCCTACGGGTGCGGCAAACTACCCGCCAAGCACCCGAAGCGAAGCAACCTCCCTCACCACCGTGAGTAGGCCACTCGGCGCTTCGAGATACCCGGTAGTTTGTGCACCCCCTCCATGGGTCTATCCTAGGAGCAAAAACAGTAAAAAGAATTATACAATGACGGCTACAACCCCGACCCGGTTGTGCGGCCATACAAAGAATATTATTACATCAATTTACATGTTACAAATGAATGAAAGAAAAACAACGCTCATCTCACATCCACCCCGGCCATTCACCCGCGACAATCCAATCCATTCATATCCACAAACCAATAACAATCACAGATCATGTATAACCCCGACTAATAGTCTTATAGCGATTAGCCGACGTTCAATACATGCAAGCATTACAGATATAACCGATGTAGTTAAAGTGTAGTGAAGTTCCGAAAAATACGGATTTATAGGCCCCCAAAAGTAAATTTTAGTTCTGGAAAATCTGGGCACATATAACATATCCTAAAAATCCTAAAACCAACACAGAAACATACTGCACCAAAAACGATACAGAGAGGGGACAAGACGGCCGCGCTTCCGCGGCAAGAGCTTCCTTATGCCGCGGAAGCGCGGTCCTCTAGACTCCTCTCTGGTTCGTCTTTGGTGGTATTTCACACAAAACCCTGAGATAATTTTTGAAGTATAAAGTTTTTCATTTTGACCAGAAAAAAAATTAACAGAAACTAGGGTTTTGCGAGTTTGGTTTTTCGATTTTCCGGTTTCAAAACTTCGTTACACTTAACTACTTAGCTAGTTTAGGTTTAGTTAGGCTCTGATACCACTGTAAGTCCGTGTTGCCCACCCCGGTGCTTACGGGGAGGCGGAAAACATAATAAAAAAACGGATTTTTAATGACTTAGGCAACATGGACCAAGCTTGTGAGGATCTTTGCTAAACGAAAACTAGCTAAAGTAAACTAACAACTAACTAAGTTGTAGAAAGGTTATACCTTTGGTCTTTAGTCCTTCTCTCCTTGCTCGTCGGAATGGTAGAAAGGCCTCACCTTGCTTGTCTTCTTCCGTCAAAGAAAGATCCACTTGAAAGCCACCACCTTTAGCTTCAACTCCAAGCTAGGAGTAACTAGAGTGCAAGAAATGCTAAGACTTGAACCCTAGAAGAGAGTAGAGAGGATCAAGTGAAGGTTTTTCTCAAGCTTTTTGTTTCTCAACACATGAGAGGGAGAGAGCTTGAGGGAGAGGATGAACAAGAGAGAGAAATGATATGAGAGAATGAGAAAATAATAGAGCTCTTCTCACTAATATGTGTGAATTAATTTAATTGAATAATTAGCTAGATAATTATCATGGTAAATCATGACATGACGATTATCATTTCAAATTGCAAAGATAAAAAAGCATCTTCCAAAAGAAATTATGATGGTCAAAGTGTCAACCTAGGTCAACAAGTCAAAGAAGTCAAATGGTCAACAACCACAACCATGGATAATTATTAAACTAATTACTAATTAACAATAACACACACATAAATATTAGGGTTAATAAAATGACAATAGCCATTAACCCTAATCAAGGTCCTCTCCCTCAATCTCAAGCAACTGTGCATACGCACCCGCATTCGTGATCCGAGGAACACGAACACAATGAGAAAAACCAATCTCAAATCATATACTAGGATCCGGCTTAAACCAAAGCCCGCTAGTATAAACTGTCCGGACAGCAAACGTGCACAAGTGCGCGAATGTGAACGAACCCTGTCGCAAAACCATGCGACCTCTACTCATTTTGCCTAAAGGCGAATAGCTCTCTGTGTGGGACTCTAAAGACTCGACACTACGCTGGCAGTGGGTTTAACCACAGACCGCAAGCGGCACTAGCTGTACGTAACGGTCCCCAGGTAGATGTCGATAAGAAGACTGATGAGGTGAACCCCATCGGCACTCCTACTGAGCCTGTATGTGACAGTCTCCGTACAGTCCGGTCTGTTCCTCTGATACATCGCATGGCGGGCCTAGGGGGGCGGTGAACGTCAGTCCCCTAATAGCGGTACAAGTCGTGTCGGAGTGTAGCCCAGAACACCTTGAGATAACACTGGAAACCTACCAGTATATCTCGCTTGCCCTGGCCAGGGACTACTCGTGTAATGGCTCTCCTGGACACAGCGCGATGTCAACCCCCAATACCGGGAGAGACGAATCCTGTCTAACCGTCACTGCCTCCAAGTGCTTCGGGACTGCACCCAAAAACTACCTGTTTGCACAGCTCCTTTGAGCCGTGGTAGGGTAGTAATCAAAGTGCAGTGGGAACACACTCGAGGCGAAGTGACAGTGTCAAGTCAGCGGACTAAGCTGTACTCATGTCATCTGGGAACTGATAACTGACGATAGGTATATTACCAACCAACAGTTCCCGACGAGTCCTGTCCAGTGTACTCGTAACCTAACGAGCACCCGCATACTATCCCAAGTGCGACGTACTAACGGCTGTGGGACAGACCGTCTCCCACACTGGGATGAGAAGCGCATACGCTAGTCTACTCCGGAGTATCGATGCCCTGTCTCGATAGTCCAACGACCAGGGACCTGTATAAGGATGTGCTTATAGATTACCCAGCTCCCACGAGTGCGAGCGCCATCACAACGCTGGTAATCAAGCAAAGATCCTAAGGGCTCTACTAATATGTATACCAGCAATATGCTAAAAGAAACACATGCACATATTAAAGCAGAGACAAACCAAGTAGCATACTACCATTTCGAGCAAGATTGTATATACAACTGTGAATATCCCAAGCTTCCATTAAGTAATATACAAACTAGTATGATACAGTAATGGCCTCTAGGGCATATACACTAACATGAACTAGAATCTCCGGCTTGCTAAACCCTTGATCCTAGAGTGAGTAGAGAGTGTCTAGGGGTTGTTTCTTTTTCAAGGTGAGGGATTCTCAACACATGAGAAGGAATCACCTTGAGCTTGAGGAAGAAGAAGATGAAATGAGGAGAGAGAATGATTATGATAGAATGAGCTCTTTTCTTTTGCAACCATAACTAAAAGAAAAGGAATTATCTAATTAATAATAATAAATCAAAAATGAAATAGTTGATGGTTGTATTTGGAATGACCACTATCATAACTTTCAATAAATGAGTGTAAGCATGAATCAAGGAGAATCCTTTCAAAGCATGATGGTGGTCAACATTCAACCATGGTCAACAAGTCAACAATGGTCAACAAGTCCACAAAATCAACCATAACAATATTTCATTTAATTACTATTATTAATTGATATTTCATAAATCTATTAGGGTTTGGAAAATGACGACTGTCAACTGTGCATACGCACCCGTTCCGAAACCCTAATGAAATACCTCATCCTCCGCCTCAAGCAACTGTGCATACACACCTGCATTCTCGTTCCGAGGAACAAGAATACCAAGATATAAAAGCAACCCCAAAATATATACCAGTATCTGGCTCAAACCAGAGCCAGCCAGTAAAATCCGTCCGGACTCCAAACGTGCACAAGTGCGCGGATGAGAACGAACCCTGTCGCAAAACCATGCGACCTCTACTCTGTTTTGCCCAGAGGCGAATACCCTCTGTGTGGGACTCTAAAGACTCGACACTACGCTGGCAGTGGGTTTAACCACAGACCGCAAGCGGCACTAGCTGTGCGTAACGGTCCCCAGGTAGATGCCGACAAGAAGGCTGACGAGGTGAACCCCATCTGAACTCCTACTGAGTCTGAATGTGACATTCTCCGTACAGTCCGGTCTGTTCGTCTGATACATCGCATGTCGGGCCTAGGGGGCGGTAAAACGTCAGTCCCCCAATAGCGGTACAAGTCGTGTCGGAGTGAAGCCCAAAACACCCTGAGATAACACTGGAAGCCTACCAGTATATCTCGCTTGCCCTGGCCAGGGACTACTCGTGTAATGGCTCTCCTAGACACAGCGCGATGTCAACCCCCAATACCGGGGGAGACGAATCCTGTCTAACCGGTACTGCCTCCAAGTGCTTCGGGACTGCACCCAACCACTACCTGTTTGCACGACTCCTTTGAGCCGTGGTAGGGTAGTAGTCAAAGTACAGTGGGAACACACTTGAGGCGAAGTGCCAGTGTCAAGTCAGCGGACTAAGCTGTACTCATGTCACCTGGGAACTGATAACTGACGATAGGTATAATACCAACCTTTCAGTTCCCGACGAGTCCTGTCCAGTGTACTCGTAACCTAACGAGCACCCGTATACTATCTCCAGTACGACGTACTGATGGCTGTGGGACAGACCATCTCCCACACTGGGATGAGAAGCGCATACGCTAGTCTACTCCGGAGTATCGATGCCCTGTCTCGATAGTCCTGCGACTAGGGACCTGTATAAGGATATGCTTATAGATTACCCAGCCCCCACTAGTGTGACTGCCATCACAACGCTGGTAATCAAGCAAAGATCCTAAGGGCTCCACTAATGCGTATAGGTGATATCGCAAAATAAACACATGTACACATTAAAGTAGAAACAAACCAAGTAGCATACTACTATATTGAGCAAGATTGTTTATACAAGGTGAATATCCCAAGCTTCCATTAAGTAATATACAAACTAGTATGATACAGTAATGGCCTCTAGGGCATATACACTAACAGTTACGCCTCTGGGAAAATGAGGTTTACATTAATTAGGTTCGTGCGAAAGCACGGGGGACCTCCCTCAAAGTACCGACACTGGCCTGGCTGAAAAATTGGCGAACTTGTAGTGTGTAATTAATCCCGGCTAGTCTTTCCTTTTAGGGTTTGAAGGAAGATTTGATAAAAAGCAGTGGGAGCCATCCTGATTAGATAAGATAATAACCAATCTGATCTTGCACGAGCATACGCTAAAGTGTTTTCTTCTCTCTCTCTCCAGGTAGCGACCATTTCATGCCTTAATAAAGATAATAATATGGATGTATTGACCGAACCCGCATGTTATACTGTGCTGGGGAACGTTGGTTCCGTTCTTTCCTATAAGAGTTATAGGAATGAACAGGATATAGGGGAATACCAGGATTCTCATGCCACCCGAATGAAGAAAGTACATGATGATGCATTTTCTTCGGGTGTGTTCGTTACTGAGAACTGTTTCTCCATTTGCTCTACGTCCTGGGTATTGGATACCGGGTCAGGATCCCATATATGTAATCAGTTACATGGGCTTAGGAAAGGTAGAGAACTTGGAGAAGGTGATAAAGACATTAGAGTTGGAAATGGTGCAATTGTTGCAGCCAAGACTGTCGGGGAATATCACCTTGTATTACCAACTGGTAATACATTGGTTCTGAACGAATGCTATTACATGCCGAACCTGATATGCAACATTATATCGGTTTATTTATTAAGTAAAGAGGGATATAATTTTGTATTACAGGACAATGTTATGAACATTTTCCGTAACCAAAAGTTGGTTGGATCAGGCACGTTATGCAATGGCATTTATGTTCTAAATCAATCAACAGTTCTGAGCATAACAAACACACACAAGAGGAAGAGTTCTGAACTCAACGAATCCTTCTTGTGGCATTGTAGACTGGGTCACATCAATGCGACACGACTAGCTAAGTTGCATAAAGATGGATATTTAAATCCGTTTGAATTTTCATCTTATGACACTTGCCAGTCATGTCTCAAAGGCAAGATGACCAAAACTCCGTTTACGGGACACGGAGAAAGAGTTACCGAACTCTTAGGACTGATACATAGTGATGTATGCGGTCCTATGTCTACACATGCCAGGGATGGTTCTTCGTACTTCATTACATTCACTGACGATCTCTCTAGGTTCGGGTATGTGTTCCTGATGAAACACAAATCAGAAGCTTTTGAGAAATTTAGGGAATATAAACAAGAAGTTGAGAACCAAACCGGAAAAAGTATTAAAATCCTACGATCTGATCGAGGAGGGGAATACTTGAGCAATGAATTCCTGGACTTCCTAAAAGAGAATGGGATTCTCTCTCAGCTGACTCCTCCATATACACCACAGCACAACGGTGTATCTGAACGGAGGAACCGCACCCTATTGGATATGGTGCGCTCTATGATGAGTACAGCTGAGTTACCTATTTCCTTCTGGGGCTATGCGCTGGAGACAGCAGCATACCTATTGAATCAAGTTCCATCTAAATCTGTACCTACCACACCATATGAGATATGGAGTGGGAAGAGGCCATATTTTAAACGAGTTAAAATATGGGGTTGTCCAGCTTATGTCAAAAGACAAAATCCGGACAAGCTCGAGGCACGGTCAGTTCTTTGCAAGTTTGTAGGATATCCAAAGAATTCATATGGGTATTTTTTCTACCACAGTGAGGAACAAAAAGTGTTTGAGTCACGTTCCGTAGAAAAAGCCGAAAAATTGGCCGATTACCGAAAAACTGCCTAAACGATTTTCGAAGGGTTACAATCTTCCCCCCTTAAAGAAATTCGGTCCCCGAATTTAGAATTTAACTACGCGTACCTTCAAAAAGATGGGGATATCTCTTCCTCATCTCGACCTCGGTCTCCCAAGTGACCTCCTCGCTGTTCGGGCCACGCCAAAGAACCTTGACAGACGGTATGACCTTCGACCTCAATTTCTTCACCTGCCGATCCAAGATGACAACCGGCTGCTCGGTGAAAGAAAGGTCACGCTCTAACTGGATCGTCTGGTGCTGAATCGCCTGGGAAGGATCATGAAGGTACTTGCGGAGCATCGAGACATGGAATACGGGGTGAACATCGGGGAAGCTGGGTGGAAGAGCTAACCGATAAGCGACTGGACCAACACGCTCTAGGATCTCGAAAGGACCAACATATCTAGGACTCAGTTTCCCTTTCCGCCCAAATCTCATCACACCCTTCATCGGAGAGACCTTCAGGAAAACATGATCGCCAACAGCGAACTCGAGTCGGCGACGACGCCTGTCAGCATAAGATTTCTGCCTGCTCTGTGCCGCTCTCATCCTGTCCCGAATCAGCTGTATTTTCTCGGTCGTCTCCTGTACGATCTGCGGCCCCAAAATACTGCTCTCCCTGAGCTCTGTCCAACATACAGGCGATCGACATCTCCTCCCATATAAAGCCTCAAAAGGTGCCATCTGAATCGTCTCCTGGAAGCTATTATTGTAGGAAAACTCGATCAAAGGAAAATGACAATCCCAGCTACCACCGAAATCCAAAACACAAGCTCTGAGCATGTCCTTAAGAGTCTGAATCGTACGCTCCGACTGACCGTCAGTCTGAGGATGAAAGGCTGTGCTAAAACTCAATCGGGTGCCCAAAGCTTCCTGTAGTTTCTGCCACAATCGGCTGGTAAACTGGGTGCCACGGTCGGACACGATGCAAGTCGGAACACCATGCAGTCGCACAATCTCATCAATATAAACCTGGGCGTACTGAGAAAATCCAAAAGTGGTCTTCACTGGCAGAAAGTGAGCCGCTTTCGTCAGTCGATCCATAATCACCCAAATAGAGTCATACCCTCGACTGGTCCTGGGTAGACCCACAACGAAGTCCATGGAGACCTGCTCCCACTTCCACTCAGGGATGGGCAAAGGCTGTAACTCGCCGGCTGGCCTCTGGTGCTCAGCCTTGACTTGCTGACAAGTCAGGCATCTCGACACAAAGTCTGTAATATCCTTCTTCATCCCGTCCCACCAGTAAACCTCTCTCAAATCACGATACATCTTGGTGGAACCTGGATGCACACTGTATACGGATCTATGTGCCTCCTCGAGAATATCACGCCTCAGTCCCTCTGAATCTGGCACACACAGTCGAGTCCCAAATCGAAGTATCCCCTGATCATCAATCACGAACTCAGAAACTCTGCCCTGTCAAATCTGCTCAATGATCTCTAATGTACGGGCATCGCCGGACTGTGCCTCGTGGATACGGTCAAGTAACTGTGGGCGTGCTCTGAAATGGGCCAGCTGTCTTCTTGTAGGAGTAAACTCGAACTGCGCTCTGCTATCACATAAAACCTGCCAATCCGCCGTCGACTGCATCTGTGCTGCGCTCAAACAAGATAAGCTACCTCCGGGCCTCCTACTCAAAGCATCTGCCACCACATTCGCCTTGCCCGGATGGTATAAAATCTCGCAGTCATAATCCTTCACCAACTCCATCCAACGGCGCTGTCTCAGGTTCAGGTCTCGCTGCTGGAAGATATACTTCAAACTCTTGTGGTCAGTGAATATCTGGCATGACTCACCGTATAGGTAATGTCTCCAGATCTTAAGTGCAAATACCACTGCAGCCATCTCTAAATCATGGGTAGGGTAGTTCTGCTCGTGTTTCCTCAGCTGCCGAGAAGCATACGCGATAACTCTGTCGTGCTGCATCAACACACATCCCAGCCCCACTCTAGAAGCATCACAATATACCACGAACCCGCCTGATTCTGAAGGCAATACTAACACTGGTGCAGTAGTCAGACGAGTCTTCAACTGCTAGAAGCTATCCTCACATGCCTGGGTCAAATCAAAAGGAACCCCCTTCCGGGTCAACCCGGTCAACGGTGCAGCAATGCGGGAGAAATCCTGGACGAAACGTCGATAATAGCCGGCCAGACCTAGAAAGTTGCGAACCTCTGTGACTGATACCGGTCTAGGCCAACGCTGAACTGCCTCGATCTTCTTCGGGTCCACGCAAATACCATCTCTCGTCACCACATGACCCAAGAAGTCGACACTGTCTAGCCAGAATGCGCACTTGGAGAATTTGGCGAACAGCTGATGCTCCTTCAAAGTCTGCAATGTGATACGTAGGTGCTGCTCATGCTCCTCCCGGCTCCGAGAATAAACCAAGATGTCGTCAATGAACACAATGATGAACTGACCGAGATACGGCCTGAATACGCGGTTCATCAAATCCATAAAAGCTGCCGGGGCATTGGTGAGCCCGAACGACATCACCAAGAACTCATAATGACCATAACGAGTACGGAAGGCGGTCTTCGGAATATCCTCCTTCCGAACCCGCAACTGGTGATAACCTGACCGTAAATCAACCTTCGGGAAAAACCCTGCACCCTGGAGCTGATCAAATAAGTCATCAATGCGGGGTAGGGGATACCTGTTCCGCACAGTAACTCGGTTCAGCTGACGATAATCAATGCATAAGCGCATACTTCCGTCCTTCTTCTTAACAAACAAGACGGGAGCGCCCCAAGGTGACACACTCGGTCGGATAAGCCCTTTGTCCAGCAAGTCCTGTAACTGATCCTTTAGCTCTCTCAGCTCCGCCGGGGCCATCCGATAAGGAGGTATAGAAATAGGCCCCGTGCCGAGGATCAAGTCAATACAGAACTCAATCTCGCGCTCTGGTGGCAGACCAGGCAGCTCGTCAGGGAATTCATCAGGGAACTCTCTCACAATAGGGACCTGGTCCAAAGGAACCTCTGTGGAGCTAGTATCACAAACATAGGCTAAGAATCCCTTACACCCTTTCCTTAAGAGCTGACCAGCGCGAAGAGAAGAAATCAAGCTGGGAAGGGTAGCGCTACGATCTCCCTGAATAATAAGAACCGGCTCACCAGGAAAACTTAATCTGACTGCTTTTTCACGGCAGTCCACGGATGCATAACAGGTGGCTAACCAGTCCATACCAAGAAGAACGTCAAAGTCTAGCATATCGAGGAGAATCAAATCTACTGAAGAATCTCTCTCCCCGATACGAACGGAACAAGATCGGTATACAAAACGGGCAACAAAAGACTCGCCTACCGGGGTAATAACGACAAGCGGCTGATCTAACGGACAAGACTCTCGGCCCAACCTCGGTGCAAAATACGTGGATACGTAGGAATGTGTGGAGCCTGGATCAAATAATACCCGTGCATCAAAAGAACATACTGGCAGAGTACCTGTCACGACGGCATTGGATGCCTGTGCATCCTGAGGAGTCAACGCGAACACTCGGGCCTGTCCACCACTAATAGCTGGCTGTGCTCTGCCTCTACCTCGGCCTCTGCCTCTGCCTCTGTCGCCTCGTCCTCTCGGAACCGGACCGCCACGCCCACGGCCTCTAGAAGCATTTGGCTGGCGTGAAGCATCATCAGGAGTAGGAAGTAAAGCTCTCTGAGAAGGTGGTGAGGGTGGTAAAGTCACATGCGGGACTGTCGCCGTGCCCGGACGTCCCATGGTACAGTCTCTGACACGGTGGTACTGACTCCCACACCGAAAACATCCTGGAGACGACTGCTGGGTCTGTGGATATGAACCAAATAACTGACCTCGTCTCAATCCTCTGCCTCCGCCATCTCCCGGAAATAATCTATCACGATGTCTACCCATCTGCCGCTGAGCTGGCGTATCAGTACGGATCCTCTTCGGCCCAGAAACGACCGGAGTCTCAGAAATACGCTCCTCCAAAAGTAAGGCTGCATCCATCGCGGCTGCGTATGTATCAAAGTGCTGGGTGCCGATGGAAAGGAATAGCTGTGTATCAAGCCCTCGCACAAACCTCTTTATTCTCTTCTCTTCTGTGTCGACTAGGTATGGAGCATATCGAGACAACTGGGTAAACTGTATATCATACTCCGACACTGTCATCTCAGGAGTCTTGCGCAAAGACTCAAAACTACGGGCTCGAGCATCTCGAACACTCTCCGGAAGAAAACGGGCAAGAAATGCAGCTGTAAACTCATCCCAGGTCATAGAAGGCAGACCTGCAGCTCGGCCTCTCTCTACTGAGTCGTACCATGTCTGGGCAAGACCCTCCAGACGAAAACTCGCAAACTTCACCAATCTATCCTCAGAACACCTCAACGAACGGCCAATCCGTGCCATCCTATCAAGAAATGCCTGTGGGTCCTCTGTCGCATCTGTATCGGTAAAAGTTGGAGGTCTCAATCTCATGAACTCCTGTAGTGAAACAGGGATAGTCTCCGTAGTAGCAGCAGGAGTGACCATCTGTGCAGCAGGTACGATCGTGGTCTGTGCGGTGGAAGGAACGTCCTCGGATCTCTGTGCCCGGCTGGACTCAACTAAAGATCCCATCATCTGCCGCAACTCTTGCATGCCGGCCTCTAATCTGGCAATACGGTCTGGATAAGGCGGATCAGTAGGACCCTGAGGGGTAGGAGTATCCTCCCGCTCGATCCTCGCCTCAGACGGGCCCGCCCGAATCTCATCCCTAGCGGCAGCCCGCTGAGCTCTCGTAGTCTTTGGCGGCATCGAAGCTGGAATAAGAAATAGAACTGATAAGGACATTGCAATTGGATCAAGGGATGCAAGGAATCACGAAAGGAAATACAAGCAATTATGTCCTAAGGTCACTTAGGCGGAGTACCGTATCGTAAGTATGCCGCGGATCATACCCACGCTACGCCACTCTGCTTAAGTCACCTACTCCATCTACCAAGGTCGTCCTACACTCAGAAAGGTAAAACCTGGCTCTGATACCAACTTTGTCACGACCCGAAAGTACGGAACGTGACTGGCACTTAGATTACGAGACGTCTAAAGGCGTACCGTAACCTAAGTCAGCCAAAGCCCAGAAATCTAACCCAAAATCAAAAGAGAGTGAAGGAAAATCTTAAATGAAAACGGTTTTGAAATCAATTAAGTTGCATAGAATCCAAAAAAAAACATCAAAAATTTCTGAAAATTTCGGCAGAGTCTCCCCTGTATTTTCTATCCCCCAAAATGGGTACAACAAGATAATAAACCTGTAATTATAAAAATGGCATCCCCAAGCGGGAGCTAGCTCTTCGCCCAAGGCGGATCACAACCACATGCAATATAATAGTAATATCAAGAAAAAGAGCATAAAAGAGATGCAAATACCAGAAAACACACGTCGGCTCAAGTGGGCGACCCAAAAGAAACCACAAATATACAAATCTCTCAGTCTCATCACTAGGTCGCATATACAATACAAGTGGTAGATGGAGAATACTAGATACAATGATAAAGCAAAAAGGAATAAAGTATACTCGCAACCCACCTACGGGCGATGTCGCGAGTCTGAGCAAAAGAAACTGATGACAAGATAGCCCGCCGCTACGAGACTGACGGGTCCGACCTGCAAGACACTGTGGCACAACGGGGGTGAGTTGCCAGTTCGTGAGTAAATATAACATCTAATAAGGCAATCGTAAGAATGCACGCAATGCACCACAACATGCATGTCCATATGTGCTATGATATCTCTAGTATGCATGCACAGGTATGCAATGTCATTATTAAGTCTTTAAGTGTTTTAACTGCTAAGGTTATTGAATTCTTAACTTTAGAACATGAATATCTGTATAATGGCTAAATATCATCAAGAAATCATCTGAAAACCCGTGTCAAGCATCGACACCAAAAAGGAATCATATCTGTCTCAATATCGGGCTCCGTCAGTCCGGATCGGCCCATATCATAAATCTCACGACAACGGTCGGTATCCTCCGGATATCCGCCGCGCCAGACATCACCGGTAGGTAGTCTTCCCCTGCCAGGCTCATCGTCTACAACTCGATCTTCTTGCCCCGGGGTACCATACCGGGCCCACCATGTACCCGAGACGGTTCATCCACTCCTCGAATCGGGTCTCGAAATCCAACAGAAAACATGAAAACTCATGGTGGACGACACATACGTCACGAGAAAACCGCAACTTTGTTTTAAAAAAATGATAAATATAAGCTTTGTTAAATTCTTGCGGTTTTCCCCAAAAAATCCAGAAATTCGCAGCAAACTGAAATCCTCAAGAAATCATAATGTCCACATGTTATATATGATAAGTGTCTATGATATCAATGTATATGATGTGAGAGTTTGGCTAGAAATCTATGTAAATATGATAGTAATGCGAGGTATATGCATGCGATACAATCTCAAATATCATGCATGAATGAAATGGCGTTACTAAGCTAAACAGGTTTTATAGTGCACGTGGCATGGCAAATACTAAAGGCGTATGTGTCACATGAATAGTGCGCATGCAATAGATGCCAATGGTAAGGTGTTCGTGTCCTACGAAATGATATCGCATATGTATATATGAATGTCATATGAATGTCCATGCAATCTAGTATAGGGTTAGCTGTGAGGGTATGCCATGTACATAAATGGATAAGCTAGCTAACAATATAATTATTGCATAAAGTAGGGTAATCCTAACTAGCGAGGGGGGGCCTCACGCCATCCAGACGATTCCCCCATAGATGAATATATCTACAGAAATCCCTGCTAATCTGATCCGGCCACCGCTTTGCCTTTGCGCGCCGTGTCCGATGTTTCTCCGACCGATCCTAAATTTGCACAATACCAAGCATAAGATTACAACACCTAAAACGATGCAAGTCACTATATACAATTATCAACGCTCTCAAATTAATCATAGCACGCCCTCGGTGCGCGGGAAAACGCACGAAAATCGCTAATTTTTAGCTAAAATCGTCATTTCGGGGAAATCGACAAAACTACAACCCGACTAGACGAAACCCCGCGTTCGCGCACTCTAATAATCCTATACGAAGCTAATAATATTGCTAACCTAACGCAATTTGAACTCATACTATTTTTCGTAAAAATCTAGTAAGCGATTTTCAAACCAAATCGATACAAACATTGAAATTTGTCGTTTTAGCGAGCATACCAATACACAATTAACCACTCCAATCACCTAGATAACCATCCCTAACATAATCCAACCATTATGCTACAAACCCTAATTTCTAAAATCAAAACCTTCTCTTGATTTTTCCTAATCAAACATTTACTACTAAACTAATATTTAGAATTGAAATTCTAGCACAATTAAACCACAAGTAAGCAAACTAGTTTAGAATTTTTACCTCCCCAATTGAATCCTAGCATGATCAAGTCACCAAGAAGCCTCCTTTCATCAAGTTTTTAAACTAATTTGGGTTGAAGAGGGCATGGATTAGGGATTGGCTTTGAAAGGAGATGGAAAAATGTGAATTTTTGTTGATTTTTAGCAAGAAAAAAAGGAGCAAGAATGGAGTGGGAAGTGGGGAATTGCTGCTGGAAGGGGTCGGTTGCAGCAATGAAGAGGAGTTTGGGATTTTTTGGAGAAGTTTCTAGGACCAAAACACCCCCATGTTATCATTTAATGCATTTCTTTTCAACATTTTACAAAAAAACCCTTATTTTACCTCATTTTTCATTAAATTTCCTTCCTTAAAACTAAAAGTTTGCAAGCCATGATATAATTTTATTAACACCATATTTTAGCTTATAAAGACTCCTAATTAAGAAATTTACCTAATTAAATTTGTATTTATCCCTAATTAAATGTATTTAAAAAGGCTTAAAATAATAAAAAAATAATTAATTACGATTTTTTTTTTTTTAACTAGAAAATTATAAATGACATTTTAGTGACAAAATTATAGTAATATCTTATTTAAATTTTGTAAAATTAGGTCTACAATGAAAAATATCAATTTTGACTTTTTACGGAAAAAGCCGAAAAATTGGCCGATTACCGAAAAACTGCCTAAACGATTTTCGAAGGGTTACAGTTTGTTGCTCAACATGCCACCTTTTTAGAAAATGAATTTCTTGAAAAAGAAATTAGTGGCAAAGTGGTAGAGCTGGAAGAGGTTCCAGATATACAAATTCAAACTGAAGATTTAGTGGAACAAGAGGATTCAGTAGCTCCCAATGAATCCCAGCCTCTCCGCCGATCTAGTAGGGTTCCTCGCCAACCTGAGAGATACTACGGTTTTCTCATGGACGGTGGGAGCGAGGATTGCATCATGGAGGATGATGACCCAACTAGCTTCGAGCAGGCCATCACGAGTGGGGACTCAGTGAAATGGCTGGATGCTATGCGGTCCGAGATGGAATCCATGTACACCAACAAAGTATGGACTTTGGAAGTTGCTCCTGAAGGGGTAAAACCCAATGGGAGCAAATGGATCTTCAAGAAAAAACTTGGTGTAGATGGGAAAGTGGAGACTTTCAAAGCTAGACTTGTAGCAAAGGGTTTTCGTCAAAGACCAGGTGTGGACTATGACGAAACCTTTTCTCCAGTGGCTATGCTTAAATCCATCCGAATCATGCTTGCCATTGCTGCCTTTCATGACTACGAAATCTGGCAAATGGATGTTAAGACCGCCTTTCTAAATGGTGATTTAGAAGAGTGCGTGTCACGCCCCGCTTCCCAGAGTACGCAAGATTTGGGCACGTGACATAGCCAACCATGCTACCTGTGGGTAGGAAGTATCCATCCACAGTCACATTACGGTTGTAAAGATATCCAGAACAGTAAAATAAACTAAACTAATACATGTCCAAATCCATAATAACAAGAATCAATAAACAATAAGTGCGGAAGCTAATGATCCAATACAATGAATAAACAGTATGTCCCATAATGCGGGCTCACATCTGGAAATGAAATGACATAAATGAACTAAACTCTAAAGAACTCACAGTTCAGCCTGCTGGCTGAAGTACTCCTGCTCGGTCGACGACAAAGGTACGGAATCTGGGCCATGCAAAACCCAGACGTCAGCGCGTCATGATATCAAGTGTATAGCATAAACATGGTAATAAACAATGCAAGCATGAACATGAATAAAGCAGCAATAAGAAGTAATAAACAGGGTAATGTGCAGTAGTGACTAAACTGTCCTATCAGGTTTTCTATTCTATAGTCTTTGAAACCAATTGATGAATCGTCGATGTAACTCAATAGTATCCCGTGCGTGCCCGGGACCACGGTCATGATTCTCGGGGCTGAATCCGAGACGTGCCGCTAAGCAGTAAAAGGTAGTAGGATAGATGAGTGTTGTCAGCATCAACACTCCGGAGCTGGCCAAGCCCGTAAGACTGATCAGAACAATGTGTCGAACTGTTGAGTTACAAGTCGGTTTCACCTTTGATTTCCCCATACCCCCAAACTATGTATGTAGGTTACTTTCAACAGGTAGAGTCGATATGTACAGGGTGTTGTGTCCGATGTATCAGTGCATGTGTCAGGTGTATCAAGATCAGTCAATATGTAATGCAATCAGGTATATGATGATAACAGGTATAGTAACCAATAATGAACAGTAGCAGGAAACAGTAAATAACAAATATTATTCTATGTGAACACAGTGATGTTTGTATTTTCATATTAATCCGGTTCACGCACCTTTGAGGTGCAATAGCCACAAGACGAAACAATATCGATAATATACGTAATGGAGTTACATGAATTTGAACTAAGCATAATAATTGTCTCATGAGTGATTTTAACAAAGAAGTGAGGATGATCTACTTGGTTTGGTTAGTTAAGTATGAATTAATAGCAGACCGGTTAAAGCGAGCAATGTTTCCATTGATTTAAAGTTACGGATAATCGTGACTAGAAATTCTAAGTTATAAGGTATCGATGTTATATTAGTTGTGTGGTTATAATATGATGATTAAGCTGTAGCATGTTAAGCAAGTATTCGGATACTTGCCTCGGCGGTTCCGCAAACCGAAACTCGGATGCGATGTCGGCAGAAACTGCGATAAGCTAGCACGGGCCACGGATCAGGTCTCAACAGAGGTCAACGGAATCACACGGACCAGGGGGCTTCGCTGGAGCGTCGGGTTCGTCAGACGGCACGGTCGGATCCGGCAGCAAACAGAACAACAAAGTTAGCAAACAAACTACGCATTCCCGATACGGACCAGCGGGGGGTTGTACCAAAAGGAAGGGAAAGAAACTTACAGGGAGACACCAGGGGGATGACCACGGCGGGTTCGACGGCACTGGAACGCCGGCGAGGCAGCGACGGCGAAGACGGTGGCTGGAACAATCTTGAGTTCGCTGGAAAGGGGTGCTGCAGCGAGTGCGAGGGTGGTGGTCGCCTCTGGTGGTCGAGAGGGAAGGGAGGTGGTCGGAGGTGGCGTCGACGAGGTCGCCGGCACGTTCCTCCGGCGAACAGCGGGGGTAGGCGAAGGATGAAGGCTAGGGTTCACTGTTCCGGCGAGGGGAGGAGGGAACGACGACGAGGTCTCGACGAGTAGGGTGAAAGGGGTCGTGGGAGGCTTCGACGATCGGAGGCGACGTCGACGGCGAGGTCGCGAGGGGATGGAGGCGTCGGGGAGATGGGTTGCAGGCGCGGGAAGGAGCGGGCGAACGGGAGGAAGAGGGTAGGTGGGTGCGGTGGAGGTCGTGGTGGTGAGGGCGGCGACGGCGAGGTCTCGAGGAGGCCGGCGGTGGGATCGCGAGGCTAGGGTTAGGGTTTGCGTGGGGTTCTCGTGGTCGCGTGGGTTAAAGGGAGGAGGCGGCTGATGCATGTGAATATATAGAGAAGAGAGAGAGAGAGAGGTTGAAGAGAGATTTGTGAGGATGAGAGAGAGAGACTGAGGGAAAGAGAGCGGGGCCCACGAGAAAGCAATCCCCCCTCGCGATTGGCTGAGGGTTAGGTAAATAAAAGATTTGAGGAGATAAAACAGTTGAGGAAATGTATATACGTATATATATTTTAGTTATATAAATTAAATTGAAACGGGCCCTTTTTGGCGCGAAATGAAACATTTCCAAATCGCGTCCGGGTCGCGCCCAAATGTTCCAAATTCAAATTATAAGATTTTAAGCGGGTTCCAAATTTTGAAAAGAGGTGTTTAATGGTTAAAATGCATGCCCCCAAGTCGGACACTTGCACGCGCGCGTAGTCGCCCAAACTTGCCCGTTTAGCCAAACGGAACGGAATCTCGACACGCGGACGCTACCACGCGACTAGTGGCGACGAGTAGGCCAACATGGACATCTTAAATTTCATTTTCGGAGTTAAAAATTGTTATGTGCTAAAATGACTTAACCGGGTAAAATTTAGCAATAAACACCAGAAAATCAGGAAAATTGGAATGAGCAATAAATAACCCTCAACTAGTAATATACATAGTATTATTGGGCTCGGGTGTTACATCATACCCAACTACAAAAGAATTTCGTCCTCGAAATTCCAAGAACACAAGATAACTAACTACTGGAAAAGATGAGGGAATTTCTGCCGGATCTCGTCTTCTCGCTCCCAAGTAGATTCTCCATGCGATCGGTTACCCCAAGAAACTAGCACAAGAGGGATAACCTTGTTCTTAAGAACCTTTTCTCTTCGATCCTTGATCTCGACTGGTCGCTCCTCAAAAGTCAGGTCCTCCCGAACGGTCAATTCCGAATGATCCAAGACATGAGTCTCATCACGAACATACCTCCGTAGTTGAGACACATGAAACACATCGTGAACTCCTGCTAATGACGATGGTAACGCCAACCGGTACGATACCTCTCCAACACGCTCCAATATCTCGAAGGGTCCAACGAATCGGGGACTAAGCTTTCCCCGACTTCCAAAACGAATCACCCCTCTAGTCGGTGATATCTTCAGGAGTACCAAATCGCCCACGGCGAACTCTAGAGGTCTTCTTGACGTGTCGGCCCAACTCTTCTGTCTGTCTTGAGCTGCCTTCATATGCTTTCTGATTGTATTCACCTTCTCGACTGTCTGCACCACCAAATCTGGTCCTAGTAACCTTCGTTCACCAACATCATCCCAACAAACCGGTGAACGGCACTTACGACCATACAGTGCTTCAAACGGGGCCATCTGAATAGTTTGCTTGAAAGCTGTTGTTGTACGAAAACTCCACCAGGTGTAGATGATCTTCCCAAGAACCTTTGAAGTCCCACATGCAAGCCCTCAACATATCTTCAAGGGTCTGGATCGTTCTCTCTGATTGTCCGTCAGTCTGAGGATGATAAGCTGTGCTAAACTTCAATCGAGTCCCCAAACTTTCTTGTAAACTCCTCCAAAAGTGTGACAAGAACCGAGTGTCCCGATCGGACACGATGCTTACCGGTACTCCATGCAATCTGACAATCTCCTGCATGTACCGCTCTGCCAAAGTCTCCGTCGGTTGACCAACCCGAAAAGGAATAAAGTGAGCTGCCTTGGTCAACCGATCGACAATCACCCTTACTGCACTGTTACCCTTTGGACTCGCGGTAAAGCCGTCACGAAAACCATGGTTATATGTTCCCACTTCCATTGAGGAATCGGAAGTGGTTGCAACAAACCAGCAACCCTTTGGTGTTCCGCCTTGACTTGCTGACATACCAAGCACTTAGCCACGAAGCGAGCGATTTCCCGTTTCATACCTTCCCACCAGAAATGCTGTCGAATATCTCGGTACATCTTTGTCCCTCCTGGATGTACAGAGTAAGCTGAACTGTGTGCCTCCTTCATAAGCTCTTCACGCACATCTCCTTTTGGCACACACACACGGCTACCATATCTCAACGAACCGTCTTCATGGATCAGTAAATCGGTTCGTAGTCCAGCTCCAACCTGCTCTCGAAACTTTTGCAGTCTAGGATCCTGCGATTGCGCCACTTTAATCTTCTCCACTAAGGACGATTGTACTTGCAACTGCATCAACTGTCCTGTAGCACGCGGTAGCACAACCTCCAAGTCAAATCTCCGAAACTCCTCAATGATCTCTCTCTGTGCAGTCAATAACTGAATTGCTGGTAACCGACTTAGTGCATCTGGCACGACATTAACTTTTCCCGGATGGTACTTAAGATCAAGGTCGTAGTCGGTCATCAGCTCCAACCATCTGCGTTGCCTCATGTTCAACTCCTTCTGAGTGAACACATACTTCAAACTCTTATGATCCGCAAAGACTTCAACTCTCTCGCCCAAAAGGTAGTGTCTCCAAATCTTCAGGGCGAAGATCACGGCTGCAAGCTCTAAGTCATGAGTCGGGTAGTTCTGCTCATGTGTCTTCAGCTGTCTCGATGCGTAAGCGACGACTTTCCCATTCTGCATCAAAACACATCCCAATCCTTTTCCAGATGCGTCGCTGTGAATCACCAGTCCTCCTGAATCATTCGGTACGGTTAGGATAGGGGCGGTTATCAACTTCTGCTTCAACGTCTCGAAGGCCAATGCACATCCATCTGTCCAAACAAACGGTACCTCCTTACGCGTAAGCTTGGTTAACGGCTCAGCTAAACGAGCGAAGTTCTCCACAAATCTTCTGTAGTAACCGGCGAGTCCAAGAAAACTTCTTATCTCTGCAACATTCTTTGGAACAGGCCAATCTCGAATTGCTGCAATCTTCTCGGGATCAACGGCGATTCCATCGCCCGACACGACATGCCCCAGAAACTTCACTTCTTCCAACCAGAATTCGCACTTACTCATCTTCGCGAATAATTTCTCCTGTCTCAGCGTTTGCAGTGCGATCCTTAAGTGCTCAGCATGCTCCTCCGGACTCTTTGAGTACACCAGAATATCGTCGATGAATACCACAATAAACTGGTCCAAGAACGGTGAAAAGATCCTGTTCATCAAGTCCATAAATATTGCCGGCGCATTAGTCACTCCGAAGGGCATCACTAAATACTCGAAATGCCCATACCGAGTCCGAAACGCCGTCTTGCAAATGTCTTCTGCCTTCACTCGGACCTGATGATATCCTGATCGCAAGTCCAGTTTCGAGAATACCCTCGCGCCACTAAGCTGCTCAAAAAGTTCTCCAATGCGAGGGATCGGGTACTTGTTCTTAATAGTCACCCGGTTCAATTCTCGATAATCAATGCACATCCTTCTCGTGCCATCCTTCTTCTTTACTAAAAGAACTGGAGCTCCCCAAGGTGAGTTGCTGTTTCGAATCCATCCCTTCTCGAGTAATTCACCCACTTGTTTCTTAACCTCTTCCAATTCCACCGGTGCCATCGGATAAAAAGATTCTGATACTGGCGCTACACCAGGAATGAGGTCAATCGCAAACTCCACATCTCGCTTCGGCGGTAAGCCCGAAATATCTTCAAACACATCCATAAAGTCGCGAACAACTGCCGGCTCTTCATTACTATTCACTTCCATAGTCGCAAGAACACTGTTTGTCGGCCTAGCCCTAAACTCGACTGGCCCGACAGAACTGCTTCCTTACCGCAACTGCTGTCTGCATCGTTGGCCGCGAAAGGTCCAGCGAGACTACTGAGTCTCGTCCACTCCGCTGCATGCACGTCCACGGTTGCTCCATTCTGCCTTAGTCCGATAAATTTCTTCCCTTTCCTCCGCGCAGTCTGCGGGAAGAACTTCTCCAGGGGGTTCTTAGAAAAACTTCGCCCAACTGATCGGCTTGGGCAAGCGGGTCTCCTCCACAAGCCGTCACTCTCGGGCGTAATCCACTAACTGAATGCGCACCACATCAACTCCTTTGTCCTCTGGAATCTGTGTCGCAATCAGCAAATTCTCCGTGTCGCTAGCCACGGCTCGGCTGGCAACGGCTCCTCCAGAAAAGTGAAAGTAGACGGATCCAAAAGTCTGAAATCTGCTACGGTCCTTACTCGGTCAACTGGTCTAGTTCCAACATCGTTTACAGACTGCTGAACGATCTGCAAACCTTCCTGAAACAAGTCCGCTTGCTGCTGGATCAGCTCGGTCTGTTTCTTTGATTTCCAGCATTTCTCTTATCACTCCAAGCATGGCGGCTTCGTTCACACGCCTCTGGTACGTCTTCAACTTCTTACCTGTCATAATCCTGAACTCAAAACACCCAACATTAGCATGATGATAGATTCTGAATGTGGATCAAGGCTAGAACTCCAAGATACTTAAATAGAGTACTGCATTGTAGCTATGCCGCGGTATCATAGCCGCAATTACTTAACTCCACCCAAGTCGCCTAAGTCCTAGAGATAACAAGAAGTTAGGTTTTCGAGTTGACAATGCAAAGTAAGTTTGCATGTCGACATGATCCGGAAGAATGATTCAAGGATGGTAAAACGGTCAAAGTGGCAGGACATGTTTCCTAATCACGGGTATCCTGATTCGTGTATCGGGTGCAATACCCAACTACAAAGAATCAACCCAATTAACCTATGGCTCTGATACCATAAAACCATGTCACGCCCCGCTTCCCAGAGTACGCAAGATTTGGACACGTGACATAGCCAACCATGCTACCTGTGGGTAGGAAGTATCCATCCACAGTCACATTACGGTTGTAAAGATATCCAGAACAGTAAAATAAACTAAACTAATACATGTCCAAATCCATAATAACAAGAATCAATAAACAATAAGTGCGGAAGCTAATGATCCAATACAATGAATAAACAGTATGTCCCATAATGCGGGCTCACATCTGGAAATGAAATGACATAAATGAACTAAACTCTAAAGAACTCACAGTTCAGCCTGCTGGCTGAAGTACTCCTGCTCGGTCGACGACAAAGGTACGGAATCTGGGCCATGCAAAACCCAGACGTCAGCGCGTCATGATATCAAGTGTATAGCATAAACATGGTAATAAACAATGCAAGCATGAACATGAATAAAGCAGCAATAAGAAGTAATAAACAGGGGCAGTAGTGACTAAACTGTCCTATCAGGTTTTCTATTCTATAGTCTTTGAAACCAATTGATGAATCGTCGATGTAACTCAATAGTATCCCGTGCGTGCCCGGGACCACGGTCATGATTCTCGGGGCTGAATCCGAGACGTGCCGCTAAGCAGTAAAAGGTAGTAGGATAGATGAGTGTTGTCAGCATCAACACTCCGGAGCTGGCCAAGCCCGTAAGACTGATCAGAACAATGTGTCGAACTGTTGAGTTACAAGTCGGTTTCACCTTTGATTTCCCCATACCCCCAAACTATGTATGTAGGTTACTTTTAACAGGTAGAGTCGATATGTACAGGGTGTTGTGTCCGATGTATCAGTGCATGTGTCAGGTGTATCAAGATCAGTCAATATGTAATGCAATCAGGTATATGATGATAACAGGTATAGTAACCAATAATGAACAGTAGCAGGAAACAGTAAATAACAAATATTATTCTATGTGAACACAGTGATGTTTGTATTTTCATATTAATCCGGTTCACGCACCTTTGAGGTGCAATAGCCACAAGACGAAACAATATCGATAATATACGTAATGGAGTTACATGAATTTGAACTAAGCATAATAATTGTCTCATGAGTGATTTTAACAAAGAAGTGAGGATGATCTACTTGGTTTGGTTAGTTAAGTATGAATTAATAGCAGACCGGTTAAAGCGAGCAATGTTTCCATTGATTTAAAGTTACGGATAATCGTGACTAGAAATTCTAAGTTATAAGGTATCGATGTTATATTAGTTGTGTGGTTATAATATGATGATTAAGCTGTAGCATGTTAAGCAAGTATTCGGATACTTGCCTCGGCGGTTCCGCAAACCGAAACTCGGATGCGATGTCGGCAGAAACTGCGATAAGCTAGCACGGGCCACGGATCAGGTCTCAACAGAGGTCAACGGAATCACACGGACCAGGGGGCTTCGCTGGAGCGTCGGGTTCGTCAGACGGCACGGTCGGATCCGGCAGCAAACAGAACAACAAAGTTAGCAAACAAACTACGCATTCCCGATACGGACCAGCGGGGGGTTGTACCAAAAGGAAGGGAAAGAAACTTACAGGGAGAAACCAGGGGGGTGACCACGGCGGGTTCGACGGCACTGGAACGCCGGCGAGGCAGCAACGGCGAAGACGGTGGCTGGAACAATCTTGAGTTCGCTGGAAAGGGGTGCTGCAGCGAGTGCGAGGGTGGTGGTCGCCTCTGGTGGTCGAGAGGGAAGGGAGGTGGTCGGAGGTGGCGTCGACGAGGTCGCCGGCACGTTCCTCCGGCGAACAGCGGGGGTAGGCGAAGGATGAAGGCTAGGGTTCACTGTTCCGGCGAGGGGAGGAGGGAACGACGACGAGGTCTCGACGAGTAGGGTGAAAGGGGTCGTGGGAGGCTTCGACGATCGGAGGCGACGTCGACGGCGAGGTTGCGAGGGGATGGAGGCGTCGGGGAGATGGGTTGCAGGCGCGGGAAGGAGCGGGCGAACGGGAGGAAGAGGGTAGGTGGGTGCGGTGGAGGTCGTGGTGGTGAGGGCGGCGACGGCGAGGTCTCGAGGAGGCCGGCGGTGGGATCGCGAGGCTAGGGTTAGGGTTTGCGTGGGGTTCTCGTGGTCGCGTGGGTTAAAGGGAGGAGGCGGCTGATGCATGTGAATATATAGAGAAGAGAGAGAGAGAGAGAGGTTGAAGAGAGATTTGTGAGGATGAGAGAGAGAGACTGAGGGAAAGAGAGCGGGGCCCACGAGAAAGCAATCCCCCCTCGCGATTGGCTGAGGGTTAGGTAAATAAAAGATTTGAGGAGATAAAACAGTTGAGGAAATGTATATACGTATATATATTTTAGTTATATAAATTAAATTGAAACGGGCCCTTTTTGGCGCGAAATGAAACATTTCCAAATCGCGTCCGGGTCGCGCCCAAATGTTCCAAATTCAAATTATAAGATTTTAAGCGGGTTCCAAATTTTGAAAAGAGGTGTTTAATGGTTAAAATGCATGCCCCCAAGTCGGACACTTGCACGCGCGCGTAGTCGCCCAAACTTGCCCGTTTAGCCAAACGGAACGGAATCTCGACACGCGGACGCTACCACGCGACTAGTGGCGACGAGTAGGCCAACATGGACATCTTAAATTTCATTTTCGGAGTTAAAAATTGTTATGTGCTAAAATGACTTAACCGGGTAAAATTTAGCAATAAACACCAGAAAATCAGGAAAATTGGAATGAGCAATAAATAACCCTCAACTAGTAATATACATAGTATTATTGGGCTCGGGTGTTACAGTGCGTGTACATGACTCAGCCAGAGGGCTTCGTAGACAGTGGGAGCAGCGGGAAGGTGTGCAAGCTGCTTAAATCCATTTATGGATTAAAGCAAGCATCGCGGAGTTGGAACATCTGCTTTGATGTCGTTATCAAAGAGTTTGATTTCGTCAAAAATCCAGATGAACCTTGTGTCTACAAGAAGGTGGCAGAGAGTAAGGTTGTCTTCCTCGTATTGTACGTGGACGACATACTCTTGATAGGAAATGATATTCCTATGCTGCAAGCGGTCAAGCTCTTCTTATCACAAAGATTCTCAATGAAAGATCTTGGTGATGCCTCCAGCATATTGGGAATTAGGATCTATAGAGATAGATCCAAACGGATTTTGGGATTGTCCCAATCCAGGTACATTGACACCATACTGAAGAGGTTTAGTATGGAAGAGTCCAAGCGTGGGAACTTGCCCACGATCTCTGGAGTCACTCTCTCCAAAGAGATGTCTCCCAAGACTGATTTGGAGAGAGCTCGCATGCAAGGGATACCCTATGCTTCGGCAGTAGGCTTTATCATGTATGCGATGCTATGTACCAGACCCGATGTAGCATACTCACTAAGTATAGTGAGCAGGTATCAAGCTGATCCTGGAGAGAGTCACTGGACAGCTGTGAAGAGCATTCTCAAGTACTTGCGAAGGACTAGAGATATGTTCTTGGTGTATGGTAACGGAGAACTCCAAGTGGAGTCCTTTACCGATTCCAGCTTCCAGAGTGATAAGGACGACTCTAAGTCGCAGTCGGGTTTTGTCTTTACCCTTTACGGAGGGGCGGTTAGCTGGAAGAGTTCCAAGCAGGAAACCGTGGCAGACTCGACGATGGAGGCTGAATACATCGCTGCCAACGATGCTGCTAAAGAAGCTGTCTGGGTCAAGAAGTTCATTACTGAACTTGGTGTGGTTCCATCCATTGAGCATCCAATACCTTTGTATTGCGATAACAATGGAGCAGTGGCTTTGGCCAAGGAACCCAGGTCCCATCAGCGATCCAGGCATATTTTGAGGCGGTATCACCTGATCCGGGAGATAGTTGATCGCCGGGAGATCGAGGTCAGGAGGGTTGACACGAAGGAAAACACTGCGGATCCACTCACAAAGGCCATTCCCCAGATACAGTTTGAGAGACTCTTCGGGATGCTCGGTATGCGATACTACAGCAGCTGGCCCTAGTGCAAGTGGGAGATTGTTAGTTGTATGTATGCCCTAGAGGCCAGTATTGTACAGATGATGTATATTATATTGGATGCTTGGACATATATAGAGATGACTTTCTTGCTCGACATGATAGTATGCTATCTGGTTGCTCTTTATCTTAACATGTACACTAGTCTCTTTATACTGTCTTATAGTTACATGTTGGTAAAGCCCTTAGGATTTGTACTTGACTACCTGGACTATGATGCAGATCATACTAGTGGGGACATGGTAGTCCATAAGTACATCCTTCAAGGTCCCTAGTCATGGGTGTATCGAGACGGGGCATCGATATACCAGTGTAGACTAGCGTATACGCTTCTCGACCCATGAGATGGGCGATGGATGATCCCATATCCATTGGTGTTTGACATCAGAGATGGTGTACGGGTGCTCAGTGGAGACTGGGTACACTGGACGGACTCGCCGAGAACTCCCAGATGGTATTATACCTCACGTCAGATGGCAGTTCTCAGGTGACACTTGTACAGGTTAGTCTGTAGACCCGAGATCGTCATAGAGTCTTGTGTGATTCCCACTGTGCTTTGATCTCCACCTTACCACGTCCATGAGGGCGTGCAAAACGGTGGTCTTTGGGTACAGTCCCGAGTCACATGGAGGCAATGAGCGATAGGAGGGGTTTCGTCTCTCCCGGTATTGGGAGTTGATGTTGCGCTGTGCTCGATTGGCCGTAGCAGGGAAGTCCCTGGCCAGGGCTGATCAGAGATTTACCGGTAAGTGTTACCAGTAGTTTCTTGACCCGTTACGAGCCTCACATCGGCACGACTTATCGGGTTATTGGGGTCTGACGTTTACCACCCCTAGACTTGATATGCGACATATCAGACAAAGAGACCGGACTGTACGGTAAGTGTTACTGGTCGGATTCGCAGGAGTGTGAGCGGGCTAGCTCGTCGATCTTCTGATCGCTCAATACCCGGGTGGCCGTTACGTTTAGCAGACCGCTTGCGGCTTGTGGGTGCATGATATGATCATCATCTGCTACCGGCGTATTGACGAGTCTTTAGAGTCCTACACAGAGGTTTCCTGGTTCAAGCGAAACGAAATAGGAGTGCATATGAGATATGTGCGGGACCGAGAATAATGCATGTATGTGATACCGTATTTGATTCTCGTGATTAATGTTTCGATTGGTTGTATATGATATAACCTAGTTATCGAATCGAAGATCGATTCGATAAGTCGATACATTGAATACTAGTCGGTTATGTGCGACATGACCGGATCATTGAATCAAGTGTTGTTTTAATGATTTAATGTATAATTATATATTTGATATATTACTTTGCATTAACTAGTATTGGTTCACTTTAAACGGATTTTTCTCACTTGAATTACACATTGTATATGTGATATACTTTTGTGCACTTATATGTATCATGTTTGATGATGCATGTAGTTTTGGCTTTGTGTAAAGAATGCAACCATGGTTATGAGAGTGGTTAGGGTTTAAGATTTATTCTCTTATTATTAAATCCATTTATTATTTATTAAATGGATTTATGGAAACAAAAGGGTTTCATTTTATCATGAAGTGTGGTGAAGCTTCATGAAGCTTTTTGTAATGATGCCATTTTGTCTCCTTGCTTAAACCTAACCACTCCCACTAACCATGGTCAATTCTCTACACTTGACCATGGTTAGAAGATGATAAGAATTCCTTTATTATTCATTTTAGAAATAACTTATCATAAGAATTCTATCATCTTCTTCATCTTCTTCTTCTTCTTCAAGCTTGCTACATCAATGGCAACTTGAGATCTAGTGAGAGAAATCCAAATCTAAAGTGTACCCACCTCCTATTTCTTCATCCTCTACCTCTTGCCAAGTGGTTTTGGGTGTTTTCTTCACAAGTTTCACTACTTTGTGAAGTCGGAGCTTGAGCTTGTGCAACCTCGACGTAGATCGTCTTTGACACGAAGCCGACGACCTATTCCGCACGTTTCTCCGATGAAGCCGTCATGAGAGTCCAAGGTTCAAGATGGACAGCGAGAGGACGCCCTCGTGGAGCTAAGGAAGTGGAAATCCGGATCTACAAAGGTTGTAGCATCTAACCTTTAGTTAATATGTTAACTAGTTTTCCGTTTCGCCTAAACATCTAGTAAACGATCCGTGTTAGGGTTTCTCGGCACCAATAATTTTTTAAATTGGCATGTTCGATGCCTTGTGAGACTTCCTTAGGATGCCTAGGAACCCTACAGGTTATACCTAGGTCTTGAACTCCTTCTCTTCTTGTTGTGGTCTTCCTTCTTGCTTGCTCCTTGGAGTAGTGTAGACAGCTCCTCCACGTCGTCTTCTCTTTGCCGAAGAAAGATCCACCCGAAGGCCTCTACCTTGAGCTCCTATCTCAACCAAGAGGTAACTAGAGTGCTTGGCTTGCTAAACTAAGAACCCTAGAAAGAGTAGAGAGAAGTTTTGATGGTTTTATCTCACAAGCTCATGGTTCTCAACACATGAGAGATGAGAGCTTTGAGAGAGGAAGAGGAAGAGCTAAGCATGAGAGAGAAAGAGCAAGAGAGAATGATAGAAAAAATAACAACCATCTCTCATATGAGAGAAAATGATAATAATAATAATAATTAAAAGAAATTGTGATGGTTAGTTTTGAATGACCATTATCATTACAACATTAAATGCATTTTGTAAGAAACAAGAAGCATCTTGCAAGTGAAATGGTGATGGTTAAAAGGTCAACAAAAGTCAACCGGTCAACCAAAGCCAAAAGGTCAACAAAAGTCAAATGGTCAGCCTAACCATGGCACAATTATCCTTAATTAATATCATTAATCATATCTTTCATTCTCATTAGGGTTAAGAGAAAGTCAACGGTCAATAACCCCAATGAGGTTCCTCTGCCTCTGTCAACTGTGCATACACACCCGCATCCGTGTTCCGAGGAACACGAATACAATAAGACAAAACCAATCCCAAAACAAATACTAGGATCTGGCTTAAACCAAAGCCCACTAGTAAAAACTACCCGAACACCAAACATGCACAAGTGCACGGATGTGAACGAACCCCATCGCAAAACCATGCGACCTCTACTCTGTTTTGCCCAAAGGCGAATAACCCTCTGTGTGGGACTCTAAAGACTCGACACTACGCCGACAGTGGGTTTAACCACCGGCCGCAAGCGGTACTAGCTGTACGTAACGGTCCACAGGTAGATGCTGATAAGAAGACTGATGAGGTGAACCCATCCGAACTCCAACTGAGCCTGAATGTGACAATCTTCGTACAGTCCGGTCTGCTCGTCTGAGAGTATCGCATGGCGGGCCTAAGAGGGCGGTAACCTAATAGCGGTACAAGTCGTGTCAGAGTGTAGCCCAGAACACCCTGAGAAAACACTGGAAACGCTACCAGTATATCTCGCTTGCCCTGGCCAGGGATTTTGTTTAATGGCTCTCCTAGACACAGCGCGATATCAACTCCCAATACCGGGAGAGACGAATCCTGTCTAACCGTCACTGCCTCCAAGTGCTTCGGGACTGCACCCAACTACTAACTGTTTGCATGACTCATTTGAGCCGTGGTAGGGTAGTAATCTAAGAACAGCAGGAACACACTCGAGGCGAAGTGACAGTGTTAAGTCAACGGACTAAGCTGTACTCATGTCACCTGGGAACTGATAACTGACGATATGTATAATACCAATCAACAGTTCCCAGCGAGTCCTGTCCATTGTACTCGTAACCTAACGAGTACCCGCATACTATCTCCAGTACGACGTACTAATGGCTGTGGAACAGACCATCTCCCCTGCTGGGATGAGAAGCGCATACGCTAGTCTACTCCGGAGTATCAATGCCCCGTCTCGATAATCCTACGACTAGGGACCTGTATAAGGATGTGCTTGTAGATTACCCAGCCCCCACTAGTGTGACTGCCATCACAAAGCTGGTAATCAAGCAAAGATCCTAAGGGCTCCACTAATATGTATAGGCGATATGCTAAGAGAAACACATGCACACATTAAAGTAGAAACAAACCAAGTAGCATACTACCATTTTGAGCAATATTGTCTATACAACTGTGAATATCCCAAGCTTCCATTAAGTAATATACAAACTAGTATGATACAGTAATGGCCTCTAGGGCATATACACTAACATATTATTCTTTTGGGGCACGACCTGGTTGAGGTCAATGTCACCGTTGTACATATTTTCTTTTCTATACTAGGATTACCTCGTGGTGGAGTGCACGGATAGCCGGGTTCTAGATAGGAATGGACCCGCATCTCATGGCTTTGATGTAGGGTTCCTAGGCATCCTAATGAGGTCTCACAAGGCATCGATCATGCCAATTTCAAAAAATCTAGGTGCCGAGAAACCCTAGAACGGATCGTTGGCTAGAAATCTAGGCGAAACAATAAACTAGTTAACTCTTAACTAAGAGATACGGAAATACAACCTTTGTAGATCCGGTTCTCTACCTCCATAGCTCCGCAATGAAGTCTCCTCGCTGTCCATAACAAGTCCCGGGCTCTAGCGTCGGCTTCATCGGAGAATGGACGGGCTAGGTCATCGATGTCCATGCCGAAGATGATCTACATCGAGGCATCGCTAAATCAAGCTCCGACTTCACAAAGTCAAGAAACTTGTGAAGAAAACACACTCTACTACTTGGCAAGAGGTAGAGGATGAAGAAATAGGAAGTGGGTAGACTTTAGATTTGGATTTCTCACTCTTTATCATCAATCACCATTGATGACCTCAAGGTTTTCTTCTTGAGTTCAAGGAAGAAGAAGAAGAAAAATGATATGATAAGTTCATTAAAAAAGAAAAGAATAATCCATTCTTATCATAACATAACCCAAGTTAAGTGTAGAGAATTGACCAAGGTTAAAGAATGGTTAGGGTTAAGGAGATGAGACAAAAATGGTGACTTAATGAAAGCTTCATGAAGCTTCATGTTGAAAACAAAACTAGCCACCATTTTTCACTTCTTTTCCTTTTCTCATTTATCTTTTAAATGCAAATGAAAAGATAAATGAATGAATAAAAGAAAACCCTAATCATTTACTTAACCTAGGTTTAATTCATTACACTCAACAAAAAGATATGTATCATCAAACATGATACAATCAAGTGCACAAAAATCATATCGCATATGCAATGCGCACACCCGAGTGAGAAAATCCATTTAAAGTGAACCAATACTAGTTAATGCAAAGTAATATATCAAATATATAATTATACATTAAATCATTAAATCAACACTTGATTTAACGATCCGGTCATATCGCATATAACCGACCAGTATCCTATGTATCGGCTTATCGAATCAACCTTTGATTCGATAACTAGGGTATATCGCATATAACCTAATCGATACATTCATCGCGAGAATGGAATACGGTATCACATACACGCATTATTCTCGGTCCCGCACATATCTCATATGCGCTCCTATTTCGTTTCGCTTGAGCCAGGAAACCTCTGTGTAGGACTCTAAAGACTCGTCAATACGCCGGCAGCAGGCGATGATCATATCAAACACCCACAAGCCGCAAGCGGTCTGCTAAACGTAACGGCCACCCTGGTATTGAGCGATCTGAAGATCGACGAGCAAGCCCGCTCACACTCCAGTGAATCCGACCAGTAACACTACCGTACAGTCCGGTCTGATCGTCTGATATGTCGCATATCTCGCCTAGGGGTGGTAAACGTCAGACCCCAATAGCTCAATAAGTCGTGTCGATATGAGGTCTATAACAATTCGAGAAACTACTGGTAACACTTACCAGTAAATCTCAGCAACCCTGGCTAGGGATTTCCTATTATAGCCAATCGAACACAGCGCAACATCAACCCCCTATACCGGGAGAGACGAATCCCCTCCTATCGCTCATTGCCTCCATGTGACTCGGGACTGTACCCAAAAACCACCGTTTTGCACGCCCTCTTGGACGTGGTAAGATGGAAATCAAAGCAAAGTAGGAACCACACAAGACTCTATGACGATCTCGGGTCAACAGACTACTCTGTACCAGTGTCACCAGAGAACTGCCATCTGACGTGAGGTATATTACCATCTGGGAGTTCTCGGCGAGTCCGTCCAGTGTACCCAGTCTCTACTGAGCACCCGTATATCATCTCTGATGTCAAACACCAATGGATATGGGATCATCCATCGCCCATCTGTATGGGTCGAGAAGGTATACGCTAGTCTACTCTGGTATATCGATGCCCCGTCTCGATACACCCACGACTAGGGACTTTGAAGGATGTACTTATGGACTACCATGTCCCCACTAGTATGATCCGCATCATAGTCCAGGTAGTCAAGTACACATCCTAAGGGCTTTACCAACATGTAACAGAGAGACAGTCAGTATACACGTTAAGGTAAAGATCAACCAGATAGCATACTATCATGTCGAGCAAGAAAGTCCTCCCTATATATGTCCCAGCATCCACTACAATATACATCCTATGTATAGTAATGGCCTCTAGGGCATACATATAACTAACAATCTCCCACTTGCACTAGGGCCATCTGATAGCAGTGGTTGCAGTATCTCATACTCAACCATCCCATAAAAGTCTCTCTCTGGGAAAAGGCCTTTGTGAGTGGATCCGCTGTGTTGTCCTCTGAGTCTACTCTCCTAACCTCGATCTCCTTGGAGATCAACCATCTCCATGATCAGGTGACACCGCCTTAGAATATGTCTGGATCACTGATGGGACCGGCGTTCCTTGGCATAAGCCACAACTCCATTGTCTCACAATGGTAGGAATGTAGTTCATCTCATGAACTAATATACACCCAAACAGCCTCTTTGGTAGCATCTTAAGTAGCGATGTATCCAACCTTTATCGTCTAGTATGTCACGGTATCTAGCTTGGAACTCTTCCAACATACCGTCCCTTTACTGAGGGTAAAGACAATGCCTGCGACTGATATTCAGTCGTCTTTATCACCCTGGAACACTTCCAGTGATTCTCCCCAGGATCGGTTGATACCATCTCACTACAACTAGAGAGAATCCTAACATCCATTTAGATCTATCTCATAGATCCAAAAACTCAGGATTTAGGAGGTATCACTTTGATCCTATGTGGAGAATCATTTTGATAAGCGGAGATTGATCGAGCGTAGCATAGGAAACTCTTTCCCTATCAAGAGTATGTCATCCACGTACTCTACGAGGATTGTCACCATACTCCCTACTACCTTTTTGTTTATACAAGGTTCATCTACCATTTTGATGATGTCAAACTCTTTGACTAATTCATCAAAATAGATGTTCCAACTCCGCGATGCCTGCTTTATCCTATAAAGCATCTTGCACACGTTTCCGCTGCTCCCACTGTCTACGAAGCCCTCTGGCTGTGTACTTATAGACTCTCTCTTCTAAAACATCATTTAGAAAAGCAGTCATGGCACCCAACCGCCAGATATCGTAGTCATGGTATGAAGCCGTAGCAAGTAGGATCTGGATGGACTTAAGCATAGATCCTTAGAAAAAGTTTCATCATGATCCACACCTGGTCAATGATGCAAACCTTTAACAAGTCTAGCTTTGAAAGTCTCAACTTTTCCATGCACACCAAGTAATCTTCTCAAGATATACTTGCTCCTGATGGGCATTTAACCCTTCAGATATAGCAACCAAAGTCCATACTTTGTTGGTGTATAAGGATTCCATCTCAGATCACTAAGCATCCAGCCATTCTTATAGAGTCTTACTCTAGATAGCCAGCTCGAAACTAGTTGGGTCATCATCTCATGATGCGATCCTCGCTCCCACTGTCATAGAGAAATCGAAATATCTCTCAGGTGGGTGTGGAACCCTACTAGATCGGCGGAGAGGCTGAGGTTCGTTGGTAACTATTTAATCCTTTGCTTTTATCAAATCATCAGCTGTAGTTTGTATAGCTGGAACATTTCCAGTTCTACATTACAGACCTTGCCTCGAGCTTGTCCGGATTTTGCTTTTAGACATAGGCCGGTCAACCCCAAATCTTAACTAACTTAAGACATGGGCTCTTCCCATACCATATCTCATATGGAGTGGTAAGCAACTGATTTGATTCGAACCGTATTCAATAGGTATGCATCTTCTCAAGCGCATAACTCCCTAAAAGGAAATAGGTATCTCAGTGGTACTCATCATAGAGCACACTATATCACATAGGGTGCTATTGCTCCGCCCCGATATACCATCGTGCTATGGTGTATTCGGAGGAGTAATGCTGAGAGAGAATCTCATTCTCCTTTAGAAAAGTCCAAGAATTTCGTGCCCAAGTATTCTCCTCCTTGATCTCATCAAAGGACATAATACTTATACCCGTATTTTGGTTCTCTACTTCTAACTTATATTCTGTGAATATCTCAAAAGGTTCGGACTTGTGTTTCAACAGGAACATATGTCTGAATCTTGAGAGATTTATCAGAGAATGTAACGAAGTACAAAGAACCAGTCCTGGCATATGTAGACAGGGGATCTGACATACATCAACATGTATCATCCCAAGAGTTTACTAACTCTTTCTCTGTTTTCAGTAAACGGAGCTATGGTCATCTTATCTTTGTGACATGACTGGCAAGTTTCACAAGATGTAAATTCAAACTGATTTAAATATGCATCTAAAATGTAACTTCAGCCAGTTGGGTCGCATTGATATGACCTAGTCTACAATGCCTCAAGAAGGATTCGTTCATATCTGAACTCTTCCTCTTATGTGTGTTCCATATACTAAGAACTGTAGTTTGATTTAGAACATCAACGCTTTTAGATAACATGCCTGAACCGATCAACTTTTGATATAGGAAATGTTCAAAACATTATCCAACAATATAAAATTATATCATTTCTTTACTAATAAAGAGACTGATATGATTTTGTATATCAGGTTCGGTATCTAATAACATTCGTTCAGAATCAATGTATTGGTAATACAGGGTGACAGTGACCAACAGACTTGGCTGCAACTCTTGCCCCGTTTTCTGCCTCATGAAACTTATCACCCGTTCTCAGTTCTCTACCTATCTGTAGCCCTATGTAACAGATTACATATCTGGGATCCTGATCTGGTATCACATACCCAGGACGTAGAGGATACAGAGAAGCAGTTCTAGTTATGAACACACCCGAAGATGATGCATCAGCATGCACTCTTTTCGTTTGGGCGGCACGGGAAATCTGGTATTCCCTAATTTCCTGCTCTGTCTTATAACAATTATAAGTTGGAGCGGGACCAACGTTCCCCAGCTCAGTATAATAAGCGGGTTCGGTCAATATTCCGTATTATTATCTTGATTAAGGCGTGATATGGTCGCTACCTGGAGAGAGAGAAAAGAAAACACTCAGCGTGCGCTCTGTCAAGAATAGATTGGTTATTATTTTATCTAATCAGGATGGCTCCCACTGCTTTTCATCAAATCTTCCTTCAAACCCTAAAAGGAAAGACTAGCCGGGATTAATTACACACTACAAGTTCGCCAATCTTTCAGCCAGGCCAGTGTCGGTACTTTGAGGGAGGTCCCCCGTGCTTTCGCACGAACCTAATTAATGTAAATCTCGTTTTCCCAGAGGCGTAACCTCGTTAACACCTTTCTAGACACCTACTTGATCGGCTAATTGTAATGTATAAAACTCTCCCAGGAGTAACACTTACTCGCAGCGGGTATCGGGATCCAACTATCTCATAGAAGGTATGCAATCTCATTGCAAATTTCAACACTTGAAATTCCCGATAATATTTTGCCCCTAGCTCGCTATGACCTTGACGAATGCCAAACAACCCATAGTCCACTAGTCAAGTTCAACCCGTACATTTCTTGATCGAATTAAACCCACCCGCACGACCCTTGACGAATGCCAAACAACGCCGTACGAATACCCTAATCCAATCACATCATATGCTCAAGCAGATAAATACTAGTTAGCTACCGTACACTACGCCTTGATGAATGCCAAACTACCGCAGCACGAATACTAACTAGTACATATCTGAAATGACGGAGGGCTACGACAGGTTTTTCTGAAAACCTATTGCGTAATGAACTTGATATCGTTGTAGAATCAAATGATTTTAAAATGGAGTGCTTTTGAGGCTTTTCTAGTTTTGCTAAAGGAGTCACTCCCGGTGAAGGGATCGTCGGTCCTTTCCTCGTCGAATGAGGTGCGGGATATATCATATATATCTCTGTGCAAAGCAAAAACACTTAAAAGCAATCAAAAGACAAACCGAGTGTGTAGCATCTGCCAGTTATTGCTAAAGGAGTCACTCCCGGTGAAGGGATCTCGGTCCTTTCCTTATCGAATAAGGTGCAGGATATATCATATATACCGCTGTGCAAAGCAAGAACTGTAGCTACCTGTTTTATTTTGAAATTCGATTCTACAACATCTTAGGTTTCTTTTACTTTCATTAATCACATTAATGAAGTCCCATCAATTAAGTTACCTAAACATCACAGATAAATACGACGTACACTTATGCCATCCGCATTCGCCTCGATGTCCCCTCGTGCACCGTTAGGTTAGGTAACTAACGGCAGAGCGGGGCAGGGCTAGCGCGGGTGTAAAACATAAGTAACGTCTATATAATATATCATATATACTATATACTGTATCTATCACAGAACATCACATGATCACATCACAGATATCGCAGCAGAAGAATCATATGAAATATTGGATATACTAGGACGTCCGTGTTTTCAATACGAGCCAGTATAAAACACGGATTCCACGGTCGCGATGAATAGCCAAACCCACACCCCTAGACCTCTACGAGAGCGGCAAGCAACCCTACCAATTCTAGAGTTAGGAGACCCGGACTCGACTCCTCGAGTTGGTCTCCCACTGGACTCCAGAACCCGGTTACTTGTGCCCTCCTCCTTGGGTCTATCCTAGTGCAGAAAAGTAAATAATATACATCAACGGTGACAACTTCCGCAACCTGGAAGCGCCCCAATAAAAGAATATTACATACAAGTTTTTACATGAATGAAAATGAAAAACACTCATCACACATAAAAACCCCCGGCTATTCAAACACGACGATCCAATATAACATATCCAGCAACACATAACATCACATGTCATCAACGTAAGTAAACATGCACATCCCAATTGTCGTTGACATATAGCAACGAAACCGGCGATATCACATATTACACTTACGGTCACAGAAAAGAAAGTGTAAAACTACAACAGTTGGAATCCGCAATCACCTCAGACATCGCATGCCTGACCAAATGAATTATTTAGACATCGCATGCCTAACAATTATAAAACCCGCATTTTAGTCTCTATATCGAAAACTCTTTTCAATATGAAGTCGGGCAATTCAACAAGATTCCCGAAATACTGATCGAATGCTCGTCGCAAACTTTAGTAGACGGCCGCACCCCTGATACCGTCGACGAAGTGCACCAAGGGGGAACACCGCTGCCGCGAGCACCCGGACGGATGCTTTCGGCGACGGGGTTCTCCTACAGTCACTTGGTCGGGGCTATGGAGTGAGGCTGTCTATTAAGTTTACCCGGCGAGTATCCGCGTACGCTACGTGATTGCGACCGACTTTTGATCACATCAAAATTCCGTGGCAACCGATCAAGTGAGACTAAACTGCTATGTTTATAACATTCATTCAGTTATCACATAACTTTTTATGAATTCCAATTATTGTATCACATTCCGGATAAACAGAAAATGTTAAACTTTCCGATCGAACAGTCGAATACCCAAGTTTTCCCGATACAGATCAACACATGAAATAAGTCTAACAACATTCAGTTCGTGCCTCAGTACCAACGGTCCAGCCGTAGAAGGGTCAAGCCAACGCCTCACATGTGGCACGCCGTACTGCCCCAAACCCGAAGGTTCAAAGGGCAGTTCAAGACGGTCACATAATCGAGTTAAGGTTTGTTGTCTTCTAGAGGGACCATCGCGTTACTTGCACTACTTAGAACGTCGTCAAACTACGGAAAAATCCAACACTTGGAAATTTCCCGACAGGGGAAAAATTGGGTATTTATATCCGGTCGAACTTTTTAACATATTCTAAAAATTATCCGGAAAGCCACACAGACAAAATTTGATACTCCGATCGAAACACCGAATCCCCAAATACACAGCAGAAAATTCAACTCTTGAATAAATATTAAAAATTCCCAGAAAATCCAGCATAATAAAATAGGAGTTACTGTGCAAACAGTAATTGATGACGTCACCAGATAGCCGTGGAACCGCCGCAGAAGCTAGGCTTCTGCCGCGGTTCCGCCGCAATAATTACTGTTCATCGAAAAAAATTTGCATCGTAATTCTTATTTTTCCCTGCTGAATTTTTTAGCAATTTTTAATTTGGAAAAATCCCAGTTTTTGAAAAAAGGACAGAGAGCATGTTTGAAATGGGTTTTCGGGTTCGTTCGGACTTCAAATTCCGTCTAGACTTGGCCTAAGGCTCTAGCTAGGCTCTGATACCACTGTAGGGTTCCTAGGCACCCTAATGAGGTCTCACAAGGCATCGATCATGCCAATTTCAAAAAATCTAGGTGCCGAGAAACCCTAGAACGGATCGTTGGCTAGAAATCTAGGCGGAACAATAAACTAGTTAACACTTAACTAAGAAATACGAAAATACAACCTTTGTAGATCCGGTTCTCTACCTCCATAGATCCGCAATGAAGTCTCCTCGCTGTCCATAACAAGTCCCGGGCTCTAGCGTCGGCTTCATCGGAGAATGGACGGGCTAGGTCATCGATGTCCATGCCGAAGATGATCTACGTCGAGGCATTGCTAAATCAAGCTCCGACTTCACCAAGTCAAGAAACTTGTGAAGAAAACACACTCTACTACTTGGCAAGAGGTAGAGGATGAGGAAATAGGAAGTGGGTAGACTTTAGATTTGGATTTCTCACTCTTTATCATCAATCACCATTGATGACCTCAAGGTTTTCTTCTTGAGTTCAAGGAAGAAGAAGAAGAAAAATGATATGATAAGTTCATTAAAAAAGAAAAGAATAATCCATTCTTATCATAACATAACCCAAGTTAAGTGTAGAGAATTGACCAAGGTTAAAGAATGGTTAGGATTAAGGAGATGAGACAAAAATGGTGACTTAATGAAAGCTTCATGAAGCTTCATGTTGAAAACAAAACTAGCCACCATTTTTCACTTCTTTTCCTTTTCTCATTTATCTTTTAAATGCAAATGAAAAGATAAATGAATGAATAAAAGAAAACCCTAATCATTTACTTAATCTAGGTTTAATTCATTACACTCAACAAAAAAGATATGTATCATCAAACATGATACAATCAAGTGCACAAAAATCATATCGCATATGCAATGCGCACACCCGAGTGAGAAAATCCATTTAAAGTGAACCAATACTAGTTAATGCAAAGTAATATATCAAATATATAATTATAAATTAAATCATTAAATCAACACTTGATTTAACGATCCAGTCATATCGCATATAACCGACCAGTATCCTATGTATCGGCTTATCGAATCAACCTTTGATTCGATAACTAGGGTATATCGCATATAACCTAATCGATACATTCATCGTGAGAATGGAATACGGTATCACATACACGCATTATTCTCGGTCCCGCACATATCTCATATGCGCTCCTATTTCGTTTCACTTGAGCCAGGAAACCTCTGTGTAGGACTTTAAAGACTCGTCAATACGCCGGCAGCAGGCGATGATCATATCAAACACCCACAAGCCGCAAGCGGTCTGCTAAACGTAACGGCCACCCGGGTATTGAGCGATCTGAAGATCGACGAGCAAGCCTGCTCACACTCCAGTGAATCCGACCAGTAACACTACCGTACAGTCCGGTCTGATCGTCTGATATGTCGCATATCTCGCCTAGGGGTGGTAAACGTCAGACCCCAATAGCTCAATAAGTCGTGTCGATATGAGGTCTATAAAAATTCGAGAAACTACTGGTAACACTTACCAGTAAATCTCAGCAACCCTGGCCAGGGATTTCCTGTTATAGCCAATCGAACACAGCGCAACATCAACCCCCTATACCGGGAGAGACGAATCCCCTCCTATCGCTCATTGCCTCCATGTGACTCGGGACTGTACCCAAAAACCACCGTTTTGCATGCCCTCTTGGACATGGTAAGATGGAAATCAAAGCACAGTGGGAACCACACAAGACTCTATGACGATCTCGGGTCAACAGACTACTCTGTACCAGTGTCACCAGAGAACTGCCATCTGACGTGAGGTATATTACCATCTGGGAGTTCTCGGCGATTCCGTCCAGTGTACCCAGTCTCTACTGAGCACCCATATATCATCTCTGATGTCAAACACCAATGGATATGGGATCATCCATCGCCCATCTGTATGGGTCGAGAAGGTATACGCTAGTCTACTCTGGTATATCGATGCCCCGTCTCGATACACCCACGACTAGGGACTTTGAAGGATGTACTTATGGACTACCATGTCCCCACTAGTATGATCCGCATCATAGTCCAGGTAGTCAAGTACACATCCTAAGGGCTTTACCAACATGTAACAGAGAGACAGTCAGTATACACGTTAAGGTAAAGATCAACCGGATAGCATACTATCATGTCGAGCAAGAAAGTCCTCCCTATATATGTCCCAGCATCCACTACAATATACATCCTATGTATAGTAATGGCCTCTAGGGCATACATATAACTAACATTTGAGACGGAGGGGGCTTCACTCTGGAATTGGCGGGCTATTCGCCGCACTAGTAGGGGGTACAGGTTGACCCAAGGAGGGGTGCTTAAGTTATCGGATTCCGTGAAGTGCTGGGTGGTCCATTCACTTTGCTGAAGAGGGCTGCCTCGCTTCAGGTTTTGGCGGGTAACTTACCGCACTCGTAGGGGTCTATGTTTTCATTGCACAGGTTATCCACACGACCACGGGAACGTCGGGTTTCAGTTGCGGATCAAAGGAAACCCAGGGCTCCCAGATTATCTGTATTGTTCTGTGATGCTTATTACTTTTCTGTGATGTTGTATTTATCACGCCTGGAGCGATTATTATATATTGATATATATATATACTAGTAGATGTTGTATATGTTTTACACCAGCGCTAGTCCAGCCCCCGCTCTGTCGTTAGTTAAGTAACCTAACGGGTGATGACGGGACCCAGTGGCGAATGCGGATGGCATATACGTACATCATATTTTCGTTCTTTTGTGGTGTGATTAATTGATGGGATTGGGTTGATTCGGATCAATGCAAGGAAAACAAACCTATTCGATGTAGTTGGAACAATTTTCAAAAAGCTGTTATTACAAGGACGTTCTCTTTTGTTTTGCACAGAGGTATTCGGTTATGAATATCCAGCACCTCATTCGACGAGGCAAGGGCCGAGATCGCTTCATCGGGAGTGACCCCTTGGGCAGAGGTTTGCGTCAGGATAATAACTTCACTATAGTCGATTACGTTTTGCTTTGCATTGCGGTATTCAGTTGGAATATCCTGCACCTCATTCTAAGTGGAAAGAGCCGAGATCCCTTCACCGGGAGTAACCTCTTTAGCAAAGGTTTTCGCCACTATATATTTGTAAAAAGCTATCTGGTTCCTTCAACGATATCAAGTTCATTACGTTAAAGTTTTTTCGCCAAAAACCATTCGTAGCCCTCCGTCATTTCAGACGGGTAGCACTTAGTATTCATGCTATATATGTTGGCCTTCGTCAAGGCATAGTGTATGGTAGCTATTTGTTACTTTTCTGTTGCATAGATAGATGCGTTGGTTTGGGACAGTCGTACTACTATTTTGTCCTTCGTCAAGGGTATGTACGGGTGGGTTCAAACTAACCTGGATAATGACGGGTAGAACTTGACATGTGACTTATGATATGTTGGCCTTCGTCAAGGTCATAAGAGCATGGGGTAAAAATCACATCGGGAGTTTCTAAAGAAACTGAAACTTGCCAGGCATGCGCATACCTTCTGGAGTGTGATAATGTAAGTGGATTCCATCACGTTATCATGCGATGGTTGTTGGATCTCGATTCCCACTGATGAGTTGGTTTACTCTTCGGGTGATCCCTACTAATTCTTCTTTCATCTTTAGAGGAGAATTTGAGGATACAGTGGGAAACATCCTGATTAGATAAAGTGATTAACCATTATGATCTAGGTTAGAGTGCACGCAGAGTGTTTCTTTTCTCTCTCTCTTTGGTAGCGACCATGGCCTGAACCTAGACTATAACTCAGTGACAAAGTTAACCGAACTTTCTTAGAACACTGGCTTTTGGATTTTCTGAGTTGCATACATCATTTCCACTCCTTCTTTTACCCTTTACATTTCTCTAGAACACCCCGTATCACTACGAACATCCACTTCTATTGGATAAATCTATCGTATGGTTATATACGAACTCGAAGGAACTGTTCCAGATTCGAGGATGGATTCTGGTTCTGGAGAAATTGAATAGAACTATTCACTTGTCTTTTTCTTTTACCTTCTCTCAGGTTATGAGGGCTCCTACGATTAGGAGAGGGTACACCTATTGCGCTTATCGGATAGTCTTCTTCCAAACCATTGGCAGGTGCCAAAAGGTAGGGAATGAAGAAAACCAATTAGCCTAAGCGTGGTGTACAGAAGGTAATAAGTAAAGACAAATAAAGGGATTTGAAAGAGGGCAAAGTAAATTGCGACTGCTATCATTCACGACCAAACCACATATTTCATCGCCACTCCTACTTCACCTTTGTATTTCTCCAGAACACCCAATATCACTACGAAGATCCATAGTTTATTGGATAATCCATCGTATGGTTATATACGAACTCGAAGGAACTTGTTCCAGTTCGAGGATAGATTCTGATTCAGGAGAAATAGGAATAAGGTTTATTCAGTTGTCTTTTATCTTTACCTTCTCTCAGGTTGCGAGTACTCCTAGGATTAGGAGAGTACACCTATTATGATTATTGGATATTCTTCTTCCAAAACATAGGCTGGTGTCGAAAGGTAAGGAAGGAAGAAAATCAATTAGCCTAAGTGTGGTGTACAGAAGGTAATGAGTAAAGACAAATAAAGGGATTTAGAGAGATGACAAAGAAATATACGGTTACAGTCATGAATATGGATAATGGAAGAGGCTTTACTAGGAATATCCGGATACCCCTTCGAAACAATTTCATGTTTCATTTTCTCTATGCGTTGTTAATTGAAAACTGATTTCCCAATTAGTCCTTACTCCATGGTATGTATTTACCAGGTTTGCTTCTCACATCTGTATGGTTTTATAAATGATGAGTGGGAGTAAGTTATTGGGAATTAGGTGATCATCCTCATTATATCGGAATTCGTTGTAATTGGTGATATTTGAGGAAATCGCCTGGGTTTTTTGCCGGACGGCAAATATTTGGTTTTGAATATCCGTTTTTATGCACCAATTTCAAACTGATATATCTGTACGTTTATTTTATAAAGTGAGATATAACTTTTTGAAATTATGTCCATGACATTTACCTATATCAGTTGATGGTTAGGTAAGGAGCATTAAACAGCGGTGTAATTCTTCTTAAGCATAAGTACAGTTTTCAACCTACGACGCACAGGGTATGAGTTTTTAAACTCAGGGGACTTATACAAAGTATTGTATGTTGTCCAGTGTCCATTAGGACAGAGGGGTTGGTACTCGTACTATATTCTATTTACTTGTGACTTCTCAAGTTTTAGACACGTGTTTCATAGAAATACACGGTCCAAGTTTTGAGAAGTTATAGGTACAAGAATAAAATAGAGAACCACGTGTTCCAAGTATCAGGATTCTTCAAGATGATCGAAGATGTAGATACTTGTGTTTGGTATTTAGTTGAAAGTAATGGTTTTGAGAACTTGCTTCTCTTTCAGGTTACTCATATCTGGATGCACTCCTAAGTTGAGTAATGCTGATCGTCCTCTTTCCATTTAGTCTACATGCACTGGAGACAGCTGTATGATTTGATCTGGTTCCAATTAAATCAGTGCCTCTATTTCTATATTGTATATAGAATGGCTCATATCTTAACGATGTTAAGGTATATGGAGTTGTCCGGCTTATGCTTAAAACCAGACTCTGGACAACTCAAGGCACGTTTCTGTAATGGCAGTTTGTGGGTTAACCCGGGCTTTGACGAGGGTTAATTTTCTACCATCTGGAATATCAATAGTGATATTGTTCTTAACTCGCCACAGTTTTAGTAAAATGGATTTTTTTCAGAAAACAGTAGTGGGAGTATGGTAGAATTGGAAGAGATTCCAGAACCGCAAACGATTACTGAAAGTTTAATAGGATCAAAAGATTTAATCAGGATTGACATTCCATTAGCCACTCTGCAGATATGGTGGGTAACCTCAGGCGCCCGAGAGGTACTTCGGTATCCTCAAAAACGGTGACAGGGAGGTTCTTGTTTACCCAGACTTGACACTAATGTTGTTCCAGACTATGAAACCCGGCTGGAGGATTAGTATAGCGTCGTTCTAAACTAGCTTTAGAAGTGCACGTTTATATGACTCCGCCAGAGGGTTGTTGTAGTCAGTGGGAGCAGCGGAAGCATAGCGGACAAGAAACTTATGTCTACTTATAGACTAAAGCAGATATAGCGGAGAAAGATCATCTATTTGTGATGTGACAGACATAGGCTTTGACTTCATCAGAATAGGAGATGGATCTGTTGAGAAGGTAATAGGGTGTGATGTCCTGGTATTTGGATGACATACACATTGTAGGAAGTGATATTCCTATACTACGATCGGTTATACTATGGTTTTCACACAATAGTTTCTCTACATAGGATATGGATATAATATTATGCATTCTGGTCACTAGATCTATGGTTTTAGATCTAGATTTGGGAAGTGTCCCAATCTGGATACTTGGACAGCATTCTAAAGGTGTTTTAGAATGGACGACTCCTGGCATGGTGGTGTACCTGCAAATGATGGAGTCACCTTCTCTAAAGGTGTCTTACAGACTAAAGGGGAGAGGGGTGTGCATGATTGGTACATCACTTGCTTAGGCAATTGAGTCAATCATGAGATGTCATGTACCACACCAGATATTGTTTTTGCACTAGCTGCAATAAGTTTGTATTAATCCAATCCTGGAGAAACATTTGGAAGCAGTTGAGAAAATAAGTGGATGTTCTAGGGATTTGATAACGGCAGCCTCCTTCGGGAAACGGTTATCATTCCAGGCTTCCAAGGTGACCTAGATGACAGAGTGACTGTCAGAGTTATAGTTTTCCCTCTGACGAGGGGCAGTAGTCTGGACAGGTGGTCCAAGCGGATACTGAGGCAGGCGTGGCACAGGATACTGATTAAATTCAGTTGACGATACAGTCTAAGAAGTTTGCTCGATTTGGAGTTCATTTGTGAACTGGGTCCCATCAGATATACAGACATATTCTAAGACAGGTATTGCTCATTTCGAGAGATGGCTTTCTCCGCGGACTTGAGATAAAGAGAGACATAGAAAGAAACATCAGGGCGGATCCACTCTCTGAGGCTATTTCTCGAACGTAATACTTTTACAAACGAGCTTTGTGAAACTGATTAGTAGAGGAGTTGTGTGTTCGGTATCATACGGGCTGTGAATATGCGACACCCCAATAATTAGCCTCAAGTGCAAGTAGGAGATTGTTGTCTATAGTGCCCTCAAAGTCAATTATTGGATCGCAGGCACGTGATTGCAATGATTGAGGGAGGACCTATACCGGTAGGACAGTCTTACTCGAGATGATAGTATGCTATTTGGTTTGTCTTTATCATCATGTACATGCTTCAGGTGACATTACAGATCACCATTACATGTTGATAGAGCCCATAGGATTCTTACTTGACTACCAGCAGTATGATGACGATCATATAAATGAGAGTTGGGTAGTCTATAAGCACATCCTTAAAGTGTCCCTAGTCGTGGGAGTTTCGAGACTAGGCATCGATACTCCAAGAGTAGACTAGTGTATACGGATCGAGACCCCGATGAGGGGTGATGGCCGGTCTCACAAGCCATTGGTGTCAGTTGGTTAACCTAAGACGTATACAGGTGCTCATTGGGTTATGAGTACACCGGACATACTCGCCGGGAACATGCTAGTTGGTATTATACCTATCGTCAGATAGCAGTTCCCTGGTGACATCTGTACAGGTTAGTCTATCGACCTGAGATCGTCATTTGTCTCGTGTGAGTTCCCACTGTGCTTTGATTACTACCCTACCACGGCTCAAAGGAGTCGTGCAAACAGTTTTTAGTTGGGTACAGTCCCGAGCCACATGGAGGCAGTGAGCGGATAGGCAGGGGATTCGTCTCTCCCGGTATTGGGGGTGAGAACGCGCTGTGTTTAGGAGAGCCATTACACAAAGTCCCTGGCCAGGGCAAGCGAGATTTACTGGTAGGTATTCCAGTAGTTTCTCAGGGTGTTCTGGGCTACTCTCCGACACGACTTATACCGCTATTGGGGGTCTGACGTTTACCAGCACCTAGGCCCGATATGCGATACTCATAGACGAACAGATCGGACTGTACGGATATTGTCACTGACAGGCTCAGTAGGGTTTCAAGATGAGTTCGCTCATCGGCCTCCCTTTTGCTCAATACCTGGATAGCCGTTACATACAGCTAGTGCCACTGACGTGCTTGTGGTTAAACCCACTGCCAGCGTATCGATGAGTGTTTAGAGTCCCACACAGAGAGTTTCCCATGTTCTGGTGAAACGTTGTAGAGGCCGTATGGTTTTATGGCAGGGTTCGATCATATACATGCACTTGTGCACAGATCATGATCGGACGGATCATACTAGTGGGCTTTGGTTTAAGCCGGATCCTAGTATTAGATTGTTGGATTATTTTCGTCTCGTGGTATTCGTATTCAGTCAGAATACGGATGCGGGTATGTATGTACAGATGAGGGGTATTCTTGTGATCCGTCACGAGTTTACTTTAGAAAATGCCATTCTATTTATTATTGTAAACATTTGGATTAATGTTTATTATGTGGAAATTGTGAGTGCAAGTTTTGTTCAAGAGCATTAAATATGGCATGTGTAATTTTGGTGACTCATGGTGTGTTTTCTTGTGCCATATCTATTCTCTTGATTGATTATTGTGTGGGATTAAGATGTAGAGATAGAGAGGGCAGCGACAAGAGGTGGGGTTTGGTCTTGAGATTTTATTAGACCTCTCACATTTTATCTCACATAATAAGCAAGCTCTTTTTCTTCACTAGCTTTTTCTTGAGCTCACAACTTCCATCAATGGCTTCTTCTTCAACCTCCACTCTATCCCTCTCATGAGTTGAGAATCCTAGAGCGTATTGAGACAATGTAATCACACACTATCTCTACTTCATCTTGATCATCTCTTTTGGCAAACTTAATGTCCGAGTTGCTTCGGTTTGAAGCAGGAGCCCGTATAAAGAATCCTCGACGTGGTGTCACTTCGACGAGCGAGATCGGAGAGCGAACATCGTTAGGGCAGCCGCGAGGAGCTTGGCGTATAGATTGAAGACCGAAGGACACGGATCGATCGGTATAATCTCTCTAAACTCTTTTTTGTATTACTAGTATAGGGTTAATGGAACGATCCGGGTTTTAGGGTTACGATAGCGCCAGTTTGTAAAAGTTTTTGTTCCGCATTTGGCCTCGGAAAGATGGCCGGGGCGCTGCCGTAGCCTTACAGAATATACATATGGTCTCTTGCTCAATATCTGTTCTGGTATTTATAGGCTCAACTCCAGAATAAACAAACAATATAGATGGACTGATGTGACCCTAAGAAATGACCATAAGAAAAATGGGGGCATTTGGAGCAAAGTGACCTGGTAGTGCCGGTTTTTTAGGGTGTCTCGCCGGTTTGGTTGTGGGCAAATAAGCTCGTATTTGTGTAGTGATCTCGAGTGCACTCAACATGTCCATTGGTATTGTTTGATTTCTTCATATCAGCTTGGGTTATACTCAGTAGACTTGGAGGGAAACTTGATGCTTTAAATCACATCACATCTTTTAGAATTTATTACACATCACACCCACATGTGCCCATTTGCACAATTTGTTGTGCCAAGGCAGCCCCACCATGGTCCAAGGATTAAAAGAGCTATATGCATACTTATATTGTGTTGGACCAAAATTGTGTACACATGTTTATTGCAAAAGTGCTCTTTGAATATCGGTCGGTTTTTTGTTCTGATTGCAGTGTCGGCTCCCAAACGTTATATCCATGATTTTGAGTGTGTTTCCAGTATTTTATCACGAATACTTGTAATCTGTATTTACTGAGCAGACACTGGTTCATAGTACCGATATATAATAAAATAGATAATGAATGAGTGGTATTAAAATGCAGTTTTCTGTTATGAACAAATACCCCCAAACTTATCTTTTGCTCATCCCGAGCAAAATAAAATCCTAATCTCACTTTCGCAGGGAACGCGATTGCACTGAGCACGTGCAACAAGCCGTTAAATCTCTAGGTGTCGCTAGTAGGAGGAGTGTTGTCTCCTGAGGGTTTTCAGCGGATTGCACCCACAAAATCCAGTCAAGTTAGCATCATGAAGAAACTGTTGATTCTAATCTTAAGGTTAAGAATCAAAGCTTGAAGTTCTATTATCCAAATTAGAAATGTCAAACCCTATTTTTGACTTCTCACAATTTATTTAACATAAGCTTATACATGTCTTTTCATGGTTGTGCGAATAGTGTCCATAAGTTTTTAAGAACTTGATTAAGGTCATCATGTCATAAATACGGACCAGGATAGACTTCTAAAGGATCATACGAGTTTGAAAAGACTTAAGATTTTCTCAAGTTTCGTTCTCCGGTTAGGTTTCAAGTCAGAATTTATATCATTTTTAACAGAGCGCCTCAGTCTTATTCTTCTGTTGGAGATAGTGCCCTCAGAGTCAATTATTGGATCACAGGCACGTGATTGCAATGATTGAGGGAGGACCTATCCCGGTAGGACAGTCTTACTCGAGAGGATAGTATGCTATCTGGTTTATCTTTATCATCGTGTACTGCTTTAGGTGACCTTACGAGTCGCTATTACACGTTGATAGAGCCCCTAGGATTCTTGCTTGACTACCAGCAGTATGAGGGCGATCATATACGTGAGAGCTGGAGTCTATAAGCACATCCTTAAAAGGTCCCTAGTTGTGGGAGTTTCGAGACTGGGCATCGATACTCCATTAGTAGACTAGTGTATACAGTCGAGACCCCGACGAGGGGCGGTGGCCGGTATCACAAGCCACTGGTGTCAGTTGGTTCACCTAAGATGTATACAGGTGCTCATTGGGTTATGAGTACACCGGACAGGACTCGCTGGGAACCTGCTAGTTGGGATTATACCAGACATCAGATAGCAGTTCCCTGGTGACATGTGTACAGGTTAGTTCATCGACCTGAGATCGTCATTTGTCTCGTGTGAGTTCCCACTGTGCTTTGATTACTACCCTACCACGGCTCAAAGGAGTCGTGCTAACAGGTTTTAGTTGGGTACAGTCCCGAGACACATGGAGGCACTGAGAGGATCTGCAGGGGTTCGTCTCTCCCGGTATTGGGGGTGAGGTCGCGCTGTGTCTCGGAGAGCCATTACACAAAGCCCTCGGCCGAGGCAGGAGATTTACTGGTAGGTATTCCAGTAGTATCTCAGGGTGTTCTGGGCTGCACTCCGACACGACTTGTACCACTTTTGGGGGTCTGACTTTTACCAACCCCCTAAGCCCGCCATGCGATACTCATAGACGAATGGACCGGACTGTACGGATATTGTCACTGACAGGCTCAGTAGGGTGTCAGGATGAGTTCGCTCATCGACGTCCCTTTTGGTCAATAGCTGGTAGCCCGTCACGTATGGCTAATACCTCTGACGTGCTAGTGGTTAAATCCACAGCCATAGTATTGACGAGTTTTTAGAGTCCACCACACACAGTTACTCAAGTTTCGGGCGAAACGCTGTAGAGGCCGTATGGAGATATAGCAGGGTTCGATCAGATACGTGCGGTATTGCACGGATCGTGATCGGACGGATTTTACTAGCCGGCTTTGGCTTAAGCCGGATCCTAGTATTAGATAGTGTAGATTTTGTCTCTTTGCATTTGTATTCAGTGGGAATACAAATGCGGGCATGTATATGCAGTCGCGGGGTTTTCCTGTAATTTATTACGGGATCAGTTTTCTGAAGTTGCCAGTTTGCATTCCGTTCCGGCCAGTTTTCCTTTGTTCCTTCGCGGCCGGACTTTTTTGGTGGAGGAGGTTATTTGCATGTTTGCAAATAACTTATTGTGGAGGGGGTTTCTTGCATTTGTGGCTTCTATCATCATGAGATGCTTTATACATCATTTCTTTGTGATTAGAGTTGATCTTGATTTAGATTTGGCCTTGTTATCATTGCTTGGGGGTGTGGTCACCATTCTACTTTTCCTACACTCACCTCCCTTCTTGTGTTGGTTTTTCCTCCACCATATTTGATATGGCCGGCCACTATTTGGGGGAGAATGAGAGAGGTTCTTTTTTATGTGTAGCATATTTCCTCATCTCATTCCAAGCAAGAAAATATAGCTCCATTTTATCCAAAGTTCATTTTCTTCCTACACTTCCTCCATCAAAGGCAACTTCACCCCATTGAGACAAAGGTTCTACACTACAACCTACAGTACCCTTGGACGCATCGGCTAGCCAACTTCGTGCCTGAGTTGCCTCGGTCCAGAGGTGGGAGCCCGTAAAAGAATCCGGCTACGTGGTGCCCTTTCCGGAGAGGAGATGAAGACCGGAGATTCCGCGGGAGATCGGGACGACGACGAGAAGATCGGAGGACGCGGATCACTCGGTATATCTCTCACCCCTTCTCTTGATTGCTAGGATTAGGTTAATGGTTACGATCTGGGTATATTGTCCGCGGTAGCGCCGGTTTAAAGTTAAGAAAATTTTTGATTCCGCATTTTGGCCTCGAGTAGACGGCCGGGGCGCAGCCGTGGTGCAACATGGTATCAGAGCCACGCCATTAACCTAGTCTAGCTTGCTCTAACGTGTTTACAAGTTCGATCGAACGGATTTTCCGAAAACCCATTTTCATTTGCACAGTTTTCTGTCGAAATTTTTTTGGCTCCAAAATTTTTTCAGTACATTGCAGTGACATGTGCAGGGAATTCTAAGCATTCTGTGAAAATTTGGTCGTGTGATCTCACTATTCCACCGCGGAACCGTGGCTAAACCCATGTATTTGCCGCGGTTTTCATTGGACCAAATTTTTGCAGTGAGCTCCTGGGTTGAAAATGGGGTTTTTGGAATATTCTTTTTAGGCCTAGACTCTCTTTAAGTGCTACAGTAATGCTTGGGGCCCACTTCGATAAATTTGATCAATCGAAAAGTTTAAACACATTAGTTCACAGTATTTACATTATATCTGCGACTGTGAATGTCACTTGATCGGTAAATCCTATCTAACTGCTATAGCCCGGTTAAACGGATTTGCGAACGTGACATTCACGTTGATGTACTGTGTTGTGCTGTGATGTTGCGGATCGGTCGTGAGGATAGCCTGGTTGCAGTGGTAGTACAGTTTTGTTTTATATATACATTTGATATTGCGGGGCAAGCGTCCGACATGTGGACTGCCGTCACTGCCTTTTTGTATTATTCTTTTGGGGCACGACCAGGTTGCGGTCGATGTACCCGTTGTATGTATATTTTACTTTCTGTACTAGGATTGCCCCGCGGAGGGGTGCACGGATAGCCAGGTTCTAGAGGGCAACGGGCCCACATCTCATGGCGTTGAGACGGAGGGGGCTTTACTCTAGAATTGGCGGGCTGTTCGCCGCACTCGTAGGGGGTACAGGTTGACCCAGGAGGGGTGCCCAAGTTACCGGATTCCGTGAAGTGCTGGGTCGTCCATTCACGTTGCTGAAGGGGGCTGCCTCGCTTCAGGTTTTGGCGGGTAACTTGCCGCGCCCGTAGGGGTCTAGGATCTCTTTGCACAGGCTATCCACACGACCAGAGGAACGTCGGGTTTCAGTAGCAGCTCTATGGAACCCGGGGATCCCAGATATCTGTATTGTTCTGTGATGCTGTACATTTATGTGATGTTGCATTTTATCACGCCTTGAGCAAAAATTATATATTATATATACTAGTAGATGTTGTATATGTTTTGCATCCGCGCTAGTCCAGTCCCCGCTCTGTCGTTAGTTAAGTAACCTAACGGGTGATGACGGGACCCAGTGGCGAATGCGGATAGCATATACGTACATCATCATTTTCGTTCTTTTGTGGTGTGATCAATTGATGGGACTGCGTTGATTCGGATCAATAAAAGATAAACAAACCTATTCTGATGTTGTTGGAACATTTTTCAAAAAAATCTGTTATTGCAAGGACGTTCACTTTTGTTTTGCATCGTGGTATTCAGTTGGAATATCCTGCTCCTCAGTCGACGAGGCAAGGACCGAGATCCCTTCACCGGGAGTGACCCCTTGGACAGAAGTTTGCGTCAGGGCAATAACTTCACTATAGCCGATTACTTTTGCTTTGCATCGTGGTATTCAGTTGGAATATCCTGCACCTCATTCTACGGGGAAAGAGCCAAGATCCCTTCACCGGGAGTGACCTCTTTAGCAAAGGTTTTCGTTACTATAATTTTATAAAAAGTTATCCAGTTCCTTCAACGATATCAAGTTCATTATGTTAAAGGTTTTTCGCCAAAAACCAGCCGTAGCCCTCCGTTATTTCAGATTGGTATTGCTTAGTATTCATGCTATGTATGTCGTGCTCAGCCGAGGCGTAGTGTGCGGTAGCTCTGTAATGCTTTTCTGTCTTATGGATATGTGATTGGTTAGGACAGTTGTACGGTCATTTTCGCTCAGTCAAGGACTCATGCGGGTGGGTCTAATGCAATCAAGATAATGACGGGTTGAACTTGACTAGGATCCTTTGATATGTTGGCTCAGTCAAGGTCACTTGGGTCCTAGGGGTAAAAACACACATCGGGAGTTTCTAAAGAAACTGAAACTTGCCAGGCATGCGCATACTTTCTGGAGTGTGGTGACGTGAGTGGATTCTGTCACGTTATCATGCGATGATAGTTGGATCCCGATTCCCACTGATGAGTTGGTTTACTCCTCGGATGATCCCGGCTAATTCTTCTTTCAGGTTTGGGGAAGAATTTGACGTTACAGTGGAAGGTTTCATGATTAGATAAAGTGATAACCATTCTGAGTGCACGCTGAGTGTTTCTTTTCTCTCTCTCTTTGGCAGTGACCATTGACCCGACCCTAGACTATGACTCAGTGACCAAGTTGACCGAACCTTCTTAACACTGGCTTTTGGATTGTCAGAGTTGCAAACCTCATTGCCACTCCTACTTTTACCCATTTCTCCGGGACACCCCATATTACTACGAACGTCCACTTCCATTGGACAAAACGATCGTATGGTTATATACGAACTCGAAGGAATTCGAGGATGGTTTCTGGTTCTGGAGAAAACAAATAGGACTATTCAGTTGACTTTTCCTTTTACCTTCTCTCAGGTTGCGAGTACTCCTTGGTTTAGGAGATAGTACACCTATTACGCAAATTGGATAGTCTTCTTCCAAACCTTAGGCTGGTGCCGAACGGTGGGGAATGAAGAAAACCAATTAGCCTAAACGGTGTACAGAAGGTATTAAGTTAAGACAAAGAAAGGGATTAGAAGGAGGGCAAAGTAAATTGCGACTGATATTCACGACCAAACCAAGTATTTCTTCGCCAATTCTAAATCACCTTTGTATTTCTCCAGGACACTCCGTATCACTACGAAGATCCTAAGTTTATTGGATAATCCATCGTATGGTTATATACGAACTCGAAAGGAACTTGTTCCAGTTCGGGGATGGATCCTAGTTCAGGAGAAATAGGAATAAGGTTCATTCGGTTGTCTTTTATCTTCACCTTCTCTCGCATTGCGAGTGTTCCTAGGATTAGAACAGTACACCCATTATGCTTATTGGATAGTCTTCTTCCAAACCATAGGCTGGTGCCGAACGGTAGGGAAGGAAGAAAACCATTTGGCCTAAAGGGGTGTGCAGAAGGTAATGACTAAAGACATATAAAGGGATTTGGAGAAGTGGCAAAGAATTATACGGTTACAGTTGTGAATCTGGATAATGGAAGAGGCATTACTAGGAATACCAGGATACCCCATCGAAACATTTTAATGTTTCAGTTTCACTGTGTACTGTTAAAAGAAAAACTGATTTCCCAATTAGACACTTGCTCCAGGGTATGTATTTACCAGGTTTGATTCTCACATCTGTATGGTTTTACAGATTATGAGTGGGAGTAAGTTATTGGGAATTAGGTGATCATCCTCATTATATCGGGATTCATTGTAATTGGTGATATTTGAGGAAATCGCCTGGGCTGTTTGCCGGTCGGCAAATATTTGGTTTTGAATATTCGTTGTTATGCACCAATTTCAAATTGATATATCTGTACGTCTATTTTTATAGAGTGAGATATACCTTTTGAAATTATGTCTATGACATTTACCTATATCAGTGGATGGTTAGGTAAGGAGCATTGAACAGCGGTGTAATTCTTCATAACCATGGTACAGTTTTCAACCTACGACATACAGTGAATGAGTTGTTAGACTCAGGGACTTATACAGAGTATTGTATATTGTCCAGTGTCCATTAGGACAGAGGGGTTGGTCCTCGTACTATATTCTGCTTACTTTTAACTTCTCTAGTTCTTAGACATGTGTTTCGTAGAAACACAGGGTCTGAGTTTTGAGGAGTTATTGGTATAAGAATAGAGTAGAGAACCAGGTATTGCAAGTATCGGGATTCTTCAAGGTGATCGAAGATGTAGATACTTGTGTATGGTATTCAGTTGATAGTAATAAGAACTTGCTTCTCTTTCAGGTTACTCATAATTGGAAGCATTCCTAAGTTGAGTAACGCTGATCGGCCTCCTTCCATTTAGTTGACATGCATTGGTGACAGCTGCATGATTTGAATCTGGTTCAATTAAATCAGTGCCTCTGTTGGATATAGAACAGTTCATATCTTAACGATGTTAAGGTACGGGGAGTTGTCCGGCTTATGCTTAAAACCAGACTCTGGATAACTCAAGGCACGTTTCTGTAATGGCTGTTTGTGGGTTGACCCGGGCTATGACGAGGGTTGACTTTCTACCATCTGGAAGATCAATAGTGATATTGTTCTTGACTCGCCACATTTTTAAAAGAAATGGATATTTTCAGAAAAAACAGTAGTGGGAGTATGGTAGAACTGGAAGTGATTCCAGAACCGCGAATGATTACTGAAGATTTGATAAGAACCTAAAGATTCTATCTGACTTGATATTCCATTGGCCACTCCGCAGATAAAGTGGGTAATCTCAGGCACCCGAGAGGTACTTCGGTATGCTCAAGGACGGTGGCAGGGAGGTTCTTGTTTACCCAGACTTGCCATTGCTGTTGTTCCAGACTGTGAGACCCGGCAGGAGGATGAGTATGGCGTCATTCTAAACTGGCTTTAGAAGTGTACATCTATATGACTCTGCCAGAGGGTTGTCGTAGTCAGTGGGAGCAGCGGAAGCATTGGTGGACAGGTGGCTTATGTCTATTTATAGACTAAAGCAGATATAGCAGAGATAGATCATCTATTTCTGATGCGACAGTCATAGCTTTGACTTCATCAGAATAGGGGATGGATCTGTTAAGAAGGTAGTAGGGTGTGATGTCCTGGTATTTGGATGACATACACAGAGTAAGAAGTGATATTCCTATACTACGATCGGTTATACTTTGGTTGTCACACAGTAGTTTCTCCACACAGGACTTGGATATTATATTATACATTCTGGTTACTGGATCTATGGTTTTAGATCTAGATTTGGGTGGTTTCCCAATCTGGGTACTTTGACATCATTCTATGAGTATTTAGAATGGACGACTCCTAGCACGGTAGTGTACCTGCAGGTGATGGAGTCACCCTCTCTAAAGGTGTCTTACAGACTAAAAGGGAGAGGGATACGCATGATTGGCAGATCACTTGCTTAGGCAATTGAGTCAATCATGAGATGTCAAGTACCACACCAGATGTTGTTCTTGCAGTAGATGCAATAAGTTGATATTAATCCAATCCGGGAGAAACAATCGGAAGCAGCTTTAGAACATAAGTGAATGTTCTAGGGATTTGATAACGGCAGCCTCCTTTAGGAGACGGTTATCATTCCAGGCTTCCAAGGTGACCTGGAAGGCAGATTGGCTGTCAGAGTTATAGTTTTCCCTCTGACGAGGGGCAGTATTTTGGACAGGTGGTCCCGGTGGATACTGAGGGAAAGGCATGGCGCAGGATACTGATTAAGTTCAGTTGTCGATACAGTCTAAGAAGTTTGGATTTGGAGTTCATTTATGAGCTAGGTCCCATCAGACATCCAGACATTCCAAGACAGGTATTGATCATTTCGGGAGATGGCTTTCTCCGCGAACTTGAGATATAGAGAGACATAGAAAGAAACATAACAGCGGATCCACTCACTGAGGCTATTCCTCGAACGCAATAGTTTCGCAAACGAGCTTTGTGAGACTGACTAGTAGAGGAGTTGGGTGTTCGGTATCACACGGGTTGTGAATATGCGACATCGCAATAATTAGCCTTGAGTGCAAGTGGGAGATTGTTGGAGATAGTGCCCTCAGGTCAATTATTGGATCACAGGCACGTGATTGTAATGATTGAGGGAGGACCTATCCCGGTAGGACAATCTTACTCGAGAGGATAGTATGCTATCTGGTTTATCATTATCATCGTGTACTGCTTTAGGTGACCTTATGAGTCGCTATTACATGTTGATAGAGCCCCCAGGATTCTTGCTTGACTACCAGCAGTATGAGGGCGATCATATACGTGAGAGCTGGAGTCTATAAGCACATCCTTAAAAGGTCCCTAGTCGTGGGAGTTTCGAGACTGGGCATTGATACTCCATTAGTAGACTAGTGTATACAGTCGAGACCCCGACGAGGGGCGGTGGCCGGTCTCACAAGCCGCTGATGTCAGTTGGTTCACCTAAGATGTATACAGGTGCTCATTGGGTTATGAGTACACCGGACAGGACTCGCCGGGAACCTGCTAGTTGGGATTATACCAGACGTCAGATAGCAGTTCCCTGGTGACATGTGTACAGGTTAGTTCATCGACCTGAGATCGTCATTTTTCTCGTGTGAGTTCCCGCTGTGCTTTGATTACTACCCTACCACGGCTCAAAGGAGTCGTGCAAACAGGTTTTAGTTGGGTACAGTCCCGAGCCATATGGAGGCAGTGAGCGGATCTGCAGGGGTTCGTCTCTCCCGGTATTGGGGGTGAGGTCGCGCTGTGTCTCGGAGAGCCATTACACAAAGCCCTCGGCCGAGGCAGGAGATTTACTGGTAGGTATTCCAGTAGTATCTCAGGGTGTTCTGGGCTACACTCCGACACGACTTGTACCGCTTTTGGGGGTCTGACTTTTACCAACCCCCTAGGCCCGCCATATGATACTCATAGACGAACGGACCGAACTGTACGGATATTGTCACTGATAGGCTCAGTAGGGTGTCAGGATGAGTTCGCTCATCGACGTCCCTTTTGGTCAATAGCTGGTAGCCCGTCACGTATGGCTAATACCTCTGACATGCTAGTGGTTAAATCCATAGCCATAGTATTGACGAGTCTTTAGAGTCCACCACACACAGTTACTCAAGTTTCGGGCGAAACGCTGTAGAGGCCGTATGGAGATATGGCAGGGTTCGATCAGATACGTGCGGTATTGCACGGATCGTGATCGGACGGATTTTACTAGCCGGCTTTGGCTTAAGCCGGATCCTAGTATTAGATAGTGTAGATTTTGTCTCTTTGCATTTGTATTCAGTGAGAATACAAATGCGGGCATGTATATGCAGTCGCGGGGTTTTCCTGTAATTTATTACGGGATCAGTTTTCTGAAGTTGCCAGTTTGCATTCCGTTCCGGCCAGTTTTCCTTTGTTCCTTCGCGGCCGGACTTTTCGGGTGGAGGGGGTTATTTGCATGTTTGCAAATAACTTATTGTGGAGGGGGTTTCTTGCATTTGTGGCTTCTATCATCATGAGATGCTTTATACATCATTTCTTTGTGATTAGAGTTGATCTTGATTTAGATTTGACCTTGTTATCATTGCTTGGGGATGTGGTCACCATTCTACTTTTCCTACACTCACCTCCCTTCTTGTGTTGGTTTTTCCTCCACCATATTTGATATGGCCGGCCACTATTTGGGGGAGAATGAGAGAGGTTCTTTTTGATGTGTAGCATATTTCCTCATCTCATTCCAAGCAAGAAAATATAGCTCCATTTTATCCAAAGTTCATTTTCTTCCTACACTTCCTCCATCAAAGGCAACTTCACCCCATTGAGACAAAGGTTCTACACTACAACCTACAGTACCCTTGGACGTGTCGCCTAGCCAACTTCGCGCCCGAGTTGCCTCGGTCCAGAGGTGGGAGCCCGTAAAAGAATCTGGCTACGTGGTGCCCTTTCCGGAGAGGAGATGAAGACCGGAGATTCCGCGGGAGATCGGGACGACGACGAGAAGACCGGAGGACACGGATCACTCGGTATATCTCTCACCCCTTCTCTTGATTGCTAGGATTAGGTTAATGGTTACGATCCGGGTATATTGTCCGCGGTAGCGCTGGTTTAAAGTTAAGAAAATTTTTGATTCCGCATTTTGGCCTCGAGTAGACGGCCGGGGCGCTGTCGTGGTGCAACATCTTCACTCCTACCTTTCACCTGTTTTTGTTCATACGCACCCTTCGTTATCGTGCAAAACGTCTTTATAAATATAAATCTTCATATCTCCGCGAAAAAACTGTTTTAATAGAAAACTTGTCTCCGCCAAGATTATTCTCCCACAAAGAACCGTGAGGACTTTTAACTCGGAGAGAATACTTGCTTAGCTTTTTTTATTTGGCGATTGGAAACTTAGCGAGGTTTGGGTCAATGACTCCCAAACCAGTTGGTTTTAGGGCATTAGGTGTGGAGACACCCCCGAGGACTTATTTAACCAAGTTACCAAGGCCACAAAACAAAAGACTCATTTAAAAATATTCTGAACTCAGTGAAAACGGAGATATAGCCAGCTTTTTCTTTTTAATCAGAAGACGTTATTATGTGGATAAGGCGTGTAATTACATAAACAAGGTTCCAGATGGGTTATTTTTCAGACTTTTAGCTTCTATTAAAACCTCAATAATATCCTTCATATTCACTTTGCTTTATGAACTATTCTTGATATTACTTAATTCAGAACAAACCTGTTTGATCCTAAAGATATTTTATCAATTTTCAAAAGTTTTACAGACATGTCAGACTTTCATCTAATTCTCAAAAACGACACATGTCAAGTGTATAAAAGACGTATATTAGCCACAGTTAAACTAAAATGAGGGTTATCTTTTGGGTCATCAGTCTCACAAAAAGGATTTAGTTATTTCTATCTTATCACCCGAACCGTTAGACTTTGAATCTAAGTTCCCCCGCTAGCTAACATGACAAAAAAGGTTTTTATGTTTTGAAGAAATTTTTCAATTTTTTATGGGTTATTTAATATGTATGCAATGCAGAATATACACATGATGCAGCAAAATAAACGCAGTGCTCACCCCCAAACCTGAGTTTTATGATGTCCCCTTGTTTCCCCCGTCTCCGGTAGCTTAGACTTGTTGGAGATAGTGCCCTCATAGTAAATTATTGGATCGCAGGTACGTGATTGCAATGATTGCGGAGGACCTATCCCGGTAGGACAGTCTTACTCGAGATGATAGTATACTATCTGGTTTGCCTTTATCAGTCGTGTACATGTTCAGGTGACTGATTGCATGTTACACTTTGATAGAGCCCTTAGGATCTTGCTTTACTACCAACAGTATGATGGCGATCATATACGTGAGAGTTGGATAGTTTATATGCATATCCTTAATTGTGGTCCCTAGTCGTGGGAGTTTCGAGACAGGGCATCGATACTCCGGAGTAGACTAGTGTATACAGTCGAGACCCCGACGAGGGGCGGTGGCCGGTCTCGCAAGCCACTGGTGTCAGTTGGATCACCTAAGATGTATACAGGTGCTCATTGGGTTATGAGTACACCGGACAGGACTCGCCGGGAATCTGCTAGTTAGTACTATACCTATCGTCAGATAGCAGTTCCCTGGTGACATGTGTACAGGTTAGTTCATCGACCTGAGGTCGTCATTTGTCTCGTGTGAGTTCCCACTGTGCTTTGATTACTACCCTACCACGGCTCAAAGGAGTCGTGCAAACAGGTAGCTTTTGGGTACAGTCCCGAGCCATATGGAGGCACGTGAGCGGATCGGCAGGGGATTCGTCTCTCCCGGTATTGGGGGCGAGATCGTGCTGTGTCTAGGAGAGCCATTACACATAGCCCACGGCCGTGGCAGGAGATTTACTGGTAGGTACTCCAGTAGTATCTCAGGGTGTTATTGGGCTACACTCCGACACGACTTATACTGCTTCTGGGGGTCTGACGTTACTAGCCCCCTAGGCGGATATGCGATACTCATTGACGAACGGACCGGACTGTATATACATTGTCACTGTTAGGCTCAGTAGGGTTTCTGGATGTGTTAGCTCATCGGCCACCCTTGAGTGCGCTCATCAGCCTCCCTTGAGTTCAGTCCGTGGGCAACCGTTACGCATAGCTAGTGCTGCTGACGGTTTGTGGTTAAACCCACTGCCAGGGTACTGAAGAGTCATTAGAGTCCCCCACAGACAGTTTCCCAAGTTCGGGCGAAACGTTGTAGAGGCCGTATGGTTTTATGGCAGGGTTCGGAAAATGCACGTGCGTTTACGCACGTATCAGTTTTCGGGCAGATGATACTGGTCGGCTTTGGTTTAAGCCGGTTCCGAGTATTCTATTGAGTAGGTATAATATCTTTGTCTCAGTTGCATTTGTATTCGGTCGTAATACAAATGCGGGTATATTTATACAGTTGCGGGGTTATCCTGAAAGTTGTTTCAGGATCACTTTTGGAAGTTGCCAGTTTCCAGTTTTCTATCAGCCGTCTTTTAACATTTGGTTAAAGACGGGTTTATCTTTTCTTGAGATGAGTGTGGATTCTTCTAGAAGATTCTAGATGAGGTGACTAGGATTATTGGTGTTGAGTTTTCATTGGATGCATTTAAGGGTTCATTAATGCATGATGACTAGGTTTGTGAGTCATGCTTTAACCTTAATGCTTCTTGTTTTTGGTTAAGATATTTTGAGTGAGAAGCTTTCTCTTGTGGTCACCCCTCTTCTCCTACGGTCACCTCCCTCTTGCTATATATGGCCGGCCCTCTCTCTCCTCCTCACACTCACTTGTTGATTTCATTTTAGAGAGAAAAGATTATGATAGTATTCGGGGTGTATGGAATTTTACAGTTCATTTCATTCCATCACCCGATTTCCACGGCAACTTCATTAACCGATCGTCCACGGATTTGGACGAAGTGAGACAAAGTCATCTACTCATTCTCTACATCAATCTTGGTCGTCTCTTCTAGCAAACTTGACGACCGAGTTGCCTCGAGTCAGAGGCGGGAGCCCGTTTAAAGAATCGGTGATGTGGTGCCACCTGGACGAGCAGATCGGAGATCGACGAGATCGGAGCAGCCGTAACGGAGCGTGGAATGATGGTTAAAGAACGAAGGACTCGGATCGTTCGGTATAACCTTTCTACACTCTTTACAGTTTGTTAGTTTAGCAATAATGGCAGATCCGGGTTAAAGTATACGATAGCGCCAGTTTAAAAGTTTTGTTCCGCATTTGGCGTCTGTAGACTGCCGGGGCGCTACCGTAGACTTACAGTGGTATCAGAGCCTAACCATTTTGCTATACTAACTTGTGCTAACGTGTTCAAAATATCGATCGAACCGAAAATCAAAAACGGCAAAATCCTTGCTTGACAGTTTCTGTTGTTTTTAAATGGTCTCAAAATTTATTTCTGGATGTCTTAAAAATCTGTGCAGGCGTTTTTAAGAGCCACGACAAAATTTGGGGTCGTGATTCCTCCAAGCTGCCGCGGAAACGCGGCCAAACCCATGGTTTGGCCGCGCATCCGCGGCCACGTGGGGAGCACGTGCTCCCAAATTTTGTCAGTGGGTTCTGTGTTGGATTTTGGGGTTTTTGGTAAATATCGTTTTGGCCCAGGTTTTGTTACTGTTCACCAGTAAGTCGTGGGGCCCACTTCTTGATATTTGGTCGATCGAAATTTAAACACGTTAGTTTACAGTGCTTACATTATATCTCCGACCGGGAATGTCATTTGATCGGTAAACCGCGTCTGATTGCTATAGTTCTTTTAGACGGGTTTGCGAACGTGACATTCGCGTTGATGTTCTGTGTTGTGCTGTGATGTTGCGGATTTGTCGTGGTGGATAGCAGTGTGCAATGGTAGTACAGTTTGTGTTTATTTGTACATTTGATATTGCGGGGCGAGCGTCCAACTTGTGGACTGCCGTCACTGCCTGTTGTATAATATTCTTTTGGGGCACGACCAGGTTGCGGTCGATATACCTATTGTACTATTTTTCATTACTGTACTAGGTTTTGCCCCGCGACGGAGTGCACGGATAGCCGGGTTCTGGAGGGCAACGGGTCCGCATCTCATGGCTTTGAGAGGCAGAGGGGCCCCACTCTAAAATTGGCAGACTATTCGCCGCACTCGTAGGGGGTACAGGTTGACCCAAGGAGGGGTGCTCAATTTACCGGATTCCGTGAAGTGCCGGGTGTTCCATTCACTATGCTGTGGGGACTACCTCGCTTCAGGTTTTGGCGGGTAACTTGACGCACCCGTAGGGGTCTAGGTTTCATTGCACAGGCTATCCACACGACAGGGGAACGTCGGGTTTCGGCAGCGGCTCTGTGAAACCCGGGGATCCCAGATATCTGTATTGTTCTGTGATGCTTATTACTTTTCTGTAATGTTGCATATTATCACGCCTGGAGCGATTATTGTATATTGGTTTATATACTATTAGATGTTGTATATGTTTTATACCCGCGCTAGTCCAGTCCCCGCTCTGTCGTTAGTTAAGTAACCTAACGGGTGATGACGGGACCCAGTGACGAATGCGGATGGCATATACGTACATTTTATTTTCGTTCTTTTCTGGTGTGATTGATTGATGGGACTGCGTTGATTCTGATCAATGCAAAGTAAAACAAACCTGTTTTAGTTGTTGGAACAAATTTAAAAAGTGTTATTGCAAAGACGTTTCCTTTTGTTTTGCATAGCGGTATTCAGTGGAATATCCTGCACCTCATTCGACGGGGCAAGGGCCGATATCCCTTCACCGGGACTGACCCCTTGGGCAGAAGTTTGCGTCAGGGTAATAACTTCACTATAGCCGATTACATGTTGCTTTGCATAGCGGTATTCAGTGGAATATCCTGCACCTCATTCCACGAGGAAAGAGCCGAGATCCCTTCACCGGGAGTGACCTCTTTAGCAAAAGGTTTTCGCCACTATATTTTAAAAAGCTATCAGGTTCCTTCAGCGATATCAAGTTCACTACGCTAAAGGTTTTTCGCCAAAAACCAGCCGTAGCCCTCCGTCATTTCATATGAATGGTCAGTAGTATTCAAGCTATGTTGGTCTGGCCCTTAGCCAGGACATAGTGATTGGTAGCTGCTGGGGTATTCACATGTTGCATAGATAGATGCGTTGGTTTGGGACAGTCGTACAGCCTTGTTGGCCCTTAGTCAAGGGCGAGTACGGGTGGGTTCAAATTAACAAGATAATGATGGGAAGAACTTGACATGTGACTTATGGTGGGCTGGCCCTTAGTCACGATCATAAGAACATGGGGCAAAAATCATATCGGGAGTTTCTAAAGAAACTGAAACTTGCCAAGTATGCGCATACCTTCTGGAGTATGAGTAACGTGGATGCATTCCATCACGTTATCATGCGATGAGAGTTGGATCCCGATTCCCACTGATGAGTTGGTTTACTCTTCGGGTGATCTCGATTGATTCTTCTTTAGGTTTGGAGGAGAATTTGACAGGACAGTGGGAGGTTTCTGGATTAGATAAAGTTATGACCATTCTGATCTAGGTTAGAGTGCACGCAGAGTGTTTCTTTTCTCTCTCTCTCTTTGGCAGCGACCTTTGACCGACCCTAGACTATGACTCAGTAACCAGGTTGACCGAACCTTCTTAAAATACTGGCTTTTGGATTGTCTTTGTTGCATAAGTCATTGCCACTCCTTCTTCTACCCTTTGCATTTCTCAGAACACCCGTATTACTACGGATATCCACTTCCATTGGATAGATCCATCGTATGGTTATATACGAACTCGAAGGGACTTCTTCGAGGATGGATCCAGGTTCAGGAGAAATAGAATTGGTTTATTCAGTTGTCTTTTATTATCACCTTCTCTCAGGTTGCGAGGGCTCCTTGGTTTAGGAGAGTACACCTATTACGCTTATTGGATAGTCTTATTCCAAACCATAGGCAGGTGCCGAAAGGTAGGGAATGAAGAAAACCAATTAGCCTAAGTAGGGTGTGCAGAAGGTAATATGTAAAGACAAAATGAAGGGATTAGAAAGAGGGCAAAGTAAATTGCGACTGATATCATTCACGACCAAAACCGCGTACTTCATCGCCACTCCTATTTCACTTTTAAAAGAATAAGGTATTATTCAGTTGTCTTTTATCATCACCTTCTCTCGAGATGCGAGTACTCCTTGATTTAGGAGGGTACACCTATTATGCTTACTGGATAGTCTTCTTCCAAACCATAGGCTGGTGCCGAACGGTAGGGAAGGAAGAAAACCATTTAGCCTAATGATGGTGTACAGAAGGTAACGACTAAAGACAAATAAAGAGATTTGGAGAGATGGCAATAAAATATACGGTTAAAGTCATGAATTGGATTATGGAAGAGGCATTGCTATGAATACCAGGATACCCCTACGAAACATTTTTATGTTTCAGTGCATTGTTAAAGAAAAACTGTTTTCCCGATTAGACACTTACTCCAAGGGTATGTATTTACCAGGTTTCATTCTCATATCTGTATGGTTTTACAGATGATGAGTGGGAGTAAGATATTGGGAATTAGGTGATCATCCTCATTATATCGGAATTCGTTGTAATTGGTGATATTTGAGGAAATCGCCAGGGTACAGTTTTCCACCTACAACGCACAGGTTATGAGTTGTTCAACTCAGCGGACTTATACAGAGTATTGTATGTTGTCCAGTGTCCATCAGGACAAAGGGGTAGGTCCTCGTACTTTGTTCTGTTTACTTATAACTTCTCTAGTTTTTAGACAAGTGTTTCGTAGAAATACAAGGTCTAAGTTTTGAGAAGTTGTGGGTATAAGAATAAAGTAGAGAACCAGGTATCACAAGTATCGGGATTCTTCAAAGAGATCGAAGATGTAGATTCTTGTGATTGGTATTCAGATAATAGTGATGGTTTTGAGAAACGTGTTTCTCTTTCAGGTTACTCATAATTGGATGGATTCCTAAGTTGAGTAATGCTGATTAGCCTCTTTCCATTATGTTGATATGCACTGGAGACAGCTGCATGATTTGAATATGGTTCCAATTAAATAAGTGCCAAAGTTTTTATATTGGATATAGAATAGTTCGTACCTTAAAAGATGTTAAGGTACGGGGAGTTGTCCAGCTTATGCTTAAAACCAGACTCTGGATAACTCAGGGCACGTTTATGTAGTGGCAGTTTGTGGGTTGACCCTGGCTATGTCGAGGATTGATATTCTACCATTTGCAAGATCAATAGTGATATTTTTCTTGACTCGCCACAGTTTTAGTAAAAAATGGATTTTTTCAGAAAACAGTAGTGGGAGTATGGTAGAACTGGAAGTGATTCCAGAACCGAAAACGATTACGGAAAATTTAATAGGACCTATATAAATCAATCAAGTTTGACATTCCAATAGCCACTCCGCAGATTTGGTGGGTAACCTCAGACACCCGAAAGGTACTTCGGTAGCCTCAAGGACGGTGACAGGGAGGTTCTTATCTACCCAGACTTGACACTACTGTTGTTCCAGGTTATGAGACCCGGTAGGAGGGTTGTCGTATTCAGTGGGAGCAGCGGAAGTATAGTGGGCAAGTAGCTTATGTCTATTTATAGACTAGAGCAGTTTTAGCGGAGATGGATCATCTAAATTTGATGTGACAGTCATGGGTTTGACTTCAATCAGAATAGGGGATGGATCTGTTAAGAAGGTAGTAGGGTATGATGTCATGGTATTTGGATGACATACACAGAGTAGGAAGTAAAATTCCTATACTACGATCGGTTGTACTGTGATCGTCACACAGTTGTTTCTCCAGACAGGATATGGATATAATATTTGACATTCTGGTTTCTGGATCTATGGTTTTAGATCTAGATTTGGGTAGTTTCCCAATGTGGGTACTTTGACAGATATTCTAATGGTTTTTAGAATAGTTGACTCCTAGCATGGTAGTGTACCTGCAGGTTATGGAGTCACCCTCTCTAAAGGTGTCATATAGACTAAAGGGGAGAGGGATGTGCATGATTGGCAGATCACTTGCTTAGACAATTGAGTCAATTATGAGATGTCAAGTACCGCACCAAATGTTGTTTTTGCACTAGATGCAATAAGTTTGTATTAATCCAATCCTGGAGAAACATAAGGAAGCAGTTTTAGAACATTAGTACATGTTCTACGGATTTGATAACGGCAGCCTCTTTCGGGAGACGGTTATCATTCCAGGCCTCAAAGGTGACATGGATGACAGAGTGATTGTCAGAGTTTTAGTTTTCCCTCTGACGAGGGACAGTATTATGGACAGGTGGTTCCAGAGGATACTGTGGGTGGCATGGTGCCGGATACTGATTAGGTTCAGTGATCCATACAGTCTAAGAAGTTTGGATATGGAGTTCATTTATGAACTAAGGTCCCATCAGATATCCAGACATATTCTAAGACAGGTACTACTCAATTCGGGAGATGGCTTTCTCCGCGAACTTGAGATTAAGAGAGATAAAGAAAGATACTTCTAGGCGGATCCACTCACTGAGGCTATTTCTCGAACACAATAGTTTTACAAACAGGCTTTGTGAAACTGATTAGTAGAGGAGTTGGATGTTCGGTTTCACACGGGCTGTGAGTAGTCGACATCGCAATAATTAGCCTTGAGTGCAAGTGGGAGATTGTTGGAGATAGTGCCCTCATAGTCAATTATTGGATCGCAGGTACGTGATTGCAATGATTGCGGAGGACCTATCCCGGTAGGACAGTCTTACTCGAGATGATAGTATACTATCTGGTTTGCCTTTATCAGTCGTGTACATGTTCAGGTGACTGATTGCATGTTACACTTTGATAGAGCCCTTAGGATCTTGCTTTACTACCAACAGTATGATGGCGATCATATACGTGAGAGTTGGGTAGTTTATATGCATATCCTTAATTGTGGTCCCTAGTCGTGGGAGTTTCGAAACAGGGCATCGATACTCCAGAGTAGACTAGTGTATACAGTCGAGACCCCGACGAGGGGCGGTGGCCGGTCTCGCAAGCCACTGGTGTCAGTTGGATCACCTAAGATGTATACAGGTGCTCATTGGGTTATGAGTACACCGGACAGGACTCGCCGGGAATCTGCTAGTTAGTACTATACCTATCGTCAGATAGCAGTTCCCTGGTGACATGTGTACAGGTTAGTTCATCGACCTGAGGTCGTCATTTGTCTCGTGTGAGTTCCCACTGTGCTTTGATTACTACCCTACCACGGCTCAAAGGAGTCGTGCAAACAGGTAGCTTTTGGGTACAGTCCCGAGCCATATGGAGGCACGTGAGCGGATCGGCAGGGGATTCGTCTCTCCCGGTATTGGGGGCGAGATCGTGCTGTGTCTAGGAGAGCCATTACACATAGCCCACGGCCGTGGCAGGAGATTTACTGGTAGGTACTCCAGTAGTATCTCAGGGTGTTATTGGGCTACACTCCGACACGACTTATACTGCTTCTGGGGGTCTGACGTTACTAGCCCCCTAGGCGGATATGCGATACTCATTGATGAACGGACCGGACTGTATATACATTGTCACTGTTAGGCTCAGTAGGGTTTCTGGATGTGTTAGCTCATCGGCCACCCTTGAGTGCGCTCATCAGCCTCCCTTGAGTTCAGTCCGTGGGCAACCGTTACGCATAGCTAGTGCTGCTGACGGTTTGTGGTTAAACCCACTGCCAGGGTACTGAAGAGTCATTAGAGTCCCCCACAGACAGTTTCCCAAGTTCGGGCGAAACGTTGTAGAGGCCGTATGGTTTTATGGCAGGGTTCGGAAAATGCACGTGCGTTTACGCACGTGTCAGTTTTCGGGCAGATGATACTGGTCGGCTTTGGTTTAAGCCGGTTCCGAGTATTCTATTGAGTAGGTATAATATCTTTGTCTCAGTTGCATTTGTATTCGGTCGTAATACAAATGCGGGTATATTTATACAGTTGCGGGGTTATCCTGAAAGTTGTTTCAGGATCACTTTTGGAAGTTGCCAGTTTCCAGTTTTCTATCAGCCGTCTTTTAACATTTGGTTAAAGACGGGTTTAACTTTTCTTGAGATGAGTGTGGATTCTTCTAGAAGATTCTAGATGAGGTGACTAGGATTATTGGTGTTGAGTTTTCATTGGATGCATTTAAGGGTTCATTAATGCATGATGACTAGGTTTGTGAGTCATGCTTTAACCTTAATGCTTCTTGTTTTTGGTTAAGATATTTTGAGTGAGAAGCTTTCTCTTGTGGTCACCCCTCTTCTCCTACGGTCACCTCCCTCTTGCTATATATGGCCGGCCCTCTCTCTCCTCCTCACACTCACTTGTTGATTTCATTTTAGAGAGAAAAGATTATGATAGTATTCGGGGTGTATGGAATTTTACAGTTCATTTCATTCCATCACCCGATTTCCACGGCAACTTCATTAACCGATCGTCCACGGATTTGGACGAAGTGAGACAAAGTCATCTACTCATTCTCTACATCAATCTTGGTCGTCTCTTCTAGCAAACTTGACGACCGAGTTGCCTCGAGTCAGAGGCGGGAGCCCGTTTAAAGAATCGGTGATGTGGTGCCACCTGGACGAGCAGATCGGAGATCGACGAGATCGGAGCAGCCGCAACGGAGCGTGGAATGATGGTTAAAGAACGAAGGACTCGGATCGTTCGGTATAACCTTTCTACACTCTTTACAGTTTGTTAGTTTAGCAATAATGGCAGATCCGGGTTAAAGTATACGATAGCGCCAGTTTAAAAGTTTTGTTCCGCATTTGGCGTCTGTAGACTGCCGGGGCGCTACCGTAGACTTACAAGACTTAGACATCAGGGTGAGAATTTATTCAAAAAAGAAAAAACCTAACACTAATTACAGCATATACAAGTTAAAAGATTGAGTTAGTCCAGAAATTAATACCAACCATTTAAATTTTTTGTCAATATAGTGCAAAGGCTGGTAAAAGAATATGTATATAACAAAAAAGAAAAAGAAAAAGCAAATGTATATGTTAGTTATTAGTGAAGGGCCTGGGCGTGTAAAGTAGGGATCGGAAGACGTTGAAGGTGAAGATGAAGTTTTAAAGAGGTCAAAGAATTGTCGCCCGAATGAATTGAATTTTCAAGAAGCACGTGTTGAGTTTTGAAGTCAAGTTTGTTTAAAAACTGGAGTTCATCCGCAAAAAATTCAGCAAAAGAAAGGTTCTTAGGATGTTCCCAAATTGATCCTAACTCAAACTCAGAAAGAATATCAAGTTCATCAGCAAATATCTCCTCAAAACTAGACATGAAAGAATATTTTTCAAGGCCGCCTTCCTCCCTATAATCCTGCATAATCATATTCTCATCGTTACAGCTCACTAACTCTCCCAAAACGAGTTTTCCTTCATCGCATTCATATCTGGGTAGGTTCATATCATCCAGAAAAGTAGGTTCCCACACTAACGTTTCTTCCGAAACAATATCACTAGGTGATACGAAAATTGTGGGTTCCTGATCATTGATCTCCTTTAACAATATATCCCAACCGTACCCGTTAAATTCACAAGCTCTCTCCTTTAAAATTGGAGTGCAAAAATCAGTCGGTTCAAGAATTTCCTCTTTAAATAGCACTTTGGTTAAATCAACCTCTAAATCACAAGTGACAAGAGGTTCAGTTGGTACCTAAAGGCTGTTGCATATATGTATGCCCTAGAGGCCATTATATGTATAGTGGATGATTGGGCATGTATATATGTATATAGATGACTTTCTTGCTCGACATGATAGTATGCTCTCTGGTTTACTTTATCTTGACATGTTCATTTGATCATGCATCTTACTCATTTGGTACATGTTGATAAAGCCCTCATGATATTTGCTTGACTACTGCGACTATGATGCGGATCATACTAGTGGGACACTTGTAGTTTATGAGCATATCCTTGAACTTTTCCTAGTCATGGGTGTATCGAGACGGGGTATCGATATACCAGAGTAGACTAGCGTATACCATTCTTGTCCCATGTGATGGGCGATAGATGATCCCATATCCATCTGGTGTGGTGACACCAAAGATTGTATGTGGGTGCTCAGTGAAGACTGGGTACACTGAAGGGACTCGCCGAGAACTCTTATGTGGTATTATATCTATCGTGGATAGCAGTTCTCAGGTGACACTGGTACAGGTTAGTCTGTAGACCCGAGATCGTCATAGAGTCTTATGTGTCCTCCTACTATACTTTGATCTCCACCCTACCACGGCTCTACTGAGTCGTGCAAACAGGTGGATTTTAGGTACAGTCCCGAGGCACATGGAGAAAATAAGCGATAGGAGGGGTTTCGTCTCTCCCGGTATTGGGGGTTGATGTTGTGCCATGCTCGATTGGCTATAACAGGAAGTCCCTGGCCAGGGCTGCTGAGATTTACTGATAAGTGTTATCAATAGTTTCTCGATCTGTTATGAGCCATACACCGGCATGACTTATTGAGTTATTGGGGTCGACGATACCATCCCTAGACTCGATATGCAACATATCTGACGAAGAGACCAGACTTTATTGTAAGTGTTGCCAGTTGGCTCGACGCGAGTTTTGACAGCTACGCTGGTTTTCTTCTGATCGCTCAATACCCGGGTGGTCGTTACGTTTAGCTGACCGCTTGCGGCTTGTGGGTGTTTGTTATGATCATCACCTACTGCCGGCGTATTGACGAGTCTTAGGTCCTACACAGAAGTTTCCTAGCTCAGGAAAAACGATGTGGTGTGCATATGAGATATGCACGGGGACCCGATTAAATGCATGTATGTGATACCGTATATTAATCGGGTGTTTTTCTATTGGTTGGGTCTATCACGACCCAAAATAGCCCGAGACTGGCACTTGAATCATATGAAGTCTATAGGACCCCATCTAATTCCAGTAAGCCAAAAGCCCAGAAATCTAAAAACCACTTTTAAGGAGTAAATAAGGAAAACTGGTTTTTAAGAAGTAAGAAAACAGGTTTAAAAACAAGGTTTTTAATTATGTAGCCGAATATGCATTTGTAAAATCCTCAATGTCTTTTCTGAAAATTTCGGCAGAGTTTCCTTTGTAAATATTGGCCTCGAACGGGGTACAACAAGAATAATATATATATGCAATGATAAAAGGCATCCCTAAGCGGGAGCTAGCTCTTCGTCAATCGACGGTCACAACCACGCAAGCAATATAATAAACAACGCTGAAGGGCGAGGATCAAAACTCAAAAAGAAACTCAAAACAGCATGAAAACCGTAATACTACAACGCGTGACTCTAAGGTCGAAATAATATACAACTGGTTTCTAAGTCTGAAACAATATACAAGTTTTGGTTGATGGAATTACTAGATACAACTGAATAATACATGTACAATGGTGGTTCTGATGCAAAAGAACCCACCTACCAAAGCAAATCACTTGCAAAGGAAGCAGTGTGCCAGAAATGCCGCCATGGAACCTGTACGATAAAACCTGCAAGAACTGTGGCACAACGGGGGTGAGTTGCCAACTCGTGAATAGAAAACATCACAAAGCATAAATCGTATGTATGACACAATCCTAGGTCAATACGATCAGATATATATATATATAAACCTCAAATGAATAAGTCTGAAGCATGATAAGGTGGCAATGTAACATCTATACATGAGTGCAGTGCCAAGTGCTCGTGCCAATGCCTCAGGTAATAACATATCATAAATATGAGGTATGATCAATGTCGACTATATCATGAAGTCTATGAAAAAGTGGATATCATCCACTATATAATCAATGTCATCAATATCAATATACATATGTGGAAATCGCCCACGTGTCACCCAATGACAATAAACATCATGCATGTAAATATCATAAAGCATATGCATGGAAAAATGAGGATATAAATCAACATGTGTCGCTCGCGACATATCAAATCATGGATCCCGAGTGTCAAGTATCGACACTCGAAAACATCATGAAACCTGTGCCTATCATCGGCACGTAAATCCTCAAATATCGGGCTCCGTCAGTCCGGGTCGGCCCATATCATCTCTTAACTCCGGTCGGTATCCTCCGGATATCCGCCGAGCTCAAATACAATCACCGGTAGGTAGTGCTCCCTCTGCCAGGCTCACCGTCTGTATACACAGCATCCCTTTCTTGCCCCGGGGTACCATACCGGGCCCACCATGTACCCGCAATCGGCCTCACCGCCTCCTCGAATCGGGTTTCACATGTCGCTCCCAGCACCGAGAAAACACACGGTGGACGCACTGAAATATCATATCAAGGGTAACCGGGTTTTTAAACAATTATATAATCTCTTTGAAATATCCACGGTTCCCAAATCCAGAAATATCATGGAAACAACATATCTCATTGCGTATAATCAAAAGAATGATATATGCGACATGTAAAAGAAATGTAAGCATATCAGTATATCATGCAATATGGAATAGTAATATGCACATATTAAGGGAAAACCGCTCCTTTAAAATGAATCAGTTTTAAAGAGTATCTTGCGATTCCTAAATCTCAAATCAAGCCGGAATCATTTGTGTATGTGCAAATACTTATATATGATAAATATGGGTGTACAATGGGTATGTACATAAGTATGCCATGCAAGAGATCATATCCTGAAGTGTAATGACATGGCAATTATCGATGATGAAGTGTGTGAGCCGGCAAGTAGGTGTACGTGGAACATATGCATCATCGATAATGGTGCTGGTGTCCTAACAGCATGAGTTTAATATAGCAATAACCATTTGCACATGCAATGCGATACGAATAACAAGAAGTTGCAGAAATTGACAAATAAGCGCAATAGTGACGCATCTGCATCAATAAAAAAAATATCCTACAGTTTGCCTTTTGAAATAGGAAAAATCAGGGTTTTTAGTAAAATAAGTGTAAGTCCACGTTGCGACCCCCGGTTCTTACGGGGAGGCGGAAACGGTATAAAATCAAAATTTTAACGCAAGAGGCAACATGGACTAAGCTAGGTCGGGATCTTTACCTAAACTAAAACTAGCATACTAAGCTAAAGATATTTAGCTACTCGGATGAAGATGGTTATACCTAAACTTGAACTCCTTCTCTTCAAGCTCCGATGGTGGTTCGATGGCTCCTTCTCGTTGTCTCCGTACGCCGAAGATAGATCCACTTGAAAGCTCCAACCTTTAGCTCCTTCTTCGTTCTTTGAAGAAACTAGTTCACTTGGTTTGCTAAACCTAGTGAACTAGAATGAGTAGAGATGATTTAGAATGGGATTTTATCTATGGTTCTTGATTCTCAACTCATGAGACAAGAGAACCATAGATCAAGTGAGGGAGCAAGAGGTTGAGGGTGAGAGCAAGAGGAGAGCTCAAGAACAAGAGAGAGAATGAGCAAGAAAGAATGAGCAACTCTTTTGTCTTTCACCCTCTCATAATCCAAAGTGATCATAACTCATCATATCAAAAAAGTCTTATGTGATGGTTAGAAGCAACCATAACCTTATCATGTCATGCACTCATTTTACTCAAATGAGCAAGCAAGAAAAAGTCTTTGGCATGAAATGATAACCATGGTTATCATGATGGTCAACTAGTCAAGCCTAGTCAACCGGTCAACAAGTCAACAAAAGTCAACAAGTCAACAAAGTCAACAAGTCAACAAAAGTCAACAAGTCAACAACCATATCACCATAATACTTAATTAATATAATAGTTAATCACATATCTTATTCTCATTAGGGTTGAGCATAAAGTCAAATAGTCAAACGGTCAACAGTCAACAACCCTAATGAGAATCCGCCGCCTCTGCCTCCCTGCCAACTGTGCATACACACCCGCATCCGCGTTCCGAGGAACACGAATGCAAACTGGATAAATCCAATCCCATAAGGTACACTAGGATCTGGCTTAAACCAAAGCCCGCTAGTGTAAACTGTCCGGACACTGTACGTGCACAAGTGCACGGACGTGACCGAACCCTGTCGCAAAACCATGCGACCTGTCGCAATACCATGCGACCTCTACTCTTTTGCCTAAAGGCGAAAAGCTTTCTGTGTGGGACTCTAAAGACTCGACACTACGCTGGCAGTGGGTTTAACCACAGACCGCAAGCGGCACTAGCTGTGCGTAACGGTCCCCAGGTAATGCCGACAAGAAGACCGACGAGGCGAAACCCATCTGAACTCCTACTGAGCCTGAGTGTGACATTCTCCGTACAGTCCGGTCTGTTCGTCTGATACATCGCATGGCGGGCCTAGGGGCGGTAAACGTCAGTCCCCCAATAGCGGTACAAGTCGTGCCGGAGTGAAGCCCAATACACCCTGAGATAACACTGGAAACCTACCAGTATATCTCGTTTGCCCTGGCCAGGGACTACTCGTGTAATGGCTCTCCTAGACACAGCGCGATGTCAACCCCCAATACCGGGAGAGACGAATCCTGTCTAACCGTCACTGCCTCCAAGTGCTTCGGGACTGCACCCAACCACTACCTGTTTGCACGACTCCTTTGAGCCGTGGTAGGGTAGTGATCAAAGTACAGTGGGAACACACTCGAGGCGGAGTGACAGTGTCAAGTCAGCGGACTAAGCTGTACTCATGTCACCTGGGAACTGATAACTGACGATAGGTATAATACCAACTAGTCAGTTCCCGACGAGTCCTGTCCAGTGTACCCGTAACCTAACGAGCACCTGCATACTATCTCAAGTACGACGTACTGACGGCTGTGGGACAGACCGTCTCCCACACTGGGATGAGAAGCGCATGCGCTGGTCTACTCCGGAGTATCGATGCCCTGTCTCGATAGTCCTGCGACCAGGGACCTGCATAAGGATGTGCTTATAGATTACCCAGCCCCACTAGTGTGACGGCCATCACATCGCTGGTAATCAAGCAAAGATCCTAAGGGCTCTACTAATGTGTATAGGCGATATACAAAAATAAACACATGTACACATTGAAGTAGAAACAAACCAAGTAGCATACTACTATTTTGAGCAAGATTGTATATACAAGGTGAATATCCCAAGCATCCATTAAGTAATATACAAACTAGTATGATACAGTAATGGCCTCTAGGGCATATACACTAACAATCTCCCACTTGCACTAAGGCCATGTACTGGCGTATCGAAGACCTATCATCTCGATCAGCCGCTCGAACTGAGTCTGGGGCAAGGCCTTGGTGAATGGATCTGCAGTGTTGTCTTCTGAAGCGACTCTCCGAACCTCGATCTCCTGGCGATCTACGATCTCCCTGATCAGGTGATACCGCCTCAAGATGTGTCTGGATCTCTGATGGGACCTGGGTTCCTTCGCTAAAGCTATAGCCCCGTTGTTGTCGCAATACAGAGGTATTGGATCAACAATGGACGGAACCACCTGAAGTTCTTTCAAGAACTTCCTCATCCAGACAGCTTCTTTTGCGGCATCAGATGCAGCGATGTATTCCGCTTCCATCGTCGAGTCTGCAACGGTTTCCTGTTTGGAACTCTTCCAACACACCGCCCCTCCATTGAGGGTAAAGACAAAACCCGACATGGACTTGGAATCATCCTTGTCACTCTGGAAGCTGGAGTCAGCAAAGGCCTCGATCTGGAGGTCTTTTCCGCCATACACCAAGAACATCTCCTTAGTCCTTCTCAGGTACTTGAGAATGTTCTTTACCGCTATCCAGTGTTTCTCCCCTGGGTTAGACTGATACCGGCTTACCACACTCAGTGCATAAGCTACATCCGGTCTGGTACACAACATCGCATACATTATAGAGCCTACCGCAGAAGCGTAGGGTATAATAGACATGCGATCCCTCTCCAAATCAGTCTTGGGAGACATCTCTTTAGAGAGGGTGATCCCGTGACAAGCCGGCAGGTTACCGCGCTTGGAATCTTCCATACTGAATCTTTTCAGCACGGTGTCGATGTACCTGGACTGAGAAAGTCCTAATATCCTCTTGGATCTGTCACGGTAGATCCGGATACCCAGAATGTATGAGGCATCACCCAGGTCTTTTATGGAGAACCTGTGTGACAAGAACCCCTTGACAGATTGTAGCATAGGAATGTCATTTCCTATTAAGAGAATGTCATCCACGTATAAAACGAGGAATACTACAGTTCTCGCTACAAATCTACTATAGATGCATGGTTCATCTGGATTTTTGATAAAGCCAAATTCTTTGACCGTCTCATCAAAGCAGATGTTCCAACTCCGCGATGCCTGCTTTAGTCCATAGATGGACTTAAGCAACTTGCACACCTTTCCGCTGCTCCCACTCTGAATGAAACCCTCTGGCTGGTCCATATAGACACACTCCTCTAAATTTCCATTTAGAAAAGCTGTCTTTACGTCCATTTGCCAGATCTCATAATCGTGGAAGGCAGCAATGGCAAGAAGGATCCGAATGGATTTCAGCATGGCTACTGGAGAAAAGGTTTCGTCGTAGTCCAAGCCAGGTCTTTGACGAAAACCCTTTGCTACCAGCCTAGCTTTATAGGTCTCAACCTGTCCATCTACACCAATCTTCCTTTTGAAGATCCACTTGCATCCTACGGGTTTTACCCCGTCTGGAGCAATGTCCAACGTCCATACCTTGTTGGTGTACATGGACTCCATTTCGGTCCGCATTGCATCCAGCCATTTCACTGAGTCAACGCTCTGAACGGCCTGCTGGAAGCTAGTAGGCTCATCATAATCTATGATGCAATCCTCTCTATCCCCGTCTATGAGAAAACCGTAGTATCTCTCGGGCGGATGAGACTGCCTACTACTCCTGCGGAGTGGCGCAGGAATGTCCTGTTCTGTTGAACCCTCTGGTTCCACTAAGCTTTCAGTAACAGTCTGTGGTTCTGGAACTTCTTCCAGTTCTATTGTGTTCCCACTTATCTGGGTTTCTAAAAACTCAGTTTCCAAGAAGCGGGCATGCTGAGAAACAAAGACCTTTTGCTCCTCAGCGGAATAGAAAAGATACCCCCTGGAGTTCCTTGGGTATCCCACAAACTTACACTGTACTGAACGTGCCTCAAGTTTGTCTGCATGCTGCTTTTTTACAAAAGCTGGACATCCCCATACCTTAAGATACTTAAGACAGGGTTTCTTCCCAGTCCACATCTCATATGGGGTGGTAGGCACAGTCTTGGTGGGAGCCTTGTTCAAGAGATACGCAGCTGCTTCTAGTGCATATCCCCAGAATGATCGCGGTAACTCAGCGTTACTCATCATGGACCGAACCATATCCAATAGGGTTCGGTTCCGTCTCTCCGATACACCGTTATGTTGCGGAGTGTATGGAGGAGTAAGCTGAGAGAGAATACCATTCTCTTTTAAGTAATTCAGGAATTCGGCACTTAAGTATTCTCTACCTCAATCCGATCTTAGAATCTTAATACTTTTGCCGGTCTGTTTCTCTACTTCATTCTTATACTCCTGGAATTTTCCAAAGGCCTCGGACTTATGTTTCATTAAGAAAACATAACCGTACCTTGAGAAGTCATCCGTAAAAGTAATGAAGTAAGAATGTCCGCTTCGGGCATGTGTAGACATTGGACCGCACACGTCACTGTGTACGAGTCCCAAGAGCTCGCTCGCTCTTACTCCTTGTCCAGTAAATGGAGTCTTTGTCATCTTTCCTTTGAGACAAGATTGACAAGTGGCATACGATTGATATTCGAACGCATTCAAATATCCTTCTGTATGTAACTTAGTCAACCTTCTCTCATTGATATGACCCAATCTACAATGCCATAAGAAAGTCTGATTTAGTTCTGGAGACTTTCTTTTGTGTGTATTCTGGACGTTGAAAATCTGTGGTTGGTTCAACACGTATATACCATTACTCAATGTACCTGACCCAATCAATACTTGATTAAGGTGAATGTTTACAACATTACTTACAAACGCAAATTCATAACCTTCTTTAGAAACTAAAGATACAGAAATGATATTACAAGTTGCGTTGGGTACAAAAAAGCAATTACGCAAAACCAAAACATGTCCATCTGACATTCCCAGGTGATAGTCCCCCACGGCTTTAGCATCCATGCTAGCTCCGTTTGCAACTCTGAGGGTCATGTCACCTGCTTTCAAAACACTACGGTTTCTCAACGCCTGCAAAGAATTACAGATATGAGATCCTGATCCGGTATCCAATACCCAGGAAGTAGAGTTTATTGAAAGACAGTTTTCAATAACATACACACCTGAAGCTGAAGCTGCAACCTGCTTCAATTCCTGTGTTCTGGCCTTCCAGGCCCTGCAATCATTCTTCCAGTGTCCTTTCTTATGACAATAGAAGCATTCTTCCTTGTCCATAAGCTTCCCCGCTATCTTTGTTGCTTTTGCTTTTCCCTTCGTATCCACTTTACTAACACCGCCCCTTGGTTTGGCGGGGGCCTTCTTCTTCTTCCCCTTGGCTTTCGCCTTGGACCTAGAAGAAGATGATCCTCCTACAAACAAAGTGGATGTATCCCTACCTTTCTGTAGGGTGCCCTCTGCGCTCCTCAGTATGTTGAGGAGCTCTGAAAGTTCAACCTCTTTTTCTTGTAGGTTGAAGTTCAGTATGAACTGGGCGTAAGTGGAAGGAAGGGACTGGAGAACTATATCCGTATATAGCTCACTCTCTAATGTGATCCCTAGGTCAGCGAGCTCCTCAATGTAGCCGATCATCTTTAGCACATGCTCGGCTACTGATGATCCGACGGCCATTCTTGTCGAAAACAACTTTTTCGACGCTTCGTATCTTGCGATACGTGATTGCTCTCCATACAGTTCTTTTGTATGGAGCAATACGGACTCCATGTCCATATTCTCATGCCTCCTCTGATGTTCGTTGTCCATCGAGGCAAGCAGGAGGCACTTGGCCTTCGCGCTATCAATCTCCCAAGTCTTATGGATTTCCTTATCCGCGACGCTGGAAGTTGGACCAGGGACAGGGGGAGCTTTGGTGGTAAGAAGATACCCCAGCTTGTCATAAGTGATTGCTATCTTGACATTCCTGAGCCAATCTTTGTAGTTTGGCCCTGTCAGTTTGTATTTATCTAGGAGTAACTTAAGTCCAGTCATGTTGAATGGTCGCTGCAATTAGGAGAGAGAAGAAGAAACACTCAGCATGATGCTCTTGCAAGTTTAGAGTGGTTTTTAGTTTGTCTAAACAGGATGGCTCCCACTGTTTCTCGAATCCCTCCTCAAACCATAAAGGAAGAATTAGTCAGGATCAATCCCACCGTACAATACTTGCTTAACCGTTCAGCCAGGCCGGTGTCGGTATTTCGAGGGAGGTTTTCCAACGCTTTCGCGAAGTTCCTTAATTAAAGAACCTCTTTTCCCTGGGGGCGTAGCCCCGCTAACACCTTTCTAGGCACCTACTAGGTTTATAGCATTGATCGTTAAGTGAGAAGTTTCCCGAGGAGTAGCATATACTCACAGTAGGATCGGGATCCAAATATCATCGCGTGACGAAACTGAAGGAATCCTACCAGAATCATCACACTCCAAATGGTATGCAAATCTAGCAAGTTTCAGTACTTATGAAACTCCCGATGTGTGATTTTTGCCCCATGCTCTTATGACCTTGACGAAGGTCAACAAATCATAAGTCACATGTCAAGTTCTGCCCGTCATTATCCAGGTTAATTTGAATCCACCCGTATATACCCTTGACGAAGGTCAACAAGGTAATGCGAATGTCCCAAACCAACGCATCTATCTATGCTACATATGAATACCCAATAGCTACCAATCACTATGCCTTGACGAAGGTTAACAAACACAGCTTGAATACTATTGAATATTCATACGAAACGACGGAGGGCTACGAATGGTTTTGGCAAAACCGTGAACGTAGTGAACTTGATTTGGTCGATGGAACGAGATAGCTTTTAAAAGGAGTGGCTCAAGCTCCGCATTTAAAAGTTGGTTTTGAAAAGAACCGAGTGGTTTTTCGAAAGTGTTCCAACGACTTTAACTTGGTTTATTATCTTGCATTAGTTCTTTTAATGCGTGATATTCTTGCATTAGTTCTTTTAATGCGTCCCATCATTTAATCCTACCATTGCAGAAAACAACCAAAATATGACGTACGCTTATGCCATTCGCATTCGCCACGGGGCCCCGTCATTACCCGTTAGGTTACTTAACCAACGACAGAGCGGGGGCTGGGCTAGCGCGTCTGTAAAACATAAGGAACGCCTAAATAATATCATATATAGATATACTGCAATAATAAACATTTCAGATCACAGATAAATACATTGGATATACTAGGAATCTGTAATTTGTACGAGCCTGTAACAAAAAACAGATTACACGGTCGCGGTGAATAGCCAAAACCCCACCCAAGACCCCTACGGGTGCGGCAAACTACCCGCCAAGTACCCGAAGCGTAGCAACCTCCCCCATCTCCATGAGTAGGCCACTCGACACTTCGGCATACCCGGTAGTTTGTGCACCCCTCCATGGGTCTATCCTAGGAGCAAAAACAGTAAAAAGAAATTATACAATGACGGTTACAACCCCGACCCGGTTGTGCGGTCATACAAATAATTATTACATCAATTTACAAATTTACATGAATTGCAAGAAAAGAAAACTCTCGTCTCACAACCCCCGGCTATTCACCCGCGACAATCCAACATATTTATATACACATTCCAGCACATTACAGATCATGTATAACCCCGACCAATCGACTTATAGCGATTAGCCGACGTTCAATACATGCAAACATCACAGATATAACCATCATAGTCAAAGTGCAGTGAAGTTCGGAAAAAATACGGAATTATAGGACCCCAAAAGGAAATTTCTTTTCTGGAAAATCTGGGCACATATAATATATTCCAAAAATCCCAAAACCAACACAGACACACACTGCACGAAAAACGATGCACAGAAGACGACAAAGCGCGGCGCTTCCGCGGCGGATGCCTAGCTCACGCGGCGGAAGGGCGGCGGTTTGGACGAATTACTGTATCGTTTTTCTTGGGTGTTCACACAAAACCCTGAGCCGAATTTACAAGTGTAAAGTTTTTCATTTTGACCAGAAAAAATTTCAACAGAAACTCAGGTTTTGTAAAAGTTAGGTTTTTGGATTTTTTTCGGTTCCGAACTTCGTTACACTTTACTACCAAGCTAGTTTAAGTTTAGTTAGGCTCTGATACCACTGTAAGTCCACGTTGCGACCCCCGGTTCTTACGGGGAGGCGGAAACGGTATAAAATCAAAATTTTAACGCAAGAGGCAACATGGACTAAGCTAGGTCGGGATCTTTACCTAAACTAAAACTAGCATACTAAGCTAAAGATATTTAGCTACTCGGATGAAGATGGTTATACCTAAACTTGAACTCCTTCTCTTTAAGCTCCGATGGTGGTTCGATGGCTCCTTCTCGTTGTCTCCGTACGCCGAAGATAGATCCACTTGAAAGCTCCAACCTTTAGCTCCTTCTTCGTTCTTTGAAGAAACTAGTTCACTTGGTTTGCTAAACCTAGTGAACTAGAATGAGTAGAGATGATTTAGAATGGGATTTTATCTATGGTTCTTGATTCTCAACTCATGAGACAAGAGAACCATAGATCAAGTGAGGGAGCAAGAGGTTGAGAGTGAGAGCAAGAGGAGAGCTCAAGAACAAGAGAGAGAATGAGCAAGAAAGAATGAGCAACTCTTTTGTCTTTCACCCTCTCATAATCCAAAGTGATCATAACTCATCATATCAAAAAAGTCTTATGTGATGGTTAGAAGCAACCATAACCTTATCATGTCATGCACTCATTTTACTCAAATGAGCAAGCAAGAAAAAGTCTTTGGCATGAAATGATAACCATGGTTATCATGATGGTCAACTAGTCAAGCCTAGTCAACCGGTCAACAAGTCAACAAAAGTCAACAAGTCAACAAAGTCAACAAGTCAACAAAAGTCAACAAGTCAACAACCATATCACCATAATACTTAATTAATATAATAGTTAATCACATATCTTATTCTCATTAGGGTTGAGCATAAAGTCAAATAGTCAAACGGTCAACAGTCAACAACCCTAATGAGAATCCGCCGCCTCTGCCTCCCTGCCAACTGTGCATACACACCCGCATCCGCGTTCCGAGGAACACGAATGCAAACTGGATAAATCCAATCCCATAAGGTACACTAGGATCTGGCTTAAACCAAAGCCCGCTAGTGTAAACTGTCCGGACACTGTACGTGCACAAGTGCACGGACGTGACCGAACCCTGTCGCAAAACCATGCGACCTGTCGCAATACCATGCGACCTCTACTCTTTTGCCTAAAGGCGAAAAGCTTTCTGTGTGGGACTCTAAAGACTCGACACTACGCTGGCAGTGGGTTTAACCACAGACCGCAAGCGGCACTAGCTGTGCGTAACGGTCCCCAGGTAATGCCGACAAGAAGACCGACGAGGCGAAACCCATCTGAACTCCTACTGAGCCTGAGTGTGACATTCTCCGTACAGTCCGGTCTGTTCGTCTGATACATCGCATGGCGGGCCTAGGGGGCGGTAAACGTCAGTCCCCCAATAGCGGTACAAGTCGTGCCGGAGTGAAGCCCAATACACCCTGAGATAACACTGGAAACCTACCAGTATATCTCGTTTGCCCTGGCCAGGGACTACTCGTGTAATGGCTCTCCTAGACACAGCGCGATGTCAACCCCCAATACCGGGAGAGACGAATCCTGTCTAACCGTCACTGCCTCCAAGTGCTTCGGGACTGCACCCAACCACTACCTGTTTGCACGACTCCTTTGAGCCGTGGTAGGGTAGTGATCAAAGTACAGTGGGAACACACTCGAGGCGGAGTGACAGTGTCAAGTCAGCGGACTAAGCTGTACTCATGTCATCTGGGAACTGATAACTGACGATAGGTATAATACCAACTAGTCAGTTCCCGACGAGTCCTGTCCAGTGTACCCGTAACCTAATGAGCACCCGCATACTATCTCAAGTACGACGTACTGACGGCTGTGGGACAGACCGTCTCCCATACTGGGATGAGAAGCGCATGCGCTGGTCTACTCCGGAGTATCGATGCCCTGTCTCGATAGTCCTGCGACCAGGGACCTGCATAAGGATGTGCTTATAGATTACCCAGCCCCACTAGTGTGACGGCCATCACATCGCTGGTAATCAAGCAAAGATCCTAAGGGCTCTACTAATGTGTATAGGCGATATACAAAAATAAACACATGTACACATTGAAGTAGAAACAAACCAAGTAGCATACTACTATTTTGAGCAAGATTGTATATACAAGGTGAATATCCCAAGCATCCATTAAGTAATATACAAACTAGTATGATACAGTAATGGCCTCTAGGGCATATACACTAACAATAAGGGCTACGGTGATTTTAAGAAAAGATGCGTCTTTTGAAAATATCCGTAGAATCCCTTTGCCTATCTTTGAAATACTCCCGATTCGTTAGTTTTTGAAATAGGTATGACATCGGCCTAGCCTAACATCTACTAGCAAGACTATAGCTCTAACTAACAAGTCAATCAGGAAGGGTATGGAAACAACCTAAATCTGAGTCGATATATATATATATATATATATATATATATATATATATATATAATAGTCGGTGATCTCGCCTCAATAGTATCACGTACGATACAGTATATCATATGACATCTTCGAGTCATGAGTGTGGATCTATCATCAATGTAAAGCTCGCACGGTAAATCGTCGTACGCATCCCAATAACTGGGTACGGGTCAATATCACAATCCTCTCATCAATTATCAGGTATCCTTATCATCATATCATATGATCTGGGGTACTGATCTAAGTCTAGTACAAATCGATACCATCTATATAAGTATAAGTGCGTGTGTGAAACACACGTCCGAAGGCCCGCTAAAAATCTCATGTCGTAACCCAAATACGAATCACATCATATCACCGATCTCATGGCACAATGCCCAAATCATCGACTCATCTCCAATGTCATCCACTATCCTCATCGTCTAGGTATAACTATAACAAATAAGCATGTGTGTGTGTGGGTGTAAACCTATTCTAGGATTCGCAACTAGGAACTACACTAGTTTACATCTAAACCCTATTCTATCCATAGTACACCTAATCTCATCTCAATTATCCATATCGCACCTAATGCTATCAAACACATAAATAGTATAAATATAGTATACTAAACCTCGAACTGCGGGGGTGTTATACGCCATCCAACCGACTTCCCCCGTAGATATAATCTACTCACCTTGCGCCTTGCTTGTCGATGTTGACGTTGCCATAATCATCTTCATCACCTCGAATCATCGTGGGGTACCTACAAGATAACACCATCGCAAATGTATCTTAAAATCATATCGAGAAAACCAAACGACGTCCTAAGGCCTATAGGTTAGAACCTATAGACTACGCTTTCTAAACCATCAAACAACCCTCAATGTCGTCGTGCAAACGCCAAGTAATCGAGGTAAAACACAGATACACAATTCCAGAATTCAAAACATGAAATACGGAAACATGAATCAAAACAGCAACTTAAGAAAAGGGTTCCAGATTTCACCATAGGTCAAATCAGACAATTTTCCGTATACCCAGGGTCTAGTTTATAGATGTAGGAGTTACAGAACCAAAACGAGTCAATTTTACCCTGGTCTGGCCGCAAATTGCGGCCAGAATGAATTAATTGGCGGCCATAGTTGGGAGTTAGGGGTTAGGGTTTTGGTGGTAGCTTCCTAGGTGCCTGCATGTATCACTATCAATGCAAAATAATTTTCAGAGTCTCGGGGTGATAGCAGATTCCATATAACCCTCACAGAAATCACAGTTTTTCTAATATCGGTTTCTAAATCCGTATTTCGGGTTTCAAGTATCAGGTTTAGGTCTTAATTCAAGCACTAGGGTGTTTGTATGGTCTCTACTGAGCTTAATTGCTCACCACAACTCACAATTCCCTCAAACCCTAACTAGGCTTTTCCTAAGTCCACAAAATCACACGATATCGATAAGAAACATGTATGGATGCAAAAGCAATGGGAATACTAAGCTAATGGTCTAGAAAATATCTCATTTGGCAACTCAAGAATTTTCTTGAGTTGCCCCTAGTGGCCAAAATCCTTGCTTTCTTGGTCCAATGTGTTTGTCTTGAGCTTGTGCACAATATTTGTGAAATGGGGATAGGGTTTTGAGTTGTTTTGGATGTGTTTTGGGGAGTTGAAGAGGGAAGGGAGGTGAAGGAAGCAGCAGCAGCAGCGACAAATGAAGAGGGAGAGAGGAAATGGTGGAGGAAATAGAGGAGGAGCCAAGTCAAAGAAGACCCCATACTCTCTCATACCCATGCCTATTTCTTTATTCCTTTCTCTTTTTCTTTTCTTTTCTTTTTCCCTCTAAATCCTTCTCACATCAATAGTAACCCCAAAACAACATGGTAGAAATGCACAAGTGTAAAAAAAAGATATGTGCATGTTTTGCACAAAAATGCTAAAAAACCGATTAGCGATTTTTAATCGCGATTAGCACTAAATTATCATATAATTAATCATAAAAACTTAAAAATTGCATAATTCACATAAAACAAGCTCTTTTTATTAATTTCTATAATTTTCCAAATTTTCCCAATTTTATCGGTATTTAATTATACCGAAATATTAAAATATTCATTAAAATAATATTAAATTATAAAAATTCCCCAAAAATAATATTTTATTTTTCTGAAATGTTACAATCTCCCCCTTAAAGAAATTCGGTCCCCGAATTTAAATTTAAACCCCTAAATTCTAAAACATTTCAATAAAAAGTCCAAGTTGTCGGGCTCCGAAATCATCAATGTATAAAACGCATCATAGCGCAATGCATGCGCATGAGTAATGAGCAGATAACTCAAAATCAAAACTCCGTCGAGCATCCCGAAATCATCGGAGTCATGGTAAAGACATAAATGTCAAATCCGAAACAAAACCAATATGATATATATCATAACCATACATGTGAATATCAAATATATACATGTAAATAGCTGAAGTAAATGCATGCCAAATCCTTTAAAGTCGCTGTGCGATGCGCATAACACTGCACAGTGGCGGACGTCTATTATAAGAAAATAACTATATACGTATATATCTTTTGTTTAATATGTACGTTCCGCCGTTTTGAAAATGATTTAGAAGGGTTTCCTTGTTTTAAACATTTCGTGTCATATCGGACACGTAGGTAATATACTGAGACTATAGCTCGCTTTTTGGAAATCCCTTCGATAACTATCAATACATGCAAAATATATCCAGGTACTATCCTCTGACTAGTCCTGCTCGGTATGAAAACGAATAGCAAATATCATAAAAATGTGCTGCTCCATAAGAAATCAATCCCAAAATTGTATATAAGAATACCATGTGCGTCTGGTGTGCACGGAAATCAAAAACCATATATGTGCCCTACAGGTTCACAAAACAATATCTAGGTGCAACGGGTGTGCACACAACATCTGTCATAGGCAACGTGTGTGCCCGACAGCAAAATTAGATGCATCTAACATGCACGAAGAATCTCGATTTAGTGCATCGGGTGTGCACCAAAATCGTATCTCAAAACATGAGCTCAACATGCGCGAAAATCCAAACCAAATGCACGGAGTGCAAGAAATCAATATCGATATCAGAATCAAAGTCGACGGTATACAATACGGCTCAATCCAAATCAGGTATACTGTGGTGTATAAGCTCACAACCATGTGCATCAGCATGCACAAATCAAATCAAAACACTAAAAGTGCATGAAAACTATGCTGGAAGCGTAAATCAAATCACCGGCATAAAATAGGCATGAAATCATAATCAATACCTCAAGCGTAATAACTATGCGTAAAATATAAATACCCAGTAGGTGCAACTATGGTGCAAGAAAATAAATATCATGGAACTCAGTCATCAAGACTAAATCATGCGAACAGATCTCCTAAAAATACCGAAATCCAAGGTGACGGATACGTAATAATCGAATCACAAAATCACAAATCATAAATACTGTCGTCGATATATCCTCCTTCAAAATCAAGAAAGTGTCGGTGTATCCAATGCTAGAAGCGCAAGATATATACTTGCCTCCTGTTCATGGTCTGGCGTCCTCTGTCTCTGGGTCCCTATCTTCTCGTATAGTATTCCAGAAAGGTCCCGTCGAGGTCTTCTCAATTCTCGCTTCTGCCGAATTGCTGGTAGTTACCATCCCTCACTATATCTGTTTTCTTGTTTCGGAACGGTTGCATATTCATCGTGCCTCCTTCTGGAAGATATATCAATAATCGTCACCTCTGCATACGTATCGCATCTCTGATGTCAGCGGAGTAGAACGTCATCTCGTCGAAATCTCATGTGAACTCTTTACTCCACTTGTTCCAATGTCGACTGATTCGGACTCGTCTCCTCATAGCTGCATAGACTGCTCTCCAACGGCTATACTCGTATCTGGAGTCTCCCAAGCAGTGTATCCCATCATATGATATCCGAAAAATGTCGAACCATCCGATCGATTCGTCAAAACCTCATAATCCCCCAAGAGCTCAATATCTTGGGCACAGTTTAATAGTATCGAGTACATACCATAGCGTCAGTGGTCCAGCCGTAGAAGGGCAAACCCAAGCCTCACTAATGGCGCCGCGGAACTGCCGCAAACCCTAAGGTTCAAAGGCTTTCACACGGTCATTATGTCGAGTTAGGGTTTCATTCTTCTAGAGGGTCCATAGAATGGCTTGCATGTCTTTCCGAATACTTTAAACTTGGAAAATGGGCTCCTGACATTCGATCGTCTGTATCGACTCTCAACGAATCTGCGTGAAGTCGTCTCTAGCTGGAACCAATCAATCTGATGACCTCGCATCGGGTTAAGCGAACGAACCACATGTCCTAGTCATTCATCCTCGGGTGACTAGCGACATTCCATCATATTTCTAAGTATATACTCATGCTGCAGTAGCTCCAACCATTTGGACGATATCTCGTCATTTGCAGCAACAACTGGCTCATTCTTCTGTACGCTGAACAGCGCCTCAATCATCCTAAGTAAGCGACATATCAATGGTCATCACATCCTGGCTGGCCTCTAGCTGTAGCCTGATCCTCTTGTGCCGATCAGCACATCCGGGAAATCTCGTAACAGCGATTTGTCAAACGCTCATGGCGTGAAACACAATAAGACGACGCCTCCAAATGAAATCGTATGTCTCTGGAATCATGCCCTGGTCAGTCCTCGCCCATGACGAGCTCAAGCTGACGCAACTCTAGCCGTAGCACTTTCTGCACGTGCAATCGTGGCAGCAAAATCATAACCAACACTGATGAGGATAGATCATAGGAATGAATATAATACTGTGCAAGGAAATGTACATCCTAAGGCTCCTTAAGCGGAGTGGCGTGTCGTAAGTATGCCGCCGAACATACATACGGTACGTCACTCTACTGAAGTCACCTACTCCATCAACCAAGGGTCATCCTACGCGATGAAAGTTCGGGTATAATAACCCCTCGACTAAGTCTAAGTTCCATAAGGTCAAGCCTAAGTTCCGTATATATATATAAACGCTCTAGGCTCTACATAGTCAAACTTAGACTCGAACCAAGGTCAACCTAGCGCTCTGATACCAACTTTGTCACGACCCGAAATAGCCCGTGACTGGCACTTGAATCATATGAAGCCTATAGGACCCCATCTAATTCCAGTAATCCAAAAGCCCAGAAATCTAAAGACCACTTTTAAGGAGTAAATAAGGAAAACTAGTTTTTAAGAAGTAAGAAAACAGTTTTAAAAACAAGGTTTTTAGTTATGTAGCCGAATATGCATTTGTAAAATCCTCAATGTCTTTTCTGAAAATTTTGGCAGAGTTTCCTTTGTAAATACTGGCCTCGAACGGGGTACAACAAGAATAATATATATATCCAATGATAAAAGGCATCCCCAAGCGGGAGCTAGCTCTTCGTCAATCGACGGTTACAACCACGCAAGCAATATAATATACAGCGCCGAAGGGCGAGGATCAAAACACAAAAAGAAACTCAAAACAGCATGAAAACCGTAATACTACAACGCGCGACTCTAAGGTCGAAATAATATACAACTGGTTTCTAAGTCTGAAACAATATACAAGTTTTGGTTGATGGAATTACTAGATACAACTGAATAATACATATACAATGGTGGTTCTGATGCAAAAGAACCCACCTACCAAAGCAAATCACCCGCAAAGGAAGCAGTGTGCCAGAAATGCCGCCATGGAACCTATACGGCAAAACCTGCAAGAACTGTGGCACAATGGGGGTGAGTTGCCAAATCGTGAATAGAAAACATCACAGAGCAGAAATCGTATGTATGACACAATCCTAGGTCAATACGATCAGATATATATATAAATCTCAAATGAATAAGTCTGAAGCACGATAAGGCGGCAATGTAACATCTATACATGAGTGCAGTGCCAAGTGCTCGTGCCAGTGCCTCAGGTAATAACATATCATAAATATGAGGTATGATCAATGTCGACTATATCATGAAGTCTATGAAAAAGTGGATATCATCCACTATGTAATCAATGTCATCAATGTCAATATACGTATGTGGAAATCGCCCACGTGTCACCCAATGACAATAAACATCATGCATGTAAATATCAAAAAGCATATGCATGGAAAAATGAGGATATAAATCAACATGTATCGCTCGCGACATATCAAATCATGGAACCTGAGTGTCAAGCATCGACACTCGAAAACATCATGAAACCTGTGCCTATCATCGGCACGTAAATCCTCATATATCGGGCTCCGTCAGTCCGGATCGGCCCATATCATCTCTCAACTCCGGTCGGTATCCTCCGGATATCCGCCGAGATCAAATACAATCACCGGTATGTAGTGCTCCCTCTGCCAGGCTCACCGTCTGTATACACAGCATCCCTTTCTTGCCCCGGGTACCATATCGGCCCACCATGTACCCGCAATCGGCCTCACCGCCTCCTCGAATCGGGTTTCACATGTCGCTCTCAGCACCGAGAAAACACATGGTGGATGCACTGAAATATCATATCAAGGGTAACCGGGTTTTTAAACAATTATATAATCTTTTTGAAATATCCATGGTTCCCAAATCCAGAAATATCATGGAAACAACATATCTCAATGCGTATAATCAAAAGCATGATGTATGCGACATGTAAAAGAAATGTAAGCATATCAGTATATCATGCAATATAGAATAGTAATATGCACATATTGAGGGAAAACACTCCTTTAAAATGAATCAGTTTTAAAGAGTATCTTGCGGTTCCCAAATCTCAAATCAAGCCAGAATCATCTATGTATGTGCAAATACTTATGTATGATAAATATGGGTGTACAATGGGTATGTACACAAGTATGCCATGCAAGAGATTATATCCTGAAGTGTAGTGACATGGCAATTATCGATGATGAAGTGTGTGAGCCGGCAAGCAGGTGTACGTGGAATATATGCATCATCGATAAAGGTGCTGGTATCCTAACAACATGAGTTTAATATAGCAATAACCATTTGGACATGCAATGCGATTCGAATAACAAGAAGATGCAAAAATAGACTAATAAGCACAATAGTGACGCATCTGCATCAATAAAAAAAATGTCCTACAGTTTGCCTTTTGAAATAGGGCAAATCGGTGCTTTTAGTAAAATAAGAGCTACGGTGTTTTTAAGAAAAGATGCATCTTTTAAAAATATTCGTAGAATCTCTTTGCCTATGTTTGAAATACTCCCGATTCGTTAGTTTTTGAAATAGGTATGATATCGGCCTAGCCTAACATCTACTAGCAAGACTACAGCTCTAACTAACAAGTCAATCAGGAGGGGTATGGAAACAACCTAAATCTGAGTCGATATATATATATATATATATATATAATAGTCGGTGATCCCGCCTCAATAGTATCACGTACGATACAATATATCATATGACATCCTCGAGTCATGAGTGCGGATCTATCATCAATGTAAAGCTCGCACGGTAAATTGTCGTACGCATCCTAATAACTGGGTACGGGTCAATATCACAATCCTCTCATCAATTATCAGGTATCCTTATCATCATATCACATGATCCGGGGTACTGATCTAAGTCTAGTACAAATTGATACCATCTATATAAGTATAAGTGCGTGTGTGAAACACACGTCCGAAGGCCCGCTAAAAATCTCATGTCCTAACCCAAATACGAATCACATCATATCACCGATCTCATGGCACAATGCCCAAATCATTGACTCATCTCCAATGTCGTCCACTATCCTCATCGTCTAGGTATAACTATAACAAATAAGCATGTGTGTGTGTGTGTGGGTGTAAACCTATTCTAGGGTTCGCAACTAGGAACTACACTAGTTTACATCTAAACCCTATTCTATCCATAGTACACCTAATCTCATCTCAATTATCCCTATCGCACCTAATGCTATCAAACACATGAATAGTATAAATATAGCATACTAAACCTCGAACTGCGGGGGTGCTATACGCCATCCAACCGACTTCCCCCGTAGATATAATCTACTCACCTTGCACCTTGCTTGTCGATGTTGACGTTGCCACCATCATCTTCATCACCTCGAATCATCGTGGGGTACCTACAAGATATCACCATCGCAAATGCATCTTAAAATCATATCGAGAAAACCAAACGACGTCCTAAGGCCTATAGGTTAGAACCTATAGACTACGCTTTCTAAACCATCAAACAACCCTCGATGTCGTCGTGCAAACGCCAAGTAATCAAGGTAAAACATAGATACACAATTCCAGAATTCAAAATACGAAATATGTAAACATGAATCAAAACCGCAACTTAAGAAAAGGGTTCCAGATTTCACCATAGGTCAAATCAGACAATTTTGCATATACCCAGGGTCTAGTTCATAGATGTAGGAGCTACAGAACCAAAACGAGTCAATTCTACCCTGGTCTGACCGCAAATTGCGGCCAGAATGAATTAATTGGCGGCCGTAGTTGGGAGTTAGGGGCTAGGGTTTTGGTGGTAGCTTCCTAGATGCCTGCATGTATCACTATCAATGCAAAATAATTTTCAGAGTCTCGGGGTGATAGCAGATTCCATATAACCCTCACAGAAATCACAGTTTTTCCGATATCGGTTTCTAAATCCGTATTCCGGGTTTCAAGTCTCAGGTTTGGGTCTTAATTCAAGCACTAGGGTGTTTGTATGGTCTCTACTGAGCTTAATTGATCACCACAACTCACAATTCCCTCAAACCCTAACTAGGTTTTTCCTAAGTCCACAAAATCACACGATATCGATAAGAAACATGTATGGATGCAAAAGCAATGGGAATACTAAGCTAATGGTCTAAAAAATATCTCATTTAGCAACTCAAGAATTTTCTTGAGTTGCCCCTAGTGGCCAAAATCCTTGCTTTCTTGGTCCGATGTGTTTGTCTTGAGCTTGTGCACAATATTTGTGAAATGGGGATAGGGTTTTGAGTTGTTTTGGATGTGTTTTGGGGAGTTGAATAGGAAAGGGAGGTGAAGGATGCAGCAGGAGCAACAACAAATGAATAGGGAGATAGGAAATGGTGGAGGAAATGGAGGAGGAGCCAAGTCAATGAAGACCCCATACTCTCTTTCATGCCCATGCCTATTTCTTTATTCCTTTCTCTTTTTCTTTTCTTTTCTTTTTCCCTCTAAATCCTTCTCACATCAATAGTAACCCCAAAACAACATGGTAGAAATGCATAAGTGTAAAAAAAAAAAAAAAGATATGTGCATGTTTTGCACAAAAATGCTAAAAAACCGATTAGCGATTTTTAATCGCGATTAGCACTAAATTAGCATATAATTAATCATAAAAACTTAAAAATTACATAATTCTCATAAGACAACCTCTTTTTAGTAATTTCTATAATTTTCCAAATTTTTCCCAATTTTATCGGTATTTAATTATACCGAAATATTTAAATATTCATTAAAATAATATTAAATTATAAAAATTCCCCAAAAATAATATTTTATTTTTCTGAAATGTTACAGGGTCGTATGTGATATGACCAGTTTGTTAAATCAAATGTTGATTTAACATTTGACTTTTAACTCATTTCTTTATTAAACTCTTTTCTTTGTTGATGTATGCATACATCTATGCACATGATGATGTGTATGGACTCATATATGTATACATGGTATCATGGTTGTTGGTACACTTGTGATGGCAATGCAAGACTTACATGGAACTAATACATATATATATGTGTGTGTGTGTGTGTGTGTGTATTTGGATTAAAAGGAAATGAAAATTAAATCGTAATTGGGTTTTTCTACACTCTTCTTTCATTTGACCAAGTTTTAACCCATGGTTTGATTTTCATTTGGACTTTAACTCATATGCAAAATATCTAGATGTTAGTTAACCATGGTTTGAGATGAGAGAGTGAAAATATATATATTTTCTATTCTCATTTTTCATTAAGCTTTATCATTATCTTTTGAGAAAAAGCATTTTCCATCTCCTTCTTTTTCCTCCAAGCACTCTTGAGTTTTCATTTGAGTGAGGTAGTAAAAAAGAAAGGTTTTTTATTAGAGAATACAAACCACTTCATCATTCTACAATTCTCTAGCCCATTTGTGTAAGGTGTTTACTACACTTCTTTCAAAGATCAAGTAAAGCAAGGAGCTTTGGGCGAAAGGACTTCGGGTAGATCATCATGGACAAGGAAGGTTACTAGAAAGCCGTTTCAAACTCTCATCGATCTAAGGAGTCAACACAAGAGGACTACAAAGGTTGTATTCTTTTCACTTAGTGATAAAAAGTTTTTTGTATGTGATACTTATGATGTTACCCTAAATTTCTAGTTAAAGATTCATGGTTAATTTGCTTAGCACCTCTCTAATTTTTTAAAGTGGCATGTGTGATGCTTCTAAACCCTAGATTAGGTGCTAGGGAAACCCAACAGTGGTATCAGAGCCAAGCTAGAATTTTAGAAATGGTGTTAAAACAATTACGAAAACGAAATCAACTCTGAAAAATGCGATATTTGAAACCTTAAAAAAGTGCTCTCTGGAAATTTTGTAAAAAGTCGTTTAAAAATTATTTCAGCAGCTGCAGAAGTTTACATGAGATGTATTGAGAACATTGGAGAAATACGGGGCAAAACCACCACCAAAAAACTTAGCACAATGGCATTCTGGCCGGCCTGCTCGGCCATCTCAGCTCCAATCTGCCTCATATTTCTACTGTGCTCTGGTCTGTAGGATTTGGGGTTTCAGGTATTGTTTGTTTAGCCTAAATTTTCATGTGATGTTTATTTTAATTAGGGGCTAATTCGTAGTGTTTCGTAGTCGTATATTCTAACACTGTATTGGTAACCTAGACAATGTTTAGCAGTTCGAACGAACTTCAAAACCCCACATCTATACCCCCGCTGAAATTTTCAAGTGTTGTAATTTTCACAAGTTAAATATATTCAATAGTCGTGCAAGTATCCCTATGGACCCTCTAGAAGAATACATAACCTTAACTCGATTCTATGCCCACGGAACCGCGATCGAACCCTAGGGTTGCCGTAGTTCCGTGGTGCCGTGAGTGAGGCATTGGTTAAACCCTTTTACGGCTGGTCCATAGACACTGTGGTACGTTTTTTGAGAATTTTGACTTTGCTCAAGTGTTGAGCTCTCGGGGTAATTTGTGGGTGTTAGTTGATTCGATCGAAATGTTTAACATCGTCTTGATATATGTGAATGTGATAATTGCAATTGTTGTTGTTTTTCACTTTCTTTTCTGCGACCGTAAATGTAGTATGTGGTGTATCACCGGTTTCGTTGCTATACATCAACGACAATCGGGATACGCATACTTGCTGTCACGACCCAAAATTGGCACGTGACAGCCTAATACTACGCAACGCCTAAAAACGTAACGCAGTAAAAGAAAGCCAAAACCTAGAAATCTAAACCATGAAAATACGGAAAAGATAATAAAAGTATTTTGAAACATTGAAATCACAACTCAAATTCTTTAAAAGTCCCACTTTCTTTCCTTAAAATTTTGGCAACACCCCTTTTGTAAAAACTAGCCCAAAGACGGAAAACAATCACATCATAAATATACGACGCCGTAGCGAAGAAATAAGAGACAATAGGAAGGAAGCTGTATATAAAAGACAACAAATCCACAATTAATATACAATAACGTCCTCACCAAGTCTCTAAGTCAACAACATAATAGTAGATGGAGAGTACAAGATACAACGAATGTACAATACAAAATACAGATATCCACCAAAACCCACTTAAGCAAAATAGCACACTGTGAGCCGATACGGTATCTGTAGCAAAATATGATAGATGAATAGCCTGCCTCGACTACTCTGGGGAACACCCTGCAACACCTGTGGCACAACGGGGGTGAGTTGCTAACTCGTGAATAGTAAATAACATATGCAGGTAATCGCAGGAATGTACGTACAGCATGAATCTAAGATATGCAATTTACAGAAATAACAAGTCGTGTGAATGCAGAATAATGGAAAGTACAAAAGCAGGTACAATCAATATGTGAAGCAATAATAATATGACAATAGTATGCAATAACCATGCAATAGGGATATGAGAATGTAGATATGCAGCAATGATAAGGGTACACTAACAGGTACTACCAATATATGAAACTGTGCATACATAGGTAAGTGTGAGGTATGGGGTGAAACATGTCATCCCACGGAATCCTGTCGTCGTGGTAGGATCACAATCCATTAAGACACTCAAATCCCAATTCCTCAAATCAGCCCCCAAGTTGGGCTTTCACATCATATAACTCTCACATTTCCTCAATGTACAATATCGAGTAATCTCCTATATCCCGATATGCAAATCAGTAATCCCATATGTATGTCCAATATCCAATCTCAATGAATCACCTAATATTCCAAATCAAATCTCAAGTAGAATTCTAACATCCTAAAGGTATATATTTGCAGAAATAAATATGATGGGGTCAATACACATATATTAGCGTCCCATTCCACTAATATTGGTGTAAGGGTATATATAACAACAGCTAAACCCCCTGTTATATATACAAAGGTGTTTAAAGGAAATATCATGAAAACAATGTGCCAAGTATCGATACAGAAATCCTGATAGGTACGTATCATACACTATCCCAAAAGCACGAGTGCCTAGCTCCGACCCTCGCCTTTTGACGTATGCATACGTATATGACTCCCAACGGTATCTCCCTGATCCCCGCCGAGTCATTGGTACTGTCACCGATAGGTACTCGCCCGCCTCCAGGCTCAATCGGCGAAGTCCAACAATCATCTTACCGAGGGGAACCATACCGGGCCCCACCATGTACCCTCATACGGTAACCACACCTCGTATGGAGTATATAATCAGAACCGATAAATCTCATGGTGGCTGCACAAATATCATATCTAGGAAACCGGGTTTTTCAATGTATGCATAATTTCATGAACTCCCGCGGTCCCCAAATCCAAAAAACATCATGTAAAATCAAAATAAACAATGCGCAAATCCAATAATAAATATATGTGATATATCTGAAATGCGAGCATATAAATGAGAATATGTAGCTGAAACCAGATTTATGCGAAATCAATAAGGTACAGCTAAGTATAGGTGTCTATCTATAAGTAAAAGATGTCGTATACCCCCCTAGGTACAAGTAGAATATGTAGGATACCCCCTGGGTATAAGTAAAATATGTGCAAGGTATACCTGTAGCTGTATTGCAAGGTGTATATGTACCTATCACTAATGGTATGATACACTATAGGTATACCGACAAGCTATATGTCATGTGTGATAAGTAATGTAGTATCTATAAGGGGTTTGTGTGTGACATGGCAATTATTGACGGTGTGTGTGTGTAGCATACAATCCGTGCTCGTGCAACATGAACCGTCAATAAGATGTGCAGTGTCCTACAGCTGCTAGTCACAGTATCATTATACTTAATAAATAGGGTAAGGCGCAATTCTAATAATGACGTAGAATACGCAACAAGTATTAGAATTCTAGCCCAGACGCATAACGCCATGCGGGCGATTCCCCTGTAGATGTTAAATCTACTCACCTACGCTCCACGCTAGGTGAATCCTACCACCTATCTCTCTCTGTAGCAGTGTCCGTAGTCCACGCCTGCAAACCTGAAAATGAGACAAGGAAATCATATATAAGCCAAATATTCCGCAAAACGCGATATCGAACCCAAACGAGAAACTCGCGTCGCGAACTAAACGCGCGTGTGCACGATACGCTAAAACGTGTGTATACGCGTCTAAAACTACCGCGACACGCCGCGACACGCTGGATCGCAGAACCCACTCACGTATCGCGCGTATCGCGCAAACAAAACGGACATGAAATACGACATATGATTCCAGATTTTCCTACAGGTAAAATATTACAAAACTACACATGCCAAAATACTATAGAATACAGCAGACAACCCTACACAAAAACCCAACACCCCACTCCCCTTCCTGGCCGCAATTTGTGGCCAGAAGGGTTAATTCTGCGGCCAAAGTTAGAAGATAGGGCTCGTGTTCTTGTGGTGTATTCTAGACCTAGTGTGCATGCCCTAGTTTTCTCAATTTTGTCCTGAAGGGTCCGGGTCAATAGCAGATCACAGAATGCCAATATATCGCCTAAAAATGCCAATTTTACACAAAACAAAAACCCTATGGTATTTTAGTGAAATCCGGGGTTACTCTCAGTTAAGGTGACCCTAACAACACTAAAATAAACTAGGTTAACTAACACAACCATCATTTAATCACAAGTCCACATAATCACCATAATTAGCACTAAACTCACTATTAAAAGCAAACCGAAGCTAATCAATGCACAACTTAAGAAATGAGGGGATTTGGGTTCAGAGTTTATACCCTAAGGTATCCTAGAAGGCAGGTGAAGAAGTGAATTGTGGAAGAAGAGAGCTTGCAAGTAGCTAGAGCTGCTGCTGCTGCTGTTGCTGCCTGCTGTTGCTACTGCTGCTGCTGCTACAAGATGATGTTGCTTCTGGTGCTGATGCTGATGGTGCTGCTGCTTGCTTCAGCAGCTGCTCGAGCTGCTTGCTGCTGCTGTCTCTCGAGTTGCTAGAGCTGATGCTGGTGTTGCTGCCTTTGCTGCTGAAGCTGCTTCTGGGGCTGCTGCTTCAGCTGCTGATGATGATGACTTGTGTGTGTGTTTGTGTGAGAGAATGAGAGAATGAGTGAAAAAAGAAGTGAGAAATGAGAGACAAAGTCAAAACCCCTCCTCTCTCTCTTCATTTAATGAAGCATGGCAAAGCCATCAAGCCCCATTCTCACTCTCTCTCTCTCTCTCACTAAGGTCAACATTCAAACCATTTAAAATTAAAAACCTTTTTAATTCCTTTTTTTAAAAACAACCATATTCAATTAAAACCCAAAAGCACCTAAACCAATTATTAAACGATATTAGGGAATGGTTAGTTCACCATGTTGCTAATCATGGTTAAACCCCAAAATTAATACCCTAGTTATCATGCACAAATGTGTGTAAGCCTAGGAAAAATCTAATAAAATATTCATTAAATAGGATAAAATAATTGGAAATCAATTTGGTAAACTTTTATTTAAAAACCATACATTAAAATATAATTAGCCACAAAACACGTTCTAAGGTGTTACAATCTCCCCCCTTAAAAGAAATTCGTCCCCGAATTTAAAAATATACTAAACGTACCTTCAATGAGAAGATTGCAAACTCTCAAATCTCGCTCGCAGCCTCCCAAGTGATTACCTCACTATACGGCTACGTCCAAGAAAGCCCTTCACAGATGGCAAGACCCTTGACCGATGTTCCTCTACCTGCCGAGCCATTAATACCATTGGCTGCTGGTGAACGAAAGATCGCGTCAAGCTAAATGGTCTGGTGCTAAATCATGTGAGAAAGGTCAAGAAGGTAATTGTAAAGTATCATCACAAGGAATACGGGGTGAAAATTCAATAATCTGGGCGGAAGTGCCAAATTAAAGGCAACGAAACTAACTCGCTTATAGGATCTCAAAAGGACCTAAAATCCTGGGACAAGCTTCCCAAAATCCAACACGTCAATTCATCGGAAAAGTCTGTAGGAATACATGATCTGTCCCTGCGAACTCGAGTCTATGACCAACACAGTCGGCATAAGACCTCAGTTCGCAATGGATAATTTCCATCCTGACCTAACACAACTGGACCATCTCCGAAGTCTCTAGACATAGCTGGGGTCCAAAATCCTACTTATGCAAAGTCAGAAAAACAACAGACTGGTGATCGACACGACCTAACCCCTAAGCCTAAAGGTTGCCAATTGAAGTGTCTCCTGATAACAGCTATCGAAGAAGAATTCTAACAATGGCGAGTGACGATCCCCAACTGTTGCCAACAACTAACACAAACACACAACTTAACAAAGAACAACTGAGCAAACTGAGCATAACCGGACGACAAGAATCCGAATGGATTCACACCCTGACTAAACCTAGTTAGACACCATAACGAAATTCATGGAGATCTGCTCCCACTCCTACTTCGGAACGGTTGAAGGTTGCAACTTTCCAGCCGGCCTCAGATGCTCGACCCAAGCACACAACAAGACAGACACCTTGAATCGAACCATGAACTTCTCTTTACATTCCTGTCCACCCGTAACTATCTCACAAGCCACGTCAATATTGGTGGAACTTGAATGAATATAGAGAGTTGACAGATGTGCCTGCTCTAGAATTGCACGTCTCTACCTGATAATATCAGGTACACAAACGCGTCCCTAACTGAGCACACCATTGTCACAAATCAAGGACTCCGAATCATTACCCAGCCGAGTATGCTCAAGTATCTCCGACGAATGAGCATCGGCGAGCAGTGTGTCGCGAAAGCGATTTAAGAAAAGTGGTCGGGCGCGGACATGAGCAAGCGGTCCACTCCGTAGAGACGAACTTAAGCTGTACTCGACGATCACACAAGACTGTAAATATGCAGAAGACTATCATAAAATCAAAATCCGCTGCAGGAAGATGTACATTAAGCTCTGGTGGTCCGTGAAAATCTGATACGACTCTCGAACCAGTAGTGTCTCCAAATCTCCAACGCAAAACCACCGCGGCCATCTCCAGATCATGAGTGGAATATTCTTCTCGTACTTCCTCCAAATATAGGGAAGCAAAAGCGATAACTCTATAGTGTCACCTCAGTACACACTCGAGCCCACTCAAGAAACATTACAGTTAACAACAAGGTCGCCCGAACCAGAAAGCAAAGAAAGAACTGGTGCAGTTGTTAATAGAATCTCCAACTGCCGAAAACTCCACACACATGCCTCAATCCAAAGAAAAGAAACCTCCCTTCCGGTCAATTAAGTCGACGGTGCAGCACTACTCTAATAATCCTGCACGAAACGGCGGTAAGAACCTGCTAAGCCCAAAAATCTGCGGACCTCCATCCCGCACACATGTCTGGGCCTAAGCTGTACGGCCACGATCTCCCTCGGAACCATACGAAACCGTCTCCCGTGACTACAAGACCTAGGGGTCAACACAAAACAGGTCTGAAGAAACACTCCGAGAATCTAGCAACCGCTGGGGCTCTCCCAGTATCTGCCTAACAAATCCTCAAGCGCTGCTCCTGTTCCTCAAGACACATTAGATAGACAAGAAGGTCGTAAATAACACAACAATAACTGGTCGAGAAACGGCCTGAAGAAATCTGGTTCATCATATCTACGAATGCTGCTAGGGCACTGGTGAGTCCAATGACACACCAAAACACACAAAGCCCGTAGCACGCACAAGGCAGTCTTCGGAATGCCATCACTCCGAACCGCAATAATGATGACCCGATCCCAAAAAAAGTTAGAAAATGTCTCGCACTGTGGAGCTGATCGAAGAAATCGTCACGGCGAGGTGAAGGATACCTATCCGCACCGTAAGCCGGTACAATTAACGATCCGTTGATACGCAACCCTAAACTGCCGTCTTTCTCCTTGACGAACAGAAATAGGAGCTTCCAAAAGCGAAACACTCAGACGCACAAAACTCCCCAAACCACAACTCTGCACCTGATCCTTTAGCTCCCAAGCTTCGCCGGCTCATCTGGAACAACGTCGGAAAAACTCTCGCACGAAAAGAACATCGGTCCAACAAACCCTCTATGGCTACGGTATCACGATTGAACGCCAAGAATCCACAACATCTCCTCAGTAGCCGACTAGCGAAAAAGGCTGAATTCAAGCTGTGAGAGGCGGCACAACTATCCACCTGCACAACAAGAACTGACTTGCCGGGGAAAACAAACCTGACTGTTTCCTTACGGTAGTCCACAGACGCCTAACACGTAGTTAACCAGTCCGTGCCCAGGAGAACGTCAAATCCAACATCTCTAGAAGGATCGAAATGACGAACGAATCTCTATCTCCTATCCGATTGCCACACAACTGAAATACGTGTCGCGCAACAAAAGAATCGCTGACAGAAGTTAGCACAAACTATGACTAATCTACCCAACCACGGTACAAGTATGAAAAACAACCGAGTATATCAAAGAACATACGAATTAAGGATACCTGAAGACTTTGCATTGGACGCCTGCGTGTCCCGATGAGTAGAAGCAAACTCCTGTGTCTACCCTCTACCCGCAACCGGCTGAACTCTTCTGGTAGACTGACTCCTCTGAGAGAACCTTCCACGTCCACGGCCTCTCTGAAAACGATCCTAACGAGGTGCTAAGGAACAATCCCTGACAAAGTGTTGAAGGCTTCCGCATCAAAAACATCCACGCGCTGTCTGCTGACCATCCTAGGGATGAGAGCCGAACGACTGTCCTCGTCCTAAGCCTCTGCTACTCCCTTGACGGCCACGAAATCTGTCTCGATGACCAAATCTCTGTCTCTGGGCTGGTACACCGGTACGAGTCCTCCACTGTCCTGGAACTCTCCGAGTCTCTGGAATATGTGCCTCGTCAACTGGAGCTGCAACCACTGGTGCTATGTAGGTGACGGACTGCTGCATGCTGATCGTAAGTGGCAACTGAGTAACAGGGGTAATAACCTCCTATCGTAGCTCCCGAATGACATCAACCAATGAACTCATCGTCTGGCAGAAGTCCTGCATCTCTGCCATAAGCCTATCGATAGTATATGTCGTAGGCTGATCCGTCTGCACCTGTGCAACTAGAGTGTCATCCTGGTTAGTACTCGTCTCACCCGAGCCAACTCTGACCTCGGCCCTCGCTGCATCACTCTGAGTCCCCATAGTCATCGACGACAAGGCTATAAATAGATATAAGATTTGATAAGAATAAGGAAATCGAATCACAAGGATATGAATCATCAAGGAAGGAATTTCAAGCAATTTGTACTTAGGTCACTTAAGGCGAAGTACCGCATCGTGGGTATGCTGCAGACATACACACACTACGTTACTCTGCTTAAGCTACATAATCTATCATACCAAGGTCATCCTACACTCCGAAAGGTAAAACCTAGCGCTCTGATACCAACTTTGTCACGACCCGAAATTGGCACGTGACGGCCCTAATACTACGCAACGCCTAAAAACGTAACGTAGTAAAAGAAAGCCAAAACCCAGAAATCTAAACCATGAAAATATGGAAAAGATAATAAAAGTATTTTGAAACATTGAAATCACAACTCAAATTCTTTAAAAGTCCCACTTTCTTTCCTTAAAATTTTGGCAACACCCATTTTGTAAAAACTAGCCCAAAGACGGAAAACAATCACATCATAAATATACGACGTCGTAGCGAAGAAATAAGAGACAATAGGAAGGAAACTGTATATAAAAGACAACAAATCCATAATTAATATACAATAACGTCCTCACCAAGTCTCTAAGTCAACAACATAATAGTAGATGGAGAGTACAAGATACAACGAATGTACAATACAAAATACAGATAACCACCAAAACCCACCTAAGCAAAATAGCACACTGTGAGCCGATGCGGTATCTGTAGCAAAATATGATAGATGAATAGCCTGCCTCGACTACTCTGGGGAACACCCTGCAACACCTGTGGCATAACGGGGATGAGTTGCCAACTCGTGAATAGTAAATAACATATGCAGGTAATCGCAGGAATGTACGTACAGCATGAATCTAAGATATGCAATTTACAGAAATAACAAGTCGTGTGAATGCAGAATATTGGAAAGTACACAAGCAGGTACAATCAATATGTGAAGCAATAATAACATGACAATAGCATGCAATAACCATGCAATAGGGATATGAGAATGTAGATATGCAGCAATGATAAGGGTACACTAACAGGTACTACCAATATATGAAATTGTGCATACATAGATAAGTGTGAGGTATGGGGTGAAACATGTCATCCCACGGAATCCTGTCGTCGTGGTAGGATCACAATCCATTAAGACACTCAAATCCCAATTCCTCAAATCAGCCCCCAAGTTGGGCTTTCACATCATATAAGTCTCACATCTCCTCAATGTTCAATATCGAGTAATCTCCTATATCCCGATATGCAAATCAGTAATCCCATATGTATGTCTAATATCCAATCTCAATGAATCACCTAATATCCCAAATCAAATCTCAAGTAGAATTCTAACATCCTGAAGGTATATATTTGCAGAAATAAATATGATGGGGTCAATACACATATATTAGCGTCCCATTCTACTAATATTGGTGTAAGGGTATATATAACAACGGTTAAACCCCCTGTTATATATACAAAGGTTTTTAAAGGAAATATCATGAAAACAATGTGCCAAGCATCGACACGGAAATCCTGATAGGTACGTATCATACGCTATCCCGAAAGCACGAGTGCCTAGCTCCGACCCTCGCCTTTCGACGTATGCATACGTACATGACTCCCAACGGTATCTCCCTGATCCCCACCGAGTCATTAGTACTGTCACCGGTAGGTACTCGCCCGCCTCCATGCTCAATCGGCGAAGTCCATCGATCATCTTGCCGAGGGGAACCATACCGGGCCCCACCATGTACCTTCATACGGCAACCACACCTCGTATGGAGTATATAATCAGAACCGATAAATCTCATGGTGGCTGCGCAAATATCATATCAAGGAAACTGGGTTTTTCAATGTATGCATAATTTCATGAACTCCCGCGGTTCCCAAATCTAGAAAATATCATGTAAAATCCAAATAAACAATGCGCAAATCCAAGAATAAATATATGCGATATATCTGAAATGCGAGCATATAAATGAGAATATGTAGCTGAAACCAGATGTATGCGAAATCAATAAGGTACAGCTAAGTATTGGTGTTTACCTATAAGTAAAAGATGTTGTATACCCCCCTGGGTACAAGTAGAATATGTAGGATACCACCCTGGGTATAAGTAAAATATGTGCAAGGTATACCTGTAACTGTATTGCAAGGTGTATATGTACCTATCACTAATAGTATGATACACTATAGGTATACCGACAAGCTAGATATCATGTGTGATAAGAAATGTAGTATCTATAAGGGGTTTGTGTGTGACATGGCAATTATTGACAGTGTGTGTGTAGCATACAATCCGTGCTCGTGCAACATGAACCGTCAATAAGATGTGCAGTGTCCTACGGCTGCTAGTCACAGTATCATTATACTTAATAAATAGGGTAAGGCGCAATTCTAACAATGACGTAGAATACGCAACAAGTATTAAAATCCTAGCCCAGACGCATAACGCCATGCGGGCGATTCCCCTGTAGATGTTAAATCTACTCACCTACGCTCCACGCTAGGTGAATCCTACCACCTGTCTCCCTCTGTAGCAGTGTCCGTAGTCCCTGCCTGCAAACCTGAAAATGAGACAAGGAAATCATATATAAGCCAAATATTCCGCAAAACGCGATATCGAACCCAAACGAGAAACTCGCGTCGCGAACTAAACGCGCATGTGTACGATATGCTAAAACGTGTGTATACGCGTCTAAAACTACCGCGACACGCCGCGACACGCTGGATCGCAGAACCCACTCACGTATCGCGCGTATCGCGCAAACAAAACGGACAAGAAATACGACATATGATTCCAGATTTTCCTACAGGTAAAATATTACAAAACTACACATGCTAAAATACTATAGAATACAGCAGACAACCCTACACAAAAACCCAACACCCCACTCCCCTTCCTGGCCGTAATTTGCGGCCAGAAGGGTTAAATCTGTGGCCAAAGTTAGAAGATAGGGGCTCGTGTTCTTGTGGTGTATTCTAGACCTAGTGTGCATGCCCTAGTTTTCTCAATTTTGTCCTGAAGGGTCCAGGTCAATAGCAGATCACAGAATGCCAATATATCGCCTAAAAATGCCAATTTTACACAAAACACAAACCCTATGGTATTTTAGTGAAATCCGGGGTTACTCTCAGTTAAGGTGACCCTAACAACACTAAAATAAACTAGGTTAACTAACACAACCATCATTTAATCACAAGTCCACATAATCACCATAATTAGCACTAAACTCACTATTAAAAGCAAACCGAAGCTAATCAATGCACAACTTAAGAAATGAGGGGATTTGGGTTCAGAGTTTATACCCTAAGGTACCCTAGAAGGCAGGTGAAGAAGTGAATGGGGGAAGAAGAGCGCTTGCAAGTAGCTGGAGCTCCTGCTGCTGTTGTTGCTGCCTGCTGTTGCTACTGCTGCTGCTGCTACAAGATGATGTTGCTTCTGGTGCTGATGCTGATGGTGCTGCTGCTTGCTTCAGCTGCTGCTCGAGCTGCTTGCTGCTGCTGTCTCTTGAGTTGCTGGAGCTGATGCTGGTGTTGCTGCCTCTGCTGCTGAAGCTGCTTCTGGGGCTGCTGCTTCAGCTGCTGATGCTGATGCCTTGTGTGTGTGTTTGTGTGAGAGAATGAGAGAATGAGTGAAAAGAGAAGTGAGAAATGAGAGACAAAGTCAAAACCCCTACTCTCTCTCTTCATTTAATGAAGCATGGCAAAGCCATCATGCCCCATTCTCACTCTCTCTCACAAAGGTCAATATTCAAACTATTTAAAATTAAAAACCTTTTTAATTCCTTTTTTTTAAAAACAACCATATTCAATTAAAACCACAAAGCACCTAAACCAATTATTAAACTATATTAGGGAATGGTTAGTTCACCATTTTGCTAATCATGGTTAAACCCCAAAATTAACACCCTAGTTATCATGCACAAGTGTGTCCAAGCCTAGGAAAAATCTAATAAAATATTCATTAAATAGGATAAAATAATTGGAAATCAATTTGGTAAACTTATATTTAAAAACCATACATTAAAATATAATTAGCCACAAAACACGTTCTATGGTGTTACACTTGCTTACGTTGATGATATGATATATTATGTGTTGCTGAGATATGATGTGCAGGATTGTCGCGATTGCATAGCCGGGGGTTTTATGTGAGATGAGAGTCTTTATTTTCATTCATGTAATAATTAATTTTATGTAATATTCTTTTATTTGGGGCACTTCCGGGTTGAGGATGATGACACCATTATTGTATATTATTTACTTTTCCGCATTAGGATAGACCCAAGGAGGAGAGCACAAGTGACCGGGTTCTAGGGTTCAGTGGGAGGCCATCTCGAGGAATCGAGACCCGGTCTCCTAAACTCTAGAATTGGTAGGGTCACTTGCCGCTCTCGTAGGGGTCTAGGGGTGTAGGCTTGGCTATTCATCGCGACCGCAGAATCCGTATTTTCTATTGTTGGCTGAATACAAAATACGGACCTCCTAGATATCCTATTTTTTCATATGTGTTTCTTCTGTTGATATTTTGTGATGTGATTACTTAGTGTTTGAGACAAATGGATTATTATTATATATATGATATATAATAAACGTTGCTTATATTTTACACCCGCGCTAGTCCCGCCCCGCTATGTCGTTAGTTAAGTAACCTAACGGTGCATAACGGGACACTGTGGCGAATGCGGATGGCAAAAGTATACGTTCTATTTTCGTTTCTTTTCTGTGATGGCTTAAGAACTTAAATGAGGGGACTACATCAATAAGATTAATGTAAAGAAAAAGAAACCTAAAGATGTTGTACAATCGGATTTGAAACACACTCGGCCTTTTTATGAAAAATGCAAGTTTCAAAAAGATGCGGAGCTTAAGCCACTCCTTTTCTAAACTATTTTGATTCTAGAATGAGATCAAGTTCAAAGCGTTAAAGGTCTTCATAAAAACCATCCACAACCCTCCGTCATTTTAGGAAGCAGAGTACTTAGTATTCGTGCTATGTATGTTGATTATAGTCAAGGCGTAGTGTACGGTAGCTAAGTGATGTCTTCCTACAAAGCATATGATGCGATCAGTTAGGACATTCATGTGATTATGTTGATCATAGTTAAGGGTCATATGGGTGGGTCTAGTTAATATCGAAATGACGGGTAGAACTGGACTAGTGCTTATGATATGTTGAACATTGCCAAGGTCATAAGTAGCTAGGGGTAAAAACCATATCGGGAGTTTCAAGAGTTGAAATTTGCAATGAGATTGCATACCTTCTATATGATAGATAGATCCCGATCCCACTTTAAGTAAGTGTTACTCTCAGGAGAGTTTTGCACTTTACAACTAGCTAATCCAGTAGGTGTCTAGAAAGGTGTCAACAGGGTTTGACATCTGGGAAAATGAGGTTTATTTTAATTAGGTCCGTGCGAAAGCACGGGGAACCTCCCTCAAAGTACCGACACTGGCCTGGCTGACCGGTTAGCGAAACTGTAGAATGTAATTAATCCTGGCTAGTTTTCTTTTAAGGTTTTGAAAGAAAATTTGATAAAAGCGGTGGGAGATATCGATTAGATAAGATAATAACCAATCTAAATCTTTGCAAGAGCATTTCGCTGAGTGTTTTCTTTTCTCTCTCCTAACGGCAGATACCGATGACGGGACTTAAGCTTCTTTTTAAGAAAAACAAACTGACAGGACCGAATTATAAAGAATGGTTGAGGAACTTGAATATTGCACTCACATATGATAAAGTATCATATGTCCTCACTGCCAAAGCCCTACCCGTCCCAGGTCCTGAATCATCTGTTTCGGATAGAGAGATCCGAAAAACATGGGATATTGATTGTAATATGGCCAAGTACCTCGCGCTTGCTTCTATGGAAAGTATACATCAGAAGCAGCACGAGAAGATGGATATTCAATCCATCTTTCTTCATACAAAGGAGTTGTATAAAGAGCAATCTCGGACTTTACGATACGAGGCATCTCGAAAGTTGTTTTAGATGCGGATGGCCCCTGGCACATCAGTAGGAGAACATGTTCTGAAGATGATTGGTCTTATAGAAGAACTTGAGGAACTGGGATGGACCATGGATAATGAGCAATATACTGATATTGTTCTATAGTCTCCCCCTGCCTTTGCTCCGTTCATTGTGAATTTCAATATGAACAATTTGGAGAAATCATTGCCTGAACTTCTCAATATGTTTAGAAGTGCAGAGAGCACGCTTAAGACAGCGAAAACTCCCGCTCTGCTTGCTCGGCCATCTTCCTCTTCCGTCCCAAAAGCCAAGGCCAACAGAAAGAAAAAGAAGAAGAAACCCACCAAACCGAGAGGTGGAGTTCAAAAGGCGAAGGAGAAAGACAAATCTGGGGCGACGGGAAGTGGAAAAGGAGAATGTTTTTACTGCCACAAGTTGGGACATTGGAAACGCAATTGTGCTCTGTATCTTACTGATCTCAAGAAGAAGAAGCATACTGATGCTTCCGCTTCAGGTGTGTTTGTAACTGAAAATTGTTTTTCTATAAACTCTGTATCTTGGGTATTAGATATCGGTTCTGGTTCTCACATCTGCAATTGTATGCAGAGATTGAGAAACAGTAGAGTTTTGAAGAATGGAGACTATACTCTGCGGGTTTGAAATGGTTCCAATGTACATGTTGTATTCGTAGGAGAGTATCATCTGGGGTTGCCTTCGGGTTGTATTTTGGTTTTGAACCCTTGTTATTATGTACCTAGTATGCTATGTAATATAATATCCGTTTCTTTGTTGGACAATGAAGGATATCATTTTGTGTTGCAAAATAATGTTATGAACATTAACTTGAATCAACAGTTGATTGGGTATGGTACACTAAATAACGGTATTTACGTCCTGAAGCAACACACAGTTTTCAATATACAACTTACTAATAAAATAAAATTTTCAGATATAAATGAAGCTTTTCTTTGGCATTGTAGACTTGGGCATATTAATGAAACAAGACTAAACAAGTTACATAAAGATGGATATTTGAATCCTTTTGAATATAAATCTTATGCGACTTGTCAGTCCTGTATCAAAGGTAAAATGACCAAAACTCCGTTTACTGAATACGGAGAAAGAGCTGTGGAACTTTTAAGCCTCATACATAGTGATGTATGCGGAACAATGTCTACACATGCTAGAGGCGGTTTTTCATACTTCATTACTTTTACTGATGATTTCTTAATATTCGGACACGTGTTTTTGTTATATCATAAGTCCAAAACTTTCGAGAAATTCAAGGAGTACAAACTTGAAGTAGAAAAATAAACAGGCTTGAGCATCAAGAAACGTCGATCGGATCGAGGTGGAGAGTATTTGAGTACAGAGTTTTCAGACTTCTTAAAAGAGAATGGGATTCTCTCTCAGCTCACTCCCCCTTACACACCACAGCACAATGGTGTGTCAGAGCGGAGGAATCGTACGCTATTAGATATAGTACGGTCCATGATGAGTAATGCTGAGTTACCACTTTCCTTTTGGGGACATGCTTTGGAGACAACAATGTATCTGTTAAACAGGGTTCCAACCAAGACCGTGTATACCACTCCATATGAGATATGGTATGGAAAGAGACCATCTCTTAAAAGAGTTAGGATATGGGGTTGTCCGGCTTTTGTCAAAAAGCAGAATCCAGACAAACTCGAGACACGATCGGTCATGTGTAAATTTGTGGGATATCCAAAACATTCGTATGTATATCTATTCTACCATAAGGAGGAACAAAAGGTGTTTGTTTCTCAACATGCCACATTTTTAGAAAATGAAATTTTTACAAATAGTACTGATAGGAATGCGGTAGAACTAGAAGAGGTTCTAGAGACACAAATTGCTCATGAAGAATTGGTTGAAATTGATGTTGCAGTAGAACTTCAAGAACCTCAGCTGCTCCAGAGATCTAGTAGAACTTCTCGCCCACCGGAGAGATACTATGGGTTTCTCATTGATGGTGATAGAGAAGATTGCGTCATGGATGATGATGATCCTACTAGTTTTCAGCAAGCTATCACGGGTGGTGACTCAGTGAAGTGGCTGGATGGCATGAGATCCGAAATGGAGTCCATGTACACCAACAAAGTATGGACTTTGGACATTGCACCTCCTGTGATAAAAACCGTAGGGTGCAAATGGATCTTTAAGAGAAAGATTGGTGTAGATGGACAGGTAGAGACCTTTAAAGCAAGGCTTGTAGCGAAAGGTTTTCGTCAAAGACCAGCATTGGACTATGATGAATCTTTCTCTACAGTAGCAATTCTTAAATCCATTCGGATCCTACTTGCTATTGCTGCTCACTACGACTATGAAATCTGGCAGATGGACGTTAAAACTGCATTTCTAAATGGTGATATAGAAGAGTGTGTTTTTATGAATCAGCCAGAGGGCTTCATTGACAGTGGGAGCAGCGGGAAAGCATGTAGGTTGCTTAAATCCATTTATGGATTAAAGCAGGCCTCACGGAGCTGGAACATCTGCTTTAATGATACAATCAAAGAGTTTGATTTTGTCAAAAATATAGATGAACCATGCATTTATAAAAAGATTGTAGGGATCAGTACTGTCACATTCCTCGTATTGTACATGGATGGAATTCTCTAGATAGGAAATGATATTCCTATGCTACAATCGGTCAAACTATTCTTATTGCAAAGGTTCTCCATGAAGGACCTGGGTGATGCCTCTTGCATTTTGGGCATTAGGATCTATAGAGATAGATCCAAGAGGTTATTGGGATTATCCCAATCAAAGTACATTGACACCGTCCTAAAAAGGTTTAGTATGGAAGATTCTAAGCTTGGTGTCTTGCCCGCTTATTATGGAATCACTCTCTCTAAGGACTTATGTCCGAAGACATATGAAGAGTGAGCTCGTATGAGCATTATACCCTATGCTTCAGCCGTAGGATCTATAATGTATGTGATATTATGTACTCGCCCTGATGTAGCTTATGCACTAGCTGCAGTAAGCAGGTATCAATCCAACCCAGGGGAGAAACATTGGATAGCAGTGAAGAACATTCTTAGGTACTTGCGAAGGACTAAAGAATTGTTCTTAGTGTATGGTAATGGGGATCTCCAAATGGAGACCTTTACCGATTCCAGCTTCCAAAGTGATAAGGATGACAGCAAATCTATCTCAGGGTTCGTATTTACCCTCAATGGAGGGGCGGTTAGTTGGAAGAGTTCCAAACAAGATACCGTTGCAGACACCACGATGGAAGCTGAGTATATTGCTACAAATGATGTTGCCAAGGAAGCCGTCTGGATGAAGAAGTTCGTCGCGGAACTAGGAGTGGTTCCAACCATTGTTGATCTAATACCATTGTATTGTGATAATAATGGGGCTATGGTGTTAGCCAAAGAACCCAGGTCCCATCAGAAGTCCAGACACATCCTAAGGCGATATCATTTGATCCGCGAGATAGTAGATCGCCATGAGATCGAGATTCGGAGAGTAGATACAAAGAATAACACCGCGGATCCACTCACCAAGGCCCTTCCACAGCCGCAGCATGAGCGACTTTTTGAGATGTTGGGTATGAGATACGCCAATAATTGGCCTTAGTGCAAGTGGGAGATTGTTGGATATATGTATGCCTTAGAGGCCATTATATGTATAGTGGATGCTTGGACATGTATATATGTATATAGATGACTTTCTTGCTCGACATGATAGTATGCTATCTGGTTTACTTTATCTTGCCATGTTCATTTGATCATGCATCTTACTCATTTGGTACATGTTGATAAAGCCCTCAGGATATTTTCTTGACTACTTCGACTATGATGCAGATCATACTAGTGGGACACTTATAGTTTATGAGCATATCCTTGAACTGTTCCTAGTCGTGGGTGTATCGAGATGGGGCATCGATATACCAGAGTAGACTAGCGTATACCATTCTTGTCCCATGGGATGGGCGATGGATGATCCCATATCCATCTGGTGTGGTGACACCAAAGATTGAATGCGGGTACTCAGTGAATACTGGGTACACTGAACGGACTCGCCGAGAACTCCTATGTGGTATTATATCTATCGTCGGATAGCAGTTCTCAGGTGACAATGGTACAGGTTAGTCTGTAGACCCGAGATCGTCATAGAGTCTTGTGTGTCCTCCCACTGTACTTTGATCTCTACCCTACCACGGCTCTACTGAGTCATGCAAACAGGTGGATTTTGGGTGCAGTCTCGAGGCACATGGAGGCAATGAGCGATAGGAGGGGTTTCGTCTCTCCCGGTATTTGGAGGTTGATGTTGTGCCATGCTCGATTGGCTATAACAGGAAGTCCCTGGCCAGGGCTGCTGAGATTTACTGATAAGTGTTATCAGTAGTTTCTCAATCTGTTATGAGCCATACACCGGCATGACTTATTGATTTATTGGGGTCGACGATACCATCCCTAGACTCGATATGCAACATATCTGATTAAGAGACCGGACTGTACGGTAAGTGTTGCCAGTTGGCTCGACGGGAGTTTTGACAGCTTCGCTGGTTTTCTTCTGATCGCTCAATACCCGGGTGGCCGTTACGTTTAGCTGACCGCTTGCGGCTTGTGGGTGTTTGATATGATCATCACCTACTGCCGGCGTATTGACGAGTCTTAGAGTCCCACACAGGAGTTTCCTAGCTCAGGCGAAATGATGTGGTGTGCATATGAGATATGCGCGGGGACCCGATTAAATGCATATATGTGATACCGTATATTAATAGGGCGTTTTTCTATTGGTCGGGTCGTATATGATATGACCGGTTTATTAAATCAAGTGTTGATTTAACATTTGACTTTTAGCTCAATTCTTTATTAAACCCTTTTCTTTGTTAATGTATGCATACATGTATGCACATGATGATGTGTATGGACACATACATGCATACACGGTATCATGGTTGTTGATACACTTATGATGGCAATGCAAGACTCACATGGAACTAATATATATATATATATATATATGTATGTATGTATGTATGTATTTGGATTACAGGAAATGAAAATTAAATCATAATTGGGTTTTTCTACACTCTTCTTTCATTTGACCTAGCTTTAACCCATGGTTTGATTTTCATTTGGACTTTAACTCATATGAAAAATATCTAGATATTAATTAACCATGGTTTGAGATGAGAGAGTGAATATATATATATATATATATATATATATATATATATATTTTTTTTTTTTCTATTCTCATTTTTCATTAAGCTTTATCATTATCTTTGGAGAAAAAGCTTTTGCCATCTCCTTCTTCTTCCTCCAAACTCTCTTGAGTTTTCATTTGAGTGAGGTAGTAAAAAAGAAAGGGTTTTGATTAGAGAATACAAACCACTTCCTCATTCTACACTTCTATAGCCCATTTGTGTAGGGTGTTTGCTACACTTCTTTCAAAGATCAAGTAAAGCAAAGAGCTTTAGGCGAAGGGACTTCGGGTGGATCATCGTGGACAAGGAAGCTTACTAGCAAGCCATTTCAAACTCTCATCAATCCTAGGAGTCAACACAAGAGGACTACAAATGTTGTATTCTTTTCACTTAGTGATAAAAAGTTCTTTGTATGTGATACTTATGATGATACCCTAAACTTCTAGTTAAAGATTCATTGTTAGTTTGCTTAGCACCTCTCTAATTTTTTAAAGTGGCATGTGTTATGCTTCCAAACCTTAGATTAGGTGCTAGGGAAACCTAAAAAAGGCTTGTGTCGGACTGACTCGGAGGGTTTTCTTGTGTGTCTTGATAACACTCAGTCAATTCAATCATATCATCATCTATGAAATCATCAAAATTTGTTTGATCGTTTATCTCCCTTGGGTGACTTCCTAGATGACAGACATTGACATTATTTGGTTTCAATTGACCGTGTTCACTTCCTAGAATCCTCACAGCTACATGCTTTTCGATTCTAGCCAAAGATTGAGCTTAAGTGTGAAACAATTGCTCGGATTGCTGTATAAACAGGGCTAGCGTCGCAGCTGTTTGATTCTCGACCGCAGTCATCACTTCAATACCCTTCTCTAAAGCGGTCAACCTACCATCCATCTCACTATCATTCCCTAATGATGGGTGAGTTGTTTCAGGAAGGGAGGGTTGTGACGGTGGTGATGCTAAAGCTGATACCTTGTCGACCTATTTCTCTAAATTTTCAATCATTTGATCTAAGTTTGAAATGGGACTGGGTTCGAGAGTGTTAGGTGGGTGAACGTTATCAAAAATCTGGGACAGTTGGTCATCCCGTAGAAAAGGACAGTTTTCATGAATGCAGGAAGAATTGTGGCAATTTGTACAAACGAACTAGGACAGCGTGTAAACAAAAGAATAAGAATCGTGAAAAATTGAATTGAATTGCGTGTCATCCATATCAACAAGAATTCACAAATATCACAAAAACAAAGAATATCACACCCCTAGCAGTCTATGTTATGCTAAGTCAACTAGACCTGCTCAAGAACCTGATTGTCGAAGTACAACTGTGTCGAGAAACGGGCTCAAGATATACGGATCACGAAGCCAGGTAAGTGCAGAGATAAGGGGAGGTTTTCCAATGCTTTCGTGAAGTTCCTTAATTAAAATAACTCTTTCTCTTTTGGCGGTTTCGCCGTAAACACTTGCTTAGACACCCCGTGAATGATATACCGTTAAGTGGTGTTCTAAACACAGTTAATTTCTTCTAATGAGCGCGAAATCTATAAAGTCAGAGTTCTAGTTGATTTTAAAATTACAGAGGGCATGCAAGAATGTAGTTTTGTGATTTGTGGGCCATGGAGAAAGGTGATGAAATCCTTTACCGTATCTTGTTTGGTTTTATGCCCTTAAGATTCGTATTAAGTTGCGAATGCGCAATCAATAAAAGAATTTAAGAAATCAATCAATAAAACAATTCTTTTTCGTTTAGGCTTAAGCGCTGCAACAACTACGGGTTAAATCTCTTGTGCAATTGATGGCAAGTTTATGCAAAAAATCCTGCAGAAGATAGAGAATTGGAATGCGTCAGATTTGAGCGAAAGTGTTAGAAAATACGTACGGATGCGATTTTGGGTTTAGAAACCCCTTTGAAATGATTACGGGTATTTCAATGTTCACTTGCGCGGGTCAAACTACCCAGATCCTTGGCACTATACTTCACTAACGTCTTGCACTGAAATTTGAAGCTTGCTCTGCACGATCGCTGACGAAAACCTTTTGCTACAAGAGTAAGTTTGAAGGTCTCAACCTTTCCATATGCACCGATCTTCTTCTTGAAGATCCATTTGCTCTCAATGGATTTTACCCCTTCAGGAGAAACCTCAAAAGTCCATACTTTGTTGGTATATATGGATTCCATCTCAGATTGCATAGCATCCAGCCATTTCACAAAGTCCCTACTTGTGATGGCATGTTCGAAACTAGTCAGGTCATCATCTTCCATGATGCAATCCTCGCTCCTACCGTCTATGAGAAAACCGTAGTATCTCTCAGGTGGATGAGGAACCCTATTAGATCAGCGGAGTGGCTGAGGTTCGTCCAGGATTATTAAATCTTGAGGTTCTGCCAAATCCTCAGCAGCAGTCTTTACTTCTGGAACTTTCTTCTAGCTCTACCATGCTGTAGGAATGTTCGGCACGACAGCAAGGTTTCGGGAGGCATCGTCCATGCCATTTTCAAAAATTTGCCGTACAAAACAATCCTAAGCCTAGAATCTTAACTAGTGATTTAGACGAAACATAATGTAACCTACTTTACATCTAAGTGAGTAGGGATTACAACCTTTGTATTCCGGTCCTTCACTTCTATAGCTCCTTGTAGTGGTCCCTTCGCTGCGATGAAGTGATCTTGCAGACTCTTGAACGGCTCCACAAGAAGAAAGCAACGAGCTTGCACGAAGTCTTCGAGGCCGAAGATGATCAACGTCGAGGAGTCACTAACCCAAGCTACCTCTTCACTAATATGGGATTAGTGAAGCTAACACACTATACTAAAGTTCTCATTTAGTAGAGGATGATGAAGTAGGATTTTTGCTCACTTTAGAATTACTTTTCTCACTCTTTTTCTTCTTCTCTCAAAAAACCTAGAGAGCTCTCTCTTGCTCTTGATGAAGATGAAGCAAATGAATGATAAGAGAGTGAATGGCAATCATGGGTGAGAAAACATCTAATATATCTCATGTAGAGACCTAACCATTAGTTTAGATAATGGTTGGGTTAACAAATATCTAGTATTAAGAAAAAACTAGTGGACTAGTCAATGGATCTCCATGCTTCTCAAAGCTTCATGCCATGTGACCATTATCCAACTAATAATTGAATTACACTAAATAAATAAACCCATCATTATCATTAGTATGGTGTAAATCTCATACACCCATGTTGCATGTATCATCAAGCATGACACAAAAATGTACATTAATATATATCACATATATACTATATGCACATAAGTGAGAAAAAGAAATGTTTAAGTGAGCTAATATTAGTTAATGTAATCTAATATATCACACATACAATTATACATTAAATTATCAAATCAACACTTGATTTAATAATCCGTCTATATCACATATAACCGACTAATATTATATGTATCATGTTATCGAATCAACACTTGAATCGATAACCCGGCTATATCACATATAACCGACTGATACAAGTATCGCGAGAATATAATACGGTATCGCATACTCGTATTAATCTCGGTCCCGAACATATCACATATGTGCTCCTACATCGTTTTGCCTGAGCCTGTGAAACCTCTGTGTAGGACTCTTAAGACTCGTCAATACGCCGGCAGTAGGTGATGATCACATCAAGCACCCATAAGCCGTCAGCGGTACTAGCTGCACGTAACGGCTACCCGGGTATTGAACGATCAGAAGATCAGCAAGCAAGCCCGCTCTAACTCCAACAAAAGCCTGTCAGTAACACTACCGTACAGTCCGGTCTCTTCGTCTGATATGTCGCATATCTAGTATAGGGGTGGTAAACGTCAGACCCCAATAACCGATAAGTCGTGCCGATGTGAAGGTCATAACGGGTCAAGAAATTACTGATAACACTTATCAAAAAATCTCCGTATCGGCTATGGCCAGGGACTTATCGTTATGGCCAATCGAGCACAGCGCAACATCAACCCCCAATACCGAGAGAGACGAATCCCCTCCTATCGCTCATTGCCTCCATGTGATTCGGGACTGTACCCAAAAGCCACCGTTTTGCACGTTCTGTTGAACGTGGTAAGATGGAAATAAAAGCACAGTAGGAATCGCACAAGACTCTATGACGATCTCGGGTCTATAGACTAACCTGTACCAGTGCACCAAAGAACTGCTATCTGACGATAGGTATAATACCAACTAGGAGTTCTCGGCGAGTCCGTTCAGTGTACCCAGTCTCCACTGAGCACCCATACACCATCTTTGATGTCAAACACTAATGGATGTAAGATCATCCATCGTCCATCATATGGGTCAAGATGCGTATACGCTAGTCTACTTTGGAATATCGATGCCCTATCTCGATACACCCTCGACTAGGAACAATTTTAGGGTGTACTTGTGGACTACCCTTGGCCCCCACTAGTATGATCTCCATCATAGTCCTGATAGTCAAGTACACATCCTAAGGGCTTTATCAACATATGAGAGCAAGACAGTATCACACATATAAGTCAACATGGTAAGACAAAGAGCAACCAGATAGCATACTATCATGTCTAGCAAGAAAGTCCTCTCTATATATATCCAAGCATCCACTATAATATACATCACATGTACAATAATGGCCTCTAGGGCATACATAACTAACAATCTCCCACTTGCAATAAGGCCAGTTGTTCTAGTATCTCATACCAAACATCCCGAAGAGTCTCTCAAATTATATCTGGGGAATGTTCTTGGTGAGTGGATCCGCCGTGTTGTCCTTAGTGTCAACTCTCCTGACCTCGATCTCCCGGTGATCAACTCTCTCCCGGATCAGGTGATACCGTCTTAGAATATGCCTGGATCGCTGATGGGACCTGGGTTCCATGGCCAAGGCCACTGCTCCATTTTTATCGCAATACAAAGGTATTGGACGCTCAATGGATGGAACCACACCAAGTTCAGTTATGAACTTCTTCATCCAGACAACCTCTTTGGCAGCATCGTTGGCAGCGATGTATTCAGCCTCCATCGTCGAGTCTGCCACGGTTTCCTTCTTGGAACTCTTCCAACAAACCGACCCTCCATTGAGGGTAAAGACAAATCCCGAGACCGACTTAGAGTCGTCCTTATCACTTTGGAAGCTCGAATCGGTAAAGGACTCCATTTGGAGTTCTCCATTACCATACACCAAGAACATTTCTTTAGTCCTTCTCAAGTACTTGAAAATGTTCTTCACAGCTGTCCAGTGACTCTCTCCTGGATCTGCTTGATACCTACTCACTACACTTAGTGAGTATGCTACATCGGGTCTGGTACATAACATCGCATACATGATAGAGCCTAGTGCCGAAGCATAGGGTATCGCTTGCATGCGAGCTCTCTCCAAATCAGTCTTGGGAGACATCTCTTTGGAGAGAGTGAGTCCTGTGATCATGGGTAAATTCCCATGTTTGGATTCTTCCATACTAAACCTATTTAGTATGGTGTCAATGTAACTGGATTGGGACGATCCCAGTATCCGTTTAGATCTATCTCTATAGATCTTAATCCCCAATATGTAGGAGGCATCACCCAGACCTTTCATTGAGAATCTATGTGATAAGAAGAGCTTGACCGAGTGCAGCATAGGAACATCATTTCCTATCAAGAGTATGTCATCCACGTACAATATGAGGAAGACAACCTTACTCACTGTCACCTTCTTATATATATAAGGTTCATCTACATTTTTGATGAAGTCAAACTCTTTGACTACCACATCAAAACAGATGTTCCAACTCCGCGATGCCTGCTTTAACCCGTAGATGGATTTAAGCAGCTTGCACACCTTCCCGCTGCTCCCACTGTCCACGAAGCCCTCTGGCTGATTCATGTACACGCACTCTTCTAAATCACCATTTAGAAAGGAGGTCTTAACATCCATTTGCCAGATTTCGTAGTCATGGTATGCATCAATGGCAAGTAGGATCCGAATGGACTTAAGCATAGCCACTAGAGAAAAGGTTTCATCATAGTCCACACCTGGTCGTTGATGAAAACCTTTTGCAACTAGTCTAGCTTTGAAAGTTTCAACTTTTCCATCTACACCAAGTTTCTTCTTAAAGATCCATTTGCTCCCGATGGGTTTTACCCCTTCAGGATCAACTTCCAAATTCCATACTTTGTTGGTGTACATGGATTCCATCTCAGATCGCATTACATCCAGCCATTTCACAGAGTCCCCAATCATGATGGCCTGCTCGAAGCTAGTTGGGTCATCATCTACCATGATGCAATCCTCGCTCCCACCGTCTACGAGAAAACCGTAGTATCTTTCAGGTGGATGAGGAACCCTACTAGATTGGCGGAGAGGCTGAGGTTCGTTGGGAACTATCGAATCCTATGGTTCCACTAAATCTTCAGTTGTAGTTTGTTCTGCTGAAACTTCTTCCAGCTCTACCTCTTCGCCACTAATTTCTTTTACAAGAAATTCCTTTTCTAAAAAGGTGGCATATTGAGAAACAAACACCTTTTGTTCCTCAGTGTGGTAGAAAATATATCCTTGTGAATTCTTTGGATATCCCACAAACTTGCAAAGAACTGATCGTGCCTCGAGCTTGTCCAGATTTTGCCTTTTGACATAGGCCGGACAACCCCATATCTTAACTCGTTTAAAATATGGTATAATTCCCCTCCATATCTCACATTGGGTTGTAGGCACTGATTTAGATAGAACTTGATCAATAGGTATGCTGCTGTCTTAAGCGCATAACCCCAAAAGAAAATAAACAACTCAGCAGTGCTCATCATAAAGCGCACCATATCCAATAGGGTGCGATTCCTCCGTTTCGATACACCGTTGAGCTGTGGTGCATATGGAGGAGTAAGCTGAGAGAGAATCCTATTCTCTTTTACATAGTCACGGAATTCTGTGCTCAAGTATTCTCCTCCCCTATTGGATCGAAGGATTTTAATACTTTTACCAGTCTGGTTCTCAACTTCATGCTTATATTCTTTGAATTTCTCAAAAGCTTCAGACTTGTGTTTCATCAGGAATACATGTCCGTATCTTTAGAGATCGTCAGTGAATGTAATGAAGTACGAGGAACCATTCCTGGCATGTGTAGACATAGGACCGCATAATCAATATGTATCAGTCCCAAGAGTTCCGTAACTCTTTATCCATGTCCACTAAATGGAGTTTTAGTCATTTTAGCTTTGAGACATGACTGGCAAGTGTCATAAGATGAAAATTCGAATGGTTTCAAATATCCATCTTTATGTAACTTAGTTAGTCGTGTCGCATTGATATGAGCTAGTCTATAATTCCACAAGAAGGATTCGTTCATTTCTGAACTCTTCCACTTGTGTGTGTTTTGTACATTAAGAACTGTGGTTTGATTTAGAATGCATATGCCATTATTTAATGAGCCTGATCCAATCAACTTTTGATTCAGGAAGATGTTCATAACATTATCTTGTACTAAAAAATTATATCCTTCTTTACTTAATAAAGAAACTGATATAAGATTGCATATCAGGGTCGGTATGTAAAAGCATTCGTTCCGAATCAATGTATTTCCATTTGGTAATACAAGGTGATATTCGCCAACTGCTTTGGCTGCAACATTTGCACCATTCCCTACTAGTACGGAATGATCACCTACTCCCAGTTCTCTACCTTTACTTAGCCCATGTAACATATTACATATATGGGATCCTGATCCAGTATCTAATACCCAGGACGTAGAGTGTACCGAGAAACGGTTCTGGGTGACTAACACACCCGAAGAAGATGCATCAACATGCTCATTCTTTGTTTGGGTGGCGTGGAAATACGGATTTTTTCCTACTTCCTGCTCGGACTTATAACAATTATAAGTTAGAGCGGAACCAATGTTCCCCTGCTCAGCATAAAAAGCGGGTTCGGTCAATACATCCATATTATTATCTTGATTAAGACCTGACATGGTCGCTACCTGGAGAGAGAGAGAAGAAAACACTTAGCGTATTCTTTTGCAAAGATCAGATTGGTTATTTATCTTATCTAATCGAGGTCTCCCACTGCTATTCTCAAATTTTTCCTTCAAACCTTAAAAAGAAAATTCAGCCAGGATTAATTGCATTCTACAACTTCGCTAACCGTTCAGCCAAGCCAGTGCTGGTACTTCTGAGGAAGGTTCCCCGTGCTTTCGCACGGACCTAATTAAAATAAATCTCATTTTCCCAGAGGCGTAGCCCCGTTGACATTTTTCTAGACACCTAATGAGTTAGCTAATTGTAAAGTGCAAAACTCTCCCGGGAGCAACTTTTGCTCACAGTGGGATCGGGATCCTACTATCACATAGAAGGTATGCAATCTCATTGCAAATTTCAACACTTGAAATTCCCGATAATATTTCGCCCGTAGCTACTTATGCCATTAACATGGTCAACAAATCATAAGCGCTAACCAAGTTCAATCCGTCATTTCCTGATTGAATTAAACCCACCCGCACGACCCTTAACATGGTCAACAAAGTCGTATGACTACCCTAATCCAATCGCATCATATGCTTTAGCAGATAAGCACTAATTAGCTACCACACACTACGCCTGAACATGGTCAACAAACGTAGCACGAATACTAAATAGTACTTATCTGAAATAACGGAGAGCTACGGCAGGTTTTTAAGAAAACCTTTTGCGTGATGAACTTGATATAGTTGTAGAAACAATTGATTTTTGAAAAGGAGTGTTTTTAGGCTTTTTACTAGTTTTGCTAAAGAGGTCACTCCCGGTGAAGGGATCTCGGCTCTTTCCTTATCGAATAAGGTGCAGCATATTTCACAAATACCTCTATGCAAAGCAAGAACTAAAAGAAGCAATCAAAAACAAAACCGAGTGGGTTGTATCATCTGCTAGTTTCGCTAAAGAGGTCACTCCTTGTGAAGGGATCTTGGCTCTTTCCTCATCGAATGAGATGCTGGATATTCTACAAGGAATACCGCTATGCAAAGCAAAAACTAGAGCTACCCTTTTTGAAAATATGATTCTACAACATGTTTTAGGTTTCTTTTCTTTTCATTAATCTCATTAATTAATTTCCATCATTTATGCTTCCTAAACATCACAAAAGAAACGAAAATACAACGTACGCTTATGCCAACCGCATTCGCCACAGTGTCCCGTTATGCACCGTTAGGTTACTTAACTAACGACATAAGGGGGCGGGACTAGCACGGGTGTAAAACATAAGCAACGTTTATTATATATCATATATACAATAATAAAGCATTCGTCTCATGCATATAAAGTGATCACATCACAGAATATCAGCAGCAGAAGATAACATATGAAATATTAGATATACTAGGAATTCCGTGTTTTAATTTAAGCCAGTATAAAACACGGATTCCACGGTCGCGATGAATAGCCAAACCCACATCCCTAGACCCCTACAAGAGCGGCAAGCAACCCTACCAATTCTAGAGTTAGGAGACCCGGTCTCAACTCCTCGAGATGGTCTCCCACTGGACTCTAAAACCGGTTACTTGTGTCCCCTCCTTGGGTCTATCCTAATGTCGAAAAGTAAATAATATACAACAATGGTGACATCATCCTCAATCCGGAAGTGCCCTAATAAATGAATATTACATACAATGAATTTTACATGAATGAAAATAAAAACTCTCATCTCACATAAAACCTTCGGCTATTCAAAACACGATGATCCAATATAAAATATCCCAGCAACACATAACATCATATGTCATCAACGTAAGTAAATATGCGTATCACAATTGTCGTTGACATATAGCAACGAAAACGGTGATACCCCACATATTACACTTACGGTCGCAGAAAAGAAAATGTCAAACTACAACATTTGGAATCCACAATCACCGTAGACATCATAAACCCAAAATATCGCATACTTTGGATTTCATGCCTAACTATATGAATTACACATATTGTATCACATTCCAGATAAAGCTAAACGACGTTAAACATTCCGATCGAATCAACAAACATCCAAAATTTCCCAAAAAGCTCAACACTTGAGCGCAGTTTAAAAATACTCATCATATGCCACAGTACCAATGGACCAACCGTAGAAGGGTCAACCCTTGCCTCACCTATGGCACCGCGGAACTACCGCAAACCCTAGGGTTTTGCGACGGTTCTTACGGTCATAGAATCGAGTTAGGGTTTTGTTCTTCTAAAGGATCCACCGCATTACTTGCATCATATTTGAATGTTCTATAACTCGGAAAAAATCCAACTCTTGGAAAATTTTCCGGCAAGGGTTAAAGTGGGTATTTGATATCCGTTCGAACTTTCTAACACCGTCTAAAACAACCCGAAAACATGTTAGAATTACGACTACAAAACACTCCGTGTTGCCTTTGCAGAAAGTTAACATCACATGCAAATTTAGCAAAAACAAACAACACCTGAAACACCAAAGCCCAGAGCCTGGAACCCAGTACAAATTTCAACACTGGACTCCACCAAAAAACCGAGCAGGCCAGTTTTGAAGGCTATGTGGCCGGCCAAAATCCGAGGTCTGGGGCTAAATTTTGGACTGTGTTCATGTTGCATCTTATACAACATTCTGCAGTTGTTTTAAAAAAAATTTGTCGACTTTAAAATTTTGACAGAAACTAGATTTGTGTATCGAGTGTTTCGGAGTTGTTTCGGTTTCGTAATTCAACATACATCGTCTAAATCTCTAGCTTGGCTCTGATACTACTGTAGGAATGTTCGGCACGACAGCAAGGTTTCGGGAGGCATCGTCCATACCATTTTCAAAAATTTGCCGTACAAAACAATCCTAACCCTAGAACTTTAACTAGTGATTTAGACGAAACATAATGTAAACAACTTTACATCTAAGTGAGTAGGGATTACAACCTTTGTAGTCCGGTCCTTCACTTTTATAGCTCCTTGTAGTGGTCCCTTCGCTGCGATGAAGTGATCTTGCGGACTCTTGAACGGCTCTACAAGAAGAAAGCAACGAGCTTGCATGAAGTCTTCGAGGCCGAAGATGATCTACATCGAGGAGTCACTAACCCAAGCTACCTCATCACTAATGTGGGATTAGTGAAGTTAACACCCTATACTAAAGTACTAATCTAGTAGAGGATGATGCAGTGGGATTTTTGCTCACTTTAGAATTACCTTTCTCACTATTTTTCTTCTTCTCTCAAAAAACCTAGAGAGCTCTCTCTTGCTCTTGATGAAGATGAAGCAAATGGAAGATGAGAGAGTGAATGGCAACCATGGGTGAGAAAATATCTAATATATCTCATGTAGAGACTTAACCATGAGTTTAGATAATGGTTGGGTTAACAAATATCTAGTATTAAGACAAAACTAGTGGACTAGTCAATGGATCTCCAAGCTTCTCAAAGCTTCATTCCATGTGACCATTATCCAACTAATAATTGAATTACACTAAATAAATAAACCCATCATTATCATTAGTATGGTGTAAGTCTCATACACCCATATTGCATGTATCATCAAGCATGACACAAAAATGTACATTAATATATATCACATATATACTACATGCACATAAGTGAGAAAAAGAAATGTTTAAGTGAGCTAATATTATTTAATGTAATCTAGTATATCGCATATACAATTATACATTAAATTATCAAATCAACACTTGATTTAATAATCCGTCTATATCACATATAACTGACTAATATTATATGTATCATGTTATCGAATTAACACTTGAATCTATAACCCGGCTATATCACATATAACCGACTGATACAAGTATTGCGAGAATATAATACGGTATCGCATACTCGTATTAATCTCGGTCCCGCACATATTGTTAGTGTATATGCCCTAGAGGCCATTACTGTATCACACTAGTTTGTATATTACTTGATGGAAGCTTGGGATATTCACAGTTGTATAGACAATCTTGCTCGAAATGGTAATATGCTACTTGGTTTGTTTCTACTTTAATGTGTGCATGTGTTTCTTTTAGCATATCGCCTATACACATTAGTGGAGCCCTTAGGATCTTTGCTTGATTACCAGCATTGTGACGGCAGTCACACTAGTGGGGGCTTGGTAATGTAGGGTTGCTAGGCACGCGCACAAGGGTCTACGAGGCATCAACCATGCCCGATTAAAATTTTAGCCGTGCCGAACAACCCGAAGCCGGATCTTTAAACTAGGGTTTAGGCGAAAACTAACATGTTAAACATTTTAACACTAAGTGAGAGGGATTACAACCTTTGTAGATCCGGTCGTTCACTCCAATAGCTCCATGTAGATGTCCCCATCGCTGTGATCGTGAACTTCGGACTCTAGAGAAGCTTCACAAGAAGAACGAACGTGCTTGCTTCGATGACTTCGAGGTCAAAGATGATCTGCGTCGGGGAGACACTAACTCAACCTATTCCTTCACTAGGTCATAAACTTTGTGAAGAGAACACACTCTACTACATGGCAAGTGGTAGAGGATGAAGAAGTAGGAAGTGGGCTCACTTTAGAACTGATTTTCTCACACTTTTTCTCATGGTACCATTGGCGCTAGTAAGCTTTTCATGGAGCTTGATGAAGAAGAAGATGAAGAAAGAATAATATCATCATATGAAATCTTATCCTCTCAATAATGTAACCATGGGTGAGTTAAGCTATCATGCTTAACTCATGTAGAGAATTTACCAAAGCATGAGGTTAAGGGTTGGGTTAACTAAATATCCATAAGAATGACAAAAGAGTTGACTTTGTCAATGTTTCCACAAGCTTCATGAAAGCTTGAGAACTTTGACCAAGTCTTTCTCTTTTATTATTCTTAAGATATAAACAAAAACCCTAATCTTTATCCTAATCTTGGTATAAGTCTCATACACCCATCTTTGATGTATCATCAAGCATTATACAATCATATGTACAAAAATATATATCACATATACACTTATGCACAATTTAGTGAGAAAATAAATCATAAGTGAGCTAATACTAGTTTATGTAATGTAATATATCAAATATTTAATTATACATTAAATTATTAAATCAACTCTTGATTTAATAATCCGGCAATAACCAACTAATATCATGTGTAACAACTTATCGAATCAACACTTGATCCGATAACCCGGCTATATCGCATACAACCGATCAATATTACAAATCGCGAGAATAGAATACCGTATCTCATATCGTATTAATCTCGGTCCCGCACATATCACATATATGCTCCTACTCCATTTCGCTTGAGCCAGGAAACCCCTATGTAGGACTCTAAAGACTCGTCAGTACGCCGGCAGTAGGTGATGATCATATCAAACACCCACAAGCCGCAAGCGGTCTGCTAAACGTAACGGCCACCCGGGTATTGAGCGATCAGAAGATCAATAAGCAAGCCCGCTAGTACTCCTGCGAATCCAATCAGTAACACTACCGCACAGTCCGGTCTGTTCGTCTGATTTGTCACATATCTCGCCTAGAGGTGGTAAACGTCAGATACCCCAGTAGCTCGATAAGTCGTGTCGATATGAGGTCTATAACAGTTCGAGAAACTATTGGTTATGTATATGCCCTAGAGGCCATTGTTGTACATATGATGTATATTATGATGGATGCTTGGATATATACAGAGAGGACTTTCTTACTCGTCATGATAGTACGCTATTTGGTTTCACTTTATTTTAACATGTTGACTTGTATTGATTTACTGTCTTTCTCTCACATGTTGATAAAGCCCTTAGGATCTGTACTCGACTACTGGGATTATGATGAGATCATACTAGTGGGGCCACGGTAGTCGATGAGTACATCCTATAAATGTTCCTAGTCGAGGGTATATCGAGACAGGGCATCGATACACCAGAATAGACTAACGTATAGGCATTTTGACCCATATGATGGGCGATGGATGATCCCATATCCATCGGTATTTGACATCAAGGAAGGTGTACGGGTGCTCAGTGGATACTGGGTACACTGGACGGACTCTCCGAGAACTCCCAGATGGTGATATACCACACGTCAGATGGCAGTTCTCCGGTGACACTGGTACAGGGTAGTCTGTAGACCCGAGATCGTCATAGAGTCATGTGTGATTCCCACTGTGCTTTGATTTCCACCTTACCATGTCCAAGAGGGCGTGCAAAATGGTGGCTTTTGGGTAAAGTCCCGAATCACATGGAGGCAATGAGCAATAGGAGGGGATTCGTCACTCCCGGTATAGGGAGTTGATGTTGTGCTGTGTTCGATTGGCTATAACTGGAAGTCACTGGCCAGGGCTGATATAGAGATATACTGGTAAGTGTTACCAGTAGTTTCTCGACCTGTTATAAGCCTCACATCGACACGACTTATCGGTTACTGGGGTCTGACGTATACCACCCCTAGACTTGATATGCGACATATCAGACGAACAGACCATACTGTACGGGAGTGTTACTGATTGGATTCACAGGAGAACGGACATGCTAGCTTGTTGATCTTCTGATCGCTCAATACCTGGGTGGCTCTTACGTTTAGCTGACCGCTTGCAGCTTGTGGGTGTTTGATATGATCATCACCTGCTACCGGCGTATTGACGATTCTTTAGAGTCCTACACAGAGGTTTCTTGGCTCAGGCAAAACGGAGTAGAGGCACATATGTGATATGTGCAGGACCGAGGATAATGCGATATGTGATACCGTACTATATTCTCGTGATATTTAGATATGAACCGGATCAAGTGTTGATTCGATGAATTGGTACATGATATATTAGTCGGTTATATCCGATATAGCCGGATTGTCGGATCAAGTGTTGATTCGATGATTTAATGTATAATAATATATATGATATATTATATTACATTATCTAATATTGGCTTACTTTATTATTTTGTTTTCTCACCGGATAATGCATTGATATATATGCGATATATATTAATTGTATTATTTTATTTTGTTACAAATATAATATATATGTGATATATATTATAGTAACATGATATGATTTATTATGAAACATGTTTAAGGATGATAAAAAGAGATTAGGGTTTGATTAGGGTTAGCTTCTTCTTGCACCATCTAGAAGCATTGTTTTTGTCTTGGTTAAGATATTATGGTTGATATTTATCCATGACTCATTACTTAACCTAACCAAACCCTAGCTCTAGTTTATTCTCTACACAGGTTAAGCCTCTCATCCTTGAACATGGTTCCATAATAAATCATATATTCTTATCTACTATTCATCACAAAAAGAATTATCTCATTATTCTTCATCTTCTTCTCTCTTGAGTTTTTGAGAGAGCTCACTTGTGATTTCTTTTGTGATGAGTTCTTGTGAGAAAATGATATAAAAAGAAAGCATAAATACTACTCCATCATCCTCATCTAATCTAGCCCATTATATTAGGGTGTTCATCTCATTAGAGTGAGAGAGCTTGAGTTATAGCAACTTCGACGTAGATCATCGGAGAAGCGGAACACTACAAGCTAGCATGGATCGTTCGAGTCGTGGAGCCTCTCTTGAGTCCGGGAGATCATGGATCGTGGCGAAGGGACTTCTACTCGGAGCTTGTGAAGCGAAGGAGCAGACTACAAAGGTTGTAATCCCTCACACTTAATAGTAAAGATGTTTACTTGCATGTAAAACCCTAATAATCTAGCAAAGATCCCGGCTTTGGGTTGTTCGGCACATCTAAAATTTTATTCGGGCATGTTTGATGCTTTATAAACCTTTACAAGAGTGCCTAGGAACCCTCAGAAACTACTGATAACACTTACAAATAAATCTCAGCAACCCTGGCCAGGGATTTCTGGTTATAGCCAATCGAACACAGCGCAACATCAACTCCCTATACCGGGAGAGACGAATCCCCTCCTATCGCTCATTGCCTCCATGTAATTCGGGACTGTACCCAAAACCCACCTTTTTGCACGCCCTCTTGGACGTGGAAATCAAAGCACAGTGGGAATCATACAAGGCTCTATGACGATCTCGGGTCAACAGACTAAGCTGTACCAGTGTCGCCAGAGAACTGCCATCTGACGTAAGGTATAATACCATCTAGGAGTTCTCGGCGAGTTCTCCAGTGTACCCAGTCTCCACTGAGCACCCGTACACCATCCTTGATGTCAAACACCGATGGATATGGGATCATCCATCGCCCATCATATGGGTCAAGATGTGTATACGCTAGTCTACTCTGGTGCATCGATGCCCTGTCTCGATACACCCACGAATAGGGACCTTGAAGGATGTACTTATGGACTACCATGTCCCCACTAGTATGATCCGCATCATAGTCCAGGCAGTCAAGTACACATCCTAAGGGCTTGACCAACATGTAACAGAAAGACAATCAGTGTACACGTTAAGGTAAAGAGTAACCAGATAACATACTATCATGTCGAGCAAGAAAGTCCTCCCTCTATATGTCCAAGCATCCACTACAATATACATCTCATGTATAGTAATGGCCTCTAGGGCATACATATAACTAACAATTTCCCACTTGCACTAGGGCCATCTGATAACAGTGGTTGTAGTATCTCATACTCAACCATCCCATAATAGTCTCTCTCTGGGAAAAAGCTTTAGTGAGTGGATCCGCCGTGTTGTCCTCTGTGTCTATCTCCTAACCTCGATCTCCCTGGAGATCAACCATCTCCATGATCAGGTGATACTGCCTAAGAATTATATCTGGATTTCTGATGGGACGGTAGTTCCTTGGCTAAAGCCACAACTCCATTGTCACACAATGGTAGGAATGAAGTTCATCTCATTAACTTATATATATCCAGACTGCCTCTTTGGTAGCATCCTTAGTAACGATGTATCTTGCCTTTAATCGTCTAGTATGTCACGGTATCTAGCTTGGAACTCTTCCAACATACCGTCCCTCCACTGAGGGTAATAACAATGCCTGCGACTGACATTCAGCCGTCCTTATCACCTTGGAACCTTTCCAGTGATTCTCCCCAGGATCGATTGATACCATCTCACTACAACTAGTGAGTATCCTAACATCCAATTAGATCTATCTCATAGATCCAAAAACCCAGGATTTAGGAGGTATCACTTTGATCCTATATGAAGAATCCTTGTGATAAGCGGAGATTGACCGAGCGTAGAATAGGAAACTCCTTCCCTATCAAGAGCATGTCTTCCATGCACTCTACGAGGATCACCACCATGCTCTCTACTACCTTTTTATATATACAAGGTTCATCTACCATTTTGATGAACTCAAACTCTTTGACTACCACATCAAAACAGATGTTCCAACTCTGCGATGCATGTTTTATCACATAAAACATCTTGCACACGTTTCCGCTGCTCCTACTGTCTACGAAGCCCTCTGGCTGTGTACTTATAGACGCTCTCTTCCAAATCATCATTTAGAAAAGCAGTCATGACACCCATCCGCCAGATATCGTAGTCATGGTATGTAGCTGTGGCAAGTAGGATCTGGATGGACTTAAGCATAGCTTTGAAAGTCTCAACTTTTCCATGTACACTAAGTAATCTTCTCAAGATATACTTGCTCCTGATGGGGATTTAACCCTTCAGATAAAGCAACCAAAGTCCATACTTTGTTGGTGTATAAGGATTCTATCTCAGATCACTAAGCATCCAGCCATTCTTACAGAGTCCCACTCCAGATGGCCTGCTCGAAACTAGTTGGGTCATCATCTCATGATGCAATCCTCGCTCCCACTGTCATAGAGAAACCGAAGTATCTCTCAGGTGGGTGAGGAACCCTACTGGATCGGCGGAGAGGCTGAGGTTTGTTGGTTACTATTGAATCCTTTGGTTCTATCAAATCATTTGCTGTAGTTTGTATAGCTGGAATCTTTCCAGTTCTACATAACTGACCTTGCCTTGAGCTTGTCCGGATTTTTCTTTTAAACATAGGCCGGACAACCCCAAATCTTAACAAACTTAAGATATGGGCTCTTCCCTTTCCATATCACATATAAAGTGGTAGGCAACTGATTTGATTTGAACCCTATTCAATAGGTATGCAGCTTCTCAAGTGCATAACTCCCAACAGGAAATAGGCAACTCAGTAGTACTCATCATAGAGCACATCATATCACATAGGGTGTTCATTGCTCCGCCCCGATACACCGACGTACTGTGGTGTATACGGAGGAGTAATGCTGAGAGAGAATCTCATTCTCCTTTAGAATAATCCAGGAATTCTGTGCTCAAGTATTCTCCTCCCTGATCACATCAAAGGACATAATACTTATACCCATTTTTGGTTCTCTACTTCTAACTTATATTCTGTGAATATCTCAAAAGCTTCGGACTTGTGTTTCAACAGGAACGTATGTCTGAATCTTGAAAGATCATCAGAGAATGTAATGAAGTACAAAGAACCGGTCTTGGCATGTGTAGACAGGAGACTTTCATACATCAACATGTATCAATCCCAAGAGTTCACTAACTCTTTCTCTGTTTCCAATAAACAGAGCTATGGTCATTTAATCTTTGTGACATGACCGACAAGTTTCACAAGATGTAAATTCAAACAGATTTAAATATGCATCTAAATGTAACTTAGCTAGTCGGGTCGCATTGATATGACCTAGTCTACAATGCCTCAAGAAGGATTCGATTATTTCTGAACTCTTCCTCTTGTGTGTGTTCTGTATACTAAGAACTGTAGTTTGATTTAGAACGTTAATGCTTTAAGATAACGTGCCTGAATGGATCAACTCTTGATATAGAAAATGTTCAAAACATTATCCAATAATACAAAATTATATCCTTTCTTTACTAATAAAGAGACTAATATGATATTGTATATGAGGTTCGGTATCTAATAACATTTGTTCAGAATCAATGTATTCTGGTAATACAGGGTGACAGTGACCAACAGACTTGGCTGCAACACTTGCACCGTTTTCTGTCTCATGAAACTTATCACCCGTTCTCAGTTCTCTACCTTTCTGTAGCCCATGTAACAGATTGCATATGTGGGATCCTGATCCGGTATCAAATACCCAGGACGTAAAGGATACTAAGAAACAGTTCTATGTAATGAACACACCCGAAGAAGATGCATCATCATGCACTTTTTTCGTTTGGGCGGCATGGGAAATCTGGTATTCCCCAATTTCCTGCTCTGTCTTATAACAATTATAAGTTGGAGCGGGACCAACGTTCCCCAGCTCAGTATAACAAGCGGGTTCGGTCAATATATCCGTTTTATTATCTTGATTAAGGCGTGATATGGTCGCTACCTGGAGAGAGAGAGAAGAAAACACTTAGCGTATGCTCTTGCAAGATTAGATTGGTTATATAATATATCTAATCAGGATGTCTCCCACTGTTTTAATCAAATTTTCCTTCAAACCCTAAAAGGATAGACTAGCCGGGATTAATTACATGCTACAAGTTCGCCAATTTTTCAGCCAAGCCAGTGTCGGTACTTTGAGGGAGGTGCCCCGTGCTTTCGCACGGACCTAATTAAAGTAAATCTCGTTTTCCCAAAGGCGTAACCCCGTTAACACCTTTCTAGACACCTACTTGATCGGCTAATTGTAATGTGTAAAACTCTCCCAGGAGTAACTCTTACTCGCAGCGGGTATCGGGATCCAACTATCTCATAGAAGGTATGCAATCTCATTGCAAATTTCAACACTTGAAATTCCCGATAATTTTGCCCCAAGCATCCTATGACCTTGACGGAGGTCAATAAACCACAGGGTGCAAGTCAAGTTCAACCCGTCATTTCTTGATTGAATCAAACCCACCCGCACGACCCTTGACGGAGGTCAACAAGGTCGTACGACTACCCTAATCCAATCTGCATCATATGCATAAGCAGATAAATACTAGTTAGCTACCGTACACTACGCCTTGACGGAGGTTAACAAACATAGCATGAATACTAAGTAGGACTTATCTGAAATGACGGAGGGCTACGACAGGGTTTTTTTCTGAAAACCTATTGCGTAATGAACTTGATATCGTTGTAGAATCCAATATTTTAAATGGAGTGTTTTTTAGGCTTTTCTAGTTTTGCTAAAGGGGTCACTCCCGGTGAAGGGATCGTCGGCCCTTTCCTCATCGAATAAGGTGCAGGGTATATCATATATACTGCTGTGCAAAGCAAGAACTATAGAAGCAATCAAAAGACAAACCGAGGGGTGTAGCATCTGCCAGTCATTGCTAAAGGGGTCACTCCCGGTGAAGGGATCTCGGCCCTTTCCTTATCGAATAAGGTGCAGGATGTTCTACAAGGAACACCGCGATGCAAGGCAAGAACTGTAGCTACCTGTTTTTGAAAATTCGATTCCACAACATCTTTTAGGTTTCTTTTCTTTCATTAATCATATTAATGAAGACCCATCATTTAAGTCACCTAAACATCACAGATAAATACGACGTACACTTATGCCATCCACATTCGCCTCGATGTCCCCTCGTGCACCGTTAGGTTAGGTAACTACCGGCAGAGCGGGGCAGGGCTAGCGCGGATAAAACATAAGTAACGTCTATATAATATATCGTATATACTATATACAGTATCTATCACAACATATCAAATGATCACATCACAGATATCGCAGCAGAAGAAACATATGAAACATTGGATATACTAGGACGTCCGTATTTTATTTTGAGCCTCTATAAAACACGGATTCCACGGTCACGATGAATAGCCAAACCCACATCCCTAGACCCCTACGAGAGCGGCAAGCAACCCTACCAATTCTAGAGTTAGGAGACCCGGACTCGACTCCTCGAGTTGGTCTCCCATTGGACTCTAGAACCTGGTTACTTGTGCTCTCCTCCTTGGGTCTATCCTAGTGCGGAAAAGTAAATAATATACAAGTGGTTACATCAACCTCATCCCGGAAGTGCCCCAATAAAAGAATATTACATACAAATGAATTTTACATGAATGAAAAAGAAAAAACTCTCATCTCACATAAAACCCCGGCTATTCAAACGCGACGATCCAATATAACATATCCAGCAACACATAACATCACATGTCATCAACGTAAGTAAATATGCGCATCCCAATTGTCGTTGATATATAGCAACGAAACCGGCGATATCACATATTACACTTACGGTCGCAGAAAAGAAAGTGTAAAACTACAACAGTTGGAATCCGCAACCTCCTTAGACATCTCATGCCTAACCAAACGAATTCCTTAGACATCGCATGCCTAACAATTATAAACCCCGCATTTTAGTCTCATTATCGAAAACTCTTTTTAATTTCAAGTCGGGCAATTCAACAAGATTCCCGACATCCTGATCAAATGCTCGTCACAAACTTTAGTAGACGGCCGCACCCCCGGATGCCGTCGACGAAGTGCACTAAGGCGGAACACTTCTACCGCGAGCACCCGAATGGATGCTTTCGGTGACGGGTTCTCCTACAGTCACTTGGTCAGGGCTATGGGGCATGGCTGTCTATTAAGTTTACCCGGCGAGTATCCGCGTACGTTATGTGATTGCGACGGACATTTGAACACATCAAAATTCCGTGGCAACCGATCAATTGAGACTAAACTGCTATGTTTATAACATTCAAGTTAGTTATCTCATAACTGTATGTGGATTCCAAATATTGTATCACATTCCAGATAAATAGACAATGTTAAACTTTCCGACCGAATGATCAAACACCCAAGTTTTCCTAAATAGCTCAACACTTGAGCGGAGTTTAAAAATATCCATCACATGCCACAGTACCGATGGTCCAGCCATAGAAGGGTCAAGCCAACGCCTCACATGTGGCACGCCGTACTGCCCCAAACCCTAAGGTTCAAAAGGCAATTCAAGACGGTCACATAATGAGTTAAGGTTTGTTATCTTCTAGAGGGTCCATCGCATTACTTGCACGACTTAGAACGTTCTTAAACTCGAGAAAAAATCCAACTTTTGAAAAAATTTCCGGGTCGGGAAAAAGTGAGTTATTGATATCCGGTCGAACTTTTTAACACTTTCTAAAATTACCCGGACAAAAAGAAGAAAGTTAAATTATCCGATGAAATCATTAAGTCCTCAATACAACCCAGAAAACTCAACACTTGAGTGAACAATAAAAATTCCCAGAATAATCAGCAAGTACCAACGGTTATAACTGTGCAAAAACTAACCATTAATCCCCAAGTACGGCCGCGGAACCGCCGCCAATACCCTAGTTTTGCCGCGGTTCCGCGGCGCTTTGAGCGATTCAGAGTGTCGTTTTGCACACGTGTCCATAGAATTCCCTGCTTATTTTTTTAAGGATTTTTAATTTGGAAAAAATCACATTTTCAGAAAATGTCCAGAGAAGGGTTCGGATTAGGGTTTCGTGTTTCGATCGGACTTTAAACTTCGCTCAGACTTCGCCTAAAGCTCTAGCTTGGCTCTGATACCACTGTAGGGTTGCTAGGCACACGCACAAGGGTCTACGAGGCATCAACCATGCCCGATTAAAATTTTAGCCGTGCCGAACAACCCGAAGCCGGATCTTTAAACTAGGGTTTAGGCGAAAACTAACATGTTAAACATTTTAACACTAAGTGAGAGGGATTACAACCTTTGTAGATCCGGTCCTTCACTCCAATAGCTCCGTGTAGATGTCCCCATCACTGTGATCGTGAACTCCGGACTCTAGAGAAGCTTCACAAGAAGAACGAACGTGCTTGCTTCGATGACTTCGAGGCCGAAGATGATCTACGTCGGGGAGACACTAACTCAAGCTATTCCTTCACTAGGTCATGAACTTTGTGAAGAGAACACACTCTACTATATGGCAAGTGGTAGAGGATGAAGAAGTAGAAAGTGGGCTCACTTTAGAATTGATTTTCTCACACTTTTTCTCATGGCACCATTGGAGCTAGTAAGCTTTTCATGGAGCTTGATGAAGAAGAAGATGAAGAAAGAATAATATCATCATATGAAATCTTATCCTCTAAATAATGTAACCATGGGTGAGTTAAGCTATCATGCTTAACTCATGTAGAGAATTTACCAAAGCATGAGGTTAAAGGTTGGGTTAACTAAATATCCATAAGAATGACAAAAGAGTTAACTTTGTCAATATTTCCACAAGCTTCATGAAAGCTTGAGAACTTTGAAAAAGTCTTTCTCTTTTGTTATTCTTAAGATATAAACAAAACCCTAATCTTTATCCTAATCTTGGTATAAGTCTCATACACCCATCTTTGATGTATCATCAAGCATGATACAATCATATGTACAAAAATATATATCACATATACACTTATGCACAATTTAGTGAGAAAATAAATCATAAGTGAGCTAATACTAGTTAATGTAATGTAATATATCAAATATATAATTATACAATAAATTATTAAATCAACTCTTGATTTAATAATCCGGCAATAACCGACTAATATCATGTGTAACAACTTATCGAATCAACACTTAATCCGATAACCCGGCTATATCGCATACAACCGATCAATATTACAAATCGTGAGAATATAATACGATATCTCATATCGTATTAATCTCGGTCCCGCACATATCACATATGTGCTCCTACTCCGTTTCGCTTGAGCCAGGAAACCCCTGTGTAGGACTCTAAAGACTCGTCAATACGCAGGCAGTAGGTGATGATCATATCAAACACCCACAAGCCGCAAGCGGTCTGCTAAACGTAACTGCCACCTGGGTATTGAGCGATCAGAAGATCAACAAGCAAGCCCGCTAGTACTCCTGTGAATATAATCAGTAACACTACCGCACAGTCCAGTCTGTTCGTCTGATATGTCGCATATCTCGTCTAGGGGTGGTAAACGTCAGACCCCAGTAGCTCGATAAGTCGTGTCGATATGAGATCTATAACAGTTCGAGAAACTACTGATAACACTTACCAGTAAATCTCAGCAACCCTGGCCAGGGATTTCTGGTTATAGCCAATCGAACACAGCGCAACATCAACTCCCTATACCGAGAGAGACGAATCCCCTCCTATCGCTCATTGCCTCCATGTGATTCGGGACTGTAACCAAAAGCCACCTTTTTGCACGCCCTCTTGGACGTGGTATGATGGAAATCAAAGCACAGTGGGAATCAAACAAGGCTCTATGACGATCTCGGGTCAACAGACTAAGCAGTACCAGTGTCACCAGAGAACTGCCATCTGACGTAAGGTATAATACCATCTGGGAGTTCTCAGCGAGTCCGTCCAGTGTACCCAGTCTCCACTGAGCACCCGTACACCATCCTTGATGTCAAACACCGATGGATATGGGATCATCCATCGCCCATCATATGGGTCAAGATGTGTATACGCTAGTCTACTCTGGTGCATCGATGCCCTGTCTCGATACACCCACGACTAAGGACCTTGAAGGATGTACTTATGGACTACCATGTCCCCAATAGTATGATCCGCATCATAGTCCTGGCAGTCAAGTACACATCCTAAGGGCTTTACCAACATGTAACAGAGAGACAATCAGTGTACACGTTAAGATAAAGAGTAACCAGATAACATACTATCATGGCGAGCAAGAAAGTCCTCCCTATATATGTCCAAGCATCCACTACACTATACATCTCATGTATAGTAATGGCCTCTAGGGCATACATATAACTAACAGGTAATCTACAACCACATCCTTATACAGGTCCCTAGTCGTAGGATTATCGAGACAAGGCATCGATACTCCAGAGTAAACTAGTGTATACGCTTCTCATCCTAGGAGGAGAGATGGTCTTTCCACAGCCATCAGTACGTCGTACTGGAGATAGTATGCAGGTGCTCGTTAGGTTACGAGTACACTGGACAGGACTCGCTGGGAACTGTTGGTTTGGTATTATACCTATCGTCAGTTATCAGTTCCCAGGTGACATGAGTACAGCATAGTCCGTTGACTTGACACTGTCACTTCGCCTCGAGTGTGTTCCCACTGTTCTTAGATTACTACCCTACCACGGCTCAAATGAGTCATGCAAACGGGTAGTAGTTGGGTGCATTCCAGAAGAACTTGGAGGCAGTGACGGTTAGACATGATTCGTCTCTCCCGGTATTGGGGGTTGATATCGCGCTGTGTCTAGGAGAGCCATTACACAAAGTCCCTGGCCAGGGCAAGTGAGATATACTGGTAGAGTTTCCAGTGTTATCTCAGGGTGTTCTGGGCTACACTCCGACACGACTTGTACCGCTATTAGAGGACTGACGTTTACCTCCCCCCTTGGCCCGACATGCGATACTCTCAGACGAACAGACCGGATTGTACGGAGATTGTCACATTCAAGCTCAATAGGAGTTCGGATGGGTTCACCTCATCAGTCTTCTTATCGGCATCTACCTGAGGACCGTTGTGTACAGCTAGTACCACTTGTGGCCTGTAGTTAAACCCACTGCCAGCGTAGTGTCGAGTCTTTAGAGTCCCACACAGAGGGCTGTTCGCCTTGGGGCAAAACAGAGTAGAGGTCGCATAGTTTTGCGATGGGGTTCGTTCACATCCGCGCACTTATGCACGTTTGGTGTCCGGGCAGTAATTACTAGCGGGCTTTGGTTTAAACCAGATCCTAGTATAAGTTTTAGGATTGGTTTTATCTCATTGTATTCGTGTTCCTTGGAACACGGATGCGGGTGTGTATGCACAGTTGACAGAGGCAAAGGATTCTCATTAGGGTTGTTGACCGTTGACTTTTTCTAAACCCTAATGAGAATGAGAAATATGATTAATAATATTAATTAAGGATAATTGTGCCATGGTTGAGTTGAACATTTGACTTTTGTTGACTTGTTGACTTTGTTGACCGGTTGACCATTGTTGACTTGTTGACCATCATCATTTCATTTCAAAGATGCTTCTTGTTTCTTGCAAATGCATTAAATGATGAAATGATAATGGTCATTCATAAACTAACCATCACAATTTCTTAATTATTATTATTATTATCATTATTATTATTTTTTGAGCATGGTTGTAAAAAAAGCTATCTCATTCTCACTTGCTCATTCTCTCTCATCCATTAGCTTATCCTCTTCCTCTCTCTCAAAGCTCTCATCTCTCATGTGTTGAGAACCATGAGCTCTTGAGATAAAACTACCAAAATTCCTCTCTACTCATTCTAGGGTTCTAGGTTTAGCAAGCCAAGCACTTTAGTTACCTCTAGGTTAAGGTAGGAGCTCAAGGTAGAGGCTTTCGGGTGGATCCTTATTCGGCAAAGAGAAGACGACGAGGAGGAGCCGTTCAAACCACTCCAAGGAGCAAGAAGAGAAGGAGTTCAAGACCTAGGTATAACCTTCTAACCGAGTAGCTAAACTTGTAGTTAGTTTGCTAGGTTTTTGTTTAGCAAAGATCCTTTGTTTCTAGTCCATGTTGCCTTGAGAAAAAATCGTTTTTTACCTATTCTGCCTCCCCGTAAGCACCAGGGTGGGCAACGTGGACTTACAGTGGTATTAGAGCCTAGCTAAACAACAACTAGCATGTTAGCAAAGTATTTAGAATTTCGATCCGAAAAAAAATCGCAGAACACGTCAAAATCCTCAAGTTTCTGTCGATTTTTAAAACAGCCCTAAAAATATTTCCACACATCTTAAAACTCCGTGCAGGGTTTTCTTGGAACACACAAGAAAAACGAGACCACGATTCGACCAGACCGCCGCGGAAGCGCGGCGAAACCATGAGTTTCGCCGCGGATCCTCAGCCGAGTCAACTCGGTCGCGACTCGGATTTATTGCAGTGTTCTTATTTTGACGTTTTGTGATTTTTAAAATATTTTGTTTCTGCCCAGAATTTCCAGAGAACAAAGTTGTGTTTGGGGTAGTTACAAATTGGTGTTTTTATCGAAGTTCTACAAACTTTTGCTAAATGGTTATATCTGTAATGTGATATATGCACTGAACGTCAACTAATCGCTATACGTCGATTAGTGGGGGTTGTGCATATCTGTGATCTGTAATGTTGTTGGATTGTGTATATGAACTTGTTGGATTGTTGCGGATGAATAGCCGGGGGTTGTGAGATGCGAGTTTTCTTTATCTTTCATTTGATGTAATATGTAAATTGATGTAATATTATTTTATGGCCCCACATCCGGGATGAGCTTGTAGCCGTCATTGTATATTATTTCTTTTACTGGTACTTTGAAGTGCCGAGTGGCCTACTCACTTTGTTGAGGGAGGTTACTTCACTTCGGGTACCCGTGGGTAGTTTGCCGCACCCGTAGGGGTCTAGGGTGGGGTTTGGCTATTCATCGCGACCGTGTAATCCGTCTTTCGTTGCAGGCTCGAACGAAACACGGATTCCTAGCATATCCAATGTGTTCATCTGTGATCAGGAATGGCTATCATTGCATCTGACGAATGTATATATCTATATATGATATCTAGTAGGCGTTGCTTATGTTTTGCATCCGCGCTAGTCCAGCCCCCGCTCTGTTGTTAGTTAAGTAACCTAACGGGTGATGACGGGCCCCCGTGGCGAATGCGGATGGCATAAGCGAACGTCATATTTTCGTTGTTTTCTGCAATGGTAGGATTAATTGATGGGACGCATTAAATTAATGCAAGAAAATAAACCAAAGTTAAAATCGTTGGAACAATTTCAAAACCACTCGGTTTCTTTTCAAAACAACTTTTAAACGCGGAGCTTAAACCACTCCTTTTAAAAGCTATCAGGTTCCTTCGATCATATCAAGTTCACTACGTTCACGGTTTCGCCAAAACCATTCGTAGCCCTCCATCATTTCAGTTAAATATTCGGTAGTATTCAAGTTATGTATTTTGACCTACGCCAAGGCATAGTGATTGGTAGCTGCCGGATATTTATCTGTTGCATAGATAGATGTGTTAGTTTGAGACAGTCGTACTGCCATTTTGGCCTACGTCAAGGGTATGTACGGGTGGGTTCAAATTAACCTGGTAAATGATGGGTAGAACTTGACATGTGACTTATGATATTTTGGCTTACGTCAAGGTCATAAGAGCATGGGACAAAAATCTACATCGGGAGTTTCTAAAGAAACTGAAACTTGCTAGTGCTGCATACCATTTGGAGTGTGATAATTCTGGTAGAATTCCTTCATCTTTATCACACGATGATATTTGGATCCCGATCCTACTGTGAGTATATGCTACTCCTCGGGAAACTTTCTCACTTAACGATCAATGCTATAAACCAAGTAGGTGTATAGAAAGGTGTTAGCGGGGCTACGCCCACAGGGAAAAGAGGTTATTTAATTAAGGAATTTCGTGAAAGCATCGTAAAACCTCCCTCGAAGTACCAACACTGGCCTGGATGAACGGTTAAGCAAGTATTGTACGATGAGATTGATCCCGACTAATTCTTCTTTTTGGTTTAAGGAAGGATTCGAGAAACAGTGGGAGCCATCCTATTTAGACAAACTAAAAACCACTCTAAACTTGCAAGAGCATCATGCTAAAGTGTTTCTTCTCTCTCTCCTAATTGCAGCGACCAAACATCATGACCGGTCTTAAGTTACTACTAGATAAAAACATACTTACGGGGCCAAACTACAAAGATTGGCTCAGGAATGTCAAAATGGCAGTCACTTATGACAAGTTGCGGTATCTGCTTACCACCAAAGCTCCCCCTGTCCCAGGTCCTCAATCCAGCGTCACGGATAAGGAAATCCGTAAGACCTGGGAGATTGATTGCGCGAGGGCCAAGTGCATCGTGCTTGCCTCTATGGACAATGAACATCAGAGGGGGCACGAGGATATGGACCTAGAATCCATATTTCTCTATACAAAAGATCTGTATGCAGAGCAATCCCGTATCGCCAGATACGAAGTCTCGAAAAAGTTGTTTTCGGCGAGATTGGCCATCGGATCATCTATAGCGGAACACGAGCTTCAGATGATTAGCTATATTGAAGAGCTCGTGGACCTCGGGACCACGTTAAAGAACGAGCTCTACACTGACTTGATTCTCCAATCCCTTCCTTCCACTTACGCCCAGTTTATCCTAAACTTCAACATGCAAGGAAAGGAAGTTAAACTTTCGGAACTCCTTAACACGTTGAGGAGTGCAGAGGGCACCCTGAAGAAAGTAAGGGAAACATCCGCTTTGTCTGTTGGAGGACCTTCTTCTTCTAGGTCCAAGGAGAAAGCCAATGGAAAGAAGAAGAAAGCCCCCACCAAACCAAGGGGCGGTGTTAGTAAAGTGGAAGCCAAGAGAAAGGCAAAAATGGCAAAGGTAGCGGGACAGCTTGTGAGGAAAGAAGAGTGCTTTTATTGTCATAAGAAAGGACACTGGAAGAAAGATTGCAGGGCTTGGAAGGCCAAGAACTAGGACCCGAAGCAAGTTGTGGCTTCGGCTTCAGGTGTGTATGTTATTGAAAACTGTCTATCAATAAACTCTACTTCCTGGGTATTAGATACCGGATCAGGATCTCATATCTATAATTCTTTGCAGGCACTGAGAAAGCATAGGGTTTTGAAGGCTGGTGATATGACCCTCAGAATTGCAAACGGAGCTGGCATGGATACTGAGTCCGTGGGGAACTATCACTTGGGATTGTCAGATGGACATGTTTTGGTTTTGCGTGATTGTTATTTTGTACCCAGTGCGACTTGTAATATCATATCTTTATCTTTAATGTCTAAAGAAGGTTATGATTTTGCATTTGTAAGCAATGTTGTGAACATTCACCTTAATCATGTTCTGATTGGGTCGGGTACATTAAGCAACGGTATATACGTATTGAACCAACCACAGATTTTCAATGTTCAGAATACACACAAAAGAATGTCTCTAAAAATAAATCATGCTTTCTTATGGCATTGTAGACTGGGTTACATCAATGAGAGAAGGTTGACTAAGTTACATAAAGAAGGATATTTGGATCCGTTCGAATATCAATCATATGCAACTTGTCCATCATGTCTCAAAGGAAAGATGACAAAGACTCCGTTCACTGGACATGGAGTAAGAGCGAGCGAGCTCTTGGGACTCGTACACAGCGATGTATGCGGTCCAATGTCTACACATGCGCGAAGTGGTTATTCTTACTTCATTACTTTTACGGATGATTTTTCAAGGTTCAGGCATGTCTTCTTAATGAAGCATAAATCTGAAGCCTTTGAAAAATTCTAGGAATACAAGAATGAAGTAGAAAAACAAACAGGCAAAAGTATTAAGACACTGAGATCTGATAGAGGTGGTGAATACTTGAGTGCCGAGTTCCTGGATTACCTAAAAGAGAATGGAATTCTCTCTCAGCTTACTCCTCCATACACTCCATAACATAACAGTGTATCAGAGAGATGGAACCGAACCCTATTAGATATGGTACGCTCCATGATGAGTAATGCTGAGTTACCGCGATCTTTCTGGGGATATGCACTAGAATCAGCTGCATATCTTTTGAACCGAGTTCCAACTAAGACTGTGCCTACCACACCATATCAGATGTGGAGTGGAAAGAAACCCTATCTTCAATATCTGAAGATTTGAGGATGTCCAGCTTTTGTCAAAAAGCATCATGCGAACAAACTCGAGGCACGCTCAGTACAGTGCAAGTTTGTGGGATACCCAAAGAACTCCAGGGGGTATCTTTTCTATTACGCAGAAGAACAAAAGGTTTTTGTCTCTCGTCATGCCCACTTTGTGGAACATCAGTTCTTAGAAAAAGAAATAAGTAGGAGCGTAATAGAACTGGAGGAAATTCCAGAACCACAAGCTATTACTGAAAGCTTAGAAGAACCAGAAGGTTCGAAAGAATAGGACATTCCTGCGCCGCTCCCCAGGAGTAGTAGGCAGTCTCATCCGCCCGAGAGATACTACGGTTTTCTCATAGACGGGGATAGAGAGGATTGCATCATTGATAATGATGAGCTGACTAGCTTCCATCAGGCCATTCAGAGCACTGACTCGGTAAAATGGCTGGATGCAATGCGGACCGAGATGGAGTCCATGTACACCAACAAACTATGGACTTTGGACGTTGCTCCAGAAGGGGTAAAACCCATAGGCTGCAAATGGATCTTCAAAAGGAAGATTAGTATAGATGGACGGGTTGAGACCTATAAGGCTAGACTTGTTGCAAAGGGTTTTCGTCATAGACCTGGTTTGGACTATGACGAAACCTTTTCTCCAGTGGCTATGCTCAAATCCATTCGGATCCTTCTTGCCATTGCTGCCTTCCACGATATGAGATTTGGCAGATGGACGTAAAGACCACTTTTCTAAATGGAAATTTGGAGGAGTGTGTCTATATGGACCAGCCAGAGGGTTTCATTCAGAGTGGGAGAAGCGGGAAGGTGTGAAAGTTGCTTAAGTCCATTTATGGACTGAAGCAGGCATCGCGGAGTTGGAACATCTGTTTTGATGAAACGGTCAAAGAATTTGGCTTTATCAAAAATCCAGATGAACCATGTATTTATAGTAAAATTGTAGCATGAACTGTCGTATTCCTCGTTTTATATGTGGATGACATTCTCTTGATAGGAAATGACATTCCTATGCTACAATCTGTCAAAGGGTTCTTGTCACACAGGTTCTCCATGAAAGACCTGGGTGATGCCTCTTTCATTCTGGGGATCCGGATCCATCGTGATAGGTCCAAGAGGATATTAGGACTTTCACAGTCCAGGTATATCGACACCATACTGAAAAGATTCAGTATGGAAGATTCCAAGCGCGGTAATTTACCGGCTTGTCACGGGATCACCCTCTCCAAAGAGATGTCTCCCAAGCCTGATTTGGAAAGGGATCGCATGTCTATCATACCCTACGCATCTGCGGTAGGCTCTATAATGTATGCGATGTTGTGTACCAGACCAGATGTAGCTTATGCACTGAGTGTGGTAAGCCGGTATCAGTCAAACCCTGGGGAGAAACACTGGATAGCGGTAAAGAACATTCTGATGTACCTGAGAAGGACTACGGACATGTTTTTGGTTTACGGCGGAAAAGACCTCCAGATGGAGGCCATTGCTGACTCCAGCTTCCAGAGTGACAAGGATGACTCTAAATCCATGTCGGGTTATGTCTTTACCCTCAATGGAGGGGCGGTGTGTTGGAAGAGTTCCAAACAGGAAACCGTTGCTGACTCGACGATGGAAGCGGAATATATCGCTGAATCTGATGCCGCAAAAGAAGCCGTCTGGATGAGGAAGTTCTTGACAGAACTTCAGGTGGTTCCGTCCATTGTTGGTCCAATACCTCTATATTGTGACAACAACGGGGCTATAGCTTTAGCGAAGGAACCCAGATCCCATCAGAAGTCCAGACACATCTTGAGGCGGTATCACCTGATCAGGGAGATCGTGGATCGCCGGGAGATCGAGGTTCGGAGGGTTGCTACAGAAGATAACACTGCAGATCCATTCACGAAGGCCATACCCCAGACTCAGTTCGAGCGGCTGATCGAGATGATAGGTCTTCGATACGCCAGTACATGGCCTTAGTGCAAGTGGGAGATTGTTAATGTATATGCCCTAGACGCCATTACTGTATCATACTAGCTTGTATATTACTTGATGGAAGCTTGGAATATTCACAGTTGTATAGACAATCTTGCTCGAAATGGTAGTATGCTACTTGGTTTGTTTCTACTTTAATGTGTGCATGTGTTTCTTTTAGCATATCGCCTATACACATTAGTGGAGCCCTTAGGATCTTTGCTTGATTACCAGCATTGTGATGGCAGTGTTGGAGATAGTGCCCTCAGAGTCAATTATTGGATCACAGGCACGTGATTGCAATGATTGAGGGAGGACCTATCCCGGTAGGACAGTCTTACTCGAGATGATAGTATGCTATCTGGTTTACCTTTATCATCGTGTACTGCTTTAGGTGACCTGACAGGTCGCTATTGCACGTTGATAGAGCCCCTAGGATTCTTGCTTGACCACCAGCAGTATGAGGGCGATCAAATAAGTGAGAGCTGGAGTCTATAAGCACATCCTTAAATGGTCCCTAGTCGTGGGAGTTTCGAGACAGGGCATCGATTCTCCAGAGTAGACTAGTGTATACAGTCGAGACCCCAACGAGGGGCGGTGGCCGGTCTCACAAGCCACTGGTGTCAGTTGGATCACCTAAGATGTATACAGGTGCTCATTGGGTTATGAGTACACCGGACAGGACTCGCCGGGAACATACTAGTTGGTCTTATACCTGACGTCAGATAGCAGTTCCCAGGTGACATGTGTACAGGTTAGTTCATCGACCTGGGGATCGTCATTTGTCTCGTGTGAGTTCCCACTGTGCTTTGATTACTACCCTACCACGGCTCAAAGGAGTCGTGCAAACAGGTTTTAGTTGGGTACAGTCCCGAGCCACATGGAGGCAGTGAGCGGATCTTCGGGGGTTCGTCTCTCCCGGTATTGGGGGTGAGGTTGCGCTGTGTCTAGGAGAGCCATTACACGAAGTCCTTGGCCAAGGCAGGAGATTTACTGGTAGGTATTCCAGTAGTATCTCAGGGTGTTCTGGGCTACACTCCGACACGACTTGTACCGCTTTTGGGGGTCTGACTTTTACCCACCCCCTAGGCCCGACATGCGATGCTCATAGACGAACGGACCGGACTGTATGGATATTGTCACTGACAGGCTCAGTAGGGTGTCAGAATGAGTTCGCTCGTCGATGTCCCTTTTAGTCAATAGCTGGTGGCCCGTCACGTATTGGCTTATACCTCTGACGTGCTAGTGGTTAAATCCACAGCCATAGTATTGACGAGTCTTTAGAGTCCACCACACTTTCAGTTACTCAAGCTTTCGGGCGAAACGCTGTAGAGGCCGTATGGAGATATGGCAGGGTTCGATCAGATACGTGCGGTATTGCACGGATCGTGATCGGACGGTTTTTACTAGCCGGCTTTGGCTTAAGCCGGATCTTAGTATTTGATAATGTAGTTTTGTCTCTTTGCATTTGTATCCGGACGGAATACAAATGCGGGTGTGTATGCACAGTATCGGGGTTTTCCTGTAATTTTTTATGGGACCAGTTTTCTGGGGTTGCCAGTTTGCATTCCGTTCCGGCCGGTTTTCTCTTTTTCCTTCCCGGTCGGACTTTTCGTTGGAGGGTGTTAATTGCAAGTTTGCAATTAACATTTTGTGGAAGGGGGTTTATTGCAAAAGGATTAATTTAATATGATTGCATTTTTGCTCCATGATGCATTAATTTGACATGATAGAAGATGTGTTTTGGTGATGGGGTTTGGGAATGGGGCCGGCCACTGTTGGGGATGGGAGTGAGGTTTTAATTTGTATAGTGTTTTAATTTATATTGATTGCATTGAGCTCATTTCTGTGGGTGCTGGAATTGTTTTGTTGGGTTTTAAATTAAAGCATGGTTTCAATTAATTGTTTTAATCCTTGTACTCACTTTTTCCAGTGAGCAAATATAATGGCTTGGCCGAGCTCCATTTTGAGGGGGCATGCTCTTTTCTCTTAGCATCCATCCATGGAAAAATTCTTGTGCAATATTCCTCCAACTTGGCAACCTCTTTAACCCCAAAAGAGACAAGCTTCTACACTATATCTATAGCAAATCTTGGACGCGTCGGGCAGCCAACTTCGCGCCCGAGTTGCCTCGGTATAGAGGTGGGAGCCCGTAAAAGAATCCGGCTACGTGGTGCCCTTCCGGCGACGAGGTGGAGACCGGACATTCCGCGTGAGATCGGGACGACGACGAGAAGACCGGAGGACTCGGATCAGTCGGTATATCTCTAACCCGTCTTGTAGTTAGCTAGACCTAGTTTAATGGCCCAATCCGGGTGTTTAGTGCGCGGTGGTGCCGGTTTACAAAGTCCGCAAAATTAAAGTTTATCCCCGCTTCCGCATCCGGCCGTCGGATTGACGGCCGGGGCGCCGCCGTGCACTTACAGTGGTATCAGAGCCTTGCCATTAACATAGTCTAGCTTTGTGTAATGTGTTTTTCAGTTCCGATCGATCGAAATGTCCAAAAACCCGTATTTTGTCACGACAGTTTTCTGTTGAAATTTTTTGGTCTCTAAAATTTTTTCAGGTTGTATAAAAGTACTTTACTAGAAGAATTAAGGCCACTGGAAAAATACGATACACTATTCCCTTATTCGAAGCGCGGAACCGCGGCATAACCCTACATGGAGCCGCGGTTCCGCGGCCGATTGAAGGGAACAGTGGGCTGTTTTTTTCCATTGGGCTTCTGTTGTGAAAATATGGTTTTTTGGGACATTAAAATTGGGCTCATAATTTCTGTAACTGCTACAGTATTGCTTTGGGGCCCACTTGTTATAATTTGATCGATCGGATATTTTAAACACATTTTTCACAGTATTTACATTATATCTGCGACCGTGAATGTCACTCGATCGGTAAATCCTGTCTAACTGCTATAGCCCGGTTAGACGGATTTGCGAACGTGACCTTCACGTTGATGTTCTATGTATTTGCTGTGTTGTTGCGGATCGGTCGTGGGGATAGCCTGGTTGCAATGCTAGTACTGTGTTGTTGTATTATGTACATTTGATATTGCGGGGCGAGCGTCCGACATGTGGACTGCCGTCACTGCCAGTTTGTATTATTATTTTGGGGCACGACCAGGTTGCGGTCGATGTACCCGGTGTATGTATATTTTACTTTCTATACTAGGGTTACCCCGCGAAGGGGTGCACGGATAGCCAGGTTCTAGAAGGCAACGGGCCCGCATCTCAGGGCATTGAGACGGAGGGGGCTTCAATCTGGAATTGGCGGGCTATTCGCCGCACTCGTAGGGGGTACAGGTTGACCCAGGAGGGGTGCCCAAGTTACCGGATTCCGTGAAGTGCTGGGTGGTCCATTCACGGCGCTGAAGGGGGCTGCCTCGCTTCAGGTTTTGGCGGGTGACTTGCCGCGCCCGTAGGGGTCTAGGATTTCATTGCACAGGCTATCCACACGACCAGGGGAACGTCGGGTTTCAGTAGTGGCTCTGTGAAACCCGGGGATCCCAGATATCTGTATTGTTCTATGATGCTTTACATTTCTGTGATGTTGCATTTTATTCACGCCTTGAGCGAAATACTATATATATTGGTATATATATTAGTAGATGTTGTAGATGTTTTTCATCCGCGCTAGTCCAGTCCCCGCTCTGCCGTTAGTTAGCTAACCTAACGGGTGATGACGGGACCCAGTGGCGAATGCGGATGGCATATACGTACGTCAGTATATTTTTGTTCTTTGTGGTGTGATCAATTGATGGGACTGCGTTGATTTGGATCAATGCAAGATAAACAAACCTAATCTGATGTTGTTGGAACACTTTTCAAAAAGCTGTTATTGCAAGGACGTTCACTTTTGTTTTGCATCGTGGTATTCATTTGGAATATCCTGCTCCTCAGTCGACGAGGCAAGGGCCGAGATCCCTTCACCGGGAGTGACCCCTTGGACAGAAGTTTGCGTCAGGGCATTAACTTCACTATAGCCGATTACTTTTGCTTTGCACAGTGATATTCGGTTATGAATATCCAGCACTCCATTCTACGGGGAAAGAGCCGAGATCCCTTCACCAGGAGTGACCTCTTTAGTAAAGGTTTTCGTCACTATATTTTCTAAAAAGCTATCCGTTCCTTCAACGATATCAAGTTCATTACGTTAAAGGTTTTCGCCAGAAACCATTCGTAGCCCTCCGTCGTTTCATATGGGTAGTCAATAGTATTCAAGCTGTGTATGTTGGCCAAAGTCAAGGCACAGTGATTGGTAGCTATTGGGTATTCATATGCAGCATAGATAGATGCGTTGGTTTGGGACAGTCGTACTGCCATTTTGGCCAAAGTCAAGGGCATGTACGGGTGGATTCAAATTAACCTGGAGAATGACGGGTTGAACTTGACATGTGACTTATGATATGTTGGCCAAAGTCAAGGTCATAAGAGCATGGGGTAGAAATCACATCGGGAGTTTCAAAAGAACTGAAACTTGCCAGATATACGCATACCTTCTGGAGTGTGATAGCGTGAGCGGATTCCGTCACGTTATCATGCGATGAGAGTTGTATCCCGATTCCCACTGATGAGTTGGTTTACTCCTCGGGTGACCCCGACTAATTCTTCTTTCAGGTTTGGAGGAGAATTTGAGGTACAGTGGGAGGTTCCAGATTAGATAAATTGGTAACCATTCTGATCTAGGTTAGAGTGCACGCTGAGTGTTTCTTTTCTCTCTCTCTGGCAGCGACCATTGACCCGACCCTAAGACCATGACTCAGTGACCAAGTTGACCGAACCTTCTTAACACTGGCTTTTGGATTGTCAGAGTTGCAGACCTCATTGCCACTCCTACTTTTACCCTTTTCTCCAGGACACCCCGAATTACTACGAACGTCCACTTCCATCGTATGGTTAGATACGAACTCGAAGGAATTCGAGGATGGTTTCCGGTTCTGGAGAAAACGGATAGGACTATTCAGTTGTCTTTTCCTTCTACCTTCTCTCAGGTTGCGAGTACTCCTTGGTTTAGGAGATGGTACACCTATTATGCAAATTGGATAATCTTCTTCCAAACCTTAGGCTGGTGCCGACCGGTAGGGAATGAAGAAAACCAACTAGCCTAAACGGTGTGCAGAAGGTATTAAGATTAAGACAAAGTAAGGGATTAGTAAGAGGGCAAAGTAAATTGCAACTGATATTCACGACCAAACCAAGTATTTCTTCGCCAATCCTAAATCACCTTTGTATTTCTCCAGGACACTCCGTATCACTACGAAGATCCACAGCTTATTGGATACTCCATCGTATGGTTATATACGAACTCGAAAGGAACTTGTTCCAGTTCGGGGATGGATTCAGGTCCAGGAGGAATAAGGTTTATTCGGTTGTCTTTTATCTTCACCTTCTCTCGCATTGCGAGTGCTCCTAGGATTAGAACAGTACACCCATTATGCTTATTGGATAGTCTTCTTCCAAACCATAGACTGGAGCCGAACGGTAGGGAAGGAAGAAAACCATTTGGCCTAAGGGGTGTGCAGAAGGTAACGACTAAAGACATATAAAGGGATTTGGAGAGGTGGCAAAGAATTATACGGTTATAGTTGTGAATCTGGATAATGGAAGAGGCATTACTAGGAATACCAGGATACCCCATCGAAACATTTCAATGTTTCAGTTCACCGTGTAATGTTAAAAGAAAACTGATTTCCCGATTAGACACTTGCTCCAGGGTATGTATTTACCAGGTATGATTCTCACATCTGTATGGTTTTACAGATGATGAGTGGGAGTAGGTTATTGGGAATTGGGTGATCATCCTCATTATATCGGGATTCGTTGTAATCGGTGATATTTGAGGAGATCACCTGGGCTGTTTGCCGGTCGGCAAATATTTGGTTTTGAATATCCGCTGTTGTGCACCAATTTCAAGTTGATATATCTGTACGTCTATTTTCATAGAGTGAGATATACCTTTTGATATTATGTCGATGACATTTACCTATATCAGTGGATGGTTAGGTAAGGAGCATTAAACAGCGGTGTAATTCTTCTTAACCATAAGTACAGTTTTCAACCTACGACACACAGTGAAAGAGTTGTTAGACTCAGCGGACTTATACAGAGTATTGTTTGTTGTCCAGTGTCCATTGGGACAGAGGGGTTGGTCCTCATACTATATTCTGTTTACTTTTAACTTCTCTAGTTCTTAGACATGTGTTTCGTAGAAACACAGGGTCTAAGTTTTGAGGAGTTATAGGTATTTGAATAGAGTAGAGAACCAGGTGTAGTAAGTATCGGGATTCTTCAAGGTGATCGAAGATGTAGATACTTGTGTATGGTATTCAGTTGATAGTAATGATAAAGAGAAATTGCTTCTCTTTCAGGTTACTCATAATTGGAAGAATTCCTAAGTTGAGTAACGCTGATCGGCCTCTTTCTATTTAGTTGACATGCACTGGAGACAGCTGCATGATTTGAATCTGGTTAAATTAAATCAGTGCCTCTGGTTCTATATTGGATGTAGAACAGTTCATATCTTAACGTTGTTAAGGTACGGGGAGTTGTCCGGCTTATGATTAAAACCAGACTCTGGATAACTCAAGGCACGTTTCTGTAATGGCTGTTTGTGGATTGACCCAGGCTATGACGAGGGTTGATTTTCTACCATCTGGATGAACAATAGCGATATTGTTCTAGACTCTCCACAGTTTTATTAAAAATGGATTTTTTCAAAAACAGTAGTGGGAGTATGGTAGAACTGGAAGTGATTCCAGAACCGCAAACGATTACTGAAGATTTGATAAGGAACCTAAAGATTCAATCTGGTTTGATTTTCCATTGGCCACTCCGCCGATACGGTGGGTAACTTCAGGCACCCGAGAGGTACTCCGGTAGCCTCAAGGACGGTGACAGGGAAGTTCTTGTTTACCCACACTTGCCATTGCTGTTGTTCCAGGCTGCGAGGCCCGGCAGGAGGATGAATATAGCGTCGTTCTAAACTAGCTTTAGAAGTGCACGTCTATATGACTCTGCCAGAGGGTTGTCGTAGTCAGTGGGAGCAGCGGAAGCATTGGTGGACGTCAGGCTTATGTCTATTTATAGACTAAAGCAGATATAGCGGAGTTAGATCATCTGTTTCTGATGTGACAGTCATAGGTTTGACGTCATCAGAATAGGGGATGGATCTTTTGAGAAGGTAATAGGAAGTGATATTCCTATACTACGATCGGTTATATTTTGGTCGTCACACAGTGGTTTCTCCACATGGGACTTGGACATTATATAAGACATACTGGTTACTAGATCTATGGTTTTAGATCTAGATTTGGGTGGTTTCCCAATCAGGGTACTTTGACAGCATTCTAAGAGTATTTAGAATGGACGACTCCTGGCATGGTAGTGTACCTGCAGGTAATGGAGTCACCCTCTCTAAAGGTGTCTTATAGACTAAAGTAGAGAGGGATGTGCATGATTGGCAGATCACTTGCTTAGGCAATTGAGTCAATCATGAGATGTCAAGTACCACACCAGATGTTGTTCTTGCACTAGATGCAATAAGTTGACATTGAACCAATCCTGGAGAAACAGTCGGAAGCAGTTTTAGAACATAAGTGGATGTTCTAGGGATATGATAACGACAGCCTCATTCGGGAGACAGTTATCATTCCAGGCTTCCAAGATGACCTGGACGACAAGGAGGTTGTCAGAGTTATAGTTTTCCCTCTGACGAGGGGCAGTATTTTGGACAGATGGTCCAGGTAGATACTGAGGGAAGGTATGGCGCAGGATACTGATTAAGTTCAGTTGACGATACAGTCTAAGAAGTTTGGATTTGGAGTTCATTTATGAGCTAGGTCCCATCAGACATCCAGACATTCTAAGACAGGTATTGCTCATTTCGGGAGATGGATTTCTCCGCGAACTTGAGATTTAGAGAGACATAGAAAGAAACATCAAGGCGGATCCACTCACTGAGGCTATTCCTCGAACGCAAGAGTTTCGCAAACGGGATTTGTGAGACTGACTAGTAGGGGAGTTGGGTGTTCGGTATCACACGGGCTGTGAGTATGCGACATCGCAATAATTAGCCTTGAGTGCAAGTGGGAGATTGTTGGAGATAGTGCCCTCAGAGTCAATTATTGGATCACAGGCACGTGATTGCAATGATTGAGGGAGAACCTATCCCGGTAGGACAGTCTTACTCGAGATGATAGTATGCTATCTGGTTTACCTTTATCATCGTGTACTGCTTTAGGTGACCTGACAGGTCGCTATTGCACGTTGATAGAGCCCCTAGGATTCTTGCTTGACCACCAGCAGTATGAGGGCGATCATATAAGTGAGAGCTGGAGTCTATAAGCACATCCTTAAATGGTCCCTAGTCGTGGGAGTTTCGAGACAGGTCATCGATTCTCCAGAGTAGACTAGTGTATACAGTCGAGACCCCGACGAGGGGCGGTGGCCGGTCTCACAAGCCACTGGTGTCAGTTGGATCACCTAAGATGTATACAGGTGCTCATTGGGTTATGAGTACACCGGACAGGACTCGCCGGGAACATGCTAGTTGGTCTTATACCTGACGTCAGATAGCAGTTCCCAGGTGACATGTGTACAGGTTAGTTCATCGACCTGGGGATCGTCATTTGTCTCGTGTGAGTTTCCACTGTGCTTTGATTACTACCCTACCACGGCTCAAAGGAGTCGTGCAAACAGGTTTTAGTTGGGTACAGTCCCGAGCCACATGGAGGCAGTGAGCGGATCTTCGGGGGTTCGTCTCTCCCGGTATTGGGGGTGAGGTTGCGCTGTGTCTAGGAGAGCCATTACACGAAGTCCTTGGCCAAGGCAGGAGATTTACTGGTAGGTATTCCAGTAGTATCTCAGGGTGTTCTGGGCTACACTCCGACACGACTTGTACCGCTTTTGGGGGTCTGACTTTTACCCACCCCCTAGGCCTGACATGCGATGCTCATAGACGAACGGACCGGACTGTACGGATATTGTCACTGACAGGCTCAGTAGGTTGTCAGGATGAGTTCGCTCGTCGACGTCCCTTTTAGTCAATAGCTGGTGGCCCGTCACGTATTGGCTTATACCTCTGACGTGCTAGTGGTTAAATCCACAGCCATAGTATTGACGAGTCTTTAGAGTCCACCACACTTTCAGTTACTCAAGCTTTCGGGCGAAACGCTGTAGAGGCCGTATGGAGATAAGGCAGGGTTCGATCAGATACGTGCGGTATTGCACGGATCGTGATCGGACGGTTTTTACTAGCCGGCTTTGGCTTAAGCCGGATCTTAGTATTTGATAATGTAGTTTTGTCTCTTTGCATTTGTATCCGGACGGAATACAAATGCGGGTGTGTATGCACAGTATCGGGGTTTTCCTGTAATTTTTTATGGGACCAGTTTTCTGGGGTTGCCAGTTTGCATTCCGTTCCGGCCGGTTTTCTCTTTTTCCTTCCCGGTCGGACTTTTCGTTGGAGGGTGTTAATTGCAAGTTTGCAATTAACATTTTGTGGAAGGGGGTTTATTGCAAAAGGATTAATTTAATATGATTGCATTTTTGCTCCATGATGCATTAATTTGACATGATAGAAGATGTGTTTTGGTGATGGGGTTTGGGAATGGGGCCGGCCACTGTTGGGGATGGGAGTGAGGTTTTAATTTGTATAGTGTTTTAATTTATATTGATTGCATTGAGCTCATTTCTGTGGGTGCTGGAATTGTTTTGTTGGGTTTTAAATTAAAGCATGGTTTCAATTAATTGTTTTAATCCTTGTACTCACTTTTTCCAGTGAGCAAATATAATGGCTTGGCCGAGCTCCATTTTGAGGGGGCATGCTCTTTTCTCTTAGCATCCATCCATGGAAAAATTCTTGTGCAATATTCCTCCAACTTGGCAACCTCTTTAACCCCAAAAGAGACAAGCTTCTACACTATATCTATAGCAAATCTTGGACGCGTCGGGCAGCCAACTTCGTGCCCGAGTTGCCTCGGTATAGAGGTGGGAGCCCGTAAAAGAATCCGGCTACGTGGTGCCCTTCCGGCGACGAGGTGGAGACCGGACATTCCGCGTGAGATCGGGACGACGACGAGAAGACCGGAGGACTCGGATCAGTCGGTATATCTCTAACCCGTCTTGTAGTTAGCTAGACCTAGTTTAATGGCCCGATCCGGGTGTTTAGTGCGCGGTGGTGCCGGTTTACAAAGTCCGCAAAATTAAAGTTTATCCCCGCTTCCGCATCCGGCCGTCGGATTGACGGCCGGGGCGCCGCCGTGCACTTACAGGCAGTCACACTAGTGCGGCTGGGTAATCTACAAGCACATCCTTATACAGGTCCCTAGTCGTAGGATTATCGAGACGGGGCATCGATACTCCGGAGTAGACTAGTGTATACGCTTCTCATCCTAGAAGGGGAGATGGTCTATCCCACAGCCATCAGTACGTCGTACTGGAGATAGTATGTTGGTGCTCGTTAGGTTACGAGTACACTGGACAGGACTCACTTGGAACTGTTGGTTTGGTATTATACCTATCGTCAGTTATCAGTTCCCAGGTGACATGAGTACAGCATAGTCCGTTGACTTGATACTGTCACTTCGCCTCGAGTGTGTTCCCACTGTTCTTAGATTACTACCCTACCACGGCTCAAATGAGTCGTGCAAACGGGTAGTAGTTGGGTGCAGTCCCAAAGCACTTGGAGGCAGTGACGGTTAGACAGGATTCATCTCTCCCGGTATTGGGGGTTGATATCGCGCTGTGTCTAGGAGAGCCATTACACGAAGTCCCGGGCCAGGGCAAGCGAGATATACTGGTAGCGTTTCCAGTGTTATCTCAGGGTGTTCTGGGATACACTCCGACATGACTTGTACCGCTATTAGGGGACTGACGTTTACCGCTCCCTAGGCCCGACATGCGATACTCTCAGACGAACAGACCGGACTGTACGGAGATAGTCACATTCAGGCTCAATAGGAGTTCCGATGGGTTCACCTCATCAGTCTTCTTATCGGCATCCACCTGGGGACCATTACGTACAGCTAGTACCGCTTGCGGCCTGTGGTTAAACCCACTGCCAGCGTAGTGTCGAGTCTTTAGAGTCCCACACAGAGGGCTATTTGCCTTTGGGCAAAACAGAGTAGAGGTCGCATGGTTTTGCGACGGGGTTCGTTCACATCCGCGTACTTGTGCACGTTTGGTGTCCGGGCAGTTATTACTAGCGGGCTTTGGTTTAAGCCAGATCCCAGTATATGTTTTGGGATTGGTTTTATCTCATTGTACTCGTGTTTCTCGGAACATGAATGCAGGTGTGTATGCACAGTTGACAGAGGCAGAGGATTCTCATTAGGGTTGTTGACCGTTGACTTTTTCTAAACCCTAATGAGAATGAGAAATATGATTAATAATATTAATTAAGGATAATTGTGCCATGGTTGAGTTGAACATTTGACTTTTGTTGACTTGTTGAATTTGTTGACCGGTTAACCATTGTTGACTTGTTGACCATCATCATTTAATTTCAAAGATGCTTCTTGTTTCTTGCAAATGCATTAAATGATGAAATGATAATGGTCATTCATAAAATAACCATCACAATTTCTTAATTATTATTATTATCATCATTATTCTTATTGTGTGAGCATAGTTGTAAAAAAAGCTATCTCATTCTCACTTGCTCACTCTCTCTCATCCATTAGCTCATCCTCTTCCTCTCTCTCAAAGCTCTCATCTCTCATGTGTTGAGAACCATAAGCTCTTGAGATAAAACTACCAAAATTCCTCTCTACTCATTCTAGGGTTCTAGGTTTAGCAAGGCAAGCACTCTAGTTACCTCTAGGTTGAGGTAGGAGCTCATGGTAGACGCCTTCGGGTGGATCCTTCATCGGCAAAAAGAAGACAACGAGGAGAAGCCGTTCAGACCACTCCAAGGAGAAAGAAGAGAAGGAGTTCAAGACCTAGGTATAACCTTCTAACCGAGTAGCTAAAGTTGTAGTTAGTTTGCTAGATTTTTGTTTAGCAAAGATCCTTTGTTTCTAGTCCATGTTGCCTTGAGAAAAATCGTTTTTTACCTATTCCGCCTCCCCGTAAGAACCGGGGTGGGCAACGTGGACTTACACATATCACATATGTGCTCCTACATCATTTTGTCTAAGCCAGTGAAACCTCTGTGTAGGACTCTTAAGACCCGTCAATACGCCAGCAGTAGGTGATGATCACATCAAGCACCCACAAGCCGTCAGTAGTACTAGCTGGACGTAACGGCTACCCGGGCATTGAACGATCAGAAGATCAGCAAGCAAGCCCGCTCTAACTCCTGCAAAAGCCTGTCAGTAACACTACCATACAGTCTGGTCTCATCGTCTGATATGTCGCATATCTAGTATAGAGGTGGTAAATGTCAGAACCCAATAACTGATAAGTCGTGCCGATGTGAGGCTCTTAACTGGTCGAGAAACTACTGATAACACTTATCAGTAAATCTCCGTAGCAGCCCTGGCCAGGGACTTATCGTTATGGCCAATCGAGCACAGCGCAACATCAACCCCCAATACCGGGAGAGACGAATCCCCTCTTATCGCTCATTGCCTCCATATGATTCGGGATTGTACGCAAAAGCCACCGTTTTGCACGTTCTGTTGAACATGGTAAGGTGGAAATCAAAGCACAGTAGGAATCACATAATACTCTATGACGATCTCGGATCTACAGACTAACCTGTACCAATGTCACCAGAGAACTGCTATCTGACGACAGGTATAATACCAACTAAGAGTTCTCGGCGAGTCCGTTCAGTGTACCCAGTCTACACTAAGCACACGTACTCCATCTTTGATGTCAAAAACCAATGGATGTGGGATCATCCATCGCCCATCATATGGGTCGAGATGCGTATACGCTAGTCTACTCTGGAATATCGATGCTCTATCTCAATACACCCTCAACTAAGAACAATTTTAGGGTGTACTTGTGGACTACCCTTGGCCCCTACTAGTATGATCTTGTAAGTCTACGGCAGCGTCCCGGCCGTCTTTCCGAGGCCAAAATGCAGAAACGAAACTTTTTCAAAACATGAAACCGGCGCTATCGCAGACTTTAAACCCAGATCGAACCATTAACCTATAACTGGCAAACTAGAGAAGGGTTAGAAAAGCTATACCGATCGATCCCTGTCCTTCGGTCTTTGGCCACCAACCCAAGCTCCTCGCGGCATCTCCGATCTTCGGTCTTCTCGTCGGAAGGGCACCACATCAATGAGTCTTTTTACGGGCTCCCGCTTCGTCCGAAACAACTCGGACACGAAGTTTGCTAACCAACGTGTCCAAGGTGAAGTAGAGAATGTGTGTGATCACTTTTTCTCAAGCATCCATTGATTCTCAACGCATGAGAGTGTATGGATGGAGGTTGAAGATGATGCCATTAATGGAAATGGTGAGCTAGAGGAGGAAGAAGAAGAAGAAGCCATTTCTTTCTTGTGTGTTCTATGATAAAATGAGAGAGTGAGATGAAACAATACAAGAGCTAGCTCTCATATGGCTGCCCTTCTCTCTCTCCTTATCATTTCAACTCACAAATCCATCAAATAATGTGACATTTGCACAAGAAATGAGACCATGAGTCACCTATGAAGTACATGTCTCATTTAATGCACAAAATGATGACTTAAGCTCACAATTTCCATTTGTAAACATTAACCCAAATGTTTACAACAATAAAAAGATACGGCAACATCTAAATTAAACTCATGACGGATCACAAGGATACCCATCACCTGTATATACATACCTGCATCCGCATTCCGACTGAATGCGAATGCGATGAGACTAAAGTATTCCGACAAATCTAATACTAGGATCCGGCTTAAACCAAAGCCCACTAGTATGATCCGCCCGATCATGATCCGTGCACTACTACACATATATGATCGAACCCTGCCATATGTCATACGGCCTCTACAACGTTTCGTCCGAAACTTAAGAAATTGTCTGTGGGGGAGTTTAAAGACTCGTCAATAGTTTGGCTGTGGATTTAACCACTAGCACGTCAGTGGTACTAGCCATACGTAACGGGATACCAGGTATTGACCAAAAGGGAGGTCGATGAGCGAACTCATCCTGATACCTTACTGAGCCTGTCGGTGACAATATTCGTACAGTCCGGTCCGTTCGTCTATGAGCATCGCATGTCGGGCGTAGGGGGTTGGTAAAAGTCAGACCCCCAAAAGCGGTACAAGTCGTGTCGGAGTGTAGCCCAGAACACCCTGAGATACTACTGGAATACCTACCAGTAAATCTCCTGCCTTGGCCAAGGACTTCGTGTAATGGTTCTCCTAGACACAGCGCGATCTCACCCCAAGTACCGGGAGTGACGAAACCCCTGCCGATCCGCTCACTGTCTCTATGTGGCTCGGGACTGTACCCAACTAAAACCTGTTTGCACGACTCCTTTGAGCCGTGGTAGGGTAGTAATCAAAGTACAGTGGGAACTCACACGAGACAAATGACGATCTCAAGTCGATGAACTAACCTGTACACATGTCACCAGGAAACTGCTATCTGACGTCAGGTATAATACCAACTAGCATATTCCCGGCGAGTCCTGTCCGGTATACTCATAACCCAATGAGCACCTGTATACATCTTAGGTGAACCAACTGACACCAATGTCTTTTGAGACCGGCAACCGCCCCTCGTCGGGGTCTCGACTATATACACTAGTCTACTTCGGAGTATCGATGCCCTGTCTCGAAAACTCCCACGACTAGGGACCTTTTAAGGATGTTCTTATAGACCCCAGCTCCCACGTATATGATTGCCATCATACTGCTGGCAGTCAAGCAAGAATCCTAAGGGCTCTATCAACGTGTAATAGTGATCTGTAAGGTCACCTAAAGCATCTACACGATGATAAAGATAAACCAGATAGCATACTATCATCTTGAGTAAGACTGTCCTACCGGCATAGGTCCTACCTCAATCATTGCAATCACGTGCCTGTGATCCAATAATTGACTTTGAGGGGACTATATCCAACAATCTCCTACTTGCACTCAAGGATAATTATTACGATATCGCATACTCACAGCCCGTGTGATACCGAACACCCAACTCCTTTACTGATCAGTCTCACAAAGCCCATTTGCGAAACTATTGCGTTCGAGGAATAGCCTCAGTGAGTGGATCCACCCTAATATTTCTTTCTATGTCTCTCTTTATCTCAAGTTCGCGGAGAAAGCCATCTCCCGAAATGAGCAATACCTGTCTTAGAATATATCTGGATATCTGATGGGACCTGGTTCATAAATAAACTCCAAATCCAAACTTCTTAGACTGTATCATCAACTGAACTTAATCAGTATCTTGAGCCATGCCTCCCTCAGTATCCGCTTGGACCACCAATCCAAAATACTGCCCCTCGTTAGAGGGAAAACTACAACTCTGATAGTCACTCTGTCATCTAGGTCACCGTGGAAGCCTGGATTGACAACTGTCTCCTAAAAGAGGTTGTTGTTATCATATCCTTAGAACATCCATTTATGTTCTAAAACTGCTTCCGAACGTTTCTCCAGGATAGGATTAATATCAACTTATTGCATCTAGTGCCAAAAATAACGTCTAGTGTGGTACTTGACATTTCATGATTGACTCAATTGCCTAAGCAAGTGATCTGCCAGTCATGCACATCCCTCTCCCATTTAGTCTGTAAGACACCTTTAGAGAGGGTGACTCCATCACCTGCAGGTATACTACAGTGCCAGGAGTCGTCCATTCTAAAACACCTGTAGAATGCTGTCTAAGTACCTAGATTGGGAAACTACCCAAATCTAGATCTAAAACCATAGATCTAGTAACCAGGATGTCTGATATTATATCCATATCCTATATGGAGAAATCACTGTGTGACAACCAAAATATAACTGATCGAAGTATAGGAATTTCACTTCCTACTCTTTGTATGTCATCCATATACCAGGACATCACACCCTACTACCTTCTTAACAGATCCATCCCCTATTCTGATAAAGTCAAACCTATGACTGTCATATCAGGAATAGATGATCTATCTCCGCTATATCTTCTTTTAGTCCATTAATAGACATAAGCTACTTGTCCACTATGCTTCCACTGCTCCCACTGACTACGACAACCCTCTGGCAGAGTTATATACACGTACACTTCTAGAGCTAGTTTAGAACGACGCTATACTCATCCTCCTGCTGGGTCTCATAGCCTGGAACAACAGTAGTGTCAAGTCTGGGTAAACAAGAACCTCCCTGTCACCGTCCTTGAGGCTACCGGAGTACCTCTCGGGTACCTGAGGTTACCCACCATATCTGCGGAGTGGCTAATGGAATGTCAATCCAGATTGAATCTTTAGGTCCTATTAAATTTTCAGTAATCGTTTGCGGTTCTGGAATCACTTCCAGTTCTACCATACTCCCACTACTGTTTTCTTGGAAAAAAAATCCATTTTACTAAAACTGTGGCGAGTCAAGAACAATATAACTATTGATCTTCCAGATGGTAGAAAATCAACCCTCGTCATAGCCCGGGTAAACCCACAAACAGCCATTACAAAGACGTGCCTTGAGTTATCCAAAATCTGGTTTTAAGCATAAGACGGACAACTCCCCGTACCTTAACATTGTTAAGATATGAACTATTCTATATTAGATATAGAAACAGAGGCACTGATTTAATTGGAACCAGATTCAAATCATGCAGCTGTCTCCAGTGCATGTCAACTAAATGGAGAGAGGCCGATCAGCATTACTCAACTTAGGAGTGCTTCCAATTATGAGTAACCTGAAATAGAAGCAAGTTCTCTTAATCACTACTATCAACTGAATACCATACGCAAGTATCTACATCTTCGATCACCTTGAACAATCCTGATACTTGCAACGCCTGGTTCTCTACTTTATTCTTATACCTATAACTTCTCAAAACTTGGACCTTGCATTTCTACGAAACACAAGTCTAAGAACTAGAGAAGTCATAAGTAAACAGAATATAGTATGAGTATCAACCCTTCTGTCCTCATGGACACTGGACAACATACAATACTCTGTATAAGTCCCCTGAGTCTAATAACTCATTCCCTGTGTGTCATAGGTTGAAAACTGTATTTATGGTTAAGAAGAATTGCACCGCTGTTTAATACTCCTTACCTAACCATCCACTGATATAGGTAAATGTCATGGACATAATTTCAAAAAGTTATATCTCACTTTATAAAAATAAACATACAGGTATATCAATTTGAAATTGGTACATAACAAGGGATATTCAAAACTAAATATTTGTCGTCCGGCAAACAACCCAGGCGATTTTCTCAAATATCACCAATTCAACGAATCCCGATATAATGAGGATGATCACCCAATTCCCAATAACTTACTCCCACTCATCATCTGTAAAACCATACAGATATGAGAATCAAACCTGGTAAATACATACCCTGGAGCAAGGACTAATTGGGAAATCAGTTTTCTTTTGACAATACACAGTGAAACTGAAACATGTAAATGTGTCGAAGGGATATCCGGGTATTCCTAGTAATGCCTCTTCCATTATCAGATTCACAACTGTAACCGTATATTTCTTTGCCATCTCTCCAAATCCCTTTATATGTCTTTAGTCATTACCTTCTGTACACCGTTTTAGGCTAAATGGTTTTCTTCCTTCCCTACTGTTCGGCACGAGCCTATGGTTTGGAAGAAGACTATCCAATAAGCGTAATAGGTGTACTGTCCTAATCCTAGGAGCACTCGCAACTCGAGAGAAGGTAAAAATAAAGACAACTGAATAAAACCTTATTCCTATTTCTCCTGAACCAGAATCCATCCCCGAACTGGAACAAGTTCCTTCGAGTTCGTATATAACCATACGATGGAGTATCCAAATAACTGTGGATCTTCGTAGTGATACAGAGTGTCCTGGAGAAATACAAAGGTGAAGTAGGAGTGGCGATGAAATACTTGGTTTGGTCGTGAATAGCAGTCGCAGTTTACTTTGCCCTCTTTCTAATCTCTTTATTTGTCTTAACTTATTATCTTCTATACACCATCGTTAGGCCAATTGGTTTTCTTCATTCCCCACCGTTCAGCACCTGCCTATGGTTTGGAAGAAGACTATCCAATTAGCATAATAAGTGTACCGTCCTAATCCAAGGAGCACTCGCAACCTGAGAGAAGGTAAATGGAAAAGACAACTGAATAGTCCTATTCTTTTTCTCCAGAACCGGAAACCATCCTCGAATCTGGAACAAGTTCCTTCGAGTTCGTATATAACCATACGATGGTTTTATCTAATGGAAGTGGATGTTCGTAGTAATACGGGGTGTTCTGGAGAAAAGGGTAAAAGTAGGAGTGGCAATGAGGTATGCAACTCAAACAATCCAAAAGCCAGTGTTTTAAGAAGGTTCGGTTAACTTGGTCACTGAGTTATAGTCTAGGGTAGGGCCATGGTCACTGCCAAAGAGAGACAAAAAAGAAAAACTCTGCGTGCACTCTAACCTAGATCAGAATGGTTATCAATTTATCTAATCAGGAAACCTCCCACTGTATCGTCAAATTCTCCTCCAAACCTGAAAGAAGAATTAGTCGGGATCACCCGAGGAGTAAACCAACTCATCAGTGGGAATCGGGATCCAACTATCATCGCATGATAACGTGATGGAATCCACTCACGTTATCACACTCCAGAAGATATGTGCATATCTGGCAAGTTTCAGTTTCTTTAGAAACTCCCGATGTGATTTTTACCCCATGCTCTTATGACCTTGATGAAGGCCAACATATCATAAGTCATAGATCAAGTTCTACCCGTCATTATCCAGGTTAATTTGAACCTACCCGTACATACCCTTGATGAAGGCCAAAATAGTAGTACGACTGTCCCAAACCAACGCATCTATCTATGCAGCAGAAAAGTAACAAATAGCTACCAAACACTATGCCATGACGAAGACCAACAAACATAGCATGAACACTAAGTGTTACCCGTCTGAAATGACGGAGGGCTACGAATGGTTTTTGGCGAAAAACCTTTAACGTAATGAACTTGATATCGTTGAAGGAACCGGATAGCTTTTTATAAAAATATAGTGGCAAAAACCTTTGCTAAAGAGGTCACTCCCGGTGAAGGGATCTCGGCTCTTTCCCCGTAGAATGAGGTGCAGGATATTCCAACTGAATACCACGATGCAAAGCAAAAAGTAATCGGCTATAGTGAATTTATTATCGTGACGCAAACTTCTGTCCAAGAGATCACTCCCGATGAAGGGATCTCGACCCTTGCCTCGTCAACTGAGGTGCTGGATATTCATAACCGAATACACTGTGCAAAACAAAAGAGAACGTCCTAGCAATAACAGCTTTCTGAAAAATGTTCCAACAACATCAAACAGGTTTGTTTAGCTTGCATTGATCCGAATCAATGCAGTCCCATCAATTAATCACAATACAAAAGAACGAAAATATGATGTACGAATATGCCATTCGCATTCGCCACTGGGTCCTGTCATCACCCGTTAGGTTACTTAACTAACGAAAGAGTGGGGACAGGACTAGCGCGGGTGTAAAACATATACAACATCTACTAGTATATATCTCATGGCTTTGAGACGGAAGGGTGCATGGGTAGCCGGGTTCTTGAGGGCAATTGTTGGATATAGTGCCCTCAAAGTCAATTATTGGATCACAGGCATATGATTGCAATGATTGAGGGAGGACCTATGTCGGTAGGACAGTCTTACTCAATATGATAGTATGCTATCTGGTTTATCTTTATCATCGTGTACAGCTTTAGGTGACCTCACAGGTCGCTATTACAAGTTGATAGAGCCCTTAGGATTCTTGCTTGACTGCCAGCAGTATGATGGCGATCATATACGTGGGAGCTGGGGTCTATAAGCACATCCTTAAAAGGTCCCTAGTCGTGGGAGTTTTCGAGACAGGGCATCGATACTCCAAAGTAGACTAGTGTATACAGCCGAGACCCCGACGAGGGGCGGTGGCCGGTCTCACAAGCCATTGGTGTTAGTTGGCTCACCTAAGATGTATACAGGTGCTCATTGGGTTATGAGTACACCGGACAGGACTCGCCGGGAACATGCTAGTTGGTATTATACCTGACGTCAGATAGCAGTTTCCTGGTGACATGTGTTTAGGTTAGTTCATCAACTTGAGATAGTCATTTGTCTCGTGTGAGTTCCCACTGTACTTTGATTACTACCCTACCACGGCTCTAAGGAGACGTGCAAACAGGTTTTAGTTGGGTACAGTCCCGAGCCACATAGAAGCAGTGAGCGGATCGACAGGAGTTTCGTCTCTTCCGGTATTGGGGGTGAGATCGTGCTGTGTCTAGGAGAGCCATTACACGAAGTCCTTGGCCAAGACAGGAGATTTACTGGTAGGTATTCCAGTAGTATCTCAGGGTGTTCTGGGCTACACTCCGACACGACTTGTACCGATTTTGGGGGTCTGACTTTTACCAACCCCCTAGGCCCGACATGTGATGCTCATAGACGAACGGACCGGACTGTACGGATATTGTCACCGACAGGCTCAGTAGGGTGTCAGGATGAGTTCGCTCATCGACCTCCCTTTTGGTCAATACCTGGTAGCCCATTACGTACGGCTAGTACCACTGACGTGCTAGTGGTTAAATCCACAGCCAAACTATTGACGAGTCTTTAGAGTCCCCCACAGACAGTTTCTCAAGTTTCGGGCGAAACGTTGTAGAGGCCGTATGACATATGGCAGGGTTCGATCATATACGTGCAGTAGTGCATGGATCATGGTCGGACGGATCATACTAGTGGGCTTTGGTTTAAGCGGGATCCTAGTATTAGATTTGTTGGATTACTTTAGTCTCATCGCATTCGCATTCAGTCGGAATGCGGATGCAGGTATGTATATACAGGTGAGGGGTATTCTTGTGATCCATCACGAGTTTACTTTAGATGTTGCCGTATCTTTTTATTGTTGTAAACATTTGGGTTAATGTTTACAAATGGAAATTGTGAGCTTAAGTCATCATTTTGTGCATTAAATGAGACATGTACTTCATAGGTGACTCATGGTCTCATTTCTTGTGCAAATGTCACATTATTTGATGGATTTGTGAGTTGAAATGATAAGGAGAGAGAGAAGGGCAGCCATATGAGAGCTAGCTCTTGTATTGTTTCATCTCACTCTCTCATTTTATCATAGAACACACAAGAAAGAAATGGCTTCTTCTTCTTCCTCCTCCTCTAGCTCACCATTTCCATTAATGGCATCATCTTCAACCTCCATCCATACACTCTCATGCGTTGAGAATCAATGGATGCTTGAGACAAAGTGATCACACACATTCTCTACTTCACCTTGGACACATCGGCTTGCAAACTTCGTGTCCGAGTTGCTTCGGACGAAGCGAGAGCCCGTAAAAAGACTCATTGATGTGGTGCCCTTTCGACGAGAAGACCGGAGATCGGAGATGCCGCGAGGAGCTTGGGCTGGTGACCAAAGACCGAAAGACGCGGATCGATCGGTATAGATTTTATAACCCTTCTCTAGGTTGCTAGTTGTAGGTTAATGGTTCGATCCGGGTTTAAAGTCTGCGATAGCGCCGGTTTCAAGTTTTGAAAAAGTTTTCATTTCCGCATTTTGGCCCCCGAAAGACGGCCGGGGCGCTACCGTAGACTTACAGATCTCCATCATAGTCTTGGTATTCAAGTACACATCCTAAGGTCTTTATCAACATGTGAGAGCAAGACAGTATCACATATACAAATCAACATGTTAAGACAAAAAGCAACCAGATAGCATACTGTCATGTCGAGCAAGAAAGTCCTCTCTATATATATCCAAGCATCCACTATAATATACATCACATGTAAAATAATGGCCTTTAGGGCATACATATAACTAACACATGCTCCCACTAATTTCTTTTGCAAGAAATTCTTTTTCCAAAAAGGTAGCTTGCTGAGAAACAAATACCTTGTGTTCCACGGTGTGGTAGAAGATATGCCCTCGCGAATGCTTAGGATATCCAACAAACTTGCATAAAACTGGCATTGTCTTGAGTTTGTCCCGATTTTGCTTTTTAATATAAGCCGGACAACCCCATATCTTGATGAAATTAAGACATGGTCTCTTCCCCTCCCATATCTCATATGGAGTGATAGGTGCAGACTTAGTAGGAATCTTATTCAATATATAAGCAGCTGTTTCAAGCACATATCCCCAGAATGAAAGAGGTAACTCAGCACTATTCATCATAGAGTGCACCATATCTAATAGGGTGCGATTTCTCCTCTCTGATACATCATTGTGCTGTGGTGTATACGGAGGAGTAAGCTGAGAGAGAATCTCATTCTCTTTTAGATAATCTCTAAATTCCGTTCTTAAGTATTCTCTTTCTCGATCAGATCGAAGGATTTTGATACTTCTCCCTGTCTGGTTATCTACTTCACTCTTATATTCCTTGAATTTCTCAAAAGATTTAGATTTATGTTTCAACAGGAACACATGTCCGAATCTAGAGATATCATATGTGAATGTAATGAAGTATGAAAAATCACCCCTAGCATGTGTAGACATAGGACCGCATGCATCATTATGTATCAGTCCCAAGAGTTCAGTAGCTCTTTTTCCGTGTCCCGTAAACGGAGTTGTGGTCATCTTTCCTCTGAGACAAGACTGATAAGTCTCATAAGATGAAAATTCTAACGGATTCAAATATTCATCCTTATATGACTTGGCTAGTCTGGTCTCATTGATATGACCCAGTCTATAATGCCATAAGAAAGTTTCGTTCATTTTTGAACTCATTCTTTTATATGTATTCTGCATACTGAAAACTGTATTTTGATTAAGAACATATATATCGTTACTTAATGTACCGACCCCAATCAACACTTTATTCAGGTAAATGTTCATAATATTTTTATCTAGTGCAAAGTTTTATCTTTCTTTATCTAATAAAAAAATGGATATGATATTGCACATCATATATGGTACAAAGTAACAGTTGTTCAAAATCAATATATTTCCAGCGGGCGATACAAGGTGATATTCATCGACAGTTTTGGTGGCAACATTTGCTCTGTTCCCTGCTCTAAGAGACATATCACATGTTCCTAATGCTTTACTTCTCTTTAACTCTTGTAACATATTACAAATGTAGTATCCTGATCCGGTATCCAATACCCTGAATGTAGAGCAGTCTAAGAAACAGTTCTCAATAACTAACACACCCAAAGAAGATGTATCAGAATGCTCCTTCTTCAGTAAGGTTGTGTGTAAATCCTTGCATTCCCCTATCTCATGCCTTGACTCATGACAATTGTCATATGGTTGAGCGAACCAATGCTCCCCGGCCCAGTATAATAAGCGAGTTCGTTCAATACATCTATATTATTATCTTGATTAAGGCATGACATGGTCTCTACATGGAGAGAAAGAGAAGAAACACTTTAGCGTGCGCTCTTGTAAAATTAGAATGGTTATTATCTTATTTAATTTGGATGGCTCCCATTATTTTTATCAATTCTTCCTCCAAACCCTAAAAGGAAAAATTAGTCGGGATTAATTACACCCTACAAGTTCGCTAACCGGTCAGCCAGGCCAGTGTTGGTACTCCGAGAGAGTCTTCCCGTGCTTTCGCACGGAACTAATTAAATAACCTCGTTTCCTCAGAGGCATAATCCCGTTAACATCTTTTTAGACACCTACTGGATTAGCTAATTGTAAAGTGGAAAACTCTCCCGGGAGTAACACTTACTCGCAGTGGGTATCGGGATCCAACTATCATATAGAAGATAAGCAATCTCATTACAAATTTCAACACTTAAAATTCCTGATAATGGTTTTTACCCCTAACGACCTATGACCTTGATGGAGGTCAACAAACCATAGGCCGCCAGTCAAGTTCTACCCGTCATTTCATGATCGATTCAAATTCACCCGCAAAAACCCTTGACGGAGGTCAACAAGGCTGTGTGACTGTCCCTACCGATCGCATCTATATGCTGCAGATAAGTATTACCCAGCTACCTTACACTGTGCATTGACGGAGGTCAACAAACATAGCACGAATACTAAACATTACCTATCTTAAATGGCGGAGGGCTACGGCTGTTTTAATGAAAACCTTTAACGTAATGAATTTGATATCATTGTAGAACCTTGTGATTTGAAAATGAGTGGTTTAAGAAACGCTTTAAATCAAGTAGTTTTCAAAACAATCGAGCGGGTTATAGCATATGCTAGTTTTTGCTAAAGAGGTCATTCCCTGTGAAGGGATATAGGCTCTTTCCTTATCGAATGAGGTGCTGGATATTCATAAATGATACCTCTATGCAAAGCAAAACCTAGAGCTGCCTTTTGAAAAATTTAGGTTCTACAACATCTTTTAGGTTTCTTATCTTTTCATTAATTTTATTAATAAAGTCCTATCATTTAAGTTCCTAACATCACAGAAGAAACGAAAATAAAACACACATATATGCCACCGTATTTGCCATAAGGACCCGGGTCTTCACCGTAAGGTTACTTAACTTACGGCAGGACGGGGTCAGGACTAGCGAGGATGCAAAATATATATACTGTCTACTAATATATCATATATATAAGTAGCATTCGTCTCACGCATTTATATAATCACATCACATCCAGCACAGCAGAAGAAAATATATGAAATATAGGATATACTAGGAATTCCGTGTTTTAGATTAAGCCATTAACGAAAACTCGGATTCCATGGTTGTGATGAATATCCAAGCCCACATCCCTAGACCCCTACGAGAGCAATAAGCATGCCTGCCAATTCTAGAGTTAGGCGACCGGTCTCGACTCCTCGAGATGGCTACCCACTGGACTCTAGAACCCGGTTACTTAAGCCCTTAGCCTTGGGTCTATTCTAATGCGGAAAATTAAATAATATACATCAAGGTGACTATATCCTCACTCTTGGATGTGCCCCAATAAAAGAATATTATATACAATAATTTACATGAATGAAAATGAAAAACTTTCACCTAACATAATCCCCCAGCTGTTCTTTCACGACGATCCAATATATCATATCGATATAGCAACAAAATAACATCACATGTCATCAACGTAAATAAAAATGTGTACCTCTATGTCATTGACATATAGAAATGAGATTGGGAATACCTCCACATATTACATTTACGGTCGCAAAAAAGAAATGAAAACTACAACAATTAGAATCCGCAACTGTAGATATCATAAACCCAGATTATCTCATAGTCTAAATTTCGTACCTAACCATAAAAACCTTACATTTAAATCTCGGATTGAAAACCATTTTCAATGATAAAGCCGGGGAATTCATTAAGATTCCTGGTGAATGAGTCGAAGGTTCGTTTGGAATATTAGGGGATGGCCGCACCCCCCGAGGCCATCATCAAAGTGGCCTTGGACGGGACACCATGGCCGCGAGCACCTAAGTGGATGTTCTTGGACATGGGGTTCTCCCATAGTCTCTTTGTCAGGACTATGGGGTGCGACTTTCCTTTAGTATCTCCCAGCGAGTTTTCATGTACGTTATGAAATTACGACGGAGTTTTGATCTAAATCTAAACTCTGTGGTAATCTATCAAGTGAGGCTAAAAATTTAGATTTATACAACTAGTTTTTGCAAAACTAATTAATATGGATTCTAAAAATTGCATCAAACAACCAAAAATTTTAAACGGCGTTAACAATTCGATCGACTTTCATTTCAACTTCAATAAGCAGAGAGCTCAACCACTTGAGCCCCAACTAAAGCACCCAGAAAACCCATTTCCTCAAATTACAGCCTCAGAAGAAAATTGGAGCCGAAAACCTACCAAGTCGCGGCGGATCCGCCGCCGACGCCATAGTCTTGGCCACAGATCCGCGACGCTTTGATTGATTTATGGGCCATATTTTCTAGTGGGCCTATAAAAAATCCTGCATGATTTTCAAAGAATTTTTATTTTGAAAAATATCACAGTTTTAAAAAATGGATAAAGAGGTGTTTTAGTCGAAATGAAACGATCGATCGAACACTTTAATTTCGTCCAAACATCACCTAAGCCTCTAGTTTGGCTATGATACCATGAAACTAGATACTAGTATCTCTACTAAGGTTTTAACAAGAGCAAGTATGCAATTTTAAAAATTCTACAGGGCTAAGTCTACATGCTAGGATCGAACTAAAGGTTTAAGGCAAAAAGAAAGCAAAAGGAGTTTAACTAAGTGATAAAGAGCTACAACCATATAGTCACTATTAGAGACTGTATGGAACGATCTCTAAAAAATAATGAACAGTCCCTAATGTATATTAGCGACCGTTTATATTTTAAACGGTCGCTAAAAACGGTCGCTGATTGGGTGGTCGCTGATACATATATTAGTGACCGTAAATGAACGGTCTATAATAAGTACGGTCACTAATAGATGTATCAGGGACCGTTTCCACCGGTCGCTAATAAGCAGACACGTAGATATCTCAACGAATTTACCTGTTTCCTAATATCTGCGAACGGTCGCTGATGAGGTATTAGCGACCGTTCATGTAGCTTATACGGTCGCTAATAACTATTTTTCCTAGGAAAAAAATTATAGAAAAATTCTATATTCAATACAATAATACACAACACTATAATAGCATTTCACATACAAATCAATATATATGCACAATCCACAACATATCCACCAAGATCAACAACAAATACGGGCACATACGCATACAAACCAACATATAAACCTTATCCACGATATATCCATCAATATCAACAACTCAATCAAACACATATGAACTAAATTTTTAATAAACAAGCATACATAAACTAAATTGTTTTGAATACGAACAACACAATACATACGCTATATATATGTCCAACAATATGAAAAAATCTCCAAATCACTTGCAATCGCAGCTCACTCAACCCTGTTAATCGAAATAAATAAATATATAAATATATGAACTCAAATCATAATCTTTGAAACAATGTTAGCTATATTAACACATATATATACTTACCTCACTAACTCCTGCCACTTCCATCGTCAAAACATAATCCTTTCGCCGTTAACTTATAAGAACCTTACGAATACACAAAATAAATTTTAAATATCAAAACTCAACACAGTTTAATTGTTTGCTCAAATTTCTGTAAATAACAACTATACGTACCTTACTAACTCCCACCACTATCATCGCCACCAAAAGCTCGTCTTGAATAATATCGATTCACATCGTCGAAGTCCTCCTGCGAAAAAAGTTACCTAATAACCCTCTCTGTGGGGTCGGCTGATCAGGGTTATACGGTTCCTGTGGCGGACGGTTAGAGTAATAAGGATCTTATGGCAGAAGCGGAGGCCGAGAGTATGTCACGACCCGAAATAGCATGTGACTGGCACTTGAATCATGTGAAGTCTGTAGGACCCCACCTAATCCAAGTAAGCCAAAAACCCAGAAATCTAAACCATTTAAAAAGAGAGTGAAGGAAAAGTTCATTTAAAAGTTAACATATAAATTTACTTTGAAAGTCGTAGTAAGCATTTTTAAAACGTCGAATCTTTTCAGAAATTTCGGTAGAGTTTCCTTTGTAAATACTGTCCCCAAACGGATACAAACATGTATAATATAAAGGCATCCCCAAGCGGGAGCTAGCTCTTCGCCAATTGGCGGACACAACCACGCAATCAATATAATATACAACGCCGAAGCGCGGGGATCAAAACTCAGAAGAAAACCAAAGCCCACCAGAAAACCATAATAATACAAGCACGACACTAAGGTCGAAAGAATATACAATGGTCTTCTAAGTCTATAAATTTATACAAGTCTGGTTGATGGTGTTACTAGATACAACTGAATATAAATATAAATAAAATACAATGGGGGTCACGATGAGAGTGAACCTACCTACCAAAGCAATCACCCGGAAAGGAGCAGTGTGCCAGCAAGCCGCAATGAAACCTGAACGGCAGAACCTGCAAGAAACTGTGGCACAACGGGGGTGAGTTGCCAACTCGTGAGTAGAAAACATCACCGAGCAGAAATTGCATGTATGACTCTATCCTAGGTCATACGATAGTAATATCCTCAAAATAATATAGCCTGAAGCATAATATAATGGCAAGGGTAAACATCTATACATAAGTGTAATACCAAGTGCTCGTGTCAGTGCCTCAGGTAGCAACATATCATATATATGATATATGAATGCATGAATACAGAATACATCTAAATGAGAAAACTGTTTTCTTAATTTAGTAAGATTTCTGTATATAAAAATCGAGGTATCATCAATGAAATCAACATAGAATCCGTGTCAAGTATCGACACAAAACATATATCCCAATATCCAATATCTCGGGCTCCGGCAATCCGGACTGGCCCCTATCATATGATCTCAATATCCCAATATCTCAATATTTCGGGCTCCGGCAATCTGGACTGGCCTATGGGCTTCGGAAATCCGGACTGTCCCAAATATCAAATCTCACGACAACATCGGTATCCTCCAGATATCCGCCGCGTCATAAATAATCGGTCGGTAGTGCTCCCCTGCCAGGCTCAACGCCATCATCTGCAACCATTTTGCCCCGGGGTACCGCACCGGGTCAACCATGCATCCGCAGACGGTTCCTCCTCCTCCTCGAATCGGGTGTATGATATTGCTCAAGAGCCGAGAAAACTCATGGTGGACATATCTCATATCATATCATGAGAAAACCGTAAATTTCTATTTTTAGAAATGATAATCGGTTTATAAAATCCTTGCGGTTTCTCCAAACCCAGAAATCTTATGGAAATCCGAAATCTCAAAATCGCGATGTCAATAAACAATGAATACTGGCATAAAGCCCCATCATATTGCATAACAAATGAATATACACATGCATGAAATATCACAGTAATAAATGCAATGTCTAAACTAGCATATGAAAGCAAGCGCACTAGTACTATGTCGAAACTATCAGCTAGCAATTTAGACCAATGAAGCAGTGTTTTCTAATGTGTACGTGACATGAAAATTACCGATGATCATGTGTGTGAGCCGGCAAGCAGGTGTATGTGGAGCATACGCATCATCGGTAATGGTGCTGGTGTCCTGACAGCATGGGTTCATAGTAACTAAAGAAAACACATTTATAAGCATGCGATGCGATGAGAACATGAAAGTAACGGAAAATGAATAGTAAACCCAACATTGGAGAATATACATTTCTAAGTACGAGTCATACTGTTTTGGTTATTGAAATAGCGCGAATCGTGGGTTTTAGAAAATAGGGCATGTCTTTAAAATACCCACTTTTCGTCAGTTTTGAAAATAGGTATGACTCGAGCCCAGTCTAATATCTACCTGATAAACTACAGGATTAATCGAAAGGGTAAGGAAATCCACCTAAGTCTGAGTCATTATATATATCTAGTAGTCGGTGATCCCGCCTCAATAGCGTCACATACGCTAAAATATATAATACGACATTCTCGAGTCAAGAGTGCAGATCAATCATCATATTTATACATCGTACGGAAAAATCCATCGTACGGCATCCCAAATCGTGGTACGGGTCAATATCACATATAACTCATAATTTATCTGGTATCAATATCATCATATCATGAATAGGGGTATTGATCTAAAGTCTAGTACATTCCGGTACCATTATACATATATCCGCGTATGAATAAAACACATCGCCTATCGATCCACTATACTATTATGTAGTATAACATAACATGACCCAAATCACATCACCGATCTCACAGCATCATGCCCAAACACATCGACTCATCTCCAAGTATCATATACTATCATCATCATCCGTGTATATGTATACATATATATACACATACTCACATACATATATATATATATATATATATATCCCTATGTACGCACAAGAAAGTCAAATGTGTGTGTGTGTGTGTGTGCATGTCTGCCAATCTTTACTCTAGGGTTTCGCGACTAAGAAACTAAACTAAGTTACTATCTTCCGAATATGCTAACACTAACCCAAAATCACCTAAAACATTACTTGCTAAGTATACACATCTCATAAAACACAAGTGTGTGTGTGTGTGAGTGTGTATCATAACACATTCGTGTGCTACGATACAAAACTGCGGGGGTGCTATACGCCATCCACCTGACTTCCCCCGTAGATATATATCTACTCACCTTTATCCTTGCTTGCCGAAGTCGATGACGCTACGCTCATCCTTGTTGTTCAAAGTCCACTCGAGGGTACCTACATATATACACACAAAGTATCGTAAACCAAAATCGCGGATAAAAACCAAAACGGCACACGAAACACACATAGGTTAGAACCTATGGTCTACGCATGCAAGAATAACCCAACAACTCCCGATACCAACGTACAAACGTCAAGTGACCGAGACAAAACACAAATACTAAAATCCAAGTCATAAATAGTCGCAAAACCAAAGCAACAACATAAGAAAACACTTCCAGATTTTATTTCATGTGAAATTAGCCAATTTTGCATATGTGGAGGGTCTAATTTACTGAAAATGGAGCCTCAGACCAAACACGAACCATTTTTACTCTACCCAGGCCGCAATTTGCAGCCAATGGGAATATATTTGCGGCCAAGGTTTGGGGTTTGGGTAACAAGTCTTCAGGGTAGCTTCCAGGTTGCCTGCTTGTGTCACAGTAATCGCTATATATTTTTCCAGGTCTCCGAGCCATAGCAGATTTCTAAAGTCATCACTATTCCTACACAAAACCGATGTCGGGGATTTCTAAGTTCATGACTTAGGGTTCTTATCTCTGATTATGTCCAGGTTTTATCAATAAAGGGGTTGTAGTCACTTAGAATACCTCAATTGCACCATCACAATTCAAAACAAACCCTAACATCATTTTGGAATTTTCCAAGTTCACTAATCTACACTTAATCACTTCTAAACTAAATTAGATGCTAAGGTAATTGAAATACTACCCTAATGATGAAAGAATTGCCTCACTTGGCAACTCAAGAAAATTCTTGAGTTTCCCCAAGTGCTCAAAATCCAAACTTGTTTGGTTCTCCATGCTTGTAGTGAGCTTTTGCACATTTTTGGTGAGGGGAAGATGATGTTTTGATGTGTTTTAGGGGGGTGTAGTGAGGAGGTAGAGGAGGTGGGGGAGAGAGGGCAGCCATGATGAGGAAGAGGAGGGAAATGTTGAAAGGAAAATGAAAGAGGAAAATGAGACCAAGGTCAAGAGAACCCCTCACCCTCTCTCTCTCTCTTCTCTCTCTTGCCCATACCCCCTTGTCTTCCCATGCCACAATTAAAAATTCTTTTCCTTTATCTTTTTTCTTCTCATTTTTAAAAACAAAGCCATGCTTGGAAAAATAAAAAGTCATGGTAGAAAAGAAATGTAACAAGTATTTTTTTGAAAAAGTAACATGGTGCATGTCATGAAGCTTAATCAAGATAAATGCATAATTAGTGATTATTAATCAAGTTTAAAAATAACTTGCTTATAATAAATATTAAAAATTTATAATTTGCCTAAATCATATAAATCCCTCCAAAAATCACCATTCAATTCGTCGGGGCTCCGAAAATACTAAAACATTTCAGTAAAATGATCAATTCGTCGGGGCTCCGAAATCATAAATACATAAAACACATCGTAGCGCAATGCATGCGCATGGAAACGAGTATATAACTCAAAAATCAAAACTCCGTCCAGCATCCCGCAATTATCGGAGTTATGGTGAAGACACCAAAGTCAAAGTCCAATACGAAAACCAACATGATATACATCAAAACTACAACATGTACGCATCGTTGTAAACTCGTCAAAACATCTGAAACAAATGCATACCAAAACTTTTTCAAGTCGCTGTGCGATGCGCGTATCACAGCACAAGTAGCGGACGTTTAGTGTAAGAAAATAACTATATATATATATATATATATATATATATATATATATATATATATATGACCTTGTTTAACACACACGTCCCGCCGTTTTGAAAATGATTTAGAAGGGTTTCCTTGTAAAACGTTTCGTGTCATCTAGGACACATAGGTAAATACTGAGACTATAACTCCTTTTTGGAAATCCCTTCGGTAACTATCGATGCATGCAAAAACATATTCAGGTACTCTCCTTTGACTAGTCCTGTTCAGTTACTATACCAAATAGTAAATATCATAAAACATACTGCTCCAAAAGTAACCAATCCCAAAATGTGTATAAGAATGTCGCGTGCGTCTGGTGCGCACAGAAATCGAAATCAATGAATGTGCCATGCAAGTGCACAGAAACAAAATCTAAGTACAACGGGTGTGCATGAAAACACCTGTCAAGGGCAACGAGTGTGCCTGACAATAATATCGGGTGCATCTGATATGCACAAGGAATCCCGATTTAGTGCATCTGGTGTGCACCAAAACTGCATCAAGCACGTCAAGTATGCGCAAGAATCCAAATCAAGTGCACAAGTGCACGAAACAAATATCGAATATCACAATCGAAATCGACGGTATACAACACATCTCAATCCAAATCAGGTATACCGTGGTATATAATCTCACAACCACGTGCATCAGCTTGCACAAAATCGAATCAAAATACTGAAGTGCATGAAACTACACCGAAGGCACAAGTCAAATCACATGCATCCATAGGCATAAAATCAAAATCAAACATCTCGAATGACATCAAATCGAAGTCGAGTGCAACTGTGGTGCACAAATCCCAATCATGCAAATAAATCGCCCATAAACACCGAAATCCAAAATAACGGACACGTAATATTCGAATCACCAAATCTCAAATCGTAACACTGTCGTCGATATGTCCTTCCTTCACAGTCGAGAAGGTGTCGGTGGATCCAAAGCTAGCAGAGAAAGATAACTACTTGCCTCCTTTTCATGGTCTAGTGCCTTGTGCCCTTAGGCTCTCGTCTCTCACTGTGAATTTTCCAGTTACACAACTCCTCGGCTCAACGGCCCAATAAGGAAAAGATGACGGAAACAGTCCCGCTCTGGCATATCCTCTAAAGATCTCTTGCCAACTATCATGGTCGCTCACAATATGTCTCATCGATGATGCCGAACTCTGGCCTACTGGGTGTGCATAATATGAGCGATCCTGGGTCCAAGTCTTCTCATGTAGTATTTCCAAAAAGATCTTGTCGGGGTCTCTCCCAAATCTCGTTTCTGCCGAACTGCCCAGAAGTTATCACCCTTTACTAAATACATTCTTGTTCCAGAACGGATGCATACTCATCATAACTCCTTCTAGAAGATATATCCATATTCAATGCCTCTGCATGCGTATCACATCTCTGATGTCAACGGAGTGGAACGTTATCTCGTCGAAATCTCGTACGAACCTCTTACTCCACTTTTCTCTAATGTCGACTGATTCAGACTCGTCACTTCGTACCTGTATAGACTGCGCTACAACGGCTATACTCATACCTAGAGTCCCCCAAGTAATGTATCCCATCACATGATATCCGGACGACGTCGAACTTTTCGATCGATTCATCAAAGTCCCATAATTCCCCGAGAGCTCAACCCTTGAGTACAGTTTAATAATATGCAGTACATGCCACAGTACCTATGGACCAGCCATAGAAGGGCAAACCCAAGCCTCACTAATGGCATCGCGGAACTGCCGTAAATCCTAAGGTTCAAAAGCGTTCCCATGGTCATTATGTCGAGTTAGGGTTTCATTCTTCTAGAGGGTCCACAGAATTACTTGTATATTTTTCCGAATACCTTAAACTTGGAAAAAAGGGTTTCTGACATTTGTTCGTTCCTATCGACTCTCAACGTACCTGCGTGTAATATTTCAGAAAATATAAAATATTATTTTTGGAATTTAATATTAAAATAATATATTTCGCGAAAACTACCCGATTTGCGAAATTGGGGTTTTCGTAAAAAAATATAAATGTATACCAATAATTGTGAAATAATTAGAAATTAAAATGGTTTTCTTCATTTAAATATATATTTATCGGATTTGGCATTTTTAAAATTTATTATATGCAGTTTGGATAATAACCCGATTAGTGCACTGCTGATCGCGATTAGGCCAAATCAGTGTTTCTACAGTTTTCCATGGCCAGTGCATCATGTCATGTTACGTTTTGATTACATGTTATTTCTTATGTTGTTTTGGGGTATTATGTGTGTTGGTTTTAAAAAAAATTAAAAGAAAAGAAAATGAGAAGGGTAGAAGAGTAAAAGAGTGAGAGTGAGGGTGAGAAAAAGATAGGGTGGGGCAGTCATCATAACTCCTCCCCATTATTTTTCCATCTCCTTCATCCTCAAGTTTCCCTCCACCTCTACCCAAAGAATCATCTCAATTTCTTCATCCAAACCCTAAACCCCTTTCATTAAAGTTGATCCTCTCTTCACCATCTACACTTTGGACCCATCAATGTTGGATTTTGAGGACTTTGGGGAGCTAGGGTTTTTCTTGGGTTGCCCAAATAAGGTAAGAATTCTTCCATCTAGTTTAGTTTAAAGTCTAATAGCACCCTATAGTAATTTAAAGTTAAATTGGTATTGATTAGTGATGTTAGAAAATTTCTAGAGAAGGGTTTGAGTGTTGTGTGGATTGGGTGATGCCTAGTGGCAGTTTACAAGACCCTAGAGATTGATTCTTGACCTGGACCAGTGACCAAACCCCAAAATACAAACTTTGGATTTGTCGATATCTGGGTTTTGTGGATTTAGTGATGGTATTTAGAGATCTGGGATGACCCGAGACCATTGTAAAAGATGTTCCCTTGACCATGAGAGGTGCAGGCAACCATGAATCACCCCCTGAAACCTGAGCCCCTACCCCCTTAATATGGCCGCAGATTTAAGTATATTGGCTGCAAATTGCGGCAATGTCGGGGCAATTTCGTATGATTTTTGTACCATAGCTTCCTTATCAGATATCTAGACTAACCCCATGTGCAAAATCCCTTAGTTTTTCCTATAGAGAAATCTGGGAAGGGTTTTCCTGGGTTGGTGTTTTCGTGTTTTACGATTCTGAATTCTTAGGTTTTGGTATTTGGTATTGTATTTGGTTGTTGGGCGTTTGAACATCAACAACAAGGATTTTGCTTGGTTGTTTCGCATGCGAGGCTATAGGTTCTAACCTATAAACGCACCGTGTGCCGTATTGATTTTCCGAACTCGATTTAATAGCATTTGTGATATGTGTTGATATTGTAGGTACCTTAGTATGGATTCCAAGGCGACGAAGCGTGGCGTCATCGACTTCGGCGAGCAAGGATCAAGGTGAGTAGATCTATATCTACGGGGGAAGTCGGGTGGATGGCGTATAGCACCCCCGCAAGTTTTGATGGAAACCGATTTATAGAATACGGTTAAGGAACCCTAGACTAGAAAACTATAGGATATGGCTAGAGAAACCATATTAGAAAGTTAGGAATAGGGTTAAGGAATTAATAGGAGATAAGATATACCATGACTAAAATAATAACTTAGGGTTTAGGTGACATGATATGATAGATATATTTAAGTAGTTGTTAAGAGAACCAATAGGAGATTATCGTGGCATAACATAAGGTTGATAATATACGACTTTAGATTGACAAAATGACTTGATGATATGTTGGTATACGGATGCGAGTCGATATGAGATGATTGATACCTTACCGGTCCCATGATCCGAGATTGAGGCGGACGTGACCTGAGAGATAGGTGTGTGTGTGTATATATATATATATGGATAATGTTGTGAATCTTGAGTGATAAGCCGTATGAGACGTGAGGTCCGTACCCTCCTTGTCATATAGGTTGTTTGGATCCCAAACTGTTTAATGACGCCGTACGATGAGTTACCGTACGTAATGAGTTAATTGATGATTGATCCGTACCCTTGACTAGAGGAGGCCGATTGATAGATTCACCGACTCGGTCATGTTAGATACGTATACCTTATACCTTTTGGCTGCCGATTTACTTTATGCAACATTCATGTCATTACCATTGCATTTCATATACCTGTGTTAGTACACCTGCACCATTATCGATGATGTGTATGTCAAACTTACACAGATTTGCCGGCTCACACACTTCATCATCGATAATTGCTGTAACGTTTCAGAAATCGTTTTGCGAATTTTTCCGTTTTAGGGCAAAATTGTCGGTTTTTCCCGTTTTAACCCGATTTCGATCAAACGTCCGTTTAAGCTTACCGGAACCTAGTTTAGCTAAAATAAAGCTTGTGCACAAACTTTAGGGGTATTTGGGAGGTTTTGGTTCAGATAAAAAATTTTCCCAAATAAAATATTATTTTAGCCGGTAAAATACGCGCGTAAATCGGGAAAATTTTTCTAAATGAAAATTTTTGGGAATCATCACTAAAATTATTTTAGAACTTCTTTTTAAATATCTAGATATTTTTTGGTCAAAGGGAATTATTTTTTAAAAAAGAAAAGAAAATGAATAAAAGGTGGCATTTTTGCATTAAATGTGCATTAATTGTTTTCTTTTGATAGAAAATTCCACACACTTCACCAAAAATCCCCCCATTCTCCCCTTGGCCGGCCCTTCCTTTCCCCTTGCTTCCCTCCATCATTTCCACCCATTTTCAACTCATTTTTCATCAAATAAATTATGAAAAATCCAATTTAATTCATACAAATTCAAATATAATCATTTTTCCTTCATTTCCTTCACTAATCCTTCATGGATCTTCATTAAAGCTTGGTTTTTGATGCTAAGATGTTGGATTAAGTTTCATTTTGTGTTCTTGGGGAGGTATAATTCTTACCTTAATCCTTTTATATTTGCTTTAATCTGATTCTAGCTAGTTTAGTTAGCTAATTATGTGTTTAGTTTAGTTTTTATATTATGATTAATTCATTTATTTTTGGTTTAAGAAATTCATGTTAGGGTTAAATTTTGTTTATGTGTTTAGTGTTCTTTTGAAGTGTTAATTTGTGTTTTGGAGAAGATTAACCTAGTAGAAAATGTTAATTTTTGTTAATGATCACTTTGTTTAATTATGCAATTAGCTTACTAGGTTTTTGCTAAACCATAATTAGCGAGTGTTAAAAATATAGGAATGGTTTAGATAGCTTAGTTAAGCTATTTTAAGGTGTTTGTTATCGCTAGATATGCATTAGCTTGAAACTAGTGCGGAATTTTGCGATAGGTTGCTTACTAGATTTCGGGATTTTTCCGACATGGGTTCGATTGGTCGTTGCGAGATTATATCTATTGTATTTCTCGTAATTCTTGTGTTGTGTTGCGCGATCGGGACGATCGGGGTCCAGTCATGGTGTTTTGTAGTTTAGCGACCCCAATTAAGGTTTTTGGCCGGTATCGTGCGCGATAGATGCGCTAAACGTGCAGTGTAATTTTCCGGGCGTTTTCATCGCGTTTCATTGTCTTTTCGTCGATGCAGGATATTTGCTTATGTGTTGTGTTTGTGAAATTTTAGGTTCGCAAGCGGGGACTTCGGACGCTACGACAAGGGGAAAACAGGTGGTAGGCTTCACCTAGCTTGGAGTGTTGGTGAGTAGATTTAACATCTACAGGGGAATCGCCCGCATGGCGTTATGCGTCAGGGCTAGAGATTTTATTACTTGTCGTATATTCTACGTTATTGTTAGAATTGCGCCTTTACCCTATTACTTAGATGTAGTTGTGCCTGGACTAGTAGTAGTAGGACACTGCACATATTATTGACGATTCATGTTGCACGAGCACTGATTATATGCTACACACACCGTCAATAATTGCCATGTCACACGCAAACCACTTATAGATGTTATATTGCTTGGTTAGGGACACTGTGACTTCGATTCATACTGCTTATCATATATGGCATTTAGCATACCTGTATTCCTATAGAATATTGTACCATTAGTGATAGATACATACACACTCCCTGTCATAGCTACAGGTATACCTTGCATATACTGTTCTTATACCCAGGGGGTATACTATATCATTGCTTATAGGTAGACACATTATCTTGCTATACCTTATTGATTTCACATACATCTGGTTTTAGCTACATGTTTACCTTCAGTTGATGTTATTTAGAAGTGGATAAATAGGAACCGCATGATATTTGTATTAACTTGATGCAGTTAATTAGCGGTTTTTCCTTTATATGCTTGCATTTCAGATATTGCGCACATATTATATTCATGGATTTTCGCATTATTATATGGATTTTTCATGATGTTTTCTGGATTTGGGGATCGGGGTAGTTCATGAAATTATGCATTATTTGAAAGACCCGGTTTCCTTGATATTGATATTTCCGCAGCCACCATGAGATTTATCGGTTCTGATATATGCCCGATTCGAGGAGTGAGGAGGCACCGTCTGTGGGTACATGGTGGGGCTTGGGGGTACCCCGAAGCAAGAACGATTTCGCGGTGCTAGGCGATGAGGCTTAGGGGAACCATACCATCCGGTGACAGGACCAATGACTCATCGGCTATCAAGTGGATACCGACGGGAGTCATGTGCGTATGGATACGTCGAGAGGCGAGGGTCAGAGCTAGGCACTTGAGCTCTCGGGATAGCGTATGATACGTACCCATCATGGGGGCCAGTCATGGAGACAGCACCTGATGGATCAGCATTTCTGTGTCGATGCTTGGCACATTGGTTTCATGATATTTCTAATTACTCATTTGTATATATAACAGGGGATTGAGCCGCTGTTATATATACCCTTACACCAATATTAGGGGAATGAGACGCTAATATATGTGTATTGACCTCATCATATTTATTATGCCATTATATTTAGGATGTTAGAATTTTGCTGGAGATTTGATTCGGGATATAAGAGATTCATTTGAGATTGGATATTGGAGATATATGTGAGATATACCTGATATGGTACATACGAGATTTGTGAGATCCACTTGCTGTTGTACATTCGAGATATGTGAGATATACTTGATATGGTACATACGAGATATGCGAGATCCACTTGATGTTGTACATTCGATATATGTGATATATACTTGATGTTGTACATTCGATATATGTGATATATACTTGATGTTGTACATTCGATATATGTGAGATATACTTGATGTTGTACATTCGGGATATACGAGATATACTTAATATTGTGAAATTGAGGATAATGAAATACTTAGATGATATGAGAGCCAATTTGAGGGCTGATTTGAGGAATTAGGATTTGATTCGTCTTGATGGATGTGATCCTACCACGATGTCGGGATTCCGTGGAAATGACATATTTCACTCCATACCTCACCTTTATCTATTTGTGCACTGTTTCATGTATTAGGAGTACCTGTTAGTGTACCTTTCATGAGTGTTGCACATTTACATTCTCATACCCCCATTGCATGATTATTGCATACTGTGTCATATCATTATTGCTTTATATATATTGGTTGTACTTGTTAGTGTACTTTCCATTATTCTACATTCATATTACCTGTTGTTACTGTAAATTGCATATCTTAGATTCATACTGTACGTACATTCCTGCGATTACCTGCATATGTTATTTACTATTCACGAGTTGGCAACTCACCCCCGTTGTGCCACAGGTGTTACAGAGTGTTCCCCAGAGTAGTCGAGGCTGGCTATTCATCTATCTTCTTTTGCTACAGATACCGCATCGGCTCACAGTGTGCTGTTTTGTTCAGGTGGGTTTTGGTGGTTATCTGTATTTGTATTGTATATTCGTTGTATCTTGTACTCTCCATCTACTATTATGTTGTTGACTTAGAGATTTAGTGAGGACGATATTGTATAAATTGTGGATTTGTTGTCTTTTATACAGTTTCCTTTCTATCGTCTTCTTTTTCTTCGCTACGGCGTAGTATATTTGTTGTGGTGGTTGTTTTCCGCCTTTGGGCGTGGATTTGCTCCCGTTGGGGATGCTTTACATTATATTTATGTTGTACCCATTTTTGGGGTTGGTTTTTATAAAGGAGGTGCTGCCGAAATTTTCAAGAAACAAAATTAGACTTAAAGAATTTATATTTGAGATTTTTTTAAAGGTTTAAACAATGTTTCTTATCTTTTCTTGTCTTTTAATGGTTTAGATTTCTGGGTTTTGGCTTTCTTTTACTACGTTACGCTTGTAGACGTTGCATAGTATTAGGGACATCACGTGCCATTTTCGGGTCGTGACAAAGTTGGTATCAGAGCGCTAGGTTTTTACCTTACAGAGTGTAGGATGACCTTTATATGATGGAGTAGGTAGCTTAAGCAGAGTAACGTAGTGTGTGTATGTCTGCAGCATACTCATGATGCAGTACTCCGTCTAAAGTGACCTAAGTACAATTACTTGAAATTCCTTCCTTGATGATTCATATCCTTGTGATTCGATTTCCGTGTTCATATTGAATCCTATTCCTATTTATAGCCTTTGCCGACGATGACTATGGGGACTCAGTGAGGTGCAGCGAGGGCCGAGGTCAGTATTAACTCAGGGAAAGCGAGGACTGACCAGGATGGCACGCTCGTTCCACAGGTGCAGACGGATCCGCCTTCGACAGATAGTATCGCTAGGCTTGTGGCAGAGATGCAGGACTTGCGCCAGACGATGAGTTCTTTGGTGGAGACCATTCGAGCGCAGCGACTGGAGGTTGTCACCCCTGTTACCCAGTGTTCCTTGCGATCAGCACACAGCTTTCCGTCAGTTACATAGCACCAGTGGATGCAGCCCTAGTTGACGAGACACGTATTCCAGAGACTTTGCGAGTTCCAGGACAGTGGAGGACCAGTACCGGTGTGCCAGTCCAGGGACAGAGGCCTAGTCATCGAGACAGATTTCGTGACCGTCGTGGGAGTGGCAGAGGCTTAGGACGAGGTCAGTCGTTCAGCTCTCATCCCTTGGAGGGCCAGCAGCCGTCGTATGGATGTTTTCGATGCGGGAGCCTTCATCACTTCATCAGGGACTGTTCCTTAGCACCGCGTCAGAGTCGTGTTCTAAGAGGTCGTAGCCGCGGAAGGTTTGCTCTGAGGGGTCAGTCTGGCAGAGGAAGGGTTCTGACAGCTGCTGGTAGGAGGCAGACACCGGAGTTTGCTTCTACTCATTGGGACGCTCAGGCGTCCAATGCAGAGTTTTCAGGTATCCTTTATTCACATGTTCGTTTGATGTACTTGTTGGTTTTCACACTTTGTGCCGTGGTTGGGATGAGGATCGTGTTAGCTAGATCAGCCGTTTGTTGTGTTAACTTCTGTCAGCGATTCTTTTATTGCGCGGCACGTATTTCAGTCGTATGCCAATCGGTTAGGAGATTCATCCGTCACTTGATCCTTCTAGAGAGGTTGGATTTGACGTTCTCCTGGGCATGGATTGGCTAGCTACGTGTTAGGCGTCTGTGGACTACCGTGAGGAAACAGTCAGAAATTGTTTTCCCGGCGAGTCAGTTCTTGTTGTGCAGGTGGATAGTTGTGCCGCCTCTCACAACTTGAATTCAGCCTTTTTCGCTAGTCAGCTTTTGGAGGAGATGTCGTGGATTCTTGGCGTTTATTCGAGATACCGGAGCCACAGTGGGATTGTTGGACCGGGTTCCTTTCGTACAAGAGTTTTCCGACGTTCCAGATAAGCTGGCGAAGCTTAGGGAGCTTAAGGATCTGGTGCAGAGTTGTTGTTAGGGAGGTTTGTGTGTCCGAGTGTTTCGCTTTTGGGAGCTCCTATTTTTTTGTTCATCAAGGAGAAAGACGACAGAGTGCGGTTGTGGATTAATGGATCGTCAATTGAACCGGCTTACGGTGCAGATAGGTATCATTTACCTCGCATTGACGATTTCTTCGATCAGCTCCAGAGTGCGGGACTTTTTCTAAGTTGTTGGGATCAGGTCATCGTCGTTGCGGGTTCGGAGTGATGGCATTCCGAATACTGCTCTTATGCGTGCTATGGCTTTGTGTGTTTTGGTGGTGTCTTTGGACTCGCCAATGCCCTAGCAACATTCGTGGATATGATGCACCAGATTTCTTCAGGCCGTTTTTCGACAGTTTTGTTGTGTTTTTGACGACATTTTGGTCTTTTCTAGTGTGTCTTGAGGAACAGGAGCAGCAATTGAGGATTTGTTTTGCAGACATTGGTAGAGCCCCAGCTGTTTGCTAGGTTCTCGGAGTGTTCCTTCATGCTTGTTTGTGTTGACTCCTAGGTCTTATAGTTACGGGAGACGGTTTCTTATGGTTCCGAGGGAGGTCGTGACCGTACAGCTTAGGCCCAGACTTGTGTGCAGGACGGAGGTCCGCTGATTTTGGGCTTAGCAGGTTTTTGCCGCTGTTTCGTGCAGTATTATTAGCGTATTGCTGCACCGTTGACTGGAATGACCGGAATGGAGGTTTCTTTTCTTTGGACTGAGGCATGTGTACGGAGTTTTCGGCAGTTAGAGATTTGGTTAGCAACTGCATTAGTTCTTGCTTTTGGTTCGGGCGACTTTGTGATTTAACTGTAATGTTTCACGAGAGTGGCTCGATTTTGTGTGGTTGTGACACTGCCCGCCGACGCTCGTTCGTTAGAGATACTTGAGTATACTCGGATGGGTAATGATTCAGAGTCTTTGATTATAACAAGGGTGTGCTAAGTTAGGAATGCGTTTGTGTACCTGATTTTATCGGGTAGGGACGTGGAATCCTAGAGCAAGCACATCAGTCAATTCTCTATGTTCATTCAGGTTCCGCCAACATTGACGTGACTTGTGAGATAGTTACGGGTGGACAGGAATGTAAAGAGAAATTTCAGGGTTCGTTTCAAGGTGTTTGTCTTGTTGTGTGTTTGTGTTAGTTGTTGTCGGTAGTTGGGGATCGTCACTAGCCATTGTTAGGGTTCTCCTTCGATAGTTGTTATCAGGAGATACTCTAATCGGCAACCTTTAGGTTTAGTTAGGTCGTGTCGATCACCAATCTGTTTTTTGACTCGGCGTAGTAGGATTTTGGGACCTCAGCTAGTCTCTAGACTTCGGAGATGATCCAGTTGGTTCAGGTCAGGATAAGTAGCCCAGTGCAGACAGAGGTCTTATGTCGACCGTGTTGGTCGTAAACTTGAGTTCACAGTGGGGAGATCATGTATTCCTATGGATTTTTCCGATGAATGACGTGTTGAGTTTTGGGAAGCTTATCCCAGAATTTTAGGTCCTTTTGAGATCCTTTAAGCGAGTTAGTTCGTTGCCTTTAATTTGGCACTTCGGCCCAGATTTTGTTTATTCACCCCGTATTCTTTGTGTTGATTTTTGCAATTACCTTCATGACTTCCCACATGATTCAGCATCAGACCATTTAGTTTTGACGTGATCTTTTCGTTCACCGGCAGCCAATGGTGTAAATGGTTCGGCAGGTGAGGAAACTTCGGTCAAGGGTCTTGCTATCTGTGGAGGGTTTTTCTTGGACGTAGCCGTTTTGTGAAGTGATCACTTGGGAGGTTGCGAGCGAGATTTGGGAGTTTTGTACTCATCTTCTTGAAGGTACGCGTAGATGAATTTTAATTCGAGGACCGAATTTTTTTAAGGGGGGAAGATTGTAATGTTTCAGAAATCGTTTTGCGAATTTTTCCGTTTTAGGGCAAAATTGTCGGTTTTTCCCGTTTTAACCCGATTTCGATCAAACGTCCGTTTAAGCTTAGCAGCACATAGTTTAGCTAAAATAAAGCTTGTGCGCGAACTTTAGGGGTATTTGGGAGGTTTTGGTTCAGATAGAATTTTTTCCCAAATAAAATATTATTTTAGTCGGTAAAATATGCGCGTAAATCGGGAAAATTTTTCTAAATGAAAATTTTTGGGAATCATCACTAAAATTATTTTAGAACCTTCTTTTTAAATATATAGACATTTTTTGGTCAAAGGGAATTATTTTTTAAAAAAAGAAAAGAAAATAAATAAAAGGTGGCATTTTTGCATTAAATGTGCATTAATTGTTTTCTTTTGCTAGAAAATTCCACACACTTCACCAAAAATCTCCCCATTCTCCCCTTGGCCGGCCCTTCCCTTCCCCTTCCCTCCATCATTTCCACCCATTTTCAACTCATTTTTCATCAAATAAATCATGAAAAATCCAATTTAATTCATACAAATTCAAATATAATCATTTTTCCTTCACTAATCCTTCATGGATCTTCATTAAAGCTTCGTTTTTGATTCTAAGATGTTGGATTAAGTTTCATTTTGTGTTCTTGGGGAGGTATAATTCTTACCTTAATCCTTTTATATTTGCTTTAATCTTATTCTAGCTAGTTTAGTTAGCTAATTATGTGTTTAGTTTAGTTTTTATATTATGATTAATTCATTTATTTTTGGTTTAAGAAATTCATGTTAGGGTTAAATTTTGTTTATGTGTTTAGTGTTCTTCTGAAGTGTTAATTTGTGTTTTGGAGAAGATTAACCTAGTAGAAAATGTTAATTTTTGTTAATGATCACTTTGTTTAATTATGCAATTAGCTTACTAGGTTTTTGCTAAAACATAATTAGCGAGTGTTAAAAATATAGGAATGGTTTAGGTAGCTTAGTTAAGCTACTTTAAGGTGTTTGTTATCGCTAGATATGCATTAGCTTGAAACTAGTGCGGAATTTTGCGATAGGTTGCTTACTAGATTTCGGGATTTTTCCGACGTGGGTTCGATTGGTCGTTGCGAGCTTATATCTATTGTATTTCTCGTAATTCTTGTGTTGTGTTGCGCGATCGGGACGATCGGGGTCCAGTCATGGTGTTTTATAGTTTAGCGACCAGAATTAGGGTTTTTAGCCGGTATCGTGCGCGATAGATGCACTAAGCGCGCAGTGTAATTTTCCGGGCGTTTTCATCGCGTTTCGTTGTCTTTTCGTCGATGCAGGATATTTGCTTATGTGTTGTGTTTGTGAAATTTTAGGTTCACAAGCGAGGACTTCGGAGGCTACGACAAGGGGAAAACAGGTGGTAGGCTTCACCTAGCTTGGAGCGTTGGTGAGTAGATTTAACATCTACAGGGGAATCGCCTGCATGGCGTTATGCGTCAGGGGTAGAGATTTTATTACTTGTCGCATATTCTACGTTATTGTTAGAATTGCGCCTTTACCCTATTACTTAGATGTAGTTGTGCCTGGACTAGTAGTAGTAGGACACTGCACATATTATTGACGATTCATATTGCACGAGCACTGATTATATGCTACACACACCGTCAATAATTGCCATGTCACACACAAACCACTTATAGATGTTATATTTATTGGTTAGGGACATTGTGACATTGATTCATACTGCTTATCATATATGGCATTTAGCATACCTGTATTCCTATAGAGTATTGTACCATTAGTGATAGGTACATACACACTCCCTGTCATAGCTACAGGTATACCTTGCACATACTGTTCTTATACCCAGGGGGTATACTATATCATTGCTTATAAGTAGACACATTATCTTGCTATACCTTATTGATTTCACATACATCTGGTTTTAGCTACATGTTTACCTTCAGTTGATGTTATTTAGAAGTGGATAAATAGGAACCGCATGATATTTGTATTAACTTGATGCAGTTAATTAGCGGTTTTTCCTTTATATACTTGCATTCAGATATGGCGCACATATTATATTCATGGATTTTCGCATTGTTATATGGATTTTTCATGATGTTTTCTGGATTTGGGGACCGTGGTAGTTCATGAAATTATACATTATTTGAAAGACCCGGTTTCCTTGATATTGATATTTCTGCAGCCACCATGAGATTTATCGGTTCTGATATATGCCCGATTCGAGGAGTGCGGAGGCACCGTCTGTGGGTACATGGTGGGGCCCGAGGGTACCCCGAAGCAAGAACGATTTCGTGGTGCTAGGCGATGAGGCTTAGGGGAACCATACCATCCAGTGACAGGACCAAAGACTCATCGGCTATCGAGTGGATACCGACGGGAGTCATGTGCGTATTGATACGTCGAGAGGCGAGGGTCAGAGCTAGCCACTCGAGCTCTCGGGATAGCGTATGATACGTACCCATCAGGGGGGCCAGTCATGGAGACAACACCTGATGGATCAGCATTTCTGTGTCGATGCTTGGCACATTGGTTTCATGATATTTCCAATTACTCATTTGTATATATAACAGGGGATTGAGCCGCTGTTATATATACCCTTACACCAATATTAAGGGTATGGGACGCTAATATATGTGTATTAACCTCATCATATTTATTATGCCATTATATTTAGGATGTTAGAATTTTGCTGGAGATTTGATTCGGGATATAAGAGATTCATTTGAGATTGGATACTGGAGATATATGTGAGATATACCTGGTATGGTACATACGAGATATGTGAGATCCACTTGCTGTTGTACATTCGAGATATGTGAGATATACTTGATATGGTACATACGAGATATGTGAGATCCACTTGATATTGTACATTCGATATATGTGATATATACTTGATGTTGTACATTCGATATATGTAATATATACTTGATGTTGTACATTCGATATATGTGAGATATACTTGATGTTGTACATTCGGGATATACGAGATAAACTTAATATTGTGAAATTGAGGAGAATGCGATACTTAGATGATATGAGAGCCAATTTGGGGGCTGATTTGAGGAATTGGGATTTGATTCATCTTGATGGATTGTGATCCTACCACGGTGTCAGGATTCCGTGAAAATGACATATTTCACTCCATACCTCACCTTTATCTATTTGTGCATTGTTTCATGTATTAGGAGTACCTGTTAGTGTACCTTTCATGAGTGTTGCACATTTACATTCTCATACCCCCATTGCATGATTATTGCATACTTTGTCATATCATTTTTGCTTTATATATATTGGTTGTACTTGTTAGTGTACTTTCCATTATTCTACATTCATATGACCTATTATTACTGTAAATTGCATATCTTAGATTCATGCTGTACGTACATTCCTGCGATTACCTGCATATGTTATTTACTATTCACGAGTTGGCAACTCACCCCCGTTGTGCCACAGGTGTTACAGAGTGTTCCCCAGAGTAGTCGAGGCTGGCTATTCATCTATCATCTTTTGCTACAGATACCGCATCGGCTCACAGTGTGCTGTTTTGTTCAGGTGGGTTTTGGTGGTTATCTGTATTTGTATTGTATATTCGTTGTATCTTGTACTCTCCATCTACTATTATGTTGTTGACTTAGAAACTTGGTGAGGACGATATTGTATAAATTATGGATTTGTTGTCTTTTATACAGTTTCCTTTCTATCGTCTTCTTTTTCTTCGCTACGGCGTAGTATATTTGTTGTGGTGGTTGTTTTCCGCGTTTGGGCGTGGATTTGCTCCCGTTGGGGATGCTTTACATTATATTTTTGCTGTACCCATTTTTGGGGTTGGTTTTTATAAAGGAGGTGCTGCCGAAATTTTAAAGAAAGAAAATTGGACTTAAAGAATTTATACTTGAGATTTTTTTTAAAGGTTTAAACAATGTTTCTTATCTTTTCTTGTCTTTTAATGGTTTCGATTTCTGGGTTTTGGCTTTCTTTTACTACGTTATGCCTGTAGACGTTGCGTAGTATTAGGGCCGTCACGTGCTATTTTCGGGTCGTGACAATTGCCATGTCACTACACAGTAGAATTGATGCATCATGATATGACTCTTGCATAACTTACTTACTATAGTTACATATACACCTTTATATGATGCTGCATTTGACCTTGGGGAAATTGAGAACCGCCGGATATATTTTAAAACTGGATTCATTTTAAAGAGCTGTTTTCCCTTGATATATGCATATTACTGTTCCATGTTGCATGATTTACGGATATGCTTATATTTCTATTATATGTCGCATACATCATGCTTTATGATTATACGCAATGAGATATGCTGTTTTCATGAGATTTCTGAATTTGAGAACCGTGGTTATTTCAAAAGAAAGTATGTATTGTTTTAAAAGCCCGGTATCTCTTGATATGATATTTGTATAGTCCACCATGAGTTTTCTTGGCTCTTTAGGGATATCATACACCCGATTCGAGGAAGAGGAAGAACCGTCTGCGGGTGCATGGTGGACCCGGTATGGTACCCCGGGGCGAGAAGGTCGTAGATGATGGCGTTGAGCCCGGCAGAGAGACCACTACCTACCAGTGATAGTATTTGGACCTGGAGGTTATCCAGAGGATACCGACCGGAGTCATGAGATGGATGCAGGCCAGTCCAGATAGCCGGAGCCTGAGATATGAGGATTTACGTGTCGATACTGGATACGGGTTTCATGATATTTTCGAGCGTCGATGCTAGACACTCAGGTTCCATGATTTGTTGTGTCATTGATGGACACACATTCTTTGATATCCTCATACATTTACATGCATATGCTTTTATGATGTTTCGAGTGGACGAGATCCACATGCATACTAGCATTGATTATATTACTGGATTATATCCACTTGCCTACTTGCATTTATTTATTGTTGGCACATTCATTACTTACGGTCATCCTAGATATCATAGTATTACCTTTATGATATAGTTGACCTAGGAAATCGTTATTTTATTCGATTTCTACCTGTTGATGTTTTCTACTCACGAGTTGACAACTCACCCCCGTTGTGACACAGTTCTTGCAGGTTGACCGCTTGGATCGGTAGCGGCATAGTTGGCTCACAGCTTGCTTTTTGGGAGTTTTGCCTTGGTAGGTGGGACATTTGTATCGTGCCCACTCTCGTGTTTACTATACTTATTGTATCTAGTCAACTCCATCAATCAAAACTAGTATTTGTATAAATAGTAAAACTTAGCAAGACTTGTAGTTGCGAGACTTGAGCGATGGGTTATATGTTCGCTTTGTGGGTTGGTTGTCTTGCTTTATCCATTATTTTCTGTGTTGATCTTCGCCGTTGGGCGTCGTATACTTGTCTAATTACTTGCGTGGTTGTGATCCGCCGTTTGACGAAGAGCTAGCTCCCGCTTGGGGATGCCCTTATTATCTTTATGTATTTGTGGTTTTGGATCAAAATATACAAAAGGAGGTACTGCCCAAATTTTTAAAAGATGAACATGTTTTACAATAGTAGGATAAACTTGCATTTTTCTCATGTTCCCTTTTCTATGCATTTAAGAAAACACTTTTCTTCATTATACCTTATTTCAAAACTGCACCTCTTTTATTTCTTTAAAAGGCTTAGATTTTTGGGTTTCAGCTTACTTGGATTACGTTACGCCATTAGACGTTGCGTGATTTAAGTGCTGGTCACGAGCTAATATTTCGGGTCATGACAAAGTTAGTATCAGAGCGCTAGGTTTAACCTTTGTTCGAGTTTAGGTTTGGCTATGCGGAGTCTGGGGCGTAAATATTTCGGAACCTAGGCTTGACCTTACGGAACTTAGACTTGGACAAGGGGGTATTAGACCTGAACTTTCGTTACATAGGCTGACCTTGATTGATGGAGTAGGTAGCTTGAGTAGAGTAACGTACCGTACGTATGTTCCGCAGTATATTTACGATACGATACTCCACTTAAGAAACCTTAGGATGTACATATATTGATATCCTTGATTCTATTTGTTTCCATGATCATACTCTTATTGATTCCATTCCTCCTTATGATCATGTATCCATTTTGGGATCTGTTGATTCCTTTCATTCCATTGATATGGTTTCATCGATACATGCTTGAGGTTCCTGTCACCATGGTTTGAGCACAGATTGAGCTGCTGGTAGTGTTGCGGTCAGGACGAGCTCGTCATGGATGAAGACTGACCATCGTGTGTTTTGGTGATACGAGAACGTCTCGATTTTGTATTGGTGTTGTGACTTCTCGTTGAGGAGAGTGTTCGGCGTTGCACCGTATGATCGGGACGTTGATAGAGGCTGCCAGTTGTGAGAGGACTGTTGATATACAGCATACCTTAGAGATTTTGATGTTGTCTACCGTGTGGAAAGATGACCCAGCTGTTGCTGAGATTGATGTGATGTCGCTTCCAGAGCTTACGAGCTGAGATCGCTGGAGCTTTCAGGCAGAGATGCGACAGATGATAGCTAGTCTACTTTGAGTTGAGAGACGGAGGGTATTCACATGTTTTCTAGACGAAGTTAACAATTCGAACGAATGTCAAAAACCCATTTTTCCAAGTTTAAAGTATTCGAAGGAACATGCAAGTAATTCTATGGACCCTCTAGAAGAATGAAACCATAACTCGACATGATAACCATGGAACTGCTTTTTAACCTTAGGGTTTGCGGCAGTTTAGCGGTGCCATCAGTGAGGCTTGGGTTTGCCCTTCTATGATTGGTCCATAGGTACTGTGGCGCGTACTAGATATTATTAAACTGTGCTCAGAGTTGAGCTTTCGGGGAATCATGGGACCTTGACAAATCGAATGAAAAGTTTAACGTCATCCGGATATCATGTGATAGGAAACCAGTACGTAGACCAGCTTCAGATAGAGAGCCTCACCCAGATGCGTTGTGAGTTGATTGAGAACGGATGAGTATTGAGTATTCCTCTGATGGTATGGACGAGTTCCCGAGGACGTGTTCGGCTAGAGATCTTCTACAGAGTGATGAAGATACCGAGTTCGTGATTTCGAATACGTGTGAGAGACTCCGGATTCACTGTAGCCGAGACAATTGCATTACGCTGATAGCATGATGTGACGTCGAAGCAGACGATAATAAAGACGAATGGAACAAGAGGTTCGTGCGAGATGTCAACGAGCTGTTGCTACTCCCCGTTGAGAATAGAGATCTGATATGTATACAGTGGCGTGAGATACGACCAGTTCCGAGGAAAATCTGTGCTGAGAACGCAGATGTCCAAAAAAGCGAGAAAAGATTTGGTAAGAGTACAAGCCTCCGTATAGTTCGTCATAGGCAAGATCGGAAGAGACCCTGAGCAGGTTCCTTCCAGGACACTACTGCGATAAGGTTTGCACCCAAGATCAGATGTGCGATGTGTATTCAGAGGACCTGAGGCCGACGCCAGTGACGTGATGCTTTACGAGTGGTCATACTAATTGGCCAAAAGACGACCAGAGAAGTGCCAGAGCGGAATCGTTTTCGTTAGCACACCGGACGGACCGATGAGCCGATGGATTGCAAGATTGGTAATCCCCAGAGAAATGCGGACCCAGAGACAGAGGACGTGTTCATATCAGAATTTTGCATTATTATATCGACCATTCTTAATCACATTACATATAAATAGGTGCTTCTGATCCATGTCTGCTAAATAGTTGCAGGTTACAGGTTCTCAGATCGTTACAGTGAAATTCATGAAATGTCGCTACAAATGTGAGACTACGACTAACAATAGATGAATCCGTATGATGCTACCTACCAGTTCAAGGAACAAATGAAAATCATTAGACAGTTCAATGCACAAAGCACAAGGGCAGCACAAGATTCAAGATTTCAACGCGACACTCAAGGTAAAAGTCCACATCATTCTGCACTGTTGGAAATCTAGAAGAAAATAGAAGAGATTCTGAGAAACCAAGTGAAGAAAACAGAAGGTAAAAGCAACATGAAGCAACCCTGAAGAATTGAGCACAAGAGCCCAACAAATGGCCGCGGAACCACGGCCAAACAGGCCTTTCTGCCGCGGAACCACGGCCGTATGTTGCACATGTCGGTGCACTTGTTGGTGGAGGTGTCGGTGCTTTCACCCGGTTTTCTTAGGGTAGTTTTGTAAATTCATGTGTGGATCAGAATGTAACCTAGGGTTTTTCCTATCTATAAATAGGAAGGCATCCTCTCTTTATTTTCGTGTCTCTTTTGGGTGCCACTTCTTGGAGGATGCCTCTTTTTAATTCTTAAATCTAGATTTTAATTCCATTGTAATGCGTTGTTGAGAGGACATCAATAAAGTAAGTTTTCATTTTCTATCTTGCATTTTTTTTATCTGCAATTTATTACCTGCAATTTTTTATCTGTTCTTTTATTACCTGCAATTTAGTTCGTCCATTAAAATAAAACAAAAATGAATTTTATTTGTATCTTCCTAATGAGTGAGTAATTCCTCACTTGTTAGGGATAGGAGTGGAAGGTTTGAGAGAAGGAAATCTCTCTCACTCCTTTCTTTGCTCAAATAATTTTAATTAAGGACTCTCTTTAAAATCAACCATAATCCGCTCACTACGGCACCCTATCCTACATGATAGCGGTGATTCCCTAGTTAGACCGGTTGTGGTTGAATTAATCAGAGGTTAGGGCTAAGAGCCAAGAACGGATAGACAAGGACCAAAAGGAAGAAACTATGTTTCTTCCTAGTCGTGCTAATCCCTGTTGTTGACTATTACCCTAAGACCTATAATCTTAACTAGGGCATTAAAAAAAGTGAGAAGAATCCCTATTTCAAGCTAACCTAATCCTAACCCTAGCAAGCTTTTATATCAATTTATTCTCATTCTTAGATCTTAAAACAAAACCTACCAAAGTTAGGACTTAACACGTTAAAACTTAAAGAAAAGAACACAATTTCCCTGTGGATCGACCCGTACTCAACCGGCTAGCTACCACGCGACACCGTCTTGATTGCGGTATTCTTAAATTTAAAACGCACGCAAAATCTCTACCAATCAAATGGCGCCGTTGTCGGGGAGACGATAGACTTTTTCTTTATGTAATTTCGGGTTAATAATAAAAAAAAATTATAAAAAAATTATTAAAAAAATTATAAAAATTGAAAAATTTTAAAACAAAAAAAATAGAAATAAAAATAAAAATCATCTTGTTATTTTAGAAAGGTTTTTGTGCAAGTGTGCAGGCTTGGAGCAAACTCTGTTTCAGATCTGGAGCAAATTCAGTGAACAAATCAATATTCAGGAGATCTAGACAGAAACAGAAAAACAAACTCAGCACAGGGAACAACTTTGAAGCAGTCAAACGTCTTAACAACCGCGGAACCGCGGCATAATCGACGGTTTGACCGTGGAACCGCGGCAGATTCATGTTAGTTATATGTATGCCCTAGAGGCCATTACTGTACATAGGATGTATACTGTAGTGGATGCTGGGACATATATAGGGAGGACTTTCTTGCTCGACATGATAGTATGCGATCTGGTTGATCTTTACCTTAACGTGTATACTGTTTGTCTTTCTGTTACATGTTGGTAAAGCCCTTAGGATGTGTACTTGACTACCTGGACTATGATGCGGATCATACTAGTGGGGACATGGTAGTCCATAAGTACATCCTTCAAAGTCCCTAGTCGTGGGTGTATCGAGACGGGGCATCGATATACCAGAGTAGACTAGCGTATACCTTCTCGACCCATACAGATGGGCGATGGATGATCCCATATCCATTGGTGTTTGACATCGGAGATGATATACGGGTGCTCAGTAGAGACTGGGTACACTGGACGGACTCGCCGAGAACTCCCAGATGGTATTATACCTTATGTCAGATGGCAGTTCTCTGGTGACACTGGTACAGAGTAGTCTGTTGACCCGAGATCGTCATAGAGTCTTGTGTGGTTCCCACTGTACTTTGATTTCCATCTTACCACGTCCAAGAGGGCGTGCAAAACGGTGGTTTTTGGGTACAGTCCCGAGTCACATGGAGGCAATGAGCGATAGGAGGGGATTCGTCTCTCCCGGTATAGGGGGTTGATGTTGCGCTGTGTTCGATTGGCTATAACAGGAAATCCCTGGCCAGGGTTGCTGAGATTTACTGGTAAGTGTTACCAGTAGTTTCTCGAATAGTTATAGACCTCATATCGACACGACTTATCGAGCTATTGGGGTCTGACGTTTACCACCCCTAGGCGAGATATGCGACATATCAGACGAACAGACCGGACTGTACGGTAGTGTTACTGGTTGGATTCACTGGAGTGTGAGCGGGCTTGCTCGTCGATCTTCTGATCGCTCAATACCCGGGTGGCCGTTACGTTTAGCAGACCGCTTGCGGCTTGTGGATGTTTGATATGATCATCATCTGCTGCCGGCGTATTGACGAGTCTTTAGAGTCCTACACAGAGGTTTCCTGGCTCAAGCGAAACGAAATAGGAGAGCATATGAGATATGTGCGGGACCGAGAATAATGCGCGTATGTGATACCGTATTTCATTCTCGCGAACAATGTGTCGAATGGTTGTATGCGATATAACCTAGTTATCGAATCGAAGATTGATTCGATAAATCGATACATTGGATATTAGTCGGTTATATGCGATATGACCGGATCGTTAAATCAAGTGTTGATTTAATGATTTAATGCATAATTATATACTTGATATATTACTTTGCATTAACTAGTATCGGTTCAGTTTAAATGGAATTTCTCGCTCGGATGTGCGCATTATATATGTGATATGATTTTGTGCACATGCTTGTATCATGTTTGATGGTGCATGTAAAATTGGTTAAGTATAAAGAATTAAACCTTGGTTAATGAAATGGTTAGGGTTTATTATTTGCTTATTTATTTATTCATTCATTTATCTATTTCTTTTTGGATGAAAAGAATGAGAAAAGAAAACAAATGGTTGCTTTCTTAGAAGCATCTTCAAGCTTCATGCAACTTTGACCAAAGCAACCATTCTTGTCTTCTTCTCTAACCCTAACCATTCCACCTAACTAAAGTTAATTCTCTACACTTTACCATGGTTAAAGTTATGATTAGTATTATATTTCTTTTCTATTTGAATTAACTTATGATAATCATCATCATCTTCTTCTTCATCTTCTTCAATGAAGAAACCTTCACTTCATCAATGGTGATTGATGAAAATGAGTGAGAAATCCAACTCTAAAGTGAACCCGCTTTCTATTTCTTCATCCTCTACCTCTTGCCAAGTAGTAGAGTGTGTTTCCTTCACAAGTTTTCATGGCTTGGTGAAGGTGGAGCTTGATCTAGCGATGCCTCGACGTAGATCATCTTCGGCATGGACATCGACGACCTAGCTCACCATTTCTCCGACGAAGCCGACGCTAGAGCCCGGGAATTCATTTGGACAGTGAGGGGACTTCGTTGCGGAGCTATGGAGGTGGATCACCAGATCTACAAAGGTTGTATTTCCGTTTACTTGTAGTTAAGTGTTAACTAGTTTATTGTTTCGCCTAGAAATCTAGCCGACGATCCGTACACTAGGGTTTCTCGGCACCGTTAAAATTTGAAATCGGCATGATTGATGCCTTGTGAGACCTTATTAGGGTGCCTAGGAAATCTACAGTGGTATCAGAGCCTAGCTAGAGCCTTAGGCGAATACTAGACGCAATTAGAAGTCCGAACGAACCCGAAACCCAATTCCAAACATGCTCTCTGTCCTTTTTCTAAAATCTGGGATTTTTCAACATTAAAAATATGCAGAAAAATCAGCAGGGATATCTAAGAGTTACGGTGAATTTTGGTGACCTAATTCCATCATTACGCCGCGGATCCGCGGCACGAGCATGGCTTGTGCGGCGGATCCGCGGCCGTTTTGTTGTATTGCTCATCGAAATTTGCAACATAATCAATAATAGTCAGTGCTGGTTTTCCTGGGAATATTTTAATATTTATTCCAGAGTTTTATTTTCTGGGTTGTTTTGGGGATTCGGTGTTTCGATCGGAGTATCAAATTTTGTCTATGTGGCTTTCCGGATAATTTTTGGATATGTTAAAAAGTTCGACCGGATATAAATACCCAACTTTTCCCCTGTCGGGAAATTTCCAAGTGTTGGATTTTTCCGTAGTTTAACGACGTTCTAAGTAGTGCAAGTAACTCGATGGACCCTCTAGAAGACAACAAACCTTAACTCGATTATGTGACCGTCTTGAACTGCCCTTTGAACCTTCGGGTTTGGGGCAGTACGGAGTGCCACATGTGAGGCGTTGGCTTGACCCTTCTACGGCTGGACCGTTGGTACTGAGGCACGAACTGAATGTTGTTAGACTTATTTCATGTGTTGAGCTGTATCGGGAAAACTTGGGTGTTCGATTGTTCGATCGGAAAGTTTAACATTTTCTATTTATCTGGAATGTGATACAATAATTGGAATTCACAATAAGTTATGAGATAACTGAATGAATGTTATAAACATAGCACTTTAGTCTCACTTGATCGGTTGCCACGGAATTTTGATGTGATCAAAAGTTCGTCGCAATCACGTAGCGTACGCGGATACTCTCCGGGTAAACTTAATAGACAGCCTCACTCCATAGCCCCGACCAAGTGACTGTAGGAGAACCCCGTCACCGAAAGCATCCGTTCGGGTGCTCGCGGTAGCGGTGTTCCGCCTTGGTGCACTTCGTCGACGGTATCGGGGGTGCGGCCGCCTACTAAAGTTTGCGACGAGCATTCGATCAGAATGTCGGGAATCTTGTTGAATTGCCCGACTTGATATTGAAAAGTATTTTCGATAATGAGACTAAAATGCGGGGTTTATAATTGTTAGGCATGCGATGTCTAAGTAATTCATTTGGTCAGGCATGCGATGTCTGAGGTGGTTGCGGATTCCAACTGTTGTAGTCTTACACTTTCTTTTCTGTGACCGTAAGTGTAATATGTGATATCGCCGGTTTCGTTGCTATATGTCAACGACAATTGGGATGCGCATATTTACTTACGTTGATGACATGTGATGTTATGTGTTGCTGGATATGTTATATTGGATCGTCGTGTTTGAATAGCCGGGGGTTTTTATGTGAGATGAGTGTTTTTCATTTTCATTCATGTAAAAACTTGTATGTAATATTCTTTTATTGGGGCACTTCCAGGTTGCGGAAGATGTCACCGTTTGTATATTATTTACTTTTCCGCACTAGGATAGACCCAAGGAGGGGAGCACAAGTAACCGGGTTCTGGAGTCCAGTGGGAGACCAACTCGAGGAGTCGAGTCCGGGTCTCCTAACTCTAGAATTGGTAGGGTTGCTTGCCGCTCTCGTAGGGGTCTAGGGGTGTGGGTTTGGCTATTCATCGCGACCGTGGAATCCGTGTTTTATACTGGCTCGTATTGAAAACACGGACATCCTAGTATATCCAATATTTCATATGTTTCTTCTGCTGCGATATCTGTGATGTGATCATGTGATGTTCTGTGATAGATACAGTATATAGTATATATGATATATTATATAGGCGTTACTTATGTTTTACACCCGCGCTAGCCCTGCCCCGCTCTGCCGTTAGTTACCTAACCTAACGGTGCACGAGGGGACATCGAGGCGAATGCGGATGGCATAAGTGTACGTCGTATTTATCTGTGATGTTTAGGTAATTAAATGATGGGACTTCATTAATGTGATTAATGAAATAAAAGAAACCTAAGATGTTGTAGAATCGAATTTCAAAATTAAAACAGGTAGCAACAGTTCTTGCTTTGCACAGCGGTATATATGATATATCATGCACCTTATTCGATGAGGAAAGGACCGAGATCCCTTCACCGGGAGTGACTCCTTTAGCAATAACTGGCAGATGCTACACACTCGGTTTGTCTTTTGATTGCTTTTAAGTGTTTTTGCTTTGCACAGTGATATATATGATATATCCCGCACCTCATTCGATGAGGAAAGGACCGATGATCCCTTCACCGGGAGTGACTCCTTTAGCAAAACTAGAAAAGCCTCAAAAGCACTCCATTTTAAAATCATTTGATTCTACAACGATATCAAGTTCATTACGCAATAGGTTTTCAGAAAAACCTGTCGTAGCCCTCCGTCATTTCAGATAAGTTGTATATAGTATTCGTGCTGCATTTGTTGGCTTTCGTCAAGGTGCAGTGTGCGGTAGCTATATGCTACTTATCTGCCAGCATACGATGCGATTGGATTAGGGTAGTCGTGCGGCTTTGTTGGCTTTCGTCAAGGGTCGTGCGGGTGGGTTTAATTCAATCAAGAAATGTACGGGTTGAACTTGACTAGCGGGCTATGGTTTGTTGGCTTTCGTCAAGGTCATAGCACGTTTGGGGCAAAATATTATCGGGAATTTCAAGTGTTGAAATTTGCAATGAGATTGCATACCTTCTATGAGATAGTTGGATCCCGATACCCGCTGTGAGTAATTGTTATTCCTGGGAGAGTTTTACACATTACAATTAGCCGATCAAGTAGGTGTCTAGAAAGATGTTAATGAGGTTACGCCTCTGGGAAAACGAGGTTTACATTAATTAGGTTCGTGCGAAAGCACGGGGGACCTCCCTCAAAGTACCGACACTGGCCTGGCTGAAAGATTGGCGAACTTGTAGTGCGTAATTAATCCCGGCTAGTCTTTCCTTTTAGGGTTTGAAGGAAGATTTGATAAAAAAGCAGTGGGAGCCATCCTGATTAGATAAAATAATAACCAATCTATTCTTGCAAGAGCGCACGCTGAGTGTTTTCTTCTCTCTCTCTCCAGGTAGCGACCATATCACGCCTTAATCAAGATAATAATACGGATTATTGACTGAACCCGCTTGTTATACTGAGCTGGGGAACGTTGGTCCCGCTCCAACTTATAATTGTTATAAGACAGAGCAGGAAATTGGGGAATACCAGATTTTCCGTGCCGCCCAAACGAAGAGAGTGCATGCTGATGCATCATCTTCGGGTGTGTTCGTTACAAAGAACTGTTTCTCTGTATCCTCTACGTCCTGGGTATGTGATACCAGATCAGGATCCCAGATATGTAATCAGTTACATAGGGCTACAGAAAGGTAGAGAACTGAGAACGGGTGATAAGTTTCATGAGACAGAAAACGGGGCAAGAGTTGCAGCCAAGTTTGTTGGTCACTGTCACCCTGTATTACCAATACATTGATTCTGAACGAATGTTATTAGATACCGAACCTGATATACAAAATCATATCACTCTCTTTATTAGTAAAGAAATGATAAAATTTTGTATTGTTGGATAATGTTTTGAACATTTCCTATATCAAAAGTTGATCGGTTCATGCACGTTATCTAAAAGCATTGATGTTCTAAATCAAACTACGGTTCTTAGTATACAGAACACACACAAGAGGAAGAGTTCAGAAATGAACGAATCCTTCTTGAGGTATTGTAGACTAGGTCAGATGAATGCGACCCGACTGGCTAGAGTTACATAAAGATGCATATTTAAATTAGTTTAAACTTACATCTTGTGAAACTCGCCAGTCATGTCACAAAGATAAGATGACCATAGCTCCGTTTACTGGAAACAGAGAAAGAGTTAGTGAACTCTTGGGATGATACATGTTGATGTATGTAGGTCCCCTGTCTAAACTTGCCAAGACCGGTTCTTTATACTTCATTACATTCTCTGATAATCTCTCAAGATTCAGATATATGTTCCTGTTGAAACACAAGTCAGAACCTTTTGAGATATTCACAGAATATAAGTTAGAAGTAGAGAACCAATACGGGTATAAGTATTATGTCCTTTGATGAGATCAAGGAGGAGAATACTTGAGCACGAAAATCCTGGATTATTCTAAAGGAGAATGAGATTCTCTCTCAGCATTACTCCTCTGTATACACCATAGCACGATGGTATATCGGGGCGGAGCAATAACACCCTATATGATAAGGTGTGCTCTATGATGAGTACTACTGAGTTACCTATTTCCTTTTTGGGAGTTATGCACTTGAGAAGCTGCATACCTATTGAATAGGGTTCGAATCAAATCAGTTGCCTACCATTTCATATGTGATATGGAAAGGGAAGAGCCCATGTCTTAAGCTAGTTAAGATTTGGGGTTGACCGGCCTATGTCTGAAAGCAAAATCCGGACAAGCTCGAGGCAAAGTCTGTAATGTAGAACTGGAAAGGTTCCAGCTATACAAACAACAGCAGATGATTTGGTAGAACCAAAGGATTCAGTAGATTCCAACGAACCTCAGCCTCTCCGCCGATCTAGTAGGCTTCCTCACCCACCTGAGAGATACTTCGGTTTCTCTATGACAGTGGGAGCGAGGATTGCATCATGAGATGATGACCCAACTAGTTTCGAGCTGGCCATCAGGAGTGGGACTCTGTAAGAATGGCTGGATGTTTAGCGATCTGAGATTGAATCCTTATACACCAACAAAGTATGGACTTTGGTTGCTATATCTGAAGGGTTAAATCCCCATCAGGAGCAAGTAAATCTTGAGAAGATTACTTGGTGTACATGGAAAAGTTAAGACTTTCAAAGCTAGACTTGTTAAAGGTTTTCGTCATCGACCAGGCGTGGATAATGATGAAACCTTTTCCAGTGGCTATGCTTAAGTCCATCCGGATCCTACTTGCCACGGCTACATACCATGACTACGATATCTGGTGGTTGGGTGTCATGACAGCTTTTCTAAATGATGTTTTAGAAGAGAGCGTCTATAAGTACACAGCCAGAGGGCCTCGTAGACAGTGGGAGCAGCGGAAACGTGTGCAAGATGCTTTATCGGATAGAGCAGGCATCGCGGAGTTGGAACGTCTGTTTTGATGTCGTAGTCAAAAAGTTTGACTTCATCAAAATGGTAGATGAACCTTGTATATACAAAAAGGTAGTAGGGAGTATGGTGGCGATTCTCGTAAAGTACGTGGATGACATACTCTTGATAGGGAAGGAGTTTCCTATGCTACGCTCGATCAATCTCCGCTTATCACAATGATTCTCCATATAGGATCAAAGTGATACCTACTAAATCCTGGGTTTTGGATCTATGAGATAGATCTAAATGGATGTTAGGATACTCACTAGTTGTAGTGAGATGGTATCAATCGACCCTGGAGAGAATCACTGGAATGGTTCCAGGGTGATAAAGACGACTGAATGTCAGTCACAGGCATTGTCTTTACCCTCAGTAAAGGGACGGTATGTTGGAAGAGTTCCAAGCTAGATACCGTGACATACTAGACGATAAAGGCAGGATACATCGCTACTTAAGATGCTACCAAAGAAGCTGTTTGGGTGTATAGTGGTTCATGAGATGAACTACGTTCCTCCCATTGTGTGATAATGGAGTTGTTGCTTATGCCAAGGAACGCCCGTCCCATCAGTGATCCAGACATATTCTAAGGCAGTATCACCTGATCATGGAGATAGTTGATCTCCAGGGTGATCGAGGTTAGGAGAGTAGATTCAGAGGACAACACAGTGGATCCACTCACAAAGGCCTGTTCCCAGAGAGAGATTTTTATGGGATGGTTGAGTATGAGATACTACAACCACTGCTACAGATGGCCCTAGTGCAAGTGGGAGATTGATAGTTATATGTATGCCCTAGAGGCCATTACTGTACATAGGATGTATATTGTAGTGGATGCTGGGACATATATAGGGAGGACTTTCTTGCTCGACATGATAGTATGCTATCTGGTTGATCTTTACCTTAACGTGTATACTGTTTGTCTCTCTGTTACATGTTGGTAAAGCCCTTAGGATGTGTACTTGACTACCTGGACTATGATGCGGATCATACTATTGGGGACATGGTAGTCCATAAGTACATCCTTCAAAGTCCCTAGTCATGGGTGTATTGAGACGGGGCATCGATATACCAGAGTAGACTAGCGTATACCTTCTCGACCCATACAGATGGATGATGGATGATCCTATATCCATTGGTGTTTGACATCGGAGATGATATACGGGTGCTCAGTAGAGACTGGGTACACTGGACGGACTCGCCGAGAACTCCCAGATGGTATTATACCTTACGTCAGATGGCAGTTCTCTGGTGACACTGGTACAGAGTAGTCTGTTGACCCGAGATCGTCATAGAGTCTTGTGTGGTTCCCACTGTGCTTTGATTTCCATCTTACCACGTCCAAGAGGGCGTGCAAAACGGTGGTTTTTGGGTACAGTCCCGAGTCACATGGAGGCAATGAGCGATAGGAGGGGATTCATCTCTCCCGGTATAGGGGGTTGATGTTGCGCTGTGTTCGATTGGCTATAACAGGAAATCCCTGGCCAGGGTTGCTGAGATTTACTGGTAAGTGTTACCAGTAGTTTCTCGAATAGTTATAGACCTCATATCGACACGACTTATCGAGCTATTGGGGTCTGACGTTTACCACCCCTAGGCGAGATATGCGACATATCAGACGAACAGACCGGACTGTATAGTAGTGTTACTGGTTGGATTCACTGGAGTGTGAGCGGGCTTGCTCGTCGATCTTCTGATCGCTCAATACCCGGGTGGCCGTTACGTTTAGCAGACCTCTTGCGGCTTGTGGATGTTTGATATGATCATCATCTGCTGCCGGCGTATTGACGAGTCTTTAGAGTCCTACACAGAGGTTTCCTGGCTCAAGCGAAACGAAATAGGAGCGCATATGAGATATGTGCGGGACCGAGAATAATGCGTGTATGTGATACCGTATTTCATTCTCGCGAACAATGTGTCGAATGGTTGTATGCGATATAACCTAGTTATCGAATCGAAGATTGATTCGATAAATCGATACATTGGATATTAGTCGGTTATATGCGATATGACCGGATCGTTAAATCAAGTGTTGATTTAATGATTTAATGCATAATTATATACTTAATATATTACTTTGCATTAACTAGTATCGGTTCACTTTAAATGGATTTTCTCGCTCGGATGTGCGCATTATATATGTGATATGATTTTGTGCATATGCTTGTATCATGTTTGATGGTGCATGTAAAATTGGTTAAGTATAAAGAATTAAACCTTGGTTAATGAAATGGTTAGGGTTTATTATTTGCTTATTTATTTATTCATTCATTTATCTATTTCTTTTTGGATGAAAAGAATGAGAAAAGAAAACAAATGGTTGCTTTCTTAGAAGCTTGTTCAAGCTTCATGCAACTTTGACCAAAGCAACCATTCTTGTCTTCTTCTCTAACCCTAACCATTCCACCTAACTAAAGTTAATTCTCTACACTTTACCATGGTTAAAGTTATGATTAGTATTATATTTCTTTTCTATTTGAATTAACTTATGATAATCATCATCATCTTCTTCTTCATCTTCTTCAATGAAGAAACCTTCACTTCATCAATGGTGATTGATGAAAATGAGTGAGAAATCCAATTCTAAAGTGAACCCACTTCCTATTTCTTCATCCTCTACCTCTTGCCAAGTAGTAGAGTGTGTTTCCTTCACAAGTTTTCATGGCTTGGTGAAGGTGGAGCTTGATCTAGCGATGCCTCGACGTAGATCATCTTCGGCATGGACATCGACGACCTAGCTCACCATTTCTCCGACGAAGCCGACGCTAGAGCCCGGGAATTCATTTGGACAGCGAGGGGACTTCGTTGCGGAGCTATGGACGTGGAGCACCGGATCTACAAAGGTTGTATTTCCGTTTACTTGTAGTTAAGTGTTAACTAGTTTATTGTTTCGCCTAGAAATCTAGCCAACGATCCGTTCTAGGGTTTCTCAGCACCGTTTAAATTTGAAATTGACATGGTTGATGCCTTGTGAGACCTCATTAGGGTGCCTAGGAACCCTACAATTCAAGCATTTGACCGCGGAACCGCGGTCAACCTGTGACGTCAGCACCCCATTTTTTTCTGTGAGTATTTTTTCTTCTCTCCCACCCCCTGAACTCCACTGAAAAAAATTTCCTGCAGGTATTCTTTGCACAGCAGCTTCTTCTCCCTCTCCAATAAATTGTTTTTGTGCATGATTCTTTGCGCTGCCAAATTAAAAAAAATTGTAAGTGTTTTAGATTTTTGGTGTGTTACTGCTTTGCATAATTAATACGGAATCTAAGGGGCTATAACACCAATCAAGATTGGATGGGGATTTCATTACCCTTCCTAAGACCCCCAAAAATCACCAAAAGCATATGCATCACCCTTGAGTTAATTAAAAAATATCTAGACTCAGCCAACTAAGGACTGTCGTGCTCATTACGACAAAGGAAGGTTGTGGGCATTCAATCATTTATCTAAACTTGACTTTGTGGTGCCTAGGCTAGACACGTGAGAAAGGTAACTTTAAAAGGCCCATCTCACGGTGATTCGTGAGCGGAACCCTCCTTTCTTCATTTGTGCTTACTTGGCCACAATTGGCGGTGAAGAGGCGATTGTCACTTTGGAACAGTTAGGAGCAGTCTAGTTGACTTAGGAGAACCTAGCTCTAAGTATGATTGTGCATGTTTAAATTGTGGTTGTTTAAAATTGTGCTGTAGTTCCGTACAAATTTTTGCAAAACTCATTCTAAAAAAAATACTTTCAAAAATTTCAAAACTCCAAAAACAAGCAATTTTTTTTTAAAAAAAATTATAAAAATAAAAATTGAAAAATCAAAAAAAAAAATCAAAAAAAAATTCATATTCTTTTCCTTTCTCTCATCACATCATGGGTACCCCACCTCGCAAAACTCCTGCCGAATTTTGGTACCCTCAACCAGACATTACTTCTTACGCTTCTTGTTTTGGTCGAATTTCGAACGACCCCTCCATGCCCAAAATTTCTTTGAAATATCGAATAGACGCGTTTAGGACAACCAATTGGACTCCGCAATCCACCTTATATCAACCATTTCAACCTTCACCACATTCTTACGTTGATACTCCTTTTTCAAGTCCTGATGTAACTTCGAAACCCATGTCTATTGCTGAACATATTGAACAATCTCGTAACCGATCTTTCACTCCTTTCACCACTGCGAATTCTTTAGATCAATAATTCCATTCACTTTCTTATCCAAATGTTAATTCTACTCCTGTCCAACCATTCCATTCCTACCAGTCCTACCCGACTTTTGCACCTCCCTTAGACATTGCTTTTGAACAGCCATTTAGGAGTTTCCAGTATCCAAACAACTTTAAATCTTTTACTGAAACCCCTTCACAACCCATGTCTAGTCTTGAACAGTCGTTGGAAAATTTTATGGTAGCGTCATGCCAACAGATGATGGATTTGAATGCGTCCATGGCCGCCCTCATACAACCTAGTGACCCGATAGTTGGTTTCCAACTAGCTCCAAATTTTCCAATGTATGATGAGGCGGTTGGATAGATTAAGAATTTGAGTGGAGAGAGTGAGCTGTGCACCCTTCCAAATCAAACCTACCCATCCCCAATTGAATCCCACAACTCCGGTTTTGAATGTCTATCAAGTGTCCCAAATGATTCACCAGTTGAAAATAGAACGTTTAATGAGTTGTGGGACTTTGTAGTGTTTGATTTACCTGATTGTGAAGGGTCCCTTTCGATTGAAACCATCACCAGTCCTTTTGACCTCTACACCTCCACCCTAGAACCTGAATTGATTGATATCCATGTTTTTGATGAGGTGTCTGAGAAATTTAATTTTCACTTGATCGAGGATATTGACGCTGGGAATATTTTGGATGATGAACCCACAGATTTGGATGAGTTTCTCTCTCCAATTCATCATCTCGAGTCATTAACTGTTTTTCCCAAACTTCTTATGCGTCTGGATTTTGATGATAATTGCATGGATGAGATAACTTTTGAGTGGAATTATGAGGATAGTATTGAGGATGAACCAGTTTTGTTTGACGGGTCGGATTTTCCAATTCATCCTGTCCCTTCCACTGACTGTGTACACCCTCCTGAACCTTTAACTGTTACCCTTCCTAAATCACTCCCCTTCATCCTTTCTATCGTTCCAACCGCACAAGAAACCGTATCACTTTCATTTTCAATGTCTGGTTTACCAAGTTCGACGTACCCATGTTTTCTCACGAATCTTGAGGGATTTGACCTCATTTCTCAGTAGGTTGATAGATTAGCACAATCGCTTTTTACACATCGGTCATTACAAATTGTGCTAATTTATACACTCCATTTCCACGCTCAAGTTCGTATTCCACTTCTTTCTCCCACTTTCTCTGGTTCTTCTTCTAATCTTCCTTTAATGATAGCGAGTGTTAATGAATCACAATCCGATATTTTGAGTTCGATAATTCTAGAAAAACAACTTGATTTATACTCTTTTGAGAATAAGGTAGATGAGCCTTACGAGTCTCCTATCTCCATAATTTTTGAAAAATCAAGTGTTTTGAATTCTGGCGCGTCACTTATTGACATTGAAACGTTCAATCGGACCATCGATGAAAATTTCGAAGATATTTTCGCCGACGAACTCGCATTCCTAAACGACATGGATTTTGTGATTGATCAACCTCCACCTGAAGAAGTCGAACCACCACCATTTCTTCTTATCCCATACGAGAATGTGACCATTCTTCCCATTCCTAATCATCCACATTCTCGTTTCCGTTCACCATTATTGTTTCGTCTCTACAAATCGAGACGTAACCTTTTCTTTTACACCGCTTATCTCTTCCCCACTTCTTCCTGGCTCCATACAACATGTTCTTTCACCAACCACACCATTAAAACGATAAATTTTTTGAATGGTTGGTGCTAACTTTTGGCCTGTGTAAGACCTTGTATAGCTTGATACTGTGTTTTTCTCCCCCCCAACTCTGAAATTTAACGCTTAAATAGTGGAAACACTACTTCACTTAAGTTTGGGGGGGACCTTTTTGTGTATTTATATTTTGTTAATAATAATAATAATAATAATAATAATTAATTAAAAAAATAATAAAATAATAAATAAACAAACATGGGAGTACCGGCAGTTTTGACCCTCTTGGTGTAGACTGAAAATGAGGACACTGTCAAGTTTAAGTTTAGGGGTGTGCTCGGTAAGATTTCTTCCTTCGCATTCATGTGTATATTTTTGCGTTTGCATACTTATTTTAAAACCTGTAAAAATCAAAAATTGAAAATTTCAATTTTGGCCATATTTGACTTAAGTTCAACATGACGGTTGACTAGTTAGGAAAAACTAGATCCTAAGCTTAGTAAATTAAAAACCCTAAAAATAACATTTCTTAAGTTTAACTGTAGAAAATATACGCCCTTGTAGTTTATTAGAAATAGGCAAATTTTGAGTTCAGTTCTTGGGCTAAATCGAAATAAGGGAATTCCTCACTTGTTAGGGATAGGAGAGGGAAGGTTTGAGAGAAGGAAATCTCTCTCACTCCTTTCTTTGCCCAAATAATTTTAATTAAGGACTCTCTTTAAAATCAACCATAATCCGCTCACTACGGCACCCTATCCTACATGGTAGCAGTGATTCCCTAATTAGACCGGTTGTGGTTGAATTAATCGGAGGTTAGGGCTAAGAGCCAAGAACGGACGGACAAGGACCAAAAGGAAGAAACTATGTTTTTTCCTAGTCGTGCTAATCCCTGTTGTTGAATATTACCCTAACACCTATATTCTTAACTAGGGCATTAAAAGAAGTGAGAAGAATCTCTATTTCGAACTAACATAATCCTAACCCTAGCAAGCCTTTATATCAATTTATTCTCATTCTTAGATCTTAAAAAAAAACCTACCAAAGTTAGGACTTAACTCGTTAGAACTTAAAGAAAAGAACACCATTTCCCTGTGGATCGACTCGTACTCAACCGGCTAGCTACCAAGCGACGCCGTCTTGATTGCGGTATTCTTAAATTTAAAACGCACGCAAAATCTCTACCAATCAGGACGCCAGACCATGAGCAGGAGGCAAGTAGATGTTCTTGCTCTGCCAGTTTTGGGTCCACCAATATTTTTCGACATTATAGGAGGTGTACCTCAGTGTCATTTACTGTGATTTGCGTTGTGATACGAGTATCACGATTATATTGCTTGGATTCGAGTTTTAATGATTGAGTTTCATGATATTGATTTTGTGCCTTGGCTGCACATGCTTATGATTTCTTGGATTTCATACAGTTGATTTGATTTTGTGCATGTGGTACGCACTGGATTCGATCTTGCACTCGGTATAGCTTATGTGTGATTGCAGTGCATTGATACGTGTTTTGTGCACGCAGTTGCACACGTTTATGATTTTATACACCTTGGTACACTCGGTGTTTCTTTTTATGCACTTGAGTTATTGATTTGTATTTTTGTGCATTTCTTACACCAGACTTATATTTTTCGTACATACTATTGCACTAGATGCTTTTTACGGACCTGACACGTTTGATTTGGATTTTGCGCATATTAGGCGCTTGGTTTTGGGTTTCGTGCATATTGAATGCACTTGATTTAGATTTCATTAGTGTATGATATTTGATGTGATTTTGTGCACACCTGATGCACTCAATTGAGATTTTCGTGCACAATAGTTGTACCAGATATTGTTGTTATGCACACCTGTTGCACTGGACAGATACTTTCGTGCATACCCATTGCACTTAGTTTTGCTTTGTACATATTGTGGCACCAATGTTTGGATTTGATTTCCATGCGCACTGGACGCACGTGATTGTTGGATATGCCTTTTGAGGCTGATTTTGTTTTTGAGCACCTTGTTTTCATGTTGGGCGCTATATTGTGTAGTAGCCAAACATGACTGATCTAGAGACAGTACCTGAGTATTTTGCATGCACTAAAAAGTTAACAAGAGGTTTTCAAAAACAAAGAGCTATAGTCTCACTATATCCTACGTGTCCGCGAGCGGCACGAACGTTTATAAAGGAAAACCTTTTGGGATATTTCAAGATGGCAGAATGTATAATTCGAGCAAAAACATATACAGGTATATTTACTACTTTACAATGAGCGTTCGCCCCTTGTGCCGTGAGTTACGCATCACACGGCAATTCAGAAAAGATTTTGCATGTGTTTTATTCGGTTTTAAGATTTTTCCAAGGATGCATGCTATATATTTGTATTATAGTATTTGACTATGCATATTGGATTTCAGTAGGGGATTTCGAGATTTGTATCTCCATTGTAACTCTGATGATATGCGTGCAAATTCGATGATTTGCGAGACGCTTGACGGAGTTCGATTTTGAGTTTGTATTCATTTTCAGTCACACGCGATGCGCTGTGGCTTTCTATATCTTCCATGATTTAGGAGCCCCGTCGATTTGAGTTGATTACTGAAATGTTTTAGTATTGGGGGTTTAAATTTAAATTCGGGGACCAAATTTCTTTAAGGGGGGAAGATTGTTACAATTCAGAAAATATAAAATATTGTTTTTGGAATTTAATATTAAAATAATATATTTCACGAAAACAACCCGATTTGCGAAATTGGGGTTTTCGTAAAAAGGTATAAATATATACCAATAATTGTGAAATAATTGGAAATTAAAATGATTTTCTTCATTTAAATATATATTTATCGGATTTGGCATTTTTAAAATTTATTATATGCAGTTTAGATAAAAACCCGATTAGTGCACTGCTGATCGCGATTAGGCCAAATCCGTGTTTCTACAGTTTTCCATGGCCAGTGCACCATGTCATGTTATGTTTTGATTACATGTTATTTCTTATGTTGTTTTGGGGTATTATGTGAGTTGGTTTTAAAAAAAATTAAAAGAAAAGAAAATGAGAAGGGTAGAAGAGTAAAAGAGTGAAAGTGAAGATTAGAAAGAGAGAGAGGGGGCAGCCATCATAACTCCTCCCCATTATTTTTCCATCTCCTTCATCCTCAAGTTTCCCTCCACCTCTACCCCAAGAATCATCTAAATTTCTTCATCCAAACCCAAAACCCTTTTCATTAAAGTTGATCCTTTCTTCACCCTCTACACTTTGGACCCATCAATGTTGGATTTTGAGGACTTTGGAGAGCTAGGGTTTTTCTTGGGTTGCCCAAATGAGGTATGAATTCTTTCATCTAGTTTAGTTTAAAGTATGATAGCACCCTATAGTAGTTTAGAGTTCAATTGGTATTGATTAGTGATGTTAGAAAATTCCTAGAGAAGGGTTTGAGTGTTGTGTAGATTGGGTGATGCCTAGTGGCTGTTTACAAGACCCTAGAGATCGATTCTTGACCTGGACCAGTGACCAAACCCCAAAATACGAACTTTGGATTTGTCGATATCGAGTTTTTATGGATTTAGTGATGGTATTTAGAGATCTGGGATGACCCGAGACCATTGTAAAAGAAGTTCCCTTGACCCTGAGACGTGCAGGCAACAATGAATCACCCCCTGAAACCAGAGCCCCTACCCCCTTAATCTGGCCGCATATTTAAGTATATTGGCAGCAAATTGCGGCCATGTCGGGGCAATTTCATATGATTTTTGGACCATAGCTTCCTTATCAGATATCTAGACTAACCCCATATGCAAAATCCCTTAGTTTGTCCTATAGAGAAATCTGGGAGGGGTTTTCCTGGGTTGGTGTTTTTGTGTTTTACGATTCTGAATTCTTGGGTTTTGGTATTTGGTATTGTATTTGGTTGTTGGGCGTTTGTACATCAACAACAAGGATTTTGCTTGGATGTTTTGCATGTGAGGCTATAGGTTCTAACCTACAAACGCACCGTGTGCCGTATTGGTTTTCCGAACTCGATTTAATAGCATTTGTGATATGTGTTGATATTGTAGGTACCTTCGCGTGGATTCCGAGGCGACGGAGCATGGCGTCATCGACTTCAGCGAGCAAGAATTAAGGTGAGTAGATCTATATCTATGGGGGAAGTCGGGTGGATGGCGTATAGCACCCCCACAAATTTTGATGGAAACCAATTTATAGAATACGGTTAAGGAACCCTAGACTAGAAAACTATAGGATATGGCTAGAGAAACCATATTAGAAAGTTAGGAATAGGGTTAAGGAATTAGTAGGAGATAAAATATACCATGACTAAAATAATAACTTAGGGTTTAGGTGACATGATATGATAGATATAGTTAAGTAGTTGTTAAGAGAACCAATAGTAGATTATCGTAGCATAACATGAGGTTGATAATATACGACTTTAGATTGATAAGATGACTTGATGATATGTTGGTATACGGATGCGAGTCGATATGAGATGATTGATACCTTACCGGTCCTATGATCCGAGATTGAGGCGGACGTGACCTGAGAGATAGGTATATATATATATATATGGATAATGTTGTGAATCTTGAGTGATAAGCCGTACGACACGTGAGATCCGTACCTCCTTGTCATATAGGTTGTTAGGATCCCAAACTGTTTAATGACGTCGTACGATGAGTTACCGTATGTAATGAGTTAATTGATGATTGATCCATACCCTTACTAGTGTTAGTTATATGTATGCCCTAGAGGTAATTGCTATACATATGATGTATATTGTAGTGGATGCTGGGAAATATATAGGGAGGACTTTCTTGCTCGACATGATAGTATGCTATCTGGTTACTCTTTACCTTAACGTGTACACTGATTGTCTCTCTGTTACATGTTGGTAAAGCCCTTAGGATGTGTACTTGACTACCTGGACTATGATGCGGATCATACTAGTGGGGACATGGTAGTCCATAAGTACATCCTTCAAAGTCCCTAGTCGTGGGTGTATCGAGACGGGGCATCGATATACCAGAGTAGACTAGCGTATACCTTCTCGACCCATATAGATGGGCGATGGATGATCCCATATCCATTGGTGTTTGACATCAGAGATGATATACGGGTGCTCAGTGGAGACTGGGTACACTGGACGGACTCGCCGAGAACTCCCAGATGGTATTATACCTTATGTCAGATGGCAGTTCTCTGGTGACACTGGTACAGAGTAGTCTGTTGACCCGAGATCGTTATTGAGTCTTGTGTGGTTCCCACTGTGCTTTGATTTCCACCTTACCACGTCCAAGAGGGCGTGCAAAACGGTGGTTTTTGGGTACAGTCCCGAATCACATGGAGGCAATGAGCGATAGGAGGGGATTCGTCTCTCCCGGTATAGGGAGTTGATGTTGCGCTGTGTTCGATTGGCTATAACCGGAAATCCCTGGCCAGGGTTGCTGAGATTTACTGGTAAGTGTTACCAGTAGTTTCTCGAATTGTTATAGACCTCATATCGACACGACTTATCGAGCTATTGGGTCTGACGTTTACCACCCCTAGGCGAGATATGCGACATATCAGACGACGAGACCGGACTGTACGGTAAGTGTTACTGGTTGGATTCACAGGAGTGTGAGCGGGCTTACTCGTCGATCTTCTGATCGCTCAATACCCAGGCGGCCGTTACGTTTAGCAGACCGCTTGCGGCTTGTGGGTGTTTGATATGATCATCACCTGCTGCCGGCGTATTGACGAGTCTTTAGAGTCCTACACAGAGGTTTCCTGGCTCAAGCGAAACGAAATAGGAGCGCATATGAGATATGTGCGGGACCGAGAATAATGCGTGTATGCGTTACCGTATTCTATTCTCGCGATGATTGTATCGAATGGTTGTATGCGATATAACCTAGTTATCGAATCGAGGATTGATTCGATAAGCCGATACATTGGATACTAGTCAGTTATATGAGATATGACTGGATCGTTAAATCAAGTGTTGATTTGATGATTTAATGCATAAATTATATATTTGATATACTACTTTGCATTAACTAGTATTGGTTCACTTTAAATGGATTTTCTCACTTGGATTGTGCACATTGTATATGTGATATACTTTTGTACACAAGTTTGTATCATGTTTGATGATACATGCTCACTAGGGTTTGTGTAAAGATTAAACCATGGTTGTGTAATGGTTAGGGTTTTCATTTTCTTATTCATTTATTTATTTATTTCATTTATTTTATTTTGGAAAAGAAAATGGGAAAAATGGTGGCTTTCTTTGTTTGTATTTGAAGCTTCATGAAGCTTTGACTAAGTCACCATTTTGTCTCATGCTTAACCCTAACCATTCCACTTAACCCTAGTCTATTCTCTACACTTGACCATGGTTACATTATGATAAGTATTCATTTTATTTCTTTTTTGGAAAATACTTATCATAATATTTATCATCTTCTTCTTCTTCTTCTTCAAGATGAAGAACCATGATTCCATCAATGGTGATTGATGAAAATGAGTGAGAAACCCAATTCTAAAGTGAACCACTTCCTATTTCTTCATCCTCTACCTCTTGCCAAGTAGTATAGGGTGTTTCCTTCACAAGTTTTCATGGCTTGGTGAAGGTGGAGCTTGATCTAGTGATGCCTCGACGTAGATCATCTTCGGCATCGTCGTCGATGACCTAGCCCGCTTTTTCTCCGTTGAAGCCGATGCTAGAGTCATGGTTCGATTTGGACAGCGGAGAGGACTTCATCATGGAGCTATGAAGGTGGAGAAATGGATCTACAAAGGTTGTATTTCCGTTCTTTTAGTTTAGTTGTAAACTAGTTGCTTTGGTCGCCTAAATTTCTAGTTAACGATCTAGTCTAGGGTTTCTCGGCACCGTAATTTTTGAAATTGGCATGGTTGATGCCTTGTGAGACCTCTTGAGAGTGCCTAGGAACCCTACAGTGGTATCAGAGCCTAGCTAGAGCCTTAGGCGACGCGTAGACGGAATTAGAAGTCCGATCGAACCAAAACCAAAACCCTTAAATGCTCTCTGGACAATTTCTGAAATCTGGTCTTTTTCGAAATTAAAAATATGCAGAAAAATCAGCAGGGAAATTTAAGAATTACTGTGGAGCACGTGATCATGAATCCTCTAAAGTGCGGCGGAACCGCGGCACAAGCTGGCTTGTGCGGCGGTTCCACGGCCAATATGTCACATCATGTTTTACTTTTTACACAGTAATTCTTAGTTTGAAGCACTGGTTTTCCTGGGAATTTTTAATATTTATTCAAGAGTTGAATTTTCTGGGGTTGTTTTGGGGATTCGGTGTTTCGATCGGAGTATCAAACTTTGTCTATGTGTCTTTCCGGATAATCATTGAATATGTTAAAAAGTTCGACCGGATATAAATACCCAATCTTTCCCCTGTCGGGAAATTTCCAAGTGTTGGTTTTTTCCGTAGTTTAACGACGTTCTAAGTAGTGCAAGTAACGCGATGGTCCCTCTAGAAGACAACAAACCTTAACTCGATTATGTGACCGTCTTGAACTGCCCTTTGAACCTTCGGGTTTGGGGCAGTACGGCGTGCCACATGTGAGGTGTTGGCTTGACCCTTCTACGACTGGACCGTTGGTACTGAGGCACGAACTGAATGTTGTTAGACTTATTTCATGTGTTGATCTGTATCGGGAAAACTTGGGTGTTCGACTGTTTGATCGAAAAGTTTAACTTTTTCTATTTATCCGGAATGTGATACAATAATTGGAATTCACAAGTAGTTATGAGATAACTGAATGAATGTTATAAACATAGCAGTTTAGTCTCACTTGATCGGTTGCCACGGAATTTTGATGTGATCAAAAGTCCGTCGCAATCACGTAGCGTACGCGGATACTCGCCGGGTAAACTTAATAGACAGCCTCACTCCATAGCCCCGACCAAGTGACTGTAGGAGAACCCCGTCGCCGAAAGCATCCGTTCGGGTGCTCGCGGTAGCGGTGTTCCGCCTTGGTGCACTTCGTCGACGGTATCGGGGGTGCGGCCGTCTACTGAAGTTTGCGACGAGCATTCGATCAGGATGTCGGGAATCTTGTTGAATTGCCCGACTTGATATTGAAAAGAGTTTTCGATTTTGAGACTAAAATGCGGGGTTTATAATTGTTAGGCATGCGATGTCTAAAGAATTCATTTGGTCAGGCATGCGATGTCTGAGGTGGTTGCGGATTCCAACTGTTGTAGTTTTACACTTTCTTTTCTGTGACCGTAAGTGTAATATGTGATATCGCCAGTTTCGTTGCTATATATCAACGACAATTGGGATGCGCATATTTACTTACGTTGATGACATGTGATGTTATGAGTTGCTGGATATGTTATATTGGATCGTCGTGTTTGAATAGCCGGGGGTTTTTATGTGAGATGAGTGTTTTTCATTTTCATTCATGTAAAAAACTTGTATGTAATATTCTTTTATTGGGGCACTTCCAGGTAACGGAAGATGTCACCCTTTGTATATTATTTACTTTTCCGTACTAGGATAGACCCAAGGAGGGGAGCACAAGTAACCGGGTTCTGGAGTCCAGTGGGAGACCAACTCGAGGAGTCGAGTCCGGGTCTCCTAACTCTAGAATTGGTAGGGTTGCTTGCCGCTCTCGTAGGGGTCTAGGGGTGTGGGTTTGGCTATTCATCGCGACCGTGGAATCCGTGTTTTATACTAGCTCGTATTGAAAACACGGACGTCCTACTATATCCAATATTTCATATGTTTCTGTAACCCTTCGAAAATCGTTTAGGCAGTTTTTCGGTAATCGGCTAATTTTTCGGCTTTTTCCGTAAAAAGTCAAAATAGGTATTTTTCATTGTAGACCTAATTATACAAAATTTAGATAAGATATTACCATAATTTTGTCACTAAAATGTAACTTATAATTATCTAGTTAAAAAAAAAAAATCGTAATTAATTATTTTTTTATTATTTTAAGCCTTTTTAAATACATTAAATTAGTGATAAATACAAATTTAATTAGGTAAATTTCATAATTAGGAGTCTTTATAAGCTAAAATATGGTGTTAATAAAATTATATCATGTCTTGCAAACTTTTGGTTTTAGGGTGGGAAAATTTGTGAAAAAATGAAGTAAAAATGGGTTTTTTTGTAAAAAGGTTGACATGAAAGCATTAAATGATAACATATGATGTTTATTGACCTAGAAACTTCTCAAAATTTCCCCACAACTCCCTCCCTCACCTGCTGGCCGAAATGCTTCAGGTTTTTCCCCCCATTTTCCCCATTTTTGTTTAGCTTAAAACTCTTGAAAAATCCACAAAAATCCACCGAAATTCACTAAATCCTTCTCTAATTCAACCCAAAACCTTAAGCCATCCCTTCTCAACCCCAAATTGGTTTAAAGTAAGGAGAAAAGAGGCCACTTTAGAGGTTTAGTGCAAGGGAATCAACACTTGTAAGGTAAAATTCTAATCTAGTTGTTTAATTGTAGTTTAATTATGCTAGATTAGAAAGTTTAAGTGTGAATTTTAGTTATAAATTATTGTTTATGAAATTTCAAGAAAGGGATGAAGTTCTAGATTAGGGTTTGAAGTATGATAATTGGGTTAAAATTTTGTTGTGGCCATCTAGTAGTTTAAATTGGATGTTAGAGTTGGATTGTGATCGCGATGTCGTTAAATTTCGATGTTTGCATCGAATCGGTATTGAAATTGCTTGCTAGATTTTTACGAAAATTAGAATGCGATCAAAATCCGTTATGTTAGCGATATAACTAGCTTCGTATAGGACTATTAGAGTGTGCGAACGCGGGGTTTCGTCTAGTCGGGTTGTAGTTTAGTCGATTTTCCCGAAATGACGACTCTAGTTAAAGGTTAGCGATTTTCGTGCGTTTTTCCGCGCACCGAGTGCATGCTATGTTTAATTCGAGAGCGTCGATAATTGTATTTTGTGACTTGCATCGTTTTAGGTTTTGTAATCTTATGCTTGGTGTTGTGCAATATAGGATCGGTCGGGGAAACATCGGACACGGCGCAAAAAGGCAAGGCGGTGGCCGAACCGGATTAGCGGAGATTTCAGGTGAGTAGATGTATTCATCTATGGGGGAATCGTCTGAATGGCGCGAGGCGCCCCCCTAGTTAGGATTACCCTACTTTATGCAAGATTTATATTGTTAGCTAGCTTACCCCTTCATTGACATTGCATACCCTTATAGCGAACAGTATATTAGATTGCATGGACATTCATCCATACTTATGCGATATCACTTTGTAGGACACGAACACCATTACCATTGGCATCTGTTGCACGCGCACTATTCATGTGACACACACGCCTTTGGTAATTGCCATGCCACGTGCACTATAGAACCTGTTTATCATAATATCGTCACTTGCATTCATACTTGATATATGAAATTGCATAGCATACGTATACCTCGCATCATCATCATGTTTATATAGATTTCTAGCAAAATTCACATCGTATGCATTGATATCATAGACATTTATCATATATAACATGTGGACATTATGATTTTCTTGAGGATTTCAGTATTGCTGCGATTTCTGGATTTTTGGGGAAAACCGCAAGAATTTAACAAAACCTTATATTTATCATTTTCAAAACAAAGTTGCGGTTTTCTCGTGATGTATGTGTCGTCCACCATGAGTTTTCATGTTTTCTGTTGGATTTCGAGACCCGATTCGAGGAGTGGATGAACCATCTCGGGTACATGGTGGGCCCGGTATGGTACCCCGGGGCAAGAAGATCGAGATGTAGACGATGAGCCTGGCAGGGGAAGACTACCTACCGGTGATGTCTGGCGTGGTGGATATCCGGAGAATACCGACCGTTGTCGTGAGATTTATGATATGGGCCGATCCGGACTGACGGAGCCCGATATTGAGACAGATATGATTCCTTTTTGGTGTCGATGCTTGACACGGGTTTGCAGATGATTTCTTGATGGTATTTAGCTATTATACAGATATTCATGTTCTAAAGTTAAGAATTTAATACCCTTAGCATTTAAAACACTTAAAGACTTAATAATGACATTGCATACCTGTGCATGCATACTAGAGATATTATATCACATATGGACATGCATGTTGTGGTGCATTGTGTGCATTCTTACGATTGCCTTATTAGATATTATATTTACTCACGAGCTGGCAACTCACCCCCGTTGTGCCACAGTGTCTTGCAGGTCGGACCCGTCAGTCTTGTAGCAGCGGGCTATCTTATCATCAGTTCCTTTTGCTCAGACTCGCGACATCGCCCGTAGGTGGGTTGCGAGCATACTTTATTTCTTTTTGCTTTATCATTGTATCTAGTATTCTCCATCTACCACTTTTTATTGTATATGCGACCTAGTGACGAGACTGAGAGGTTTGTATATTTATGGTTTCTTTTGGGTCGAGCTCACTTGAGCCGACGTGTGTTTTCTGGTATTTTGCATTTCTTTTATGCTCTTTTTCTTGATATTACTATTATATTGCTTGTGGTTGTGATCCGCCTTGGGCGAAGAGCTAGCTCCCGATTGGGGATGCCATTTTTATGATTACAGGTTTATTATCTTGTTGTACCCATTTTGGGGGATAGAAAATACAGGGGAGACTCTGCCGAAATTTTCGGAAATTTTTGATGTTTTTAAAAAGGGTTTCAATGCAACTTAATTGATTTACAAATCGTTTTCATGTAAGGTTTTCCTTCACTCTCTATTGATTTTGGTTTAGATTCTTCTGGGCTTTGGCTGACTTAGGTTACATTACGCCTTTAGACGTCTCGTAATCTAAGTGCCAGTCACGTTCCGTACTTTCGGGTCGTGACAAAGTTGGTATCAGAGCGTAGGTTTTACCTTTCTGAGTGTAGGACGACCATGGTAGATGGAGTAGGTGACTTAAGCAGAGTGGCGTACCGTGGGTATGATCCGCGGCATACTTACGATACGGTACTCCGCCTAAGTAACCTTAGGACATAATTGCTTGTATTTCCTTTCTTGATTCCTTGCATTCCTTGATTCAATTGCAATGTCCTTATCAGTCCTGTTTCTTATTCCAGCTTCGATGCCGCCAAAGACTACGAGAGCTCAGCGGGCTGCCGCTAGGGATGAGATTCGGGCGGGCCTGTCTGAGGCGAGGATCAAGCGGGAGGATACGCCTACCCCTCAGAGTCCTACTGATCCGCCTTATCCTGACCGTATTGCCAGACTAGAGGCCGACATGCAAGAGTTGCGGCAGATGATGGGATCTTTAGTTGAGTCCAGCCGGGCACAGAGATCCGAGGATGTTCCTTCCACCGCACAGACCACGATCGTACCTGCTGCACAGATGGTCACTCCTGCTGCTACTACGGAGACTATCCCTGTTTCACTACAGGAGTTCATGAGATTGAGACCTCCAGCTTTTACCGGTACAAATGCGACAGAGGACCCACAGGCATTTCTTGATAGGATGGCTCGGATTTGCCGTTCGTTGAGGTGTTCTGATGATAGATTGGTGGAGCTTGCGAGTTTTCGTCTGGAGGGTCTTGCCCAGACATGGTACGACTCAGTAGAGAGAGGCCGAGCTGCAGGTCTGCCTTCTATGACCTGGGATGAGTTTACAGCTGCATTTCTTACCCGTTTTCTTCCGGAGAGTGTCCGAGATGCTCGAGCCCGTAGTTTTGAGTCTTTGCGCAAGACTCCTGGGATGACGGTGTCGGAGTATGATATACAGTTTACCCAGTTGTCTCGATATGCTCCGTACCTAGTAGACACAGAAGAGAAGAGAATAAAGAGGTTTGTGCGAGGGCTTGATACACAGCTATTCCTTGCCATCGGCACCCGGCACTTCGATACATACGCAGCCGCGATGGATGCAGCCTTACTTTTGGAGGAGCGTATTTCTGAGACTCCGGTCGTTTCTGGGCCGAAGAGGATCCGTACTGATACGCCAGCTCAGCGGCAGATGGGCAGACACCGTAATAGATTATTTCCGGGAGATGGTGGAGGCAGAGGATTGAGACGAGGTCAGTTATTTGGTTCATATCCACAGACCCAGCAGTCGTCTCCAGGATGTTTTTGGTGCGGGAGTCAGTATCACCGTGTCAGAGACTGTACAATGGGACGTCCGGGCGCGGCGACAGTCCCGCATGTGACTTTACCACCATCACCACCTTCTCAGAGAGCTTTACTTCCTACTCCTGACGATGCTCCACGTCAGTCAGATGCTTCTAGAGGCCGTGGGCGTGGCGGTCCAGTTCCGAGAGGACGAGGCGACAGAGGCAGAGGCAGAGGCCGAGGTAGAAGCAGAGCACAGCCAGCTATTAGTGGTGGACAGGCCCGAGTGTTCGCATTGACTCCTCAGGATGCACAGGCATCCAATGCCGTCGTGACAGGTACTCTGCCAGTATGTTCTTTTGATGCACGGGTATTATTTGATCCAGGCTCTACACATTCCTATGTATCCACGTATTTTGCACCGAGGTTGGGCCGAGAGTCTTCTCCGTTAGATCAGCTGCTTGTCGTTATTACCCCGGTAGGCGAGTCTTTTGTTGCCCGTTTTGTGTATCGATCGTGTTTCGTTCGTATCGGGGAGAGAGATTCTTTAGTTGATTTGATTCTCCTCGATATGCTAGACTTTGACGTTCTTCTTGGTATGGACTGGCTAGCCACCTGTTATGCATCCGTGGACTGCCGTGAAAAGGCAGTCAGATTCAGTTTTCCTGGTGAGCCGGTTCTTATTATTCAGGGAGATCGTAGTGCTACCCTTCCCAGCTTGATTTCTTCTCTTCGCGCTGGTCAGCTCTTAAGGAAAGGGTGTCAGGGATTCTTAGCCTATGTTTAGGATGCTAGCTCCACAGAAGTTCCGTTGGACCAGGTCCCTGTTGTGAGAGAGTTTCCTGATGTATTTCCTGACGAGCTGCCTGGTCTGCCACCAGAGCGCGAGATTGAGTTTTGTATTGACTTGATCCCCGGCACGGGGCCTATTTCTATACCTCCTTATCGGATGGCCCCGGCGGAGCTGAGAGAGCTAAAGGATCAGTTACAGGACTTGCTGGACAAAGGGCTTATCCGACCGAGTGTGTCACCTTGGGGTGCTCCCGTCTTGTTTGTTAAGAAGAAGGACGGAAGTATGCGCTTATGCATTGATTATCGTCAGCTGAACCGGGTTACTGTGCGGAACAGGTATCCCCTACCCCGCATTGATGACTTATTTGATCAGCTCCAGGGTGCAGGGTTCTTCTCGAAGGTTGATTTACGGTCAGGTTATCACCAGTTGCGGGTTCGGAAGGAGGATATTCCGAAGACCGCTTTTCGTACTCGATATGGTCATTATGAGTTCTTGGTGATGTCGTTCGGGCTCACCAATGCCCCGGCAGCATTTATGGATTTGATGAACCGCGTATTCAGGCCGTATCTCGATCAGTTCATTATTGTGTTCATTGACGACATCTTGGTTTATTCTCGGAGCCGGGAGGAGCATGAGCAGCACTTACGTATCACATTGCAGACTTTGAGGGAGTATCAGCTGTTCGCCAAATTCTCCAAGTGCGCATTCTGGCTAGACAGTGTCGAGTTCTTGGGTCATGTGGTGACGAGAGATGGTATTTGTGTGGACCCGAAGAAGATCGAGGCAGTTCAGCGTTGGCCTAGACCAGTATCAGTTACAGAGGTTCGCAGCTTTCTAGGTCTGGCCGGCTATTATCGACGTTTTGTCCAGGATTTCTCCCGCATTGCTGCACCTTTGACCGGATTGACCCGGAAGGGGGCTCCTTTTGATTGCACCCAGGCATGTGAGGATAGCTTCCAGCAGTTGAAGACTCGTCTGACTACGGCACCAGTGTTAGCATTGCCTTCAGGATCAGGCGGGTTCGTGGTATATTGTGATGCTTCTCGAGTGGGGCTGGGCTGTGTGTTGATGCAGCACGACAGAGTTATCGCGTATGCTTCTCGGCAGCTGAGGAAACACGAGCAGAACTACCCCACCCATGATTTAGAGATGGCTGCAGTGGTATTTGCACTTAAGATCTGGAGACATTACCTATACGGTGAGTCATGCCAGATATTCACTGACCACGAGAATTTGAAGTATATCTTCCAGCAGCGAGATCTGAACCTGAGACAGCGCCGTTGGATGGAGCTGGTGAAGGATTATGACTGCGAGATTCTATACCATCCGGGCAAGGCGAATGTGGTGGTAGATGCTTTGAGTAGGAGGCCCGGAGGTAGCTTATCTTGTTTGAGCGCAGTACAGATGCAGTCGACGGCGGATTGGCAGGTTTTATGTGATAGCAGAGTGCAGTTCGAGTTTACTCCTACAGGGGGACAGCTGGCCCATTTCAGAGCACGCCCACAGTTACTTGACCGTATCCGCGAGGCACAGTCCGGCGATGCCCGTATCTTAGAGATTATTGAGCAGATTCGGCAGGGCAGAGTTTCTGAGTTCGTGATTGATGATCAGGGGATACTTCGATTTGGGACTCGACTGTGTGTGCCAGATTCAGAGGGACTGAGGCGTGATATCCTCGAGGAGGCACATAGATCAGTATACAGTGTGCATCCAGGTTCTACCAAGATGTACCGTGATTTGAGAGAGGTTTACTGGTGGGACGGGATGAAGAAGGATATTACAGACTTTGTGTCGAGATGCCTGACTTGTCAGCAAGTCAAGGCTGAGCACCAGAGGCCAGCCGGCGAGTTACAGCCTTTGCCCATCCCTGAGTGGAAGTGGGAGCAGGTCTCCATGGACTTCTTTGTGGGTCTACCCAGGACCAGTCGAGGGTACGACTCTATTTGGGTGATTGTGGATCGACTGACGAAAGCAGCTCACTTCCTGCCAGTGAAGACCACTTTTGGATTTTCTCAGTATGCCCAGGTTTATATTGATGAGATAGTGCGACTGCATGGCGTTCCGACTTGCATCGTGTCCGACCGTGGCACCCAGTTTACCAGCCGATTGTGGCAGAAACTCCAGGAAGCTTTGGGCACCCGATTGAGTTTTAGCACAGCCTTTCATCCGCAGACTGACGGTCAGTCAGAGCGTACTATTCAGACTCTTGAGGACATGCTCAGAGCTTGTGTTTTAGATTTCGGTGGTAGCTGGGATCGTCATTTGCCTTTGATTGAGTTTTCCTACAATAATAGCTTCCAGGAGACGATTCAGATGGCACCTTTTGAGGCTTTATATGGGAGGAGATGTCGATCGCCTGTATGTTGGACAGAGCTCAGGGAGAGCTGTATTTTGGGGCCTCAGATCGTACAGGAGACGACCGAGAAGATACAGTTGATTCGGGACAAGATGAGAGCGGCACAGAGCAGGCAGAAATCATATGCTGACAGGCGCCGTCGCCGACTCGAGTTCGCTGTTGGCGATCATGTTTTCCTGAAGGTCTCTCCGATGAAAGGTGTGATGAGATTTGGGCGGAAAGGAAAGCTGAGTCCTAGATATGTTGGTCCTTTCGAGATCCTAGAGCGTGTTGGTCCAGTCGCTTATCGGTTAGCTCTTCCGCCCAGCTTCCCCGATGTTCACCCCGTATTCCATGTCTCGATGCTCCGCAAGTACCTTCATGATCCTTCCCAGGCGATTCAGCACCAGACGATCCAGCTAGAGCGTGATCTTTCTTTCACCTAGCAGCCGGTGGTCATTCTGGATCGGCAGGTGAAGAAATTGAGGTCGAAGGTTATACCGTCCGTCAAGATCCTTTGGCGTGGCCCGAACAGCGAGGAGGTCACCTGGGAGACCGAGGTCGAGATGAGGAAGAGATATCCCCATCTTTTTGAAGGTACGCGTAGTTAAATTTTAAATTCGGGGACCGAATTTCTTTAAGGGGGGAAGATTGTAACCCTTCGAAAATCGTTTAGGCAGTTTTTCGGTAATCGGCTAATTTTTCGGCTTTTTCCGTAAAAAGTCAAAATAGGTATTTTTCATTGTAGACCTAATTATACAAAATTTAGATAAGATATTACCATAATTTTGTCACTAAAATGTCACTTATAATTATCTAGTTAAATAAAAAAAAATTCGTAATTAATTATTTTTTTATTATTTTAAGCTTTTTTAAATACATTAAATTAGTGATAAATACAAATTTAATTAGGTAAATTTCATAATTAGGAGTCTTTATAAGCTAAAATATGGTGTTAATAAAATTATATCATGTCTTGCAAACTTTTGGTTTTAGGGTGGGAAAATTTGTGAAAAAATGAAGTAAAAATGGGTTTTTTTGTAAAAAAGGTTGACATGAAAGCATTAAATGATAACATATGATGTTTATTGACCTAGAAACTTCTCAAAATTTCCCCACAACTCCCTCCCTCACCTGCTGGCCGAAATGCTTCAGGTTTTCCCCCCAATTTTCCCCATTTTTGTTTAGCTTAAAACTCTTGAAAAATCCACAAAAATCCACCGAAATTCACTAAATCCTTCTCTAATTCAACCCAAAACCTTAAGCCATCCCTTCTCAACCCCAAATTGGTTTAAAGTAAGGAGAAAAGAGGCCACTTTAGAGGTTTAGTGCAAGGGAATCAACACTTGTAAGGTAAAATTCTAATCTAGTTGTTTAATTGTAGTTTAATTATGCTAGATTAGAAAGTTTAAGTGTGAATTTTAGTTATAAATTATTGTTTATGAAATTTCAAGAAAGGGATGAAGTTCTAGATTAGGGTTTGAAGTATGATAATTGGGTTAAAATTTTGTTGTGGCCATATAGTAATTTAAATTGGATGTTAGAGTTGGATTGTGATCGCGATGTTGTTAAATTTCGATGTTTGCATCGAATCGGTATTGAAATTGCTTGCTAGATTTTTACGAAAATTAGAATGCGATCAAAATGCGTTATGTTAGCGATATAATTAGCTTCGTATAGGACTATTAGAGTGTGCGAACGCGGGGTTTCGTCTAGTCGGGTTGTAGTTTAGTCGATTTTCCCGAAATGACGACTCTAGTTAAAGGTTAGCGATTTTCGTGCGTTTTTCCGCGCACCGAGTGCATGCTATGTTTAATTCGAGAGCGTCGATAATTGTATTTTGTGACTTGCATCGTTTTAGGTTTTGTAATCTTATGCTTGGTGTTGTGCAATATAGGATCGGTCGGGGAAACATCGGACACGGCGCAAAAAGGCAAGGCGGTGGCCGGACCGGATTAGCGGAGATTTCAGGTGAGTAGATGTATTCATCTATGGGGGAATCGTCTGAATGGCACGAGGCGCCCCCCTAGTTAGGATTACCCTACTTTATGCAAGATTTATATTGTTAGCTAGCTTACCCCTTCATTGACATTGCATACCCTTATAGCGAACAATATATTAGATTGCATGGACATTCATCCATACTTATGCGATATCACTTTGTAGGACACGAACACCATTACCATTGGCATCTGTTGCACGCGCACTATTCATGTGACACACACGCCTTTGGTAATTGCCATGCCACGTGCACTATAGAACCTGTTTATCATAATATCGTCACTTGCATTCATACTTGATATATGAAATTGCATAGCATACGTATACCTCGCATCATCATCATATTTATATAGATTTCTAGCAAAATTCACATCGTATGCATTGATATCATAGACATTTATCATATATAACATGTGGACATTATGATTTTCTTGAGGATTTCAGTATTGCTGCGATTTCTGGATTTTTGGGGAAAACCGCAAGAATTTAACAAAACCTTATATTTATCATTTTCAAAACAAAGTTGCGGTTTTCTCGTGATGTATGTGTCGTCCACCATGAGTTTTCATGTTTTCTGTTGGATTTCGAGACCTGATTCGAGGAGTGGATGAACCGTCTCGGGTACATGGTGGGCCCGGTATGGTACCCCAGGGCAAGAAGATCGAGATGTAGACGATGAGCCTGGCAGGGGAAGACTACCTACCGGTGATGTCTGGCGTGGCGGATATCCGGAGGATACCGACCGTTGTCGTGAGATTTATGATATGGGCCGATCCGGACTGACGGAGCCCGATATTGAGACAGATATGATTCCTTTTTGGTGTCGATGCTTGACACGGGTTTGCAGATGATTTCTTGATGGTATTTAGCTATTATACAGATATTCATGTTCTAAAGTTAAGAATTTAATACCCTTAGCATTTTAAAACACTTAAAGACTTAATAATGACATTGCATACCTGTGCATGCATACTAGAGATATTATATCACATATGGACATGCATGTTGTGGTGCATTGCGTGCATTCTTACGATTGCATTATTAGATGTTATATTTACTCACGAGCTGGAAACTCACCCCCGTTGTGCCACAGTGTCTTGCAGGTCGGACCCGTCAGTCTTGTAGCGGCGGGCTATCTTATCATCAGTTCCTTTTGCTCAGACTCGCGACATCGCCCGTAGGTGGGTTGCGAGCATACTTTATTTCTTTTTGCTTTATCATTGTATCTAGTATTCTCCATCTACCACTTTATATTGTATATGCGACCTAGTGACGAGACTGAGAGGTTTGTATATTTGTGGTTTCTTTTGGGTCGAGCTCCCTTGAGCCGACGTGTGTTTTCTGGTATTTTGCATTTCTTTTATGCTCTTTTTCTTGATATTACTATTATATTGCTTGTGGTTGTGATCCGCCTTGGGCGAAGAGCTAGCTCCCGCTTGGGGATGCCATTTTTATGATTACAGGCTTATTATCTTGTTGTACCCATTTTGGGGGATAGAAAATACAGGGGAGACTCTGCCGAAATTTTCGGAAATTTTTAATGTTTTTAAAAAGGGTTTCAATGCAACTTAATTGATTTACAAATCGTTTTCATGTAAGGTTTTCCTTCACTCTCTATTGATTTTGGTTTAGATTCTTCTGGGCTTTGGCTGACTTAGGTTACATTACGCCTTTAGACGTCTCGTAATCTAAGTGCCAGTCACGTTCCGTACTTTCGGGTCGTGACAGTTTCTTCTGCTGCGATATCTGTGATGTGATCATGTGATGTTCTGTGATGGATACTGTATATAGTATATATGATATATTATATAGACGTTATTTATGTTTTACACCCGCGCTAGCCCTGCCCTGCTCTGCCGTTAGTTACCTTACCTAACGGTGCACGAGGGGACATCGAGGCGAATGCGGATGGCATAAGTGTACGTCGTATTTATCTATGATGTTTAGGTACTTGAATGATGGGACTTCATTAATATGATTAATGAAAGAAAAAGAAACCTAAAGATGTTGTAGAATCGAATTTCAAAATAAAACAGGTAGCTACAGTTCTTGTTTTGCATAGCGGTATATATGATATATCCTGCACCTTATTCGATGAGGAAAGGACCGAGATCCCTTCACAGGGAGTGACTCTTTTAGCAATAACTGGTAGATGCTACACACTCGGTTTGTCTTTTGATTGCTTTTAAGATTTTTTGCTTTGCACAGTGATATATATGATATATCCCGCACCTCATTCGACGAGGAAAGGACCGACGATCCCTTCACCGGGAGTGACTCCTTTAGCAAAACTAGAAAAGCCTCAAAAACACTCCATTTTAAAATCATTTGATTCTACAACGATATCAAGTTCATTACGCAATAGGTTTTCAGAAAAACCTGTCGTAGCCCTCCGTCATTTCAGATAAGTTGTATATAGTATTCGTGCTACATTTGTTGGCTTTCGTCAAGGTGTAGTGTGCGGTAGCTATATGCTGCTTATCTGCTGCATACGATGCGATTGGATTAGGGTAGTCGTGCGGCTTTGTTGGCTTTCGTCAAGGGTCGTGCAGGTGGGTTTAATTCAATCAAGAAATGTACGGGTTAAACTTGACTAGCGGGCTATGGTTTGTTGGCTTTCGTCAAGGTCATAGCACGTTAGGGGCAAAATATTATCGGGAATTTCAAGTGTTGAAATTTGCAATGAGATTGCATACCTTCTATGAGATAGTTGGATCCCGATACCCGCTGCGAGTAAGAGTTACTCCTGGGAGAGTTTTACACATTACAATTAGCCGATCAAGTAGGTGTCTAGAAAGGTGTCAACGGGGTTACGCCTCTGGGAAAACGAGGTTTACATTAATTAGGTTCGTGCGAAAGCACGGGGGACCTCCCTCAAAGTACCGACACTGGCCTGGCTGAAAGATTGGCGAACTTGTAGTGTGTAATTAATCCCGGCTAGTCTTTCCTTTTAGGGTTTGAAGGAAGATTTGATAAAAAGCAGTGGGAGCCATCCTGATTAGATAAAATAATAACCAATCTATTCTTGCAAGAGCGCACGCTGAGTGTTTTCTTCTCTCTCTCTCCTGGTAGCGACCATATCACGCCTTAATCAAGATAATAATACGGATTATTGACCGAACCCGCTTGTTATACTGAGCTGGGGAACGTTGGTCCCGCTCCAACTTATAATTGTTATAAGACAGAGCAGGAAATTGGGGAATACCAGAATTCCCGTGCCGCCCAAACGAAGAGAGTGCATGCTGATGCATCATCTTCGGGTATGTTCATTACACAGAACTGTTTCTCAGTGTCCTTTACGTCCTGGGTATTTGATACCGGATCAGGATTCCAGATATGTAATATGATTACAAAGGGCTACAGAAAGGTAAAGAACTGAGAACGGGTGATAAGTTTCATGAGGCAGAAAACGGGGCAAGTGTTGCAGCCAAGTCTGTTGGTCACTGTCACTCTGTATTACCAATACATTGATTCTGAACGAATGTTATTAGATACCGAACCTGATATACAAAATCATATCAGTCTCTTTATTAGTAAAGAAATGATAAAATTTTGTATTGTTGGATAATGTTTTGAATATTTCCTATATCAAAAGTTGATCGGATCAGGCACGTTATCTAAAAGCATTGATGTTCTAAATCAAACTACAGTTCTAAGTATACGGAACACACACAAGAGGAAGAGTTCAGAAATGAACGGATCCTTCTTGAGGTATTGTAGACTAGGTCAGATCAATGCGACCTGACTAGCGAAAGTTACATTTAGATGCATATTTAAATCAGTTTGAATTTACATCTTATGAAACTTGCCAGTCATGTCACAAAGATATAATGACACCAGCTCTGTTTATTGGAAACAGAGAAAGAGTTAGTGAACTCTTGGGATGATACATGTTGATGTATAAAGGTCCCCTGTCTACACATGCCAAGACCGGTTCTTTGTACTTCATTACATTCTATGATGATCTCTCAAGATTCAGACATATGTTCCTGTTGAAACACAAGTCCGAACCTTTTGAGATATTCACGGAATATAAGTTAGAAGTAGAGAACCAAAATAAGGGTATAAGTATTATATCCTATGATGAGATCAGGGAGGAGAATACTTGTGCATGGAATTCCTGGACTATTCTAAAGGAGAATGAGATTCTCTCTCAGCATTACTCCTCCGTATACACCATAGCACGATGGTATATCGGGGCGGAGCAATAGCACCCTATATGATAAGGTGTGCTCTATGATGAGTACTACTGAGTTACCTATTTCTTTTTGGGAGTTGTGCACTTGAGAAGAAGCATACCTATTGAATAGGGTTCAAATCAAATCAGTTGCCTACCACTTCATATGTGATATGGAAAGGAAAGAGCCCATATCTTAAGTTAGTTAAGATTTGGGGTTGACCGGCCTATGTCTAAAAGCAAAATCCGGACAAGCTCGAGGCAAGGTCAGTTATGTAGAACTGGAAAGGTTCCAGCTATGCAAACTACAGCAGATGATTTGGTACAACCAAAGGATTCAGTAGATACCAACGAACCTCAACCTCTCCGCTAATCTAGTAGGGTTCCTCACCCACCTGAGAGATACTTCGGTTTCTCTATTACAGTGGGAGCGAGGATTGCATCATGAGATGATGACCCAACTAGTTTCGAGCTGGCCATTAGGAGTGGGACTCTGTAAGAATGGCTGGTTGCTTAGCGATCTGAGATGGAATCCTTATACACCAACAAAGTATGGACTTTGGTTGCAATATCTGAAGGGTTAAATCCCCATCAGGAGCAAGTATATCTTGAGAAGATTACTAGGTGTACGTGGAAAAGTTGAGACTTTCAAAGCTAGACTTGTTAAAGGTTTGCATCATTGACCAGGTGTGGATCATGATGAAACTTTTTCTAAGGATCTATGCTTAAGTCCATCCAGATCCTACTTACCACGGCTACATACCATGACTACGATATCTGGTGGTTGGGTGTCATGACTGCTTTTCTAAATGATGTTTTGGAAGAGAGCGTCTATAAGTACACAGCCAGAGGGCTTCGTAGACAGTGGGAGCAGCGGAAACGTGTGCAAGATGCTTTATAGGATAAAGCAGGCATCGCGGGGTTGGAACATCTATTTTGATGTGGTAGTCAAAGAGTTTGACATCATCAAAATGGTAGATGAACCTTGTATAAACAAAAAGGTAGTAGGGAGTATGGTGGCGATTCTCGTAGAGTACGTGGATGACATACTCTTGATAGGGAAAGAGTTTCCTATGCTACGCTCGATCAATCTCCGTTTATCACAATAATTCTCCAAATAGGATCAAATTGATACCTACTAAATCCTGGGTTTTGGATCTATGAGATAGATCTAAATGAATGTTAGGATACTCACTAGTTGTAGTGAGATGGTATCAGTTGATCCTGGGGAGAATCACTGGAAGGGTTCCAGGATGATAAAGACGACCGAATGTCAGTCACAGGCATTGTCTTTACCCTCAGTAAAGGGACGGTATGTTGGAAGGGTTCCAAGCTAAATACCGTGGCATACTAGACGATAAAGGAAGGATACATCGCTACTTAAGATGCTACCAGAGAGGCTGTTTGGGTGTATAATAGTTCATGAGATGAACTACGTTCCTACCATTGTGAGACAATGGAGTTGTGGCTTATGGCAAGGAACGCCGGTCCCATTAGTGATCCAGACATATTCTAAGGCAGTATCGCCTGATCATGGAGATAGTTGATCTCCAGGGGATCGAGGTAAGGAGAGTTGACTAAGAGGACAACACGGCGGATCCACTCACAAAGGCCTTTTCCCAGAGAAAAACATTTATGGGATGGTTGAGTATGAGATACTACAACCACTGCTATCAGATGGCCCTAGTGCAAGTGGGAGATTGTTAGTTATATGTATGCCCTAGAGGCCATTGCTATACATAGGATGTATATTGTAGTGGATGCTGGGATATATATAGGGAGGACTTTCTTGCTCGACATGATAGTATGCTATCTGGTTACTCTTTACCTTAACGTGTACACTGATTGTCTCTCTGTTAAATGTTGGTAAAGCCACCTCATTCGACGAGGAAAGGACCGACGATCCCTTCACCGGGAGTGACTCCTTTAGCAAAACTAGAAAAGCCTCAAAAACACTCCATTTTAAAATCATTTGATTCTACAACGATATCAAGTTCATTACGCAATAGGTTTTCAGAAAAACCTGTCGTAGCCCTCCGTCATTTCAGATAAGTTGTATATAGTATTCGTGCTACATTTGTTGGCTTTCGTCAAGGTGTAGTGTGCGGTAGCTATATGCTGCTTATCTGCTGCATACGATGCGATTGGATTAGGGTAGTCGTGCGGCTTTGTTGGCTTTCGTCAAGGGTCGTGCAGGTGGGTTTAATTCAATCAAGAAATGTACGGGTTAAACTTGACTAGCGGGCTATGGTTTGTTGGCTTTCGTCAAGGTCATAGCACGTTAGGGGCAAAATATTATCGGAAATTTCAAGTGTTGAAATTTGCAATGAGATTGCATACCTTCTATGAGATAGTTGGATCCCGATACCCGCTGCGAGTAAGAGTTACTCCTGGGAGAGTTTTACACATTACAATTAGCCGATCAAGTAGGTGTCTAGAAAGGTGTCAACGGGGTTACGCCTCTGGGAAAACGAGGTTTACATTAATTAGGTTCGTGCGAAAGCACGGGGGACCTCCCTCAAAGTACCGACACTGGCCTGGCTGAAAGATTGGCGAACTTGTAGTGTGTAATTAATCTCGGCTAGTCTTTCCTTTTAGGGTTTGAAGGAAGATTTGATAAAAAGCAGTGGGAGCCATCCTGATTAGATAAAATAATAACCAATCTATTCTTGCAAGAGCGCACGCTGAGTGTTTTCTTCTCTCTCTCTCCTGGTAGCGACCATATCACGCCTTAATCAAGATAATAATACGGATTATTGACCGAACCCGCTTGTTATACTGAGCTGGGGAACGTTGGTCCCGCTCCAACTTATAATTGTTATAAGACAGAGCAGGAAATTGGGGAATACCAGAATTCCCGTGCCGCCCAAACGAAGAGAGTGCATGCTGATGCATCATCTTCGGGTGTGTTCATTACACAGAACTGTTTCTCAGTGTCCTTTACGTCCTGGGTATTTGATACCGGATCAGGATTCCAGATATGTAATATGATTACAAAGGGCTACAGAAAGGTAAAGAACTGAGAACGGGTGATAAGTTTCATGAGGCAGAAAACGGGGCAAGTGTTGCAGCCAAGTCTGTTGGTCACTGTCACTCTGTATTACCAATACATTGATTCTGAACGAATGTTATTAGATACCGAACCTGATATACAAAATCATATCAGTCTCTTTATTAGTAAAGAAATGATAAAATTTTGTATTGTTGGATAATGTTTTGAATATTTCCTATATCAAAAGTTGATCGGATCAGACACGTTATCTAAAAGCATTGATGTTCTAAATCAAACTACAGTTCTAAGTATACGGAACACACACAAGAGGAAGAGTTCAGAAATGAACGGATCCTTCTTGAGGTATTGTAGACTAGGTCAGATCAATGCGACCTGACTAGCGAAAGTTACATTTAGATGCATATTTAAATCAGTTTGAATTTACATCTTATGAAACTTGCCAGTCATGTCACAAAGATATAATGACACCAGCTCTGTTTATTGGAAACAGAGAAAGAGTTAGTGAACTCTTGGGATGATACATGTTGATGTATAAAGGTCCCCTGTCTACACATGCCAAGACCGGTTCTTTGTACTTCATTACATTCTATGATGATCTCTCAAGATTCAGACATATATTCCTGTTGAAACACAAGTCCGAACCTTTTGAGATATTCACGGAATATAAGTTAGAAGTAGAGAACCAAAATAAGGGTATAAGTATTATATCCTATGATGAGATCAGGGAGGAGAATACTTGTGCATGGAATTCCTGGACTATTCTAAAGGAGAATGAGATTCTCTCTCAGCATTACTCCTCCGTATACACCATAGCACGATGGTATATCGGGGCGGAGCAATAGCACCCTATATGATAAGGTGTGCTCTATGATGAGTACTACTGAGTTACCTATTTCTTTTTGGGAGTTGTGCACTTGAGAAGAAGCATACCTATTGAATAGGGTTCAAATCAAATCAGTTGCCTACCACTTCATATGTGATATGGAAAGGAAAGAGCCCATATCTTAAGTTAGTTAAGATTTGGGGTTGACCGGCCTATGTCTAAAAGCAAAATCCGGACAAGCTCGAGGCAAGGTCAGTTATGTAGAACTGGAAAGGTTCCAGCTATGCAAACTACAGCAGATGATTTGGTACAACCAAAGGATTCAGTAGATACCAACGAACCTCAACCTCTCCGCTAATCTAGTAGGGTTCCTCACCCACCTGAGAGATACTTCGGTTTCTCTATTACAGTGGGAGCGAGGATTGCATCATGAGATGATGACCCAACTAGTTTCGAGCTGGCCATTAGGAGTGGGACTCTGTAAGAATGGCTGGTTGCTTAGCGATCTGAGATGGAATCCTTATACACCAACAAAGTATGGACTTTGGTTGCAATATCTGAAGGGTTAAATCCCCATCAGGAGCAAGTATATCTTGAGAAGATTACTAGGTGTACGTGGAAAAGTTGAGACTTTCAAAGCTAGACTTGTTAAAGGTTTGCATCATTGACCAGGTGTGGATCATGATGAAACTTTTTCTAAGGATCTATGCTTAAGTCCATCCAGATCCTACTTACCACGGCTACATACCATGACTACGATATCTGGTGGTTGGGTGTCATGACTGCTTTTCTAAATGATGTTTTGGAAGAGAGCGTCTATAAGTACACAGCCAGAGGGCTTCGTAGACAGTGGGAGCAGCGGAAACGTGTGCAAGATGCTTTATAGGATAAAGCAGGCATCGCGGGGTTGGAACATCTATTTTGATGTGGTAGTCAAAGAGTTTGACATCATCAAAATGGTAGATGAACCTTGTATAAACAAAAAGGTAGTAGGGAGTATGGTGGCGATTCTCGTAGAGTACGTGGATGACATACTCTTGATAGGGAAAGAGTTTCCTATGCTACGCTCGATCAATCTCCGTTTATCACAATAATTCTCCAAATAGGATCAAATTGATACCTACTAAATCCTGGGTTTTGGATCTATGAGATAGATCTAAATGAATGTTAGGATACTCACTAGTTGTAGTGAGATGGTATCAGTTGATCCTGGGGAGAATCACTGGAAGGGTTCCAGGATGATAAAGACGACCGAATGTCAGTCACAGGCATTGTCTTTACCCTCAGTAAAGGGACGGTATGTTGGAAGGGTTCCAAGCTAAATACCGTGGCATACTAGACGATAAAGGAAGGATACATCGCTACTTAAGATGCTACCAGAGAGGCTGTTTGGGTGTATAATAGTTCATGAGATGAACTACGTTCCTACCATTGTGAGACAATGGAGTTGTGGCTTATGGCAAGGAACGCCGGTCCCATTAGTGATCCAGACATATTCTAAGGCAGTATCGCCTGATCATGGAGATAGTTGATCTCCAGGGGATCGAGGTAAGGAGAGTTGACTAAGAGGACAACACGGCGGATCCACTCACAAAGGCCTTTTCCCAGAGAAAAACATTTATGGGATGGTTGAGTATGAGATACTACAACCACTGCTATCAGATGGCCCTAGTGCAAGTGGGAGATTGTTAGTTATATGTATGCCCTAGAGGCCATTGCTATACATAGGATGTATATTGTAGTGGATGCTGGGACATATATAGGGAGGACTTTCTTGCTCGACATGATAGTATGCTATCTGGTTACTCTTTACCTTAACGTGTACACTGATTGTCTCTCTGTTAAATGTTGGTAAAGCCACCTCATTCGACGAGGAAAGGACCGACGATCCCTTCACCGGGAGTGACTCCTTTAGCAAAACTAGAAAAGCCTCAAAAACACTCCATTTTAAAATCATTTGATTCTACAACGATATCAAGTTCATTACGCAATAGGTTTTCAGAAAAACCTGTCGTAGCCCTCCGTCATTTCAGATAAGTTGTATATAGTATTCGTGCTACATTTGTTGGCTTTCGTCAAGGTGTAGTGTGCGGTAGCTATATGCTGCTTATCTGCTGCATACGATGCGATTGGATTAGGGTAGTCGTGCGGCTTTGTTGGCTTTCGTCAAGGGTCGTGCAGGTGGGTTTAATTCAATCAAGAAATGTACGGGTTAAACTTGACTAGCGGGCTATGGTTTGTTGGCTTTCGTCAAGGTCATAGCACGTTAGGGGCAAAATATTATCGGAAATTTCAAGTGTTGAAATTTGCAATGAGATTGCATACCTTCTATGAGATAGTTGGATCCCGATACCCGCTGCGAGTAAGAGTTACTCCTGGGAGAGTTTTACACATTACAATTAGCCGATCAAGTAGGTGTCTAGAAAGGTGTCAACGGGGTTACGCCTCTGGGAAAACGAGGTTTACATTAATTAGGTTCGTGCGAAAGCACGGGGGACCTCCCTCAAAGTACCGACACTGGCCTGGCTGAAAGATTGGCGAACTTGTAGTGTGTAATTAATCTCGGCTAGTCTTTCCTTTTAGGGTTTGAAGGAAGATTTGATAAAAAGCAGTGGGAGCCATCCTGATTAGATAAAATAATAACCAATCTATTCTTGCAAGAGCGCACGCTGAGTGTTTTCTTCTCTCTCTCTCCTGGTAGCGACCATATCACGCCTTAATCAAGATAATAATACGGATTATTGACCGAACCCGCTTGTTATACTGAGCTGGGGAACGTTGGTCCCGCTCCAACTTATAATTGTTATAAGACAGAGCAGGAAATTGGGGAATACCAGAATTCCCGTGCCGCCCAAACGAAGAGAGTGCATGCTGATGCATCATCTTCGGGTGTGTTCATTACACAGAACTGTTTCTCAGTGTCCTTTACGTCCTGGGTATTTGATACCGGATCAGGATTCCAGATATGTAATATGATTACAAAGGGCTACAGAAAGGTAAAGAACTGAGAACGGGTGATAAGTTTCATGAGGCAGAAAACGGGGCAAGTGTTGCAGCCAAGTCTGTTGGTCACTGTCACTCTGTATTACCAATACATTGATTCTGAACGAATGTTATTAGATACCGAACCTGATATACAAAATCATATCAGTCTCTTTATTAGTAAAGAAATGATAAAATTTTGTATTGTTGGATAATGTTTTGAATATTTCCTATATCAAAAGTTGATCGGATCAGACACGTTATCTAAAAGCATTGATGTTCTAAATCAAACTACAGTTCTAAGTATACGGAACACACACAAGAGGAAGAGTTCAGAAATGAACGGATCCTTCTTGAGGTATTGTAGACTAGGTCAGATCAATGCGACCTGACTAGCGAAAGTTACATTTAGATGCATATTTAAATCAGTTTGAATTTACATCTTATGAAACTTGCCAGTCATGTCACAAAGATATAATGACACCAGCTCTGTTTATTGGAAACAGAGAAAGAGTTAGTGAACTCTTGGGATGATACATGTTGATGTATAAAGGTCCCCTGTCTACACATGCCAAGACCGGTTCTTTGTACTTCATTACATTCTATGATGATCTCTCAAGATTCAGACATATATTCCTGTTGAAACACAAGTCCGAACCTTTTGAGATATTCACGGAATATAAGTTAGAAGTAGAGAACCAAAATAAGGGTATAAGTATTATATCCTATGATGAGATCAGGGAGGAGAATACTTGTGCATGGAATTCCTGGACTATTCTAAAGGAGAATGAGATTCTCTCTCAGCATTACTCCTCCGTATACACCATAGCACGATGGTATATCGGGGCGGAGCAATAGCACCCTATATGATAAGGTGTGCTCTATGATGAGTACTACTGAGTTACCTATTTCTTTTTGGGAGTTGTGCACTTGAGAAGAAGCATACCTATTGAATAGGGTTCAAATCAAATCAGTTGCCTACCACTTCATATGTGATATGGAAAGGAAAGAGCCCATATCTTAAGTTAGTTAAGATTTGGGGTTGACCGGCCTATGTCTAAAAGCAAAATCCGGACAAGCTCGAGGCAAGGTCAGTTATGTAGAACTGGAAAGGTTCCAGCTATGCAAACTACAGCAGATGATTTGGTACAACCAAAGGATTCAGTAGATACCAACGAACCTCAACCTCTCCGCTAATCTAGTAGGGTTCCTCACCCACCTGAGAGATACTTCGGTTTCTCTATTACAGTGGGAGCGAGGATTGCATCATGAGATGATGACCCAACTAGTTTCGAGCTGGCCATTAGGAGTGGGACTCTGTAAGAATGGCTGGTTGCTTAGCGATCTGAGATGGAATCCTTATACACCAACAAAGTATGGACTTTGGTTGCAATATCTGAAGGGTTAAATCCCCATCAGGAGCAAGTATATCTTGAGAAGATTACTAGGTGTACGTGGAAAAGTTGAGACTTTCAAAGCTAGACTTGTTAAAGGTTTGCATCATTGACCAGGTGTGGATCATGATGAAACTTTTTCTAAGGATCTATGCTTAAGTCCATCCAGATCCTACTTACCACGGCTACATACCATGACTACGATATCTGGTGGTTGGGTGTCATGACTGCTTTTCTAAATGATGTTTTGGAAGAGAGCGTCTATAAGTACACAGCCAGAGGGCTTCGTAGACAGTGGGAGCAGCGGAAACGTGTGCAAGATGCTTTATAGGATAAAGCAGGCATCGCGGGGTTGGAACATCTATTTTGATGTGGTAGTCAAAGAGTTTGACATCATCAAAATGGTAGATGAACCTTGTATAAACAAAAAGGTAGTAGGGAGTATGGTGGCGATTCTCGTAGAGTACGTGGATGACATACTCTTGATAGGGAAAGAGTTTCCTATGCTACGCTCGATCAATCTCCGTTTATCACAATAATTCTCCAAATAGGATCAAATTGATACCTACTAAATCCTGGGTTTTGGATCTATGAGATAGATCTAAATGAATGTTAGGATACTCACTAGTTGTAGTGAGATGGTATCAGTTGATCCTGGGGAGAATCACTGGAAGGGTTCCAGGATGATAAAGACGACCGAATGTCAGTCACAGGCATTGTCTTTACCCTCAGTAAAGGGACGGTATGTTGGAAGGGTTCCAAGCTAAATACCGTGGCATACTAGACGATAAAGGAAGGATACATCGCTACTTAAGATGCTACCAGAGAGGCTGTTTGGGTGTATAATAGTTCATGAGATGAACTACGTTCCTACCATTGTGAGACAATGGAGTTGTGGCTTATGGCAAGGAACGCCGGTCCCATTAGTGATCCAGACATATTCTAAGGCAGTATCGCCTGATCATGGAGATAGTTGATCTCCAGGGGATCGAGGTAAGGAGAGTTGACTAAGAGGACAACACGGCGGATCCACTCACAAAGGCCTTTTCCCAGAGAAAAACATTTATGGGATGGTTGAGTATGAGATACTACAACCACTGCTATCAGATGGCCCTAGTGCAAGTGGGAGATTGTTAGTTATATGTATGCCCTAGAGGCCATTGCTATACATAGGATGTATATTGTAGTGGATGCTGGGACATATATAGGGAGGACTTTCTTGCTCGACATGATAGTATGCTATCTGGTTACTCTTTACCTTAACGTGTACACTGATTGTCTCTCTGTTAAATGTTGGTAAAGCCACCTCATTCGACGAGGAAAGGACCGACGATCCCTTCACCGGGAGTGACTCCTTTAGCAAAACTAGAAAAGCCTCAAAAACACTCCATTTTAAAATCATTTGATTCTACAACGATATCAAGTTCATTACGCAATAGGTTTTCAGAAAAACCTGTCGTAGCCCTCCGTCATTTCAGATAAGTTGTATATAGTATTCGTGCTACATTTGTTGGCTTTCGTCAAGGTGTAGTGTGCGGTAGCTATATGCTGCTTATCTGCTGCATACGATGCGATTGGATTAGGGTAGTCGTGCGGCTTTGTTGGCTTTCGTCAAGGGTCGTGCAGGTGGGTTTAATTCAATCAAGAAATGTACGGGTTAAACTTGACTAGCGGGCTATGGTTTGTTGGCTTTCGTCAAGGTCATAGCACGTTAGGGGCAAAATATTATCGGAAATTTCAAGTGTTGAAATTTGCAATGAGATTGCATACCTTCTATGAGATAGTTGGATCCCGATACCCGCTGCGAGTAAGAGTTACTCCTGGGAGAGTTTTACACATTACAATTAGCCGATCAAGTAGGTGTCTAGAAAGGTGTCAACGGGGTTACGCCTCTGGGAAAACGAGGTTTACATTAATTAGGTTCGTGCGAAAGCACGGGGGACCTCCCTCAAAGTACCGACACTGGCCTGGCTGAAAGATTGGCGAACTTGTAGTGTGTAATTAATCTCGGCTAGTCTTTCCTTTTAGGGTTTGAAGGAAGATTTGATAAAAAGCAGTGGGAGCCATCCTGATTAGATAAAATAATAACCAATCTATTCTTGCAAGAGCGCACGCTGAGTGTTTTCTTCTCTCTCTCTCCTGGTAGCGACCATATCACGCCTTAATCAAGATAATAATACGGATTATTGACCGAACCCGCTTGTTATACTGAGCTGGGGAACGTTGGTCCCGCTCCAACTTATAATTGTTATAAGACAGAGCAGGAAATTGGGGAATACCAGAATTCCCGTGCCGCCCAAACGAAGAGAGTGCATGCTGATGCATCATCTTCGGGTGTGTTCATTACACAGAACTGTTTCTCAGTGTCCTTTACGTCCTGGGTATTTGATACCGGATCAGGATTCCAGATATGTAATATGATTACAAAGGGCTACAGAAAGGTAAAGAACTGAGAACGGGTGATAAGTTTCATGAGGCAGAAAACGGGGCAAGTGTTGCAGCCAAGTCTGTTGGTCACTGTCACTCTGTATTACCAATACATTGATTCTGAACGAATGTTATTAGATACCGAACCTGATATACAAAATCATATCAGTCTCTTTATTAGTAAAGAAATGATAAAATTTTGTATTGTTGGATAATGTTTTGAATATTTCCTATATCAAAAGTTGATCGGATCAGGCACGTTATCTAAAAGCATTGATGTTCTAAATCAAACTACAGTTCTAAGTATACGGAACACACACAAGAGGAAGAGTTCAGAAATGAACGGATCCTTCTTGAGGTATTGTAGACTAGGTCAGATCAATGCGACCTGACTAGCGAAAGTTACATTTAGATGCATATTTAAATCAGTTTGAATTTACATCTTATGAAACTTGCCAGTCATGTCACAAAGATATAATGACACCAGCTCTGTTTATTGGAAACAGAGAAAGAGTTAGTGAACTCTTGGGATGATACATGTTGATGTATAAAGGTCCCCTGTCTACACATGCCAAGACCGGTTCTTTGTACTTCATTACATTCTATGATGATCTCTCAAGATTCAGACATATATTCCTGTTGAAACACAAGTCCGAACCTTTTGAGATATTCACGGAATATAAGTTAGAAGTAGAGAACCAAAATAAGGGTATAAGTATTATATCCTATGATGAGATCAGGGAGGAGAATACTTGTGCATGGAATTCCTGGACTATTCTAAAGGAGAATGAGATTCTCTCTCAGCATTACTCCTCCGTATACACCATAGCACGATGGTATATCGGGGCGGAGCAATAGCACCCTATATGATAAGGTGTGCTCTATGATGAGTACTACTGAGTTACCTATTTCTTTTTGGGAGTTGTGCACTTGAGAAGAAGCATACCTATTGAATAGGGTTCAAATCAAATCAGTTGCCTACCACTTCATATGTGATATGGAAAGGAAAGAGCCCATATCTTAAGTTAGTTAAGATTTGGGGTTGACCGGCCTATGTCTAAAAGCAAAATCCGGACAAGCTCGAGGCAAGGTCAGTTATGTAGAACTGGAAAGGTTCCAGCTATGCAAACTACAGCAGATGATTTGGTACAACCAAAGGATTCAGTAGATACCAACGAACCTCAACCTCTCCGCTGATCTAGTAGGGTTCCTCACCCACCTGAGAGATACTTCGGTTTCTCTATTACAGTGGGAGCGAGGATTGCATCATGAGATGATGACCCAACTAGTTTCGAGCTGGCCATCAGGAGTGGGACTCTGTAAGAATGGCTGGTTGCTTAGCGATCTGAGATGGAATCCTTATACACCAACAAAGTATGGACTTTGGTTGCAATATCTGAAGGGTTAAATCCCCATCAGGAGCAAGTATATCTTGAGAAGATTACTAGGTGTACATGGAAAAGTTGAGACTTTCAAAGCTAGACTTGTTAAAGGTTTGCATCATTGACCAGGTGTGGATCATGATGAAACTTTTTCTAAGGATCTATGCTTAAGTCCATCCAGATCCTACTTACCACGGCTACATACCATGACTACGATATCTGGTGGTTGGGTGTCATGACTGCTTTTCTAAATGATGTTTTGGAAGAGAGCGTCTATAAGTACACAGCCAGAGGGCTTCGTAGACAGTGGGAGCAGCGGAAACGTGTGCAAGATGCTTTATAGGATAAAGCAGGCATCGCGGGGTTGGAACATCTATTTTGATGTGGTAGTCAAAGAGTTTGACATCATCAAAATGGTAGATGAACCTTGTATAAACAAAAAGGTAGTAGGGAGTATGGTGGCGATTCTCGTAGAGTACGTGGATGACATACTCTTGATAGGGAAAGAGTTTCCTATGCTACGCTCGATCAATCTCCGTTTATCACAATAATTCTCCAAATAGGATCAAATTGATACCTACTAAATCCTGGGTTTTGGATCTATGAGATAGATCTAAATGAATGTTAGGATACTCACTAGTTGTAGTGAGATGGTATCAGTTGATCCTGGGGAGAATCACTGGAAGGGTTCCAGGATGATAAAGACGACCGAATGTCAGTCACAGGCATTGTCTTTACCCTCAGTAAAGGGACGGTATGTTGGAAGGGTTCCAAGCTAAATACCGTGGCATACTAGACGATAAAGGAAGGATACATCGCTACTTAAGATGCTACCAGAGAGGCTGTTTGGGTGTATAATAGTTCATGAGATGAACTACGTTCCTACCATTGTGAGACAATGGAGTTGTGGCTTATGGCAAGGAACGCCGGTCCCATTAGTGATCCAGACATATTCTAAGGCAGTATCGCCTGATCATGGAGATAGTTGATCTCCAGGGGATCGAGGTAAGGAGAGTTGACTAAGAGGACAACACGGCGGATCCACTCACAAAGGCCTTTTCCCAGAGAAAAACATTTATGGGATGGTTGAGTATGAGATACTACAACCACTGCTATCAGATGGCCCTAGTGCAAGTGGGAGATTGTTAGTTATATGTATGCCCTAGAGGCCATTGCTATACATAGGATGTATATTGTAGTGGATGCTGGGACATATATAGGGAGGACTTTCTTGCTCGACATGATAATATGCTATCTGGTTACTCTTTACCTTAACGTGTACACTGATTGTCTCTCTGTTAAATGTTGGTAAAGCCCTTAGGATGTATACTTGACTACCTGGACTATGATGCGGATCATACTAGTGGGGACATGGTAGTCCATAAGTACATCCTTCAAAGTCCCTAGTCGTGGGTGTATCGAGACGGGGCATCGATATACCAGAGTAGACTAGCGTATACCTTCTCGACCCATATAGATGGGCGATGGATGATCCCATATCCATTGGTGTTTGACATCAGAGATGATATACGGGTGCTCAGTGGAGACTGGGTACACTGGACGGACTCGCCACCATTTTGTCTCATGCTTAACCCTAACCATTCCACTTAACCCTAGTCTATTCTCTACACTTGACCATGGTTACATTATGATAAGTATTCATTTTATTTCTTTTTTGGAAAATACTTATCATAATATTTATCATCTTCTTCTTCTTCTTCTTCAAGATGAAGAACCTTGATTCCATTAATGGTGATTGATGAAAATGAGTGAGAAACCCAATTCTAAAGTGAACCCACTTCCTATTTCTTCATCCTCTACCTCTTGCCAAGTAGTATAGGGTGTTTCCTTCATAAGTTTTCATGGCTTGGTGAAGGTGGAGCTTGATCTAGTGATGCCTCGACGTAGATCATCTTCGGCATCGTCGTCGATGACCTAGCCCGCTTTTTCTCCGTTGAAGCCGATGCTAGAGTCATGGTTCGATTTGGACAGCGGAGAGGACTTCATCATGGAGCTATGAAGGTGGAGAAACGGATCTACAAAGGTTGTATTTCTGTTCTTTTAGTTTAGTTGTAAACTAGTTGCTTTGGTCGCCTAAATTTCTAGTTAACGATCTAGTCTAGGGTTTCTCGGCACCGTAATTTTTGAAATTGGCATGGTTGATGCCTTGTGAGACCTCTTGAGAGTGCCTAGGAACCCTACAACTAGAGGAGGCCGATTGATAGATTCACCGACTCGGTCATGTTAGATACGTATACCTTATACCTTTTGGCTGCCGATTTACTTTATGCTACATTCATGTCATTACCATTGCATTTCATATACCTATGCTAGTACACCTACACGATTATCGATGATCCGTATGTCACACTTACACAGATTTGCCGGCTCACACACTTCATCATCGATAATTGCCATGTCACTACACAGTAGAATTGATGCATCATGATATGACTCTTGCATAACTTACTTGCTATAGTTACATATACACCTTTATATGATGTTGCATTTGACCTTGGGGAAATTGGGAACCGCAGGATATATTTTAAAACTGGATTCATTTTAAAGAGCGGTTTTCCCTTGATATATGCATATTACTGTTCCATGTTGCATGATTTATGGATATGCTTATATTTCTATTATATGTCGCGTACATCATGCTTTATGATTATACGCATTGAGATATGCTGTTTTCATGAGATTTCTGAATTTGAGAACCGTGGTTATTTCAAAAGAAAGTATGTATTGTTTTAAAAACCCGGTATCTCTTGATATGATATTTGTGTTGGAGAGAGTGCCCTCAGAGTCAATTATTGGATCACAGGCACGTGATTGCAATGATTGAGGGAGGACCTATACCGGTAGGACAGTCTTACTCAAGATAATAGTATGCTATCTGGTTTATCTTTATCATTATGTACTGCTTTAGGTGACCTTACAGGTCACTATTGCGCGTTGATAGAGCCCTTAAGATTCTTGCTTGACGGCCAGCAGTATGATGGCGATCATATACGTGGGAGCTGGGGTCTATAAGCACATCCTTAAAAGGTCCCTAGTCGTTGGAGTTTCGAGACAAGGCATCGATACTCCAGAATAGACTAGTGTATACAGTCGAGACCCCGTCGAGGGGCAGTGTCCGGTCTCACAAGCCCCTGGTGTCAGTTAGTTCACCTAAGATGTATACAGGTGCTCATTGGGTTATGAGCACACCGGACAGGACTCGCCGGGAACATGCTAGTTGGTCTTATACCTGACGTCGGATAGCAGTTCCCTGGTGACATGTGTACAGGTTAGTTCATCGACCTGGGATCGTCATTTGTCTCGTGTGAGTTCCCACTGTACTTTGATTACTACCCTACCACGGCTCAAAGGAGTTGTGCAAACAGGTTTTAGTTGGGAACAGTCCCGAGCCACATGGAGGCAGTGAGCGGATCTGCAGGGGTTCGTCTCTCCCGGTATTGGGGGTGAGGTCGTGCTGTGTCTAGGAGAGCTATTACATAAAGCCCTCGGCCGAGGCAGGAGATTTACTGGTAGGTATTCCAGTTGTATCTCAGGGTGTTCTGGGCTACACTCCGACACGACTTGTACCGCTTTTGGGGGTCTGACTTTTACCAACCCCCTAGGCCCGCCATGCGATGCTCATAGACGAACGGACCGGACTGTACGGATATTGTCACTGACAGGCTCAGTAGGGTGTCAGGATGAGTTCGCTCATCGATGTCCCTTTTGGTCAATACCTGGTAGCCCGTTACGTATGGTTAATACCTCTAACGTGCTAGTGGTTAAATCCACAACCAAAATATTGACGAGTCTTTAGAGTCCCCCACATACCGTTTCTCAAGTTTCGGGCGAAACGCTGTAGAGGCCGTATGGAGATATGGCAGGGTTCGATCGGATACGTGCGGTATTGCACGGATCATGATCGGACGGACAATACTAGCGGGCTTTGGTTTAAGCCGGATCCTAGTATTGTACAGTGTAGATTTTGTCTCATTGCATTTGTATTCAGTCGGAATACAAATGCGGGTATGTATATACAGTAGCGGGGTTTCCTGTAATTTATTACGGGATCAGTTTTATGAAGTTGCCAGTTTGCTTTCCGTTTCGGCCATTTTTCTTTGTATCTTTCATTGGCTAATAATTGGTGGAGGAGGGCTTATTTGCAATTGTGCAAATTTGCATTGTGGAAGGTGGTCTTTGTATATTGTTGCTTCATGATGGTTGCACCATCCCTTGACTTTCTTGTCTTCATCATGGCTTGACTTTTGTAGGGACATGGTTTTCATGATGGTTGATGGAGTGTTGGATTTGGTTAGTGATCATTTCTTCTCATGATAACCCTTTCTCTCTCTTGCATTATGGGGCTCACTCTCATTTTTGATCCACACACACTCTTCTCTCATTTCCTCTTGATATGGCCGGCCACATGAGTGTAGGGGCTGTCCAATTTTGGGGTGGGGATTTTGTTCATCTCATATCATTTTGCTTACACCAAAATTCCCAAGTTGATCTCCACAGTTCATTTCCTCCACCAAATGGCAACTTCTTACAACCCCATGAGACATAGAGTTCCACACTATTCTACAGCATTTCTTGGGCACGTCGGCTCGCCAACTTCGTGCCCGAGTTGCCTCGGTCCATAGGTGGGAGGCCGTAAAAGAACCCGGCGATGTGGTGCCCTTCCGACGAGGAGATGAAGACCGGAGATTCCGCGGGAAGATCGGGACGACGACGAGAAGACCGAAGGACACGGATCGCTCGGTATATCTCTCCACCCCTTCTCTAGATAGCTAGGATTAGATTAATGGCCCGATCCGGGATTTTAGTGCGCGGTGGTGCCGGTTCTAAAGTTAAAGTAAAGTATCGTTTCCGCATTTTGGCTTCGGATTGACGGCCGGGGCGCCGCCGTGCACCAACATGGTATCAGAGATACGCCATTAACCTAGTCTAGCTTGTTCTAATGTGTTTAAAACTTCGATCGAACAAACATCCCAAAACTGCATTTTCACAGTATCAGTTTTCTGTCGAAATTTTTTTAGCTCGAAAATTTTTTCAGTGCATAGCAGAAAAACATGCAAGCAATTCTAAGAGTTCTGCCAAAATTTGGTGGCCTAACTTTACTGTTCCACCGCGGAACCGCGATCAAACCAATGATTGGCCGCGGTTCCGCGGCCAAAATGACTCCTTGTAGCACCAAATTTTTTCAGAGGCTCTTGGACTTGGAAATGGGGGTTTTGTTATATTCTGTTTGGGCCCATATTTTCTTTGAGTGCTACAGTTGTGCTTGGGGCCTGATCGCACGCTTTTGGGGTGTCGGATGAAAGAATTAAAGTTTACCGCGATCAGGACGGTGTCGCTATGCAGCTAGCCGGTGAGCACGGGTCGGTCCACAGGGAGATGGTGTTATCTTACCTTCTTGCTTTAGACGAGTCAATAAAGAATCTTGTATGTTTGTTTGTTCTAACCTATGTGTTTATCTGCAAGTATAAAGTTGTTAAGAAAATACGAAATTATAAGCTAAGAAATCCGTACTCAAAACCTTTGAGCCGAGTCTTGACCAATTGAAGCTAAGCAATCGGCAACAACGTGGATTAGGGGATTTAAGCGCGGTATTCGTGAAATACGGCTTATTTACCCTTGTCCTTCCGTTCTTGTCTCTTGCGTTCGCCTCCGGCCAAACCGAACGCAACCGGTCGCGGTTAGGAATCACCGTTACCTTGTCAGGGTACGGAGCCTAACGGAGCGCTTGCGTATGGTTTGGACGAAGTTCAAAATGGAAAATAACGGGAAAAGGAATTGGCAAGGAAACGTTAACTTACAATACCGTATTAATTCTTAACAACAACAATAATTACAACATTCACAAAATGAACAAAAGAGAACAAAAAAGAAAAGAACAAAGAAAAGAAAAGATACAAGTATTAAAGTGCATGAATAAAATTGCAAGTAATAAAAAGACAAGTAATAAAAAGCGAGTAATAAAAAGAACAAGAAAAGAACACGGAAGTAGAACCCAAGCCAAGCATGTGCTCAATAGCCAACCCTTAAACTTGCAAGCTCAATGAAGAGGTTGCAAGATCAAGGGAAGGGTAGAAAACGCATGTGAAGTGAAGAACTAGTCCCGGGAGAAAATACGACCTTTGAGATCAATAACTCACCCTTAACCATTCAAGCTCAATGAAGAGGTTGAATGAGCAAGAGAAAGCAAAAATCTCAAAGGGGAAGAAGAAGCACAAGAGAATGATACAAAACCCTCATCTTTATTCACATCCATAAAAAGCTCTCACTACAATTCATGGAAGAGGAATGAAGAAGAAGAAGAAAAAGAACTAAAAACTACAAAAGAAAGAGGAACAAAAGAATACAAAGAATGACCCTTGGCTTTGGCAAGTTCTGCTGTATTTATAGGCAGAGAAATGGGGTTCTAGGGCAACCAGCAGACCATATTTGAAGTACCAAAAGTGCCCCTGAAATTCGGCAGGGAGTGGGCCCCACCTTGCCGCGCTTGCGCGGCCAAAACCCCCTTTTGGCCGCGCATGCGCGGCCGAACAGTGGAATTGGGCAGTGGTTTTTGGTTGGGGTCCCTGTTTGGATTTTTCCAACTGTTTGGTACATATATTTTCTGAAAATACATTCACAATTCTTCCAGAATTTCTGTTGAGGAAGGGTGGACTTTTTGTGGATGTTTTTGTCATGATTGCCTCGAGCTCCGCGTAGATCTCTTGGATCTTGTGCTACCATTGAGCCTTGTGCCTGATAACGACAATGATTTGACATTTTGTCTCTTAACTGATATCTGGTAACATACGGATGAAGAGCGGAGACCGTGTTTTATCAGTGGTTGGCAGGAACCCGGATATTGTCGTGTTTTCCATGAATTTCACCGTTTTAGAACCGAGAACCTGTATTCTGCAAATATGTGATAAACACGGATAAAAAGCACTTACCTATAAACACACGAGCGTAAGAATGGGCGGTATAAAATGCAGTATTCTGATATGAACAAATACCCCCAAAGTTAACTTTTGCTCGTCCCGAGCAAAACCAATTATTCACAAAAATGATAACCGCACTTTCGCAGGGAACGCGATTGCACTGAGCGCGTGCAACAAGCCGTTAAACCTCTAGGTGTCCCTAGTAGGAGGAGTGTTGTCTCCTGAGGGTTTTCAGCGGATACTGCCCACAAAATCCGGTCAAGCTAGTTTTGTAAAATACTAAGATTCAAGCCCCTAAAGTTTTGTTTTAGAAAATAACAATTCTATGATCCTAAGTCTAGACTATCGAACCTTTATTTTTCACACCTCACTTCATATTCAACTACAGATTTTATATGTCTTTACGTGCAGTGCAAAATAGTGTCGTTAAATTCCCGAAAGGTCGAATAAAGTCATTATGTCACACAATAAAGCCCAAATAACGATTTTAAAAGGATCAAATAAGTTTTATAGAGAGTTAAGCATTTTTCAAGTTTCGTTTTCCAGTAAGGTTTCAACTTCAGAATTTCTATCTTCCTTAACAGGAAACTAAGTCGTATTTTTCACTCCACCTTATTCTTGTTTTCATTTCATACACACCTCTGTGAATGTGCAATAGTCTTTATCATAGAATAAAACCCTCATATCTCCGTTAAAATTTTTATAAAAGCCTGTCTTTTATCAAGATTATTCTCACACAAAGAACCGTTAGGAATTTTAACTCGGAGAGAACACTTGCTTGACTTTGTTTTTATCTGGACTTTCTAGGCTTCTTAGCGAGCTTTGGGTCAATGCACCCAAACCAGTTGGTTTTAGGGCATTAGGTGTAGAAACACCCCAGCGGACTTAATAACTCAAGTTACCTAGGTCCAAAAACAAAAGACAGTTTGGCGTGAAAAACATGATGATTCAATACGAACGGAGATATAACCGGTAGTTCAATTATTTTTTGGATAAAAGACGTGTCTAGTGGGTTTGGTGTGTACTCATTCCAATCAAGTTTTAGATAGGTTATTTTTCAGACTTAGCTCCAATTACGGCATTAATAACATTCCTTTATATTCGCTTTACTTCATAAACTATTCTTGATATATTACTTATTTCAGAACAAACCTATTTGATCCTCAGAAAATCATTTATCTATTTAAAAGTTTTTTTAAACATAAAAGACTTGTCATCTAATTTCCAAGACTCACAACACGTGTAGTGTAATGTAAAGACGTATATCAGCTATAGTTAACTTCAAAGGAGAGTTATCTTTCAGGTTTTTAAACATAGGATTTAGTTATTCCTATCTTTTCAAACAAAAACCGTCGAATGTTGAATCAGAGTTCTTCCACAAGCTAACTTGACAAAAAGTTTTTATATTTTTAGAAAATTTTCAGATTTTTATGGATTTTATGGATTTAATATGCAGATGCAAAATATACATATGAATGCGAAGGAAGAAAGCTTACCGAGCACACCCCCAAACTTAAACTTGACAGTGCCCTCACTGTCAGGCTATACCAAGAGGGTCAAAATTGCCGGTGCTTCCTAAAAACAAATTATATACAAAAAAGGAAAACAAAAAATATATACAAAAAAAAGTGTCCCCCCCAAACTTAAGTAAAACAGTATTTTCACTGTTAAGCGATGAAGTTCAGGATTGGGGGGGAAAGAACAGTATCCATCTATACAAGGCCTTACACAGGCCAAAAGTGAGCACCAACCATTCAAAGATTTTATCGCTATAATGTACAGGTTGGTGGAAGAAGGCGTAGAGAAAAGAGAAGAACAATACGCGAGACCGTATGCGAAGAGAAGCGGGATACGGTCTCGGTATATGAAAGGAAGAAGAATGGCGGAAGGGAAAAAGAAGTGGAATACGAACTTGAGGGTGCAAATGGAGTAAATAGATTAGCACAATTTATGATGAGCGATGTGTAAAAAGCGATTGTGCTAATATATTTACCCGTCGAGAGATTGGGTCAAATCCCTCAAGGTTCGTGAGAAACCATGGGTACGCCGAACTTGGTAAACCAAACATATGAAATGTAAGTGATACGGGTTCTTGCAAGAGTTTTGCGAGGTGGAGTACCCATGATATAAAGAGAGAATGAAAGAAAAGTGGAGAAAAAGGAGGGGGAAAAAGAATGTGATTTTTTTTTTTTTAATTATTTTATTTTAATTAGTTGTTAGCAAAAGAATGAAAAAAAAGAATATGGACAAAAATCACGACACAAAAAATACCACACACCTAATCGTTCTAGGGTTCACCTAGGTCAACTAGACCTGCTCGAGAACTTGATTGTCGAAGAAAACTGTGTCGAGAAACAGGCTTAAAAATACACTGATCACGAGGCCAGGTAAGTGCAGAGATAAGGGGAGGTTTTCCAACGCTTTCGCGAAGTTCCTTAATTAAATAACCCTTTCTCTTTTGGCGGTTTCGCCGTTAACACTTTCCTAGACACCCCGTAAACAATATACCGTTAAGCAAGCTTCTAAATACAGTTAACTTCTCCTAGTGAGCGCGAAGTCCTTAAGGCTTAAAGTCTAATTTCTTTTAAATTTGTGCGGGTAATCGTTATGCTCAAGTTCGTGATTTGTGGGCCACGGAAAAGGTGATGAAATCCTTTACCGTATGTTGTGGGGTTCGCTTGCCCTTAAGTCCGTATTAATTGATGCAATGCGCAATTCAAAAAATTCGTATAAAGAATCAGAACAATCGTTTTTTTTTTAGTTTAAGCGCGGCGCTGCAACAAATACGGGTTAGTCAAGTTTTAGCGTTTGCTAGCGAACTTGCAAAGAATCCTGCAAAGAATAGTATATTGGAAGCATCGGATTTGAGAAGAAGGTGTTAGTAAAGTACGTACCGTTTAAGTTTTGGGTTAGGAAACCCCCGTTGAATCAAATCCGGTAAGCTTGAAAGGTTCGCTTGCGCGGGTCAAACTACCCAGATCTTTGGCACTGTACTTCGTAATCACCTTAACGTTGAATGTACACTTTGCTTCCCCACAATCGCAGTTTGCAAATACGCAAAAATCTGCACACTTGCCCACAAAAATGATAAAAAAAAAAAAAGATTTTTTTTTTTTTATATACAAAAAGAATATTAACCCGAATAACAAGAAAGAAAATACGCTACCGTCTCCCCGGCAACGGCGCCATTTGATCGCACGCTTTTGGCGTGTCGGATGAAAGAATTAAAGTTTACCGCGATCAGGACGGTGTCGCTATGCAGCTAGCCGGTGAGCACGGGTCGGTCCACAGGGAGATGGTGTTATCTTACCTTCTTGCTTTAGACGAGTCAATAAAGAATCTTGTATGTTTGTTTGTTCTAACCTATGTGTTTATCTGCAAGTATAAAGTTGTTAAGAAAATACGAAATTATAAGCTAAGAAATCCGTACTCAAAACCTTTGAGCCGAGTCTTGACCAATTGAAGCTAAGCAATCGGCAACAACGTGGATTAGGGGATTTAAGCGCGGTATTCGTGGAATACGGCTTATTTACCCTTGTCCTTCCGTTCTTGTCTCTTGCGTTCGCCTCCGGCCAAACCGAACGCAACCGGTCGCGGTTAGGAATCACCGTTACCTTGTCAGGGTACGGAGCCTAACGGAGCGCTTGCGTATGGTTTGGGCGAAGTTCAAAATGGAAAATAACGGGAAAAGGAATTGGCAAGGAAACGTTAACTTACAATACCGTATTAATTCTTAACAACAACAATAATTACAACATTCACAAAATGAACAAAAGAGAACAAAAAAGAAAAGAACAAAGAAAAGAAAAGATACAAGTATTAAAGTGCATGAATAAAATTGCAAGTAATAAAAAGACAAGTAATAAAAAGCGAGTAATAAAAAGAACAAGAAAAGAACACGGAAGTAGAACCCAAGCCAAGCATGTGCTCAATAGCCAACCCTTAAACTTGCAAGCTCAATGAAGAGGTTGCAAGATCAAGGGAAGGGTAGAAAACGCATGTGAAGTGAAGAACTAGTCCCGGGAGAAAATACGACCTTTGAGATCAATAACTCACCCTTAACCATTCAAGCTCAATGAAGAGGTTGAATGAGCAAGAGAAAGCAAAAATCTCAAAGGGGAAGAAGAAGCACAAGAGAATGATACAAAACCCTCATCTTTATTCACATCCATAAAAAGCTCTCACTACAATTCATGGAAGAGGAATGAAGAAGAAGAAGAAAAAGAACTAAAAACTACAAAAGAAAGAGGAACAAAAGAATACAAAGAATGACCCTTGGCTTTGGCAAGTTCTGCTGTATTTATAGGCAGAGAAATGGGGTTCTAGGGCAACCAGCAGACCATATTTGAAGTACCAAAAGTGCCCCTGAAATTCGGCAGGGAGTGGGCCCCACCTTGCCGCGCTTGCGCGGCCAAAACCCCCTTTTGGCCGCACATGCGCGGCCGAACAGTGGAATTGGGCAGTGGTTTTTGGTTGGGGTCCCTGTTTGGATTTTTCCAACTGTTTGGTACATATATTTTCTGAAAATACATTCACAATTCTTCCAGAATTTCTGTTGAGGAAGGGTGGACTTTTTGTGGATGTTTTTGTCATGATTGCCTCGAGCTCCGCGTAGATCTCTTGGATCTTGTGCTACCATTGAGCCTTGTGCCTGATAACGACAATGATTTGACATTTTGTCTCTTAACTGATATCTGGTAACATACGGATGAAGAGCGGAGACCGTGTTTTATCAGTGGTTGGCAGGAACCCGGATATTGTCGTGTTTTCCATGAATTTCACCGTTTTAGAACCGAGAACCTGTATTCTGCAAATATGTGATAAACACGGATAAAAAGCACTTACCTATAAACACACGAGCGTAAGAATGGGCGGTATAAAATGCAGTATTCTGATATGAACAGGGCCCACTTGGGAAAATTTAGTCGATCGAAAATTTTAAACATGTTAGTTCACAGTATTTACATTATATCTGCGACCGTGAATGTCACTTGATCGGTAAATCCTGTCTAACTGCTATAGCCCTTTTAGACGGATTTGCGAACGTGACATTTACGTTGATGTTCTGTGTTGTGCTGTGATGTTGCGGATTGTCGTGGTGAATAGCCTGGATGCAATGTTAGTACATTTTTATTGTTTATGTACATTTGATATTGCGGGGTGAGCGTCCGACCTATGGACTGCCGTCACTGCCTGTTTGTATATTATTCTTTTGGGGCACGACCGGGCTGAGGTCGATATACTAGGATTACCGCGCTGAGGGGTGCACGGGTAGCCGTGCTCTAGAGGGCAACGGGCCCGCATCTCATGGCATTGAGACGGAGGGGGCCTCACTCTAGAATTGGCGGGCTATCCGCCGCACTCGTACGGGGTACAGGTTGACCCAAGGAAGGGTGCCCAAGTTACTAGATTCCGTGAAGTGCTGGGTGGTCCATTCACTTTGCTGAAGGGGGCTGCCTCGCTTCAGGTTTTGGCGGGTGACTTGCCGCGCCCGTAGGGGTCTAGGATTTCATTGCACAGGCTATCCACACGATCAGGGGAACGTCGGGTTTCAGTAGCGGCTTTATGAAACCCGGGGATCCCAAATATCTGTATTGTTCTGTGATGCTTATTACATTTCTGTGATGTTGCATTTTTATCATGCCTTGAGCGAATATTATATATTGATATATATACTAGTAGATGTTGTATATGTTTTGCATCCGCGCTAGTCCAGTCCCCGCTCTGTCGTTAGTTAAGTAACCTAACGGGTAATGACGGGACCCAGTGGCGAATGCGGATGGCATATACGTACATCATTATTTTCGTTCTTTATTGGTGTGATCAATTGATGGGACTGCATTGATTCGGATCAATGCAAGCTAAACAAACCTATTATGATGTTGTTGGAACATTTTTCAAAAGGCTGTTATTGCAAGGACGTTCTCTTTTGTTTTGCACAGTGGTATTCGGTTATGAATATCCAGCACCTCAGCAAGGGCCGAGATCCCTTCACCGGGAGTGACCCCTTGGACAGAAGTTTGCGTCAGGGTAATAACTTCACTATAGCCGATTGCCTTTTGCTTTACATCGTGGTATTCAGTTGGAATATCCTGCACCTCATTCTACGGGGAAAGAGCCGAGATCCCTTCACCGGGAGTGACCTCTTTAGCAAAGGTTTTCGTCACTAATTTTTATAAAAAGCTATGCAGTTCCTTCAACGATATCAAGTTCATTACGTTAAAGGTTTTTCGCCAAAAACCAGCCGTAGCCCTCCGTCATTTCTTACGGGTATTATTTAGTATTCATGCTGCGTTTGTTGACTCCGTCCAGGCGTAGTGTACGGTAGCTAAGTGGTGCTTGTTTGTTGCATAAATGGGATTGGTTAGGACAATCATGTGGCCTTGTTGACTCCGTCAAGGGAACGTACGGGTGGGTTTAATGCAATCCAGATAATGATGGGTTGAACTTGACTAGGACTCTTTGATTTGTTGACTCCGTCAAGGTCACTTGGGTCCTAGGGGTAAAAACACACATCGGGAGTTTCTAAAGAAACTAAAACTTGCCAGATATGTGCATACCTTCTGGAGTATGATAGCGTGAGTGGATTCCATCACATTAGCATGCGATAATAGTTAGATCCCGATTCCCACTGATGAGTTGGTTTACTACTCGGGTGATCCCGACTAATTCTCCTTTCTGGTTTGGAGGAGAATTTGACGTTACAGTGGGAGGTTTCCTGATTAGATAAAGTGATAACCATTCTGATCTAGGTTAGAGGGCACGCTGAGTGTTTCTTTTCTCTCTCTCTTTGGCAGCGACCATGACCAGACCCATGACTATGACTCAGTGACCAAGTTGACCGAACCTTCTTATAAGACTGGCTTTTGGATTGTCAGAGTTGCAAACCTCATTGCCACTCCTATTTTTACCCTTTTCTCCAGGACATCCCGTATTACTATAAACGTCCACTTCTATTGGACAAAACCATCGTATGGTTATATACGAACTCGAAGGAATTTATTCGAGGATGGTTTCCGGTTCTGGAGAAAACGAATAGGACTATTCAGTTGTCTTTTCCTTTTACCTTCTCTCAGGTTGCGAGTGCTCCTTGGATTAGGAGATAGTACACCTATTACGCAAATTGGATAGCCTTCTTCCAAACCTAAGGCTGGTGCCGAACGGTATGGAATGAAGAAAGCCGATTAGCCTAAGTGTGGTGTACAGAAGGTATTAAGTTAAGACAAATAAAGGGATTAGTAAGAGGGCAAAGTAAATTGCGACTGCTATTCACGACCAAAACCAAGTATTTCATTACCACTCCCACTTCACCTTTGTATTTCTCCAGAACACTCTGTATCACTATGAAGATCCACGGTTATTTGGATACTCCATCGTATGGTTATATACGAACTCGAAAGGAACTTATTCCAGTTCGGGGATGGATTCTGGTTCAGGAGAAATAGGAATAAGGTTTATTCGGTTGTCTTTTATCTTCACCTTCTCTCGCATTGCGAGTGCTCTTAGGATTAGGACAGTACACCCATTATGGTTATTGGATAGTCTTCTTCCAAATCATAGACTGGTGTCGAACGGTAGGGAAGGAAGAAAACCATTTAGCCTAAGAGGGTGTACAGAAGGTAATGACTAAAGACATATGAAGGGATTTGGAGAGATGGCAAAGAAATATACGGTTACAGTTGTGAATCTGATAATGGAAGAGGCATTACTAGGAATACCAGGATACCCCTACGAAATATTTCAATGTTTCAGTTTCACTGTGTACTGTTAAAAGAAAACTGATTTCCCAGTTAGACACTTGCTTCACGTTATGTATTTACCATGTTTAATTCTCACATCTGTATTGTTTTACAGATGATGAGTGGGTGTAAGTTATTGGGAATTATGTGATTATCCTCATTATATCGGAATTCGTTGTAATTGGTGATATTTGAGGAAATCGCCAGGGTTGTTTGCCGGACGGCAAATATTTGGTTTTGAATATCCGCTATTATGCACCAATTTCAAATTGATACATCTGTACGTCTATTTTTATAGAGTGAGATATACCTTTTTGAAATTATGTCCGTGACATTTACCTATATCAGCGGATGGTTAGGTAAGGAGCATTAAACAGCGGTGTAATTCTTCTTAACTATAGGTACAATTTTCAACCTACGACACACAGGGAATGAGTTATTAGACTCAAGGGACTTATACAGAGTATTGTATGTTGTCCAGTGTCCACTAGGACAGAGGGGTTGGTTCGCATACTGTATTCTGTTTACTTGTGACTTCTCTGGTTCTTAGACATGTGTTTCGTAGAAACACAAGGTCCAAGTTTTGAGAAGTTATAGGTATAAGATTAAAGTAGAGAATCAGGTATTGCAAGTATCTGGATTCTTCAAGGTGATCGAAGATGTAGATACTTGTGTAGGGTATTCAGTTGATAGTAATGATTAAGATAACTTGCTTCTCTTTCAGATTACTCATAATTGGAAGCGCTCCTAAGTTGAGTAATGCTGATCGGCCTCTCTCTATTTAGTTGACATGCACTGAAGATAGCTACATGATTTGAATCTGGTTCAATTAAATCAGTGCCTTTGGTTCTATATTGGATATAGAACAGTTCATATCTTAACGATGTTAACGTACGGGGAGTTGTCCGGCTTATGCTTAAAACCAGACTCTGGATAACTCAAGGCACGTTTCTGTAATGGCTGTTTATGGGTTGACCCAGACTATGACGAGGGTTGATTTTCTACCATCTGGAAGATCAATAGTGATATTGTTCTAGACTCGCCACAGTTTTAATAAAAATGGATTTTTTCAGAAAACAGTAGTGGGAGTATGGTTGAACTGGAAGTGATTCCAGAACCGCAAACGATTACTGAAAATTTGATAAGAACCTAAAAATTCAATCTGATTTGACATTCCATTGGCCACACCGCAGATAAGGTGGGTATCCTCAGGCACCCGAGAGGTACTCCGGTAGACTCAAGGACGGTGGCAGAAGGTTCTTGTTTACCCAGACTTGCCATTGCTGTTGTTCCAGACTATGAGACCCGGCAGGAGGATGAGTATGGCGTCGTTCTGAACTGGCTTTAGAAGCGTACGTGTATATGACTCTGCCAGAGGGTTGTCATGGTCAGTGGGAGCAGCGGAAGCATAGTGGACAAGTGGCTTATGTCTATTTATAAACTAAAGCAGATATAGCGGAGATAGATCATCTATTTCTGATGTGACAGTCATAGGTTTGACTTCATCAAAATAGGGGATGGATCTGTTAAGAAGGTAGTAGCGTGTGATGTCCTGGTATTTGGATGACATACACAGAGTAGGAAGTGATATTTCTATACTACGATCGGTTATACTTTGGTTGTCACACAGTGGTTTCTCCACATGGGACTTGGATATAATATCAAGACATTCTGGTTACTGGATTTATGATTTTAGATCTAGGTTTGGGTAGTTTTCCAATCTGGGTATTTAGACAGCATTCTAAATGTGTTTTAGAATGGACGACTCCTGGCACGGTAGTATACCTGCAGGTGATGGAGTCACCCTCTCTAAAGGTGTCTTACAGACTAAAGGGGAGAGGGATGTGCATGATTGGCAGATCACTTGCTTAGGCAATTGAGTCAATCATGAGATGTCAAGTACCACACCAGATGTTGTTTTTTGCACGAGATGCAATAAGTTGATATTAATCCAATCCTGGAGAAACAATCGGAAGCAGTTTTAGAACATAAGTGGATGTTCTAGGGATATGATAACAACAGCCTTATTCTGGAGACAGTTATCATTCCAGGCTTCCAAGGTGACTTGGATGACAGAGTGACTGTCAGAGTTATAGTTTTCCTTCTGACAAGGGGCAGTATTTTGGACAGGTGGTCCAAGGTGGATACTGAGGGAAGGATGGCGTAGGATACTGATTAAGTTCAGTTGATGATACAGTCTAAGAAGTTTGGATTTGGAGTTCATTTATAAACTAGGTCCCATCAGACATCCAGACACATTCTAAGACAGGTATTGCTCATTTCGGGAGATGACTTTCTCCGCGAACTTGAGATATAGAGAGACATAGAAAGAAACATCAGAGCGGATCCACTCACTGAGGCTATTCCTCGAACGCAATAGTTTCGCAAACGGGTTTTGTGAGAATGATTAGTAGAGGAGTTGGGTGTTCGGTATCACACGAGCTGTGAGTATGCGACATCGCAATAATTAGCCTTCAGTGCAAGTGGGAGATTGTTGGAGATAGTGCCCTCAGAGTCAATTATTGGATCACAGGCACGTGATTGCAATGATTGAGGGAGGACCTATACCGGTAGGACAGTCTTACTCAAGATGATAGTATGCTATCTGGTTTATCTTTATCATCGTGTACTGCTTTAGGTGACCTTACAGATCACTATTGCGCGTTGATAGAGCCCTTAGGATTCTTGCTTGACGGCCAGCAGTATGATGGCGATCATATACGTGGGAGCTGGGGTCTATAAGCACATCCTTAAAAGGTCCCTAGTCGTAAGAGTTTCGAGACAGGGCATCGATACTCCAGAGTAGACTAGTGTATACAGTCGAGACCCCGTCGAGGGGCGGTGGCCGGTCTCACAAGCCACTGGTGTCAGTTGGTTCACCTAAGATGTATACAGGTGCTCATTGGGTTATGAGTACACCAGACAGGACTCGCTGGGAACATGCTAGTTGGTCTTATACCTGACGTCAGATAGCAGTTCCCTGGTGACATGTGTACAGGTTAGTTCATCGACCTGGGATCGTCATTTGTCTCGTGTGAGTTCCCACTGTACTTTGATTACTACCCTACCACGGATCAAAGGAGTCGTGCAAACAGGTTTTAGTTGGGAACAGTCCCGAGCCACACGGAGGCAGTGAGCGGATCTGCTTGGGTTCGTCTCTCCCGGTATTGGGGGTGAGGTCGTGCTGTGTCTAGGAGAGTCATTACACAAAGCCCTCGGCCGAGGCAGGATATTTACTGGTAGGTATTCCAGTAGTATCTCAGGGTGTTCTGGACTACACTCCGACACGACTTGTACCGCTTTTGGGGGTCTGACTTTTACCAACCCCCTGCGATGCTCATAGACGAACGGACCGGACTGTACGGATATTGTCACTAACAGGCTCAGTAGGGTGTCAGGATGAGTTCGTTCATCGACGTCCCTTTTGGTCAATACCTGGTAGCCCGTTACGTATGGCTAATACCTCTGACGTACTAGTGGTTAAATCCACAACCAAAGTATTGACGAGTCTTTAGAGTCCCCCACAGACCGTTTCTCAAGTTTCGGGCGAAACGCTGTAGAGGCCTATGGAGATATGGCAGGGTTCGATCAGATACGTGCGGTATTGCACGGATCATGATCGGACGGACAATACTAGCGGGCTTTGGTTTAAGCCGGATCCTAGTATTGTACAGTGTAGATTTTGTCTCATTGCATTTGTATTCGGTCGGAATAAAAATGCGGGTATGTATATACAGTAGCGGGGTTTCCTGTAATTTATTACGGGATCAGTTTTATGAAGTTGCAAGTTTGCTTTCCGTTTCGGACATTTTTCTTTGTATCTTTCATTGGGTGATAATTGGTGGAGGAGGGCTTATTTGCAATTGTGCAAATTTGCATTGTGGAGGGTGGTCTTTGTATATTGTTGCTTCATGATGGTTGCACCATCCCTTGACTTTCTTGTCTTCATCATGGCTTGACTTTTGTGGGGACATGGTTTTCATGATGGTTGATGGAGTGTTGGATTTGGTTAGTGATCATTTCTTCTCATGATAACCCTTTCTCTCTCTTGTATTATGGGGCTCACTCTCATTTTTGATCCACACACTCTCTTCTCTCATTTCCTCTTGATATGGACGGCCACATGAGTGTAGGGGCTATCCAATTTTGGGGTGGGGATTTTGTTCATCTCATATCATTTTGCTTAAACCAAAATTCCTAAGTTGATCTCCATAGTTCATTTCCTCCACCAAATGGCAACTTCTTACAACCCCATGAGACATAGAGTTCCACACTATTCTACAACACTTCTTGGGCACGTCGGCTCGCCAACTTCGTGCCCGAGTTGCCTCGGTCCAGAGGTGGGAGCCCGTAAAAGAACCCGGCGATGTGGTGCCCTTCCGACGAGGAGATGAAGACCGGAGATTCCGCGGGGAGATCGGGACGACGACGAGAAGACCGAAGGACACGGATCGCTCGGTATATCTCTCTACCCCTTCTCTAGATAGCTAGGATTAGATTAATGGCCCGATCCGGGATTTTAGTGCGCGGTGGTGCCGGTTCTAAAGTTAAAGTAAAGTATCGTTTCCGCATTTTGGCCTCGGATTGACGGCCGGGACGCCGCTGTGCAGCAACAATTTGTATAGTCCACCATGAGTTTTCCCGTCTCTTGAGCGATATCATACACCCGATTCGAGGAGGAGAAGGAACCGTCTGCGGGTGCATGGTGGACCCGGTATGGTACCCCGGGGTGAGAAGGTCGCAGATGATGGCGTTGAGCCCGGCAGAGGGACCACTACCAACCGGTGATAGTATTTGGACCTGGCGGTTATCCGGAGGATACCGACAGGAGTCATGAGATGGATACAGGCCTGTCCGGATAGCCGGAGCCTAAGATATGAGGATTTACGTATCGATACTGGACACGGGTTTCATGATATTTTGGAGCGTCGATGCTGAACACTCAGGTTCCATGATTTGTTGTGTCATTGATGGACACACATTCTTTGATATCCTCATACATTTACATGCATATGCTTTTATGATGTTTCGAGTGGACGAGATCCATATGCATACTGGCATTGATTATATTACTGGATTATATCCACTTGCATACTTGCATTTAATTATTGTTGGCGCATTCATTACTTACGGTCACCCTAGATATCATAGTATTACCTTTATGATATAGTTCACCTAGGAAATCGTTATTTTATTCGATTTCTACCTGTTGATGTTTTCTACTCACGAATTGGCAACTCACCCCCGTTGTACCACAGTTCTTGCAGGTTGACCGCTTGGATCGGTAGCGGCATAGTTGGCGCACAGCTTGCTTTTTGGGAGTTTTGCCTTGGTAGGTGGGACATTTGTATCATGACCACTCTCATGTTTACTATACTTATTGTATCCAGTCAACTCCATCAATCAAAACTAGTATTTGTATAAATAGTAAGACTTAGCATGACTTTTAGTTGCGAGACTTGAGCGATGAGTTATATATTCGCTTTGTGGGCTGGTTGTCTTGCTTTATTCATTATTTTCTGTGTTGATCTTCGTCGTTGGGCGTCGTATACTTGTCTTATTACTCGCATTGTTGTGATCCGCCGTTTGGCGAAGAGCTAGCTCCCGCTTGGGGATGCCCTTATTATCTTTATGTATTTGTGGTTTTGGATCAAAATATACAAAGGAGGTGCTGCCCAAATTTTTAAAAGGCGAACATGTTTTACAATAGTAGGATAAACTTGCATTTTTTTCATGTTCCCTTTTCTATGCATTTAAGAAAACACTTTTCTTCATTATACCTTATTTCAAAACTGCACCACTTTTATTTCTTTAAAAGGTTTAGATTTATGGCTTTCAGCTTACTTGGATTACGTTACGCCTTTAGACGTTGCGTGATTTAAGTGCTGGTCACGAGCTAATATTTCGGGTCGTGACAAAGTTGGAACCAAATGTAATATGCCAGGTGGAGTTGGGGCTGAATACCACCTACCCCGTGAGAAGTGAGGTGTTATCCGGTATCGAGGTAGGGATGTAACTGATACGGATGCACACAGGGACCCACCAGAACAATGGGGAGTATCGAATTCCATTCCGAAAGAGGGCACAATCTGAACTATAAATGGAATGATACCACTCTTAAAACAAAGAGGCGCCTTTTGGATGAATCGGAACTCCGGAGTTTTAAGAACTCCATAGTTAAGCGTGCTTCAGCCAGAGAAATTCTTGGATGGGTGACCTACTGGGAAATAGCCCCGGGTTCATTCAAAGGGACAAAACCGTGCGGCTTCGGCCAGAGCGGACAGTACCATCTGTGTTTGGGGGTGGGTCGTGACACTGCGTGAAGTCTTCTCAAGCTGGACTCAATCAATCTGATGACCTTGCATCGGGGTATGCAACGAACCACATGTCCTAGTCATTCATCCTTGAGCGACTAGCGATGTTCTATCATATCTCTAAGTACAACTTGTTGGGGTAAAAATTTACACCCCGGTTGACCGAGTCAAAATCAAGGTCAACCCCCAAGCTAGGTGGGCCCAAGCCCAGGTCAAGCGGGCCCATGTCCAAGTCGAGCCCACGGCCAGCCTCCCCATGCCAACAACAAAATCATGTAATAAATAATTTTTATGTAATTGTTTATGCATGAATGTAAACAAAATGGGCATAAAGCCAATATTTTGTAAGCCCAAGGTTTATGTGCAAAAATGAAATGGCACATGAGCCATGGGATGGCTAAAATGCCATTTTTGTAAAGCCCAAGGGGCTATATGTAAATATGTAAGCCTATATAAGGCAACATGATGATGAATAAAAGAAAACTTTTCATTCTCTCCAAAAAAATTAGATCTGAGATCTTTTCTCCTTCCTCAAGGTTCCAAAACCTTCTTCTTTCTCTTGAATTAAATCAAGAGTTTTACTCTTCCTTTTCAAAAACAAAATAGTTTTTCACCACCAAACCCACAAAGGGAAACTTGGATCTGTCTTTAGATCCCAAAAAGGAGAGATTTTGAGATCTCACATCTCTTGATCTTCAAGATCCAGCTAACAGAGGAGGAAGAAGAAGAACCCCTTCCATTAACCCCAAAAACACACTTAGGAGTCCAACTCCACTCTGATTTCTCTTCCGAGAATCTTTTTAGGCTAAAAGCCTTTTTTCCACGCCGGCGCTCAAGCGCAGAGTGCCCACTTGCTAACACGTGGCGCGCTTGCGCTCAGCGCTCAAGCGCAAAGCGCCCACGTGCCGACACGTGGCGCTCTTGCACAATAGCGCCCTGCGCTCGAGCGCAAGTCGCCCACGTGCTGACACGTGGTGCGCTTGCGCTCAAGCGCAAGCGCCCGAGCGCAAGTCGCCCCAGTGCCGACACGTGGCGTGCTTGCGCTCAAGCGCACAGCGCTCTGGCGCAAGTCGCCCCCAGTGCCGACACGTGGCGCGCTTGCGCTCAAGCGTACTGCGCTCTGGCGCAAGTCGCCCCCAGTGCCGACACGTGGCGCGCTTGCGCTCAAGCGCATAGTGCTCTGGCGCAAGTCGCCCCCACGCCGACACGTGGCACACTTGCGCTCAAGCGCCCAGCGCTCAAGCGCAAGTCACCCCCGTGCCGACACGTGGCGCACTTGCGCTCGAGCGTCAGGCGCTGAAGCGTAAAGCGCCCACATGCCGACACGTGGCGCGCTTGCGCTACAGCACCCTGCGCTCAAGCGCAGAGCGCCCACGTGCCGACACGTGGCACGCTAGCGCCTGAGCGCACAGCACCTGGGCGCACAGCGCCCAAGGCGCTGGCCCCACGCATCCTTTGGATGCCTTTTCTCCCTCTTTCTTTTATATATATATATATATATACACATATACATATATACATATATATACACACACATATGCATACATATTTGCACACACACATACACTACGACACTGTCCCTGTTAGAAAAAAATTTCTAACGGGGTGCTGCCCCGCACCCCGTAAGGGGGCTGCTAACCCTCTTGACCCCCAGCCCGCTATCCAGGTAGCGGGACCCCCGTAAAAACTCTGCGTGGCTCCCGATATATCCAAACCCCCCTTCAAAACACAACACACGTACACTGCACATCGAGTTCGCATGACCAGTTTAACCCGTAAATCGGAGGTTCCCTCGCTCCAAAGGCGAGGGGTAATTAACGGCAGCTTAGTCCGCGGCTACCGGAGATTCAGATCCCTACAATTATTAAACCCCGGCCTACCCTAGGCAGGGGGAATCTGTAGTACGCCTGACAAACGTGCGCGTATTCCCATCTCAATGGGGTGACGAAAAACACCCTACAGATTCTGGCACGCCCGGTGGGACCAATCTTTCCTCCCATATTTCGGGTTACACATTCATGCAAACTCAATCAATATACATATCTATATTTATACTAAAATAATGCTTTTTCATGTAGGATTTTCAAGCAATCACCTTTCAACAATGTCTCCGAAGATGAACTCGGCTCCCATCTCATACACGATGAAGATGGACTCCAGAACGGTCCTTCCGGCCAGTCTCGGGCGACAATGGGAGGAGGAGCCGCTACCATTTGGCTCTATTATGTTTGTGTCAGCTAACGCCATCCCAGCTCCTCAAGCTCCGGTGACCGACAAACCGGCCTCGAAAGGCAAGAGGCCAAATGTGGTGGTCTCGAAGGCATCCCAACCCAAACGCAAATCGATGTCTGGACGGCTTTCTATGGCCCCAACTGGGGGCAAAGCCATCGGAACAAAAGAAGTTGCCAGACGTCGTGGGCAAGCCCAGGCGATACCTTCGACGGACACACGGGCAGATATCTTCTCAAGCATCCCCATCACTCGGCCTATGGCGGCTTCCTGAAGAGCAGAAGCCTGCCAAGCGCTTAAGGCAGAGAAGCTTAGGCAGAAGCGGCTCAGATATAGAGCCAACAAAAGGGCTAGGGCTCTGGCCATGTTAAAATTTATGAATTTCCAAAGCCCAGACCGCTCCGCGAAACCAGCTGCCAGTGATGAAAGAATGGCTGAATGTGTTATCCACACTGTCTACATGGCCGGACATGAAGAAATGAACCCTCCTCTTCTTCACAGCCATGGTGATGATATGGTTGACGCTACCCAGCATCAGCTCGATCAAAATGATGAAGAACCCGCTCAGGCCGATAAGCCAGAGGAGCCCGTGGTTCCTACGGAATTGAGCTCAAGCAATAAAGATTACCCGGTTGTCATAGCCGGAACTACAGAACAAGCATTATTCCAATGGCTTCAAAGGTAATTTCAGGACAGGGATGAGAAGATTGCCGAGGTCTATTCCAAAGTCGACGAGCTGGCAAACATCGTGGCAGATCTCGCGACCCAAGTCGCCTGATTGAAATTAGAGCAGAATCAAATTTTGGCCCCTGAACCAGGGATTGATACCCGGGGGCAGCCAACTGATATCCCTTTCAACCTAACAGCGGAGCGCCTTCATGAAAAACGGCCGCAATCAGCCTCCAGTCCCTTCGATACATACGCCGGGGGGAATCGCCTCTGAAAGAGAAGCTAGAAAAGGTCTATTCCTTCAAGAGGGAAAAGGTCCACAAGATATTCAGGGACGCCCTAAGAAACGGTCTACAACTGCCAGAATCAAAGAGACCGCAAGAAGAGAATATGACCGACGACCCAAAATATTGCCCTTATCACAGGGTGATAGGTCATGCCATTGAGGACTGCTTCGTCTTCAAAGATTGGGTCGAAAGGCAATACAAGATGGGAGAGATAGAACTGTCTAAAGTCGTGTTAGCAAACAGTCAAGCTACGATCGCCGATTTCATGCAAATGGAGACCGAAACCTTTCGGGAGCCTAATCCTCCCAGACATGTGCCTCGAGGACCAGCATCAGTAAAGGCACCTACTCCAATGGAGGGAAAGAGGAAGGTATACTCCTTCAGGAGGGATGAAGTCCGCAAAATATTCATGGACGCCCTGAACAGCGGTCTGCAACTACCTGTTCCAAAGAGGCCACATGAAATGAACATGACCGGCAATCCCATATACTGCCCATATCATAGAGTGGTAGGTCATACCATCGAAGACTGCTATATTTTCAAAGATTGGGCAGAGGACCAATATAAGCTTAGAAAAACCTCACAATCCTCGGATGTATCGGTAAGCCATAGAGCTAGGTCATCAACACAGCTCCGCCAAGATCAAAGTTCAAGGAGCTGGGATAAGAAAAGAGGACCACCACATCGTTAAACCGTGAACAGCTGACCACCACGTCATTAAACTGGGAACAATCGACCTCTAAGTCGTTAAACTGGGAATGTAAAAATATAGATATATATATATATGTAAATAAAAAAATGTGTAAATAAAAGAAAAATAGAGAAAAGCCGAAATGATGGGGCAACTCGCAATAAAAATCAGCGAGTAAAATAAAGATGAAAATAAAGCCAAAATGATGGCGCAACCGTGAATAAAAGCCGAAATGATAGGGCAATCGCGATCTTCGCGATAAGAAAAGCTGAAAGGATAGAGCAATCGCGGTAAAAAAAACACAAACAAAAATCCAATTTTTCAAAATTCCCTCGGCCCTACGGTTAGTCCCCAAATTGACTACCGTATACAATCCATGGGCTCAAATAATTCTCATCATACCTATGCCCCTGGATAGACCTCTAAATCTTTAAACTGGAAATAGATGACCTCCAAGTCGTTAAACTGGAAACAGATGACCACCACGTCGTTAAACTGGAAACAGATGACCTCCAAGTCGTTAAACTGGAAACAGACGACCTCCAAGTCGTTAAACTGGAAACAGACGACCTCTACGTCGTTAAACTGGAGACAGATGACCTCTAAGTCTTTAAACTGGAAATAGATAGACCTCCACGTCTTTAAAACTGGAAGCAGACGACCCCTAAGTCTTTAAACCGGAAACAGAAGACCCCTAAGTCTTTAAACTGGAAACAGACGACCCCTAAGTCTTTAAACTGGAAACAGACGACCTCAAAGTCTTTAAACTGAAAACAGTAGACCTCTAAGTCTTTAAACTGGAAACAGCAGACCTCTAAGTCGTTAAACTGGAAACAGATGACCTCCAAGTCGTTAAACGGGAAACAGATGACCTCTAAGTCGTTAAACTAGAAACAGATGACCTCTACGTCGTTAAACTGGAAACAGACGACCTCTACGTCGTTAAACTGGAGACAGACGACCTCTACGTCGTTAAACTGGAGACAGATGACCTCTAAGTCTTTAAACTGGAAATAGATAGACCTCCACGTCTTTAAAACTGGAAGCAGACGACCCCTAAGTCTTTAAACTGGAAACAGACGACCCCTAAGTCTTTAAACTGGAAACAGACGACCTCTAAGTCTTTAAACTCGAAACAGCAGACCTCTAAATCTTTAAACTGGAAACAGCAGACCTCTAAGTCGTTAAACTGGAAACAGATGACCTCTAAGTCGTTAAACTGGAAACAGATGACCTCTAAGTCTTTAAACTGGAAACAGATGACCACTAAGTCATTAAACTGGAAACAGATGACCTCCAAGTCGTTAAACTGGAAACAGATGACCTCTACGTCGTTAAACTGGAAACAGATGACCTCCAAGTCGTTAAACTGGAAACTGATGACCACCATGTCGTTAAACTGGAAACAGATGACCACCACGTCGTTAAACTGGAAACAGATGACCTCTACGTCGTTAAACTGGAAACAGATGACCACCACGTCGTTAAACTGGAAACAGATGACCACCACGCCGTTAAACTGGAAACAGATGACCTCCAAGTCGTTAAACTGGAAACAGATGACCTCTATGTCGTTAAACTGGAAACAGATGACCTCCAAGTCGTTAAACTGGAAACAGATGACCACCACGTCGTTAAACTGGAAACAGATGACCTCTAAGTCTTTAAACTGGAGACAGTAGACCTCTAAGTCTTTAAACTAGAAACAGATGACCACCACGTCGTTAAACTGGAAACAGATGACCTCTAAGTCGTTAAACTGGAAACAGTCGACCTCTAAGTCATTAAACTGGGAACAAGGGAAATCCACTCATGTGTCCTCACGATACATGAGGAGAACAAACCTTTGTGGGATCCTTACGAGTCACAAAGGAAAAACACACTTAGGAGTCCTCACGACTCCTAAGGAGAAAATACACCTGCGGGATCCTTATGACTCGCAGGGAGAAAATGCTTTTATGGGACCCTCACGGCCCATAAAAGTGAAAAGTCTTAGGTGACAGGGATCTAAACCTGTCTCCTAAGACAACGCTCCACAATTCCCAAGCGGGGAATGATGAGTCGCTCCTGGTACCATGTTCCAGTGCAGCGATGCAAACGCCAACCAAATTCCAAATTCAAATCCCAATGGTGAATGATGAGTCGCTCCTGGTACCATATTCTAGTGCAGCGATGCAGACGCTAACCAAATTCCAAATCCCATACCCCAATGGCGAATGATGAGTCGCTCCTGGTACCATATCCCAGTGCAGCGATGCAGACGCCAGCCAAATTCCAAATCCCAACGGCGAATGATGAGTTGCTCCTGGCATTATTCCAGTGCAGCAATGCAGATGCCAAACAAAAAAAACAATTCCCAAATCCTCTCAAGACAGATGATGATTCGCTCCTGGTACCATATTCCAGTGTAGCGATGTTGATGTCAACCCAAATCAAATCAAACCAACAACCTCTATGGCGGAATCATGCTCCGTCCCAGAATTTACCCCGTGTTGAAATCATGCTTCGCCTCGGGATATCTACCTTCCCTGTCGGAATTATGCTCCACCTCGGAATCAAATCAACCCGATACTCCGTGCCGGGGAAAAGTAGATCAGCGACACTCCGTGCCGAGGAAAATTCAACCCGACACTCAGCGCCGGGGAAAAGTCGATCAGCGACACTCCGTGCCAGGGAAAAGTCGATCAGCGACACTCCGTGCCGGGGAAAAGTCTACCCGACACTCCGCGCCGGGGAAAAGTCGATCAGCGACACTCCATGCTGGGGAAAAGTCAACCCGACACTCCGCGCCGGGGAAAAGTAGATCAGCGACACTCCGTGCCGGGGAAAAGTCAACCCAACACTCTACGCTGGGGAAAAGTCGATCAGCGACACTCCGTGCCGGGGGAAAGTCAACCCGACTCTCCCCGCCGGGGAAAAGTCGATCAGCGACACTCCGTGCCGGGGAAAGTCAACCCGACACTCCGTGCCGGGGAAAAGTCGATCAGCGACATTCCGTGCCGGGGAAAAGTCAACCACGGACACTCCGTGCCGGGGAAAAGTCGATCAGCGACACTCCGTGCCGGGGGAAAGTCAACCCGACACTCCGCGCCGGGGAAAAGTCGATCAGCGACACTCCGTGCCGGGAAAAGTCAACCTGACACTCCGCGCCGGGGAAAAGTCGATCAGCGACACTCCGTGCCGAGGAAAAGTCAACCAGCGACACTCCGAGCCGGGGAAAAGTCGATTAGCGACACTCCGTGCCGGGGAAAAGTCAACCCGAAACTCCGTGCCGGGGAAAAGTCGATCAGGGACACTCCGTGCCGGGGAAAAGTCAACCACCGACACTCCGTGCCGGGAAAAAGTCGATCAACGACACTCCGTGCCTGGGAAAAGTCAACCCGACACTCCGCGCCGGGGAAAAGTGTATCAGCGACACTCCGTGCCGGGGAAAAGTCAACCAGACACTCCGCATCAGGGAAACGTCCGACAACGACACTCCGTGCCGGGGACACGTCAACAAGTGACACTCTGCATCGGGGATACGTCCAACACAGACACTCCGGGTCAGAGAAACGTCTACCACGGACACTCCGTCTTGGAGACGCGTCAAGCGCCGACCGTCCATGTCATAAAAAAGGCAGTGCATCCCAAAAGTGGAAACCAAAGAAAGTCGCCTCCACGCAAAAGAAGATCCATCAATTTCATGCACACGACCCACATATGCTGTGTGCATTTATTGATGGGGGCAATTTGTTGGGGTAAAAATTTACATCCCGGTTGACCGAGTCAAAATCAAGGTCAGCCCCCAAGCTAGGTGGGCCCAAGCCCAGGTCAAGCGGGCCCATGCCCAAGTCGAGCCCGCGGCCAGCCTCCCCATGCCAACAACAAAATCATGTAATAAATAATTTTTATGTAATTGCTTATGCATGAATGTAAACAAAATGGGCATAAAGCCAATATTTTGTAAGCCCATGGCTTATGTGCAAAAATGAAATGGCACATGAGCCATGGGATGGCTAAAATGCCATTTTTGTAAAACCCAAGGGGCTATATGTAAATATGTAAGCCTATATAAGACAACATGATGATGAATAAAATAACACTTTTCATTCTCTCCAAAAAAATTAGATCTGAGATCTTTTCTCCTTCCTCAAGGTTCCAAAACCTTCTTCTTTCTCATGAATTAAATCAAGAGTTTTACTCTTCCTTTTCAAAAGCCAAATAGTTTTTCACCACCGAACCCACAAAGGGAAACTTGGATCTGTCTTTAGATCCCAAAAAGGAGAGATTTTGAGATCTCACATCTCTTGATCTTCAAGATCCAGCTAATAGAGGAGGAAGAAGAAGAACCCCTTCCATTAACCCCAAAAACACACTTAGGAGTCCAACTCCACTCTGATTTCACTTCCGAGAATCTTTTTAGGCTAAAAGCCTTTTTTCCTCGCCGGCGCTCAAGCGCAGAGCGCCCACGTGCTGACACGTGGCGCGCTTGCGCTCAAGCGCTCAGTGCTCAAGCGCAAAGCGCCCACGTGCCGACACGTGGCGCTCTTGCACAACAGCGCCCTGCGCTCGAGCGCAAGTCGCCCACGTGCCGACACGTGGCACGCTTGCGCTCAGGCGCAAGCGCCCGAGCGCAAGTCGCCCCAGTGCCGACACGTGGCGCGCTTGTGCTCAAGCGCACAGCGCTCTGGCGCAAGTCGTCCCCAGTGCCGACAGGTAGCGAGCTTGTGCTCAAGCGCACAGCGCTCTGGTGCAAGTCGCCTCCAGGCCAACACATGGCGCACTTGCGCTAAAGCGCCCAGCGCTCATGCGCAAGTCGCCCCCGTGCCGACACGTGGTGCACTTGCGCTCGAGCGTCAGGCGCTGAAGCGCAAAGCGCCCACGTGCCGGCACGTGGCACGCTTGCGCTACAGCGCCCTGCGCTCAAGCGCAGAGCACCCACGTGCCGACACGTGGCACGCTAGCGCCTGAGCGCACAGCACCTGGGCGCACAGCACCTGGGCGCACAGCGCCCAAGGCGCTGGCCCCATGCATCCTTTGGATGCTTTTTCCCCCTTTTTCTTATATATATATATATATATATATACATATATATATATACATATATATATATATACATATATATATATACATATATATATATATACATATATATATATACACACATATGCATACATATTTGCACACATACATACACCACGACACAGTCCCTGTTAGAAAAAAATTTCTAACGGGGCGCTGCCCCGCAAGGGGGCTGCTAGCCCCCTTGACCCCCAGCCCTCTATCCGGGTAGCGGGGCCCCCGTAAAAACTCTGCGTGGCTCCCGATATATCCAAACCCCCTTCAAAACAGAACACACGTACACTGCACATCGAGTTCGCATGACCAGTTTAACCCGTCAATCGGAGGTTCCCTCGCTCCAAAGGCGAGGGGTAATTAACGGCAGCTTAGTCCGCGGCTGCCGGAGATTCGGATCCCCATAATTATTAAATCCCGGTCTACCCTAGGAAGGGGGAATCTGTAGTACGCCTGACAAACGTGCGCGTATTCCCATCTCAATGGGGTGACGAAAAACACCCTACACAACTCGTGCTGCATTAGCTTCGAACATATGGGGCGATATCTCGTCATTCGCAGCAACAACTGGCTCATTCGTCCGCACGCTAAATAGTATCTCAATCATCAAGAGTAGTCGATACATTAACGGTCATCACATTCTAGCCGGCCTTTATCAGTGGCCCAATCCTCTGGTGCAGATCTGCACGTTCGAGAAATTTTAGTAAAATCAATCCATCAAACGCTCATGGCGCAAAAACACAATAAAACGACACATCTATGCAATCGCGTGTCACCGGAATTACGCCCTAGTCAGTCCTCATCCAAGACGAGCTCATACTGACCGCAACTCTAGCCGTAGCTCTCTCTGCCCGTGCAACCGTGGTAACAGAAACCACAAACCGATATCGATGAGGATAGATCATATGAACGAATAGAATACTGTGCAAAGAAATGTACATCCTAAGGCTTCTTAAGCGGAGTAGCGTATCGTAAGTATGCCGCGGAACATACACACGGTACGTCACTCTACTAAAGTCACCTACTCTATCAACCAAGGTCAACCTATGCGACGAAAGTTTAGGTCTAATACCCCCGCGACTAATTCTAAGTTCCATAAGTTCAAGCCTAGGTTCCGAATATAAATATACGCCCTAGACTCCACATAGTCAAACATAGACTCGAACCAAGGTTAAACCTAGCGCTCTGATACCAACTTTATCACGACCTGAAATAGCACGTGACTGGCACTTGAATCATGTGAAGTCTATAGGACCCCACCTAATTTAAGTAAGCCAAAAACTCAGAAATATATACCATTTAAAAAGAGAGTGAAGGAAAAGTTCATTTAAAAGTTAACATATAAATTTATTTTGAAAGTCATAGTAAGCATTTTTAAAACGTCAAATCTTTTCCGAAATTTCGGCAGAGTTTCCTTTGTAAATACTGGCCCCAAACGGGTACAAACATGCATAATATAAAGGCATCCTCAAGAGGGAGCTAGCTCTTCGCCAATTGGCGGACACAACCTTGCAAGCAATATAATATACAACGCCGAAGGGCGAGGATCAAAACTAAGAAGAAAACCAAAGCCCACCATAAAACCATAATAATACAAGCGCGACTCTAAGGTCGAAAGAATATACAATGGTCTTCTAAGTCTATAAATTTATACAAGTCTGGTTGATGGTGTTACTAGATATAACTGAATATAAATATAAATAAAATACAATGGGGGTCATGATGAGAGTGAACCTACCTACCAAAGCAATCACCCGGAAAGGAGCAGTGTGCTAACAAGCCGCAATGAAACCTGAACGGTAGAAACTGCAAGAAACTGTGGCACAACGGGGGTGAGTTGCCAACTCGTGAGTAGAAAACATCACCGAGCAGAAATTGCATGTATGACTCTATCCTAGGTCATACGATAGTAATATCCTCAAAATAATATAGCCTGAAGCATAATATAATGGCAAGGGTAAACATCTATACATAAGTGTAATACCAAGTGCTCGTGTCAGTGCCTCAGGTAGCAACATATCATATATATGATGTATGAATGCATGAATACAGAATACATCTAAATGAGAAAACTGTTTTCTTAATTTAGTGAGATTTCTGTATATTAAAATCGAGGTATCATCAATGAAATCAACATAGAATCCGTGTCAAGTATCGACACAAAACATATATCCCAATATCCAATATCTCGAGCTCCGGTAATCCGGACTGGCCCCTTTCATATGATCTCAATATCTCAATGTCTCAATACCTCGGGCTCCGGCAATCTGGACTGGCCCCTGGGCTCCGGCAATCCGGACTGTCCCAAATATCAAATCTCACGACAACGTCCGTATCCTCCGGATATCCGCCGCGTCACAAATAACCGGTCGGTAGTGCTCCCCTGCCAGGCTCAACGCCATCGTCTGCAACCATCTTGCCCCGGGGTTCCGCACCGGGTCCACCATGCACCCGCAGACGGTTCCTCCTCCTCCTCGAATTGGGTGTATGATATCGCTCAAGAGCCGAGAAAACTTATGGTGGACATATCTCATATCATATCACGAGAAAATCACAAATTTCTATTTTTAGAAATGATAATCGGTTTATAAAATCCTTGCGGTTTCTCCAAATCCAGAAATCTCATGGAAATCCGAAATCTCAAAATCGTGATGTCAATAAACAATGAATACTGGCATAAAGCCCCATCATATTGCATAACAAATGAATATACACATGCATGAAATATCACAGTAATAAATGCAATGTCTAAACTAGCATATGAAAGCAAGCACACGAGTACTATGTCGAAACTATCAGCTAGCAATTTATACCAATGAAGCAGTGTTTTCTAATGTGTACGTGACATGAAAATTACCGATGATGATGTGTGTGAGCCGGCAAGCAGGTGTCCATGGAGCATACGCATCATCGGGAATGGTGCTGGTGTCCTGACAGCATGGGTTCATAGTAACTAAAGAAAACACATTTATAAGCATGCGATGCGATGAGAACATGAAAGTAACGGAAAATGAATAGTAAACCCAACATTGGAGAATATACATTTCTAAGTACGAGTCATACAGTTTTGGTTTTTGAAATAGTGCGAATCGTGGTTTTTAGAAAATAGGGCCTGTCTTTAAAATACCAACGATTCGTCAGTTTTGAAAATAGGTTTGACTCGAGCCCAGTCTAACATCTACCTGATAAACTACAGGACTAACCGAAAGGGTCAGGAAATCTACCTTAGTCTGAGTCGATATATATATCTAGTAGTCAGTAATCCCGCTTCAATAGCGTCACATACGCTAAAATATATAATACGACATCCTCGAGTCAAGAGTGCGGATCAATCATCATATTTATACATCGTACGGAAAAATCCATCGTACGGCATCCCAAATCGGGGTACGGGTCAATATCGTATATAACTCATAATTTATCTGGTATCAATATCATCATATCCTGAATTGGGGTACTGATCTAAAGTCTAGTACATTCCGATACCATCATACATATATCCGCGTGTGAATAAAACACATCGCCTATCGATCCACTATACTATCATGTAGTATAACATAATATGACCCAAATCACATAACCGATCTCACGGCATCATGCCCAATCACATCGACTCATCTCCAAGTATCATATACTATCATCATCATCCGTGTATATGTATACATATATATATATACATACATACTCACATACATATATGTGTGTGTATATATATATATATATATATCCCCATATACGCACAAGAAAGTCAAATGTATGCGTGCGTGTGTGCGTGTGTGCCAATCTTTACTCTAGGGTTTCGCGAATAAGAAACTAAACTAAGCTATTATCTTCTGAATACGCTAACACTAACCCAAAGTCACCTAAAACATTACTTGCTAAGTATACACATTTCATAAAACACATGCGTGTGTGTGTGTGTGTATCATAACGCATTCGCGTGCTACGATACGAAACTGCAGGGGTGCTATACGCCATCCACCTGACTTCCCCCGTAGATATATATCTACTCACCTTGATCCTTGCTTGCCGAAGTCGATGACGCCACGCTCATCCTTATTGTTCAAAGTCCACTCGAGGGTACCTACATATACACACACAAAGTATCGTAAACCGAAATCGTGGATAAAAACCAAAACGGCACACGAAACGCACATAAGTTAGAATCTATGGTCTACGCATTCAAGAATAACCTAACAACTCCCGATACCGACGTACAAACGTCAAGTGACCGAGACAAAACACAAATACTAAAATCCAAGTCATAAATAGTCGCAAAACCAAAGCAGCAACATAAGAAAGCACTTCCAGATTTTGTTTCAGGTGAAATTAGCCAATTTTGCATATGTGGAGGGTCTAATTTACTGAAAATGGAGCCTCAGACCAAATATGATCCATTTTTACCCTACCCAGGCCGCAATTTGCGGCCAATGGGAAGATATTTGCGGCCAGGGTTTGGGGTTTGGGTCTCAGGTCTTCAGGGTAGCTTCTAGGTTGCCTGCTTGTGTCACAGTAATCGCTATATATTTTTCCACGTCTCCGAGCCATAGCAGATTTCTAAAGTCATCACTATTCCCACACAAAACCGATGTCGGGGATTTCTAAGTTCATGACTTGGGGTTCTTGTCTCTGATTAGGTCCAGGTTTTATCAATAAAGGGGTTATAGTCACTTAGAATACCTCAATTGCACCATCACAATTCAAAACAAACCCTAACCTCAACTTAGAATTTTCCAAGTTCACTAATCTACACTTAATCACTTCTAAACTAAATTAGATGCTAAGGTAATTGAAATACTACCCTAATGATGAAATAATTACTTCATTTGGCAACTCAAGAAAATTCTTGAGTTACCCCAAGTGCTCAAAATCCAAACTTGTTTGGTTCTCCATGCTTGTAATGAGCTTGTGCACATTTTTGATGAAAGGAAGATGATGTTTTGATGTTTTTTAAGGGGGTGTAGTGAGGAGGTAGAGGAGGTGGGGGAGAGAGGGCAACCATGAAGAGGAAGAGGAGGGAAATGATGAAGGGAAAATGAAAGAGGAAAATGAGACCAAGGTCAAGAGAACCCCTCACCCTCTCTCTCTCTCTTCTCTCTCTTGCCCATACCCCCTTGTCTCCCCATGCCACAATTAAAAATTCTTTTCCTTTATCTTTTTTCTTCTCATTTTTAAAAACAAAGCCATGCTTGGAAAAATAAAAAGTCATGGTAGAAAAGAAATGTAACAAGTATTTTTTTGAAAAAGTGACATGGTGCATGTCATGAAGCCTAATCAAGACAAATACATAATTAGTGATTATTAATCAAGTTTAGAAATAACTTGCATATAATAAATTATAAAAATTTATAATTTGCCTAAATCATATAAATCCCTCCAAAATTCACCATTCAATTTAATTTTCCAATATTTTCCAAACTATCGGTATATAATTATACCACATCATTAAAATATTCATAATATTTATTATTTTAATTATATAAATTCCCAAAAATAATATTTTATTTTTCTGAAATGTTACAGAGTAGTACCCTCCTTGTGATTGCGGAGGTGGTGGATAAAGATAGTATGGCGTTCCCTGTGATGGGGGAAGGTAATACGGTCACTGCGTCAGAGGAGGGTAATATGACGGCTGCGGTGGGAATGGACCCTGTGCTGACCACAATTGCAGAGGTGGAACGTATTGTTGCGAGAATTGTTCCAACCGCGCCTCCATTTGAGCTCTCCAAGCCGCTTCATCTTCCGCCCTCTTCTTATCTGCTTCTTCCTTCCTCCTGAGCTGCTCCTCTAGCTCATTGATCCGTTGTGCCTCAGCCGATTGTTGGTTGAAACGAGCGGTCGACGAAATTGAAGTATTTCTTCTGGAACCGGACCGCGAAAGACTAACGGGACCACCATATAGGGGAATACGACTGTGTCCCCTTGATTGAGGGAAAATCTGCTCTATAATAAATATCTCGACCTCCGTAGGAAGAGAATCGTCGTACGGATATTCAGGATTTTATTCCTGATAGCTCATCTTCGCCACCTCGAAATCCTCCTTCGATAAATAAAACAATAATTAATTTTTTTTAAGTTAACAAGTGTAATTAATTTACTTAAAAGAATTGAAAAATGCAAGCTTACCACATACTGAATAGCTATATATATACATCCTTTCTTCTGACATGCCCTCTCTCATGTGCAATGCCTCCCAAGTCTCACAGAGGCTCGACTTTTTCCCAACTTCTCCTGTAACGGATATTTGATTTATTTATACGTGAAGATATGTAATGATGAAATCGAAAGATTGAACATTTATATAATTAAAGATAAGCTAACCAAAGTAGCCCTATACTTATTAGCAGGAACCGATCCACCATAATACTCATCTGTGGCTTTCGTTCGGTTCTGCTTTTTCTTTTCTGATACTTCTTGCTTATTCAGAAGATAACATCTCTAAATGTAATTTAATCTAAATTCGGTATTCAAATTATTTAAGTAAATTTTAATTACCTTTGCTTCGGGTGTATTCTAATGCAACAGGAGAAACACAAACTGGTCTCTAGTGATGATGGAGGGAAGAGCGGCAAAATGTTCCTAATCATCCGTAAATTTCTCTGACTGTTTGAATTTTTTCTTCAAACTTTGACGCCATCTCTTGAATATTTATGACATCTCATACCGAACATGCATCCAATGTCCGTCTATATCATCTTCTAAGACGAAATATTTCTGTAATACAGATTAATAAATATATTATTTAATAAATTTATAACATATAACATGTATGCATGTAATGTTGAAATATAGTTGAGTTATGTATTACCAAGAGTGAGCACCAAGTCCATATGTATGCTTCCCAAGGGTTATCTACAAATATGAAGTCCATGTTCCAGAAGTCGGTGTTGTAGACGAGAATATCGATATAACCATGGAAATGTGTAGCCCACAAACCCGGACCAACGGGCTTTCCACCTACTAATTGTAGAATTTCCCTTTTTCCACGCATATCGTATTTCATAATTTCGTTTGCAACACCTCTTCCATTGTGTTTGATTGTATGATTTTTGTTGTGTATTAGAGAAAATTGTATAGAAATCACAACCAAAAATTATTTGACCGCAATCAATAACGGTGTCGATTGTAGCGCGTTAGTAAGTGCGAATCGTCTACAGGGAAAGTGTAATCGTTCGCCTTTCGAATTAGATGAGTCGAAACTTTAATGAAAAGAAAACAAACAAATCATGATTTATATTTGAAGTTCAAGAATTAGAAACTCTAGATCTAATAACAAGAAAAAGATAGAATCAAGAATTGATAGTTTGATGATTTTTCCAAACCAAATATCAAGAATCTAAATGAGGCTCGTAGGAATCGATCGGATCAATAGATGTGATATAATCTTACAATTACGTATTCTTATCCTTCGATGAATTGATGCTAGATCGATGATGATCGATCGAGAATTAGGGATTTCTTATGAAACTAGGTTTCATCTTATTCCTTGCTCTTTCGTCGATATCATTCACATTGTAGCCTCTAGTAAATTCAAGAATTGATCGTAGATCGCTAATTTCGAGCGATCACAATCAAGAAAGCATCGCAACGAAACTAGGTCATCGATTCTTGAACTTGCTAGGGTTTACAAAGCTCGTAAGACTCAAGAATCGTATTAAGATTTGTTACATCATCATTCTATTGATCGTCTCGACTCCTTAACGAGCGGAGTTTTACTCAAACATCACAACAAGAACTACAATTACAAATTGAGATCTAATCATGATGCAAGAATTTAAAGAAAGCAAGATTAAAGAATTTCACCTTTTATTTATATCAACAATTTCGTTACAATCGCTCAAGAACTACAAGAGGAAGAACTCGATCGTCGATTTGGCTTCGCTCGGTTCTGTGAGTCGCGGATCGGCTTGGATCACTTGCTCGGTTGGAGATCGGCTCCGCTCCTAAAAGGTTGAAGGGCTTCTCGCTTGATTGGTACTCGGGATCTTGAATTTGGAGTGGAATTAGGGTTAGGGTTTCGCACAAGTCTTGTCACTAGACTTGTGGAAGAAAATGGTGTAAGAATGAACAACCAAAATTGATTAACAACCTCAACCCTTAGATCTAGGTTCCTATTTATAGCCATCAAAACCCTAGATCTAGGATTTGAATTTTAAGTTTCCCTCCAAAAGTTTGTTGAGGAGATTTCGATTTCCCTCCAAAAGTTAGTTAGAGGAGAAACTTCTAGATGTGATTAGTTAGGAGGGAGCTTCTAGAAATAGTTTGTTAGGAGCTTAATTAAGATTAGCCTTGCTTAATGATCCTTGCTGATCTGGCAGAAGACTCTGGAGAATTCTGGAATTTGGCACATGTGAAATGACTGTGGGCTTTGAGATAAAAGTAATGCAGAAAAAATGGGGAGCTGAAGCTTTGGAACCGCCGCGGATCCGCGGCCCAAGCAGGCTCTGGCCGCGGATCCGCGGCTCTTTGTGGGCCTTGGGCTTCCATCTTTTCTGGTAACTCCCTATATAATATTTGGGCCTTGTTTTCATGTGTTGAATTTTGTAATTACTTCTGCATTGCTACCAGATCTGAAATCATTGAGTTGGCGTATATTTGATCAGCTCTTTTTGGTTTTGCTCCTGCAATTTCCTGCAAAAATCTCGACACAAGTGTTGCGCAAATACAGAGATGATGCGATGCAATGAAATGCGGTCAATTTCCCTTAAAGTGCCGGTTTAACAGTCTAACACATGTAATCTGATATTTAACGATTGTTTTGCTAATATGTGAAATATGAATACCGAACACTTCTAAATGAGTGCAAATGATAGGGAAATTGCTGTGTTAAAAATACAATATTTTCGACTGATCAGTGTTCAAACTGGGCCAGATTATCCCCCGCATCCCATGCCTCATCAATACTCGTATCTGCTGCCTCTATCATCATATCGATTTCAGGTCGAGCAGCAGCACACCGCGCCATTGCCTTCGCATTGTCCCTATCGCGGTACGGTTTTTCATTTTGTAAATCGCGAGGAAGAGGCAATGCATGAATCCACTTATCGGTAACGGGATCCGAGAACGTCCCAGGTTCCCTACTTAAGTCCATGCACTGCTCGTTTAGATGTACATACGTATCATGCTGCACTAATGGAACTGCGTCGTCCTGATCAGATGTACCTACACATTTTAATTTATTATAATCAATTCAATGGTTATTTGAATAAAATAATGCGGTCGATGTTTAAAACTCGTAATATATACCTCTACTCTCAGTATCAGGCTATGTCGAGGATTCAGTATCTCGATCTTTTTTCTTTGAAGAAAATGCTTTGGCAAATTTTCCTAATATGCCTTTTCATCCCATCTGCTTCATGCAAGAGTAATGACGATACAAAATATATAATATGCATAAATTATTAAGCTAACAAATCAATACATTACAAGTGATTAGAACTGCTAGGTTTTCATATATCATTTACATGCAAGTGATTATATGTTTTTACAACTGCAAAGTTTATAACATATATCAATTGGTTACAATTGTTTACAACTGCAAACTTTTTCATATGTTAACCGGATTTGCTTCATCAAAGTCAACCTCATGGGTAGAACTATCGAAAAAGGATTTAGGAGGTACCAACAATGCAATTCAAGTTTCTTCACGATTAGGATCTTTGACATAGAAACACTGCTCAGCTTGTGAAGCTAACATGAACTTATCATCTCGATAAATTTCTTTATTAAGATTGACAAGATGAAAGCCGTACTCATCGATCTGGATGCAAGCGCACCAACGAACTTTGAACATAACAAATCTTTCTTGCTCATTATTCCCGTAAAATAGCTCTATTATATTCTCCAGCTGACCGTAATATTATTTTATCCTCCCTGCGGTCTTTGATCACGGGAACTTGATAAGCACGTTTGTTCAAACGGACAATAAATCCCATTATTTTGGGTAGTCAATTTCTCGGTTGTAAGAACTTTTAAGTTATTAATACAATATGAACCGTATCGATTCACTTTTGCACTAGGACCTTTAGATAGTCACACGATTACATTCGAGAATTGCATCCCTTTTACTATATCATCTTCAATCTATAATGTATTTACACGTCAAATGTATAAGCTATATGTGATATATACATATGAAACGTGAAATATACAAGACATACGAACGTATTTACGGAACCACCGTGGTAAGTGTTTCTTATATTCTTGATTAATCTTTCAATTAGCACTCTTTCCGAAAATCACATTCGTATGTTCTTCAATATGTCGGCTAAAAGAATAACAGTATTAATTATTTAGGCATATATAGATGTAGGCACTCAAAATACTGACGCGATTAAATTTTTTAATTTATATACCTTCTGTGATCGGCGGTAATTTTAAGATTATTAAGGATATACGAATGCGCTTGATCGATCCACTCCCTCTAGTAAGATCGATCCTCCCCTTGTGAATGGGATAGCTGATCATCGTTAATTTGAGAAGGATGGTTTAATCTTGTTTCAACTCTATGCAAGTAACGAGAAGTGAAGTTGAGGCATTTGTTGGCGCAATAACTCTCGGCTATTGACCCTTCCGGTCAAGCTCGATTGCGCACTTGCTGTTTCAAGAATCCCAAGTATTTAAAACGTTAACGAATACTTTAGAAAAATATGAATAGTATAATGAATTAAATAACACAATTGACTTAAAAATATATTAACTTTCTACTGGATACATCCACCTATATGAGACAGGTCCAGCAATCATTGCCTCTGTAGCCTGATGCACAGAAATATGAACCATGACGATGAAAAAAGATAGTAGAAATATCATCTCCAACTTACAGAGGGTTTCAACAATACTCTTTTGCAACTCCTCGAGTTTGGCCACATCTATCACTTTAGAACAAAATTTATTTAAAAGGTCGCAATACTCTATAAAAGCTTTGTGACATTGGATGGCAAATTATGTCAAAGAGCCACTGGAAGCAATTGATGCAGAAGAATATGACAATCGTGAGTTTTATGATTCAAGAGCTTTAGTGGCTCGACCTGCATATTCTTTGTTATGTTAGAGGAGTGCCCATCTGGGGTTTTGATGCTCTTTAGAACCTTAGAAAATCTTTTCATAGCCGATTTCGAAATTGTGTAGCTCGAAACTGGTAATTCATAGACACCATCATTATAAAGTACCGGATGCAATTCCTATCAGATTCTAAGCTCCTCCAAGCACTCGCGAGCACTCAACTTATCCTTTGACTTTGAGTAGTCCTGTAACAATATACCAGCAATATTATCAAACACATTCTTCTCTACATACATGATATCAATATTGTGTCGAATCAACAGATGTTTCCAGTAAGGAAGATTCCATAATATACTTTTCTTCTTCCACACACTCAACAATTCGTTATTTTCGGATCGCTTACATTTTTTTGTTTATTGAAGGAACCATCTAAGTTAAAACGTTTATAACTTTGCTGGAATTGACACGATAAAATCTGCTCAAAAATTTCTATCCCTGATAATTATTTTGGTGCTTCACCCTTTTCCAATATTCCATCAAACTTATTTGCCATCTTCCTGTACGGATGATTCGCCGATAGCCACCTACGATGAAAGCAGTAGAAAAACATACCACGTGTCTTAAACTGGAGGGCACTGTAATCAAGACCACATGATGGACATGTATGCTTCGCGTAGGTAGACCATCCAGATAACATGCCGTATGCTGGAAAATCGTTAATTGTCTAAATAACAACCTCTCGCATTCTAAACTTCTCCTCGGCGTACGTATCATATGTCTCTATTCCATTTTCTTAGAGTTCTATTAGCTCTTCAATTAAAGGTTTCATATAGACGTCGATGTTCTGGCCAGATGAATATTTTCCAGGAATTAATAAGGAAAGAATCATATACGGTTTCTTCATACGCATCCAGGGAGGCAAATTGTAAGGCATAAGCAATACCGGCCATGTGAACCAACAAGAGCTCATGAGCCCGTAAGGCATGAAATCGTCGTTTGCCAAACATAGACGTACATTTCTCGGCTCATCCCCAAAATTATCAACACTGTCTAATTTCTTCCATACTTCTGCATCAGTCGAATGTCTCAGCTTCTTGTCTTTGATCTGACGATCGGAATGACATCGCATGCTCCTCGTCATGTCCTTTGAAATATATAAATTTTGCAATCTCTTAACCAGGGGAAAATAACGAAGGAGTTTGGATGAAGTTTTCTTGCTCTTTTTGCTAACATCGGACGTTTCTGCGTTTGAATTTCTTTTAACATTTTTCCACCTAGACAAGTTACAAGTGGGACACTCATCGAAAGACGCGTAATCCCGGCGATACAGCACACAGTCATTGGGACATGCATTGATCTTCTTATACGAGAAACCAAGTGTCTTAACAATCTTTTTTGCCTCGTAATGATTCTTTGGAATGCTTTCCTTTTCTTCAGAAATTACCTTGTGTAAGAGATTAAGAAGCACGTCAAAGTGCTCGTTAGCCATCCTGTTGATCATCTTCAGATGGAGGTGCCTTATTACAAATAACAACCTACTAAATTCCGTACAGCCTTCGTATAGATCTTGTTCATTTTTTTCCAGAAGTTTCTGTAATTCGTCAAATTAACTGGTGCCTTTAGACAGTTCAACATCATTCATTTCCTCTCCAGTAAATAAATCTTCCAACATCTCATGCATGTCATCTATCCTGTCATCCGTCGGCAATTCAGCTTGTGAAGCTGCGGTCTCCTTATCCATGCTCGTTTTCTCATCACGTATTCTCTCGTCATGGTAATTCCAATATATGTAGTTCGGTTCAAAACCCTCTACAAACACATGTTCTTCTATCACTTCACGTCGAAAATGGGCTTTATTCATACATTTTTTACAAGGACGGAACAAGAGTCCATCTCAGTTACGCTTTAGGTTCATCTCTGCGTAATCTAAAAAGGTTTTAAGCCCATCTTTAAATCGGGCGTCTCTCAAACTATACCTATCTTTTTCCCTATGTGCATAAGCGATTTATTCGGATGAATTCTCATCTGTTATAACACAGATAATAATATAAGTTTAATATATCTTATGAGTTTATTACAAGCTCATCATTAAATAAATATTCAAGTCTTAAATTAGATTTCATAATGTGGGCGCATCAAAGCATCTAAAGTCATCTAAGATTGTCATAAGTATAGGGTTGGTATAGCACCTTGTGAAGGTTTTGGCAAGCATCAATCATGCTACTTTAAAAATTTTGGGGTGCTAAACAAACCCTAACCAAGATCTTAACTAGAGACTTAGGGTAAACATGCATGTAAACAACTTTACATCTAAGAGAAAGAGATTACAACCTTTGTAGTCCATTCCTTCGCTTCATAAGCTCCGAGTAGTAGTCCCTTTGCCGTGATCCATGATCTCCCAGACTCAAGAGAGGCTCCACAAGTCGAATGATCCATTCTTGCTTGAAGTCTTCCTTTTCGAAGATGATCTACCTTGAAGAATCTCAGGATCAAGCTTTTACTTCTCTAATAAGTATTAGTGAACTGAACACCCTAATCTAAGTGGATAAAATAGATGAGAATGATGAAGTAGGAATTTTTGCTCTCTTTTGTTTTCATTTTCTCACTTTTAAACTGTAAGTCGATGTACAACACCCCACGACTTGCGGGGAGGCGGAAATATGAAAAACGATCTTGTTCTTATGCTAAACATCGACTAACCGCATGAATCGAAGCTAAACGATAACTAACATCAAACATAGTTGTTAACAACTACTATGTAAAGGGATTATACCTAAAGAACCGTGTCCTTCGTCTTTACGAACTCCACCTCCTCCTCGGCCTTCTCCAAGTAGTAGACGATCCACCCGAGAGCTTTACTCCAAGCTTAGCCTCTAAACTTGAGGCAACTAAACTTCTTTAAGTGCTAATCAAAGAAGCTAGGTGAAATAGAGTGAGGGTTATGGTTTAATAAGTCCAACTAATCCTTGTACTCAACACATGAGAGGGGAGGATTAGGGTTTGAAGAGGGAGAGCTTGAGGAGAGAGAAGGTGAAGATAATAATGAAGTGAGAATAATGAGTTATCATAATATATATCAAGCATTTCTTTTTATCAAGAAAAGAAAAGAAAATGATTTACAACCATGCTTGATAAATATCTAGTGGTGATTCATCTCCATGAGTCATTAAGCAATTATGAAGCATTAATGACATGGATGAATCATCCATATGACTCACTAATCACATTCATTGTATATGCCACCTAAACCTCCTTAGTCACCATCTTCTAGAAGCTTCTCACGCAATTACGAGAACGCCCCTCCTTTCCGCAAAAATACGGAAAAACTTTAGAATGTATAAATCCAATAACCGGATACCAGTAACTGGCTTAAACCAAATCCGACTGGTAAAAACTGTCAGAAAGTCGTACGTGCATAAACACACGTATGCGTCCGAACCCTTGTCGTAAAACCATACGACCTCTATATCGTTTCGCCCGGAGTAGGGAAACTCTCTGTGTGGGACTCTAGAGACTCGACTACTACGCTGGCAGTGGGTTTAACCACAGACCGCAAGCGGCACTAGCTGTACGTAACGGTCCCCAGGTAGATGTCGATAAGAAGGCCGATGAGGAAACCCATCCGAACTCCTACTGAGTCTGATGTGACAATCTCCGTACAGTCCGGTCCGTTCGTCTAAGACTATCGCATATCGGGCCTAGGGGGCGGCAAGCGTCAGTCCCCTAATAGCGGTATAAGTCGTGTCGGAGCGAAGCCCATTACACCCTGAGAAACTACTGGAACCTACCAGCAAATTTCGCATGCCCTGGCCAGGGACTTTGCGTAATGGCTCTCTGACACAGCGCGATATCAACCCCCAATACCGGGAGAGACGAATCCTGTCTAGCCGCCACTGCCTCCAAGTGCTCAGGACTGCACCCAACTGCTACCTGTTTGCACGACTCCTTTGAGCCGTGGTAGGGTAGCAATCTAAGAACAGTGGGACACACTCGAGGCGAAGTAGCAGTGTCAAGTCTGCGGACTATGCTGTACTCATGTCACCTGGGAACTGGTCACTGACGACTGGTATAAAACCAACCAACAGTTCCCTGTGAGTCCTGTCCGGTGTACTCGTAACCTAACGAGCACCTGCATACTATCTCCAGTACGACGTACTGACGGCTGTGGGACAGACCATCTCCCCAACTGGGATGAGAAGCGTACACACTAGTCTACTCCGGAGTATCGATGCCCTGTCTCGATAATCCAACGACTAGGGACCTGAATAAGGATGTGCTTGTAGACTACCCAGCCCCCACTAGTGTGACTGCCATCACAACGCTGGTAGTCAAGCAAGATCCTTAGAGCTCTATCAATACGTATACTCACATATTAAGATAGAAAAACCAAGTAGCATACTACTATGTTTAGCAAGACTGTTATATACATGTGAATATCCCAAGCTTCCATTAAGTAATATACAAACTAGTATGATACAGTAATGGCCTTCTAGGGCATAAACACTAACAATCTCCCACTTGCACTAGGGCCATGTACTGGCGTATCGAAGACCGATGATCTCGAGTAGCCTCTCGAACTGAATCTGAGGTAGGGCCTTTGTGAATGGATCAGCAATGTTCTCTTCAGAAGCAACTCTCCGAACCTCGATCTCCTGACGAACAATGATCTCCCTGATCAGGTGATACCGCCTTAAGATGTGTCTGGACTTCTGATGGGACCTTGGTTCCTTTGCTAAAGCTATAGCTCCGTTGTTGTCGCAATACAGAGGTATTGGATCAACTATGGTAGGAACCATCTGAAGTTCTGTTAGGAACTTCTTCATCCAGACTGCTTCTTTTGCGGCATCGCAAGCAGCTATATACTCCGCTTCCATCGTTGAGTCAGCAACGGTGTCCTGCCTGGAGCTCTTCCAGCACACCGCCCCTCCATTGAGGGTAAACACATAACCCGACATGGACTTGGAATCGTCCTTATCACTCTGAAAGCCAGAATCAGCAAAGGCCTCCAACCTGAGGTCTTTTCCGCCGTAAACCAAGAACATCTCCTTAGTCCTTCTCAGGTACTTGAGAATGTTCTTTACTGCTATCCAGTGCTTCTCCCCTGGGTCTGACTGATACCGGCTTACCACGCTCAGTGCGTAAGCTACATCTGGTCTGGTGCACAACATCGCATACATTATAGAGCCTACCGCAGAAGCGTAGGGTATAATAGACATGCGTTCCCTTTCCAAATCAGTCTTGGGAGACATCTCTTTGGAGAGGGTGATTCCGTGACAAACCGGTAGATTACCGCGCTTAGAATCTTCCATACTGAATCTTTTCAATACAGTGTCGATATAGCTGGACTGCGAAAGTCCCAACATCCTCTTGGATCTATCACGATAGATCTGGATCCCCAGAATGTAAGAGGCATCACCCAGGTCTTTCATGGAGAACCTGTGTGACAAGAATCCTTTGACAGATTGTAGCATAGGAATGTCATTTCCTATTAATAGAATGCCATCCACGTACAAGATGAGGAATACGACACTTCTGGCTACAACTTTACTATATATGCACGGTTCATCTGGATTTTTGATAAAGTCATATTCTTTGACTGTCTCATCAAAACAGATGTTCCAACTCCGCGATGCCTGCTTTAGTCCATAAATGGACTTAAGCAGCTTGCATACTTTCCCGCTGCTCCCACTCTGATTGAAACCCTCTGGCTGATCCATATAGACGCACTCTTCTAAATTTCCATTCAGAAAAGCCGTCTTTACGTCCATCTGCCAGATTTCATAATCATGGAAGGCAGCAATAGCAAGAAGGACCCGAATGGATTTGAGCATAGCCACTGGAGAAAAAGTTTCATCATAGTCCAAACCAGGTCTTTGACGAAAACCCTTTGCAACAAGTCTGGCCTTATAGGTTTCCACCTGTCCATCTACACCAATCTTTTTCTTGAAGATCCATTTGCATCCTATGGGTTTTACCCCATCTGGAGCAAAGTCCAAAGTCCATACTTTGTTGGTGTACATGGACTCCATTTCGGTCCGCATTGCATCTAGCCATCGTACCGAGTCGCCGCTCTGGATGGCCTGCTGGAAGTCAGTAGGTTCATCATCATCTATGATGCAATCCTCTCTATCCCCATCTATGAGAAAACCGTAGTATCTCTCAGGCGGATGAGACGGCCTACTACTCCTGCGGAGGGGTGCGGGAATGTCCTGTTCTTCTTGAACTACCGGTTCTACCAAACTTTCAGTATTAGTTTGTGGTTCTGGAATTTCTTCCAGTTCTATTTCGCTCCCACTTGATTCCTTTTCTAAAAACTGATGTTCTAGAAAATGGGCATTACGAGAAACAAATACCTTTTGTTCCTCTGCGTAGTAGAATAGATATCCCCTGGAGTTCTTTGGATATCCCACAAACTTACACTTTACTAATCGTGCCTCGAGCTTGTCCACATGCTGCTTTTTAACAAAAGCTGGACATCCCTAAATCTTTATATACTGTAGATGGGGTTTCTTCCCGCTCCACATCTGATATGGAGTGGTAGGCACAGTCTTGGTAGGAACCATGTTCAAAAGATATGCTGCTGATTCTAGCGCATAACCCCAAAAAGATCGCGGTAACTCAGCATTACTCATCATGGATCGTACCATATCCAATAGGGTTCGATTCCGTCTCTCCGATACACCGTTATGCTGTGGAGTGTATGGAGGAGTAAGCTGAGAGAGAATTCCTTTCTCTTTTAGGTAACCTAGGAACTCGGCACTCAAGTATTCACCACCTCGATCAGATCTAAGTGTCTTGATACTTTTGCCAGTTTAGTTTTCTACTTCATTCTTATACTCTTGGAATTTCTCAAAAGCCTCGGATTTATGTTTCATCAGATAAATGAATCCGTACCTTGAGTAATCATCCGTGAAAGTAATGAAATAGGAAAAACCACCTCTTGCATGTGTAGACATTGGACCGCATACATCGCTGTGTATGAGTCCTAAGAGCTCGCTCGCTCTTACTCCTTGTCCAGTAAATGGAGTCTTTGTCATCTTTCCTTTGAGACAAGATTGACAAGTGTCATAAGTTTGATATTCGAACGAGTCCAAATATCCTTCTCTATGCAACTTAGTCAACCTTCTCTCATTGATGTGACCCAGTCTACAATGCCATAAGAAAGCTTTATTTAAATCTGGAGACTTTCTTTTAAGTGTGTTCTGGACATTGAAAATTTGGAGTTGGTTTAAAACATATATACCGTTATTTAGTGTACCGGACCCAATCAAACCATGATTAAGGTGGATGTTAACAACATCTTTTACAAACGTGAAATCATAACCTTTATTTGATAACAAGGAAACTGATATGATATTACACGTTAAGCTTGGTACAAAAAAACAGTTTTGTAAAACCAAAATGTGTCCACTCGTCAATCCTAGGTGATAATCCCCGACAGACGCAGCTCCCACGCTAGCTCCGTTAGCAACCTTTAGGGTCATATCACCTTCCTTCAGCACTCTACGGTTTCTCAGTGCCTGCAATGAATTGAAAATATGAGATCCTGATCCGGTATCCAATACCCAGGAAGTAGAGTTGATCGACAAACAATTCTCAATTACAAACACACCTGAAGTCGAAGCCACAGCTTGCTTCGGTTCCTGGTTCTTGGCGTTCCACGCCTTGCAATCCTTCTTCCAGTGCCCTTTCCTGTGACAATGGAAGCACTCATCCTGGCCAACTACCGGTACCGCAAACTTTTTCTTTCCCTTCCCTCACACCTTACTAACACCTCCTCTAGGTTTGGTAGCGGCCTTCTTCTTCCTTCCTTTGGCCTTAGCCTTGGACCTGGAAGAAGATGCACCGCTAACAAACATAGCGGGTGTTTCCCTTGCTTTCTGCAAGGTGCCCTCTGCACTCCTTAACATGTTCAGGAGTTCCGGAAGTTCAACTTCTTTTCTTTGAAGGTTGAAGTTCAGGATAAACTGGGCGTAGGTGTGAGGAAAGGACTGGAGAATAAGGTCTGTATAGAGCTCATTATCCAAAGTCGTCCCAAGGTCTGCGAGCTCTTCAATATAGCCGATCATCTTTAGGACATGTTCTCCTACCGATGACCCGACAGCCAACCTCGCTCGAAACAAGTTCTTAGAGGTCTCGTATCTTGCTATACGAGATTGCTCTCCATAAAGTTCCTTTGTATGGAGAAATATGCCATCTATGTTCATATCCTTGTGCCTCCTCTGATGTTCATTGTTCATTGAGGCAAGCACGATGCACTTGGCTTTCGCGCAATCTAAATCCCAGGTTTTGCGGATTTCCTTATCCGAATTGCTGGATTTGGGACCAGGGACAGCAGGTGCCGTAGCGGTGAGGACGTACCCCAGTTTGTCATAGGTCAAAGCCATTTTGACATTCCGCAGCCAATCTTTATAGTTTGGCCCTGTCAGTATATTTTTCTTTAAAAGTAACTTAAGTCCAGTCATTTTCAGGGTCGCTGCAATTAGGAGAGAGAGAAGAAAACTCTTTAGCATGATGCTCTAGCAAGTTTAGAGTGGTTTTTAGTTTATCTAAACTGGATGGCTCCCACTGTTTCTTGAATCCTTCCTCAAACCATAAAAGAAGAATTAGCAAGGACTATTCTAACTGTACAATACTTGCTTAACCGTTCAGCCAGGCTAGTGTCGATACTTCGAGGGAGGTTTTCCAACGCTTTCGCGAAGTTCCTTAATTAAATAACCTCTTTTCTCTGGGGGCGTAACCCCGCTGACACCTTTCTTGACACCTACTTGGTTTATAGCATTGATCGTTAAGTGACGAATATCCTGATAAGTAGCATATACTCACAGTAGGATCGGGATCTAAATATCATCGTATGATAATGTAGAAGGAATCCTACCAACATTCATCAAACTTCAAATGGTATTCAACTCTTTGCAAATTTCAGTTTCTTTAGAAATTCCCGATATATATTTTTGCCCCATGCTCTTATGACCTTGGCGTTCGGTCAAAATGTCATAAGTCACATGTCAAGTTCTACCCATCATTATCTTGTCAATTTGAACCCATCCGTATATATCCTTGACGTTCGGCCAAAATGATAATACGACTGTCCCAATGTCGATGTATAACACCCCACGACTTGCGGGGAGGCGGAAATATGAAAAACGATCTTGTTCTTATGCTAAACATCGACTAACCGCATGAATCGAAGCTAAACGATAACTAACATCAAACATAGTTGTTAACAACTACTATGTAAAGGGATTATACCTAAAGAACCGTGTCCTTCGTCTTTACGAACTCCACCTCCTCCTCGGCCTTCTCCAAGTAGTAGACAATCCACCCGAGAGCTTTACTCCAAGCTTAGCTTCTAAATTTAAGGCAACTAAACTTCTTTAAGTGCTAATCAAAGAAGCTAGGTGAAATAGAGTGAGGGTTATGGTTTAATAAGTCCAACTAATCCTTGTACTCAACACATGAGAGGGAAGGATTAGGGTTTGAAGAGGGAGAGCTTGAGGAGAGAGAAGGTGAAGATAATAATGAAGTGAGAATAATGAGTTATCATAATATATATCAAGCATTTCTTTTTATCAAGAAAAGAAAAGAAAATGATTTACAACCATGCTTGATAAATATCTAGTGGTGATTCATCTCCATGAGTCATTAAGCAATTATGAAGCATTAATGACATGGATGAATCATCCATATGACTCACTAATCACATTCATTGTATATGCCACCTAAACCTCCTTAGTCACCATCTTCTAGAAGCTTCTCGCGCAATTACGAGAACGCCCCTCCTTTCCGCAAAAATACGGAAAAACTTTAGACTGTATAAATCCAATAACCGGATACCAGTAACTGGCTTAAACCAAAGCCGACTGGTAAAAACTGTCCGAAAGTCGTACGTGCGTAAACACACGTATGCGTCCGAACCCTTGTCGTAAAACCATACGACCTCTATATCGTTTCGCCCGGAGTAGGGAAACTCTCTGTGTGGGACTCTAGAGACTCGACTACTACGCTGGCAGTGGGTTTAACAACAGACCGCAAGCGGCACTAGCTGTACGTAACGGTCCCCAGGTAGATGTCGATAAGAAGGCCGATGAGGAAACCCATCCGAACTCCTACTGAGTCTGATGTGACAATCTCCGTACAGTCCGGTCCGTTCGTCTAAGACTATCGCATATCGGGCCTAGGGGGGCGGCAAGCGTCAGTCCCCTAATAGCGGTATAAGTCGTGTCGGAGCGAAGCCCATTACACCCTGAGAAACTACTGGAACCTACCAGCAAATCTCGCTTGCCCTGGCCAGGGACTTTGCGTAATGGCTCTCTGACACAGCGCGATATCAACCCCCAATACCGGGAGAGACGAATCCTATCTAGCCGCCACTGCCTCCAAGTGCTCGGGACTGCACCCAACTGCTACCTGTTTGCACGACTCCTTTGAGCCATGGTAGGGTAGCAATCTAAGAACAGTGGGACACACTCGAGGCGAAGTAGCAGTGTCAAGTCTGCGGACTATGCTGTACTCATGTCACCTGGGAACTGTTCACTGACGACTGGTATAAAACCAACCAACAGTTCCCTGTGAGTCCTGTCCGGTGTACCCGTAACCTAACGAGCACCTGCATACTATCTCCAGTACGACGTACTGACGGCTGTGGGACAGACCATCTCCCCAACTGGGATGAGAAGCGTACATACTAGTCTACTCCGGAGTATCGATGCCCTGTCTCGATAATCCAACGACTAGGGACCTGAATAAGGATGTGCTTGTAGACTACCCAGCCCCCACTAGTGTGACTGCCATCACAACGCTGGTAGTCAAGCAAGATCCTTAGAGCTCTATCAATACGTATACTCACATATTAAGATAGAAAAACCAAGTAGCATACTACCATGTTTAGCAAGACTGTTATATACATGTGAATATCCCAAGCTTCCATTAAGTAATATACAAACTAGTATGATACAGTAATAGCCTTCTAGGGCATAAACACTAACATAAACATCACAATTCATAAAGCTAGAAAGCTTTTTAAGGAGGAAGAAGAAGAAGAAAAATATTTATGATGAATAATGAATTCATGTTAATGGTTACAAATCAACCATGGGTTAAGAATGAAATTTTAACCCTTCTAGAGATTTAACTAGGGTAAAGGGTTTGGGTTGGGTTAAGAAATATCTACATAAAATATCTTTACAAAATATCTAAGCTTAAAACAAAATAAAGCTTCTAGAAGCTTCAAGAAAAAGCTAACCCAAATCAAACCCTAATCAAACCCTAACATGTTTAATCTCCACAAAACATGTTGTATTTGTAATCATAACTTGTTACAATATTATATATCACATATATATAATATATTTTGTAACAAAAGAAAATAATACAATTAACATATATATCGCATATATATCAATGTATTATCCGGTGAGAAAATGAATCAATAAAGCGAGCTTATATTAGTTAACGTAATGTAATATATCACATATATAAATATACATTAAATTATCGAATCAACACTTGATCCGACAATCCGGCTATATTGCATATAACCGACTAATATAACATGTACCAATACATCGAATCAACACTTGATCTGATGACCCGGCTATATCACATATACCCGGCCGATATCATATATCGCGAGAATAGAATACAGTATCTTATATCGTATTATTCTCGGTCCCGCACACATCACATATGTGCTCCTACTCCGTTTTTCCTGAGCCAGGAAACCTCTGTGTAGGACTCTGAAGAATCGTCAATACGCCGGCAGTAGGTGATGATCATATCAAACACCCACAAGCTGCAAGCGGTCAGCTAAACGTAACAGCCACCCAGGTATTGAGCAATCAGAAGATCAACAAGCAAGCTTGTACATTCTCCTGCGAATCCAATCAGTAACACTCCCGTACAGTCCGGTCTCTTAATCTGATATGTCGCATATCCAGTCTAAGGGTGGTAAACGTCAGACCCCAGTAACCGATAAGTCGTGTCGATATGAGGTCCATAACAGTTCGAGAAACTATTGATAACACTTACCAGTAAATCTCAGCAACCCTGGCCAGGGATTTCCAGTTATAGCCAATCGAACACAGCGCAACATCAACTCCCTATACCGGGAGAGACGAAACCCCTCCTATCGCTCATTGCCTCCATGTGATTCGGGGCTGTACCCAAAAGCCACCATTTTGCATGCCCTCTTGGACGTGGTATGATGGAAATCAAAGCACAGTGGGAATCACACAAGACTCTATGACGATCTCGGGTCTACAGACTAACCTGTACCAGTGTCACCAGAGAACTGCCATCTGACATGAGGTATAATACCATCTGGGAGTTCTCGGCGAGTCCGTCCAGTGTACCCAGTCTCCACTGAGCACCCGTATACTATCTCTGATGTCAAACATCAATGGATATGGGATCATCCATCACCCATCTACATGGGTCAAGAAGCATACGCTAGTCTACTCTGGTATATCGATGCCCACTGAGAATAAAGACAATGCCTGTGACTGACATTCAGTCATCTTTATCACCTTGGAACCTTTCCAGTGATTCTCCCCAGGATCGATTGATACCATCTCATTACAACTAGTGAGAATCCTAACATCCAATTAGATCTATCTCATAGATCCATAACTCAGGATTTAGGAGGTATCACCTTGATCCTATATGGTGAATCCTTGTAATAAGAGGAGATTGACCGAGCGTAGCATAGGAACTCCTTCCCTATCATGAGTCTGTCATCCACGTACTATATGAGGATCACCACCATACTCCCTACTACCTTTTTGTATATACTAGGTTCATCTACCATTTTGATGAAGTCAAACTCTTTGACTACCACATCAAAACAGACGTTCCAACTCCGTGATGCCTGCTTTATCCTATAAAACAACTTGCACACGTTTCTGCTGCTCCCACTGTCTACGAAGCCCTCTGGCTGTGTACTTATTGATGCTCTCTTCTAAATCACTATTTAGAAAAGCAGTCATGACACCCAACCGCCAGATATCGTATTCATGGTATGTAGTAATGGCAAGTAGGATCTGGATGGACTTAAGCATAGCTTTGAAAGTCTCAACTTTTCCATGTACACCTAGTAATCTTCTCAAGATATACTTGCTCCTGATAGGGATTTAACCCTTCAGATAAAGTTACCAAAGTCCATACTTTGTTGGTGTATATTGATTCCATCTCAGATCGCTAAGCATCATGCCATACTGACAGGGTCCTCACTCTTGATGGCCTGCTCGAAACAAGTTGGGTCATCATCTCATGATGCAATCCTCTCTCCCACTGTCATAGAGAAACCGAAGTATCTCTCAGGTGGATGAGGAACCCTACCCGATCGGCGGAGAGGCTGAGGTTCGTTGGAAACTATTGAATCCTTCGGGTTTACTAAATCATCAGCTGCAGTTTGTATAGCTAGAACCTTTTCCAGTTCTACCTCATGACCGCTAATTTCTTCACAAGAAATTCCCTTTCCAAAAGGTGGCATGCTGAGAAACAAAACACCTTTTGCTCCCTAGTTTGGTAGAGGATATTCCCTTACGAATGCTTGGGATATCCAACAAACTTCCACAGAACTGACCTTGCCTCGAGTTTGTCCGGATTTTCCTTTGGACAACCCTAAATCTTCACATTCTTAAGAGATGGGCTTTTTCCATACCATATCACATATGGAGTGGTAGGCACCTGATTTGATTGGAACCTTATTCAATAGGTATGCAGCTTCATAATTGCATAACCCCTAAACAGAAATAGGCAACTCAGTAGTACTCATCATAGAGCACACCATATCACATAGGGTGCGTTTGCTCCACCCCGATACACCGACGTGCTGTGGTGTATACGGAGGAGTAATGATGAGAGAGAATCTTATTCTCGTTTAGAATAGTTCATGAATTCCGTGCTCAAGTATTCTCCTCCCTGATCATATCAAAGGACATAATACTTATACCCATTTTGGTTCTCTACTTCTGAAGTACAAAGAACCAGTCCTGGCAAGTGTAGACAGGGGACCTCATACATCATTATGTATCAATCCCAAGAGTTCACTAACTCTTTCTCTGTTTCCAATAAACAAAGCTATGGTTATCTTATCTTTGAGACATGAAAGGAAAGTTTCACAAGATATAAATTCAAACTAATTTAAATATGCATCTAAATGTAACATAGCTAGTGGGTCACATTGATATGACCTAGTCTACAATACCTCAAGAAGGATTCGTTCATTTCTGAACTCTTCCTCTTGTGTGTGTTCTGTACATTAAGAACTGTGGTTTGATTTAGAACGTTTATGCTTTTAGATAACGTGCCTGAACTGATCAACTCTTGATATAAGAAATGTTCAAAACATTATCCAACAATACAAAATTATATCCTTCTTTATTAAATAAAGATACTGATATGATGTTGTATATCAGGTTCGGTATCTAATAACATTCATTCAGAATTAATGTATTTGGTAATACAGGATGATAACTGCCGACTGCTTGGCTTGCAACAATTGCACCGTTTCAAACTCTTGAAACTTATCATCCGTTGTCAGTTCTCTACCTATTTGTAGCCCATGTAACAGATTACATTTGCGGGATCCTGATCCGGTATCTCATACCCAGGATGTAAAGGATACTGAGAAACAGTTCTCGATAATGAACACACCCGAAGAAGATGCATCAGCATGCACTTTCTTCGTTTGGGCGGCACGGGAATTCTGGTAATCCCCTATTTCCTGCTCGATCTTATAATAATTATAAGTTGGAGTGGACCAACGTTCCCTAGCGCAGTATAACAAGCGGGTTCGGTCAATACATCCGTATTATTTATCTTGATTAAGGCGTGACATGGTCGCTACCTGGAGAGAGAAAGAAGAAAATACTCAGCGTATGCTCTTGCAAAATTAGATTGATTATTAATATATCTAATCAGGATGGCTCCCACTGTTTTTGTCAAATCTTCCTTCAAACCCTAAAAGGAAAGACTAGCCGGGATTAATTACACCCTACAAGTTTGCCAATTCTTTCAGCCAGGCCAGTGCCGGTACTTTGAGGGAGGTTCCCCGTGCTTTCGCACAGACCTAATTAAAGTAAATCTTGTTTTCCCAGGGGTGTAACCCCGTTGACACCTTTCTAGACACCTACTTGATCGGCTAATTGTCCTGTGTAAAATTCTCCCAGGAGTAACTTTTACTCGCAGTGGGTATCGGGATCCAACTATCTCATAGAAGGTATGCAATCTCATTGTAAATTTCAACACTTGAAATTCCCGATAATATCTTTTACCCCTAGCGTCTTATGACCTTGACGGAGGCCAAACTACCCATAAGGCGCTAGTCAAGTTCAACCCGTTATTTCCTGATTGAATTAGACCCACCCGCACGACCCTTGACGGAGGCCAAACAATACCGTACGAATACCCTAATCCAATCGCATCTCATGCATCAGGTAAGTACTAAATCAGCTACCGTACACTACGCCTTGACGGAGGCCAAACTACCGTAGCACGAATACTAAAATAGCACCTAACTGAAATAACGGAGGGCTGCGCAGGTTTTTCTAAAAACCATGAGTGTAATGAACTTGATATCTTTGTAGAAACAAGTGATTTTGAAAAGGAGTGTTTTTGAGGCTTTTCTAGTTTCGCTAAAGAGGTCACTCCCGGTGAAGGGATCTCGGCTCTTTCCTCATCGAATAAGGTGCAGGATATTTCATAAATACCGCTGTGCAAAGCAAGAACTATAGAAGCAATCAAAAACTAAACCGTGAGTTTGTAGTATCTGCCAGTTTTGTTAAAGAGGTCACTCCCGGTGAAGGGATCTCGGCTCTTTCCTTATCGAATAAGGTGCTAGATATTCTACAAGGAATACCGCTATGCAAAGCAAAAACTGTAGCTACCCTTTTTGAAAATTTGATTCTACAACATCTTTAGGTTTCTTTTATTTCATTAATCTCATTAATGAAGTCCCATTTTATTATGCTTCACAAGCATCACATTTGAAACAAAATCAGCAATATAACATATATCTCATATATATAATATAAAACATTCGTCTCAGACAGTAATATGATCTCATCACAGAACATTGCAGCAAAAGAAACACATATAAAATATTGGATATACTAGGTTGTCCGTGTTTTATTTCGAGCCTGTATAAAACACGGATTCCACGGTCGCGATGAATAGCCAAACCCACATCCCTAGACCCCTACGAGAGCTGCAAGCAACACTGCCAATTCTAGGGTTAGGAGACCCAGTCTCGACTCCTCGAGATGGCCTCCCACTGGACCCTAGAATCCGGTTACTTATGCTCCCCTCCTCAGGTCTATCCTAATGCAGAAAAGTAAATAATATACAATGGTGATATCATCCTCAACCCGGAAGTGCCCCAATAAAAGAATATTACATACAATGAATTTTACATGAATGAAAATAAAAACCCTCATCTCACATAAAACCCCGGCTATTCAGAACACGACGATCCAATATAACATATCACAGCAACACATAATATCTCATATCATCAACGTAAGAAAATATGCGTATCCCGATTGTCGTTGATGTATAGCAATGAAGCCGGCAATACCCCACATACTACGCTTACGGTCACAGAAAAGAAAGTGTAAAACTACAACATTTGGAATCCACAATCACTTTAGACATCTTAAATCTGAAATATCACTTACTTCGCATTTCATGCCTAACTATATGAATTCCACATATTGTATCACATTCCAGATAAATAGACAATGTTAAACTTTCCGATCGAATAATCAAAAACGCAAGATTTCCCAAATTGCTCAACACTTGAGCGGAGTTCAAAAATCCCAGAACATGTCATAGCCCCAATGAACCAGCCGTAGAAGGGTTAAACCAACGCCTCATAGGTGGCAACGCTAAACTACCACAAACTCTAAGGTTTAGTGGCGGTTTTGACGGTCACATAATCGAGTTAAGGTTACGTTCTTCTAGAGGGTCCACAGATACGCTTGCATGATTTCTCGAAAGTTTTAAACTCAGGAAAAATCCAACACTTGTAAGTTTTCTGACAGTTGAAAAAGTGAGTTATTGATATCCGTTCGAACCTTTCAACACGTTCTAAATTATCCGAAAAACTAAGCGATGTTAAACTTTCCGATCGAATCAACGAATTTTTAAGATCTCTAGAAAACTCAACACTTGAGTAATATTAAAAAATTCCCAGAAGCATAATGTAATACCTACGGATTACCTCTTGAAGTACGATCCCTGAATCCTCATGTTCGGCCGCGGAACCGCCGCCAATAGCTTGGTTTGGTCGCGGTTCCGCGGTGTCTTGATGGATTTAGGGAATCATACTTCACAGATATCCATAGAATCACCTACTTATTTTTCTGAGTATTTTTAATACGGAAAAAATCAAATTTTTAAAAAATTTCCAGAGAGAGGGTCCAAAATCATATTTCGGGGTTCGATCGGACTTTTAACTTCGTATACACGTCACCTAATGCTCTAGCTTGGCTCTGATACCACTGTAGGGTTGGTATAGCACCTTGTGAAGGTTTTGGCAAGCATCAATCATACTACTTTAAAATTTTTGGGGTGCTAAACAAACCCTAACCAAGATCTTAACTAGAGACTTAGGGTAAACATGCATGTAAAAAACTTTACATCTAAGAGAGAGAGATTACAACCTTTGTAGTCCGTTCCTTGACTTCATAAGCTCCGATTAGTAGTCCCTTTGCCGCGATCCATGATCTCCAGGACTCAAGAGAGGCTCCACAAGTCGAATATCCATTCTTGCTTGAAATCATCCTTTTCGAAGATGATCTACCTTGAAGAATCTCAAGATCAAGCTTTTAATTCTCTAATCAAGTATTGGTGAAGTGAACACCCTAATCTAAGTGGCTAGAATAGATGAGGATGATGAAGTGGGAATTTTTTCTCTCTTTTTGTTTTTATTTTCTCACTTTTAAACATCACAAGTCATAAAGCTAGAAAGCTTTTTAAGGAGGAAGAAGAAGAAGAAAAATATTTGTGTTGAATAATGAATTCATGTTAATGGTTAAAAATCAACCATGGGTTAAGAATGAAGGCTTAACGCTTGTAGCAATTTAACTAGGGTAAAGGGTTTGGGTTGGGTTAAGAAATATCTACACAAAATATCTTTACAAAATATCTAAGCTTAAAACAAAATAAAGCTTCTAGAAGCTTCAAGAAAAAGCTAACCCAAATCAAACCCTAATCAAACCCTAACATGTTTAATCTCCACAAAACATGTTGTATTTGTAATCATAACTTGTTACAATATTATATATCACATATATATAATATATTTTGCAACAAAAGAAAATAATACAATTAACATATATCGTATATGTATCAATGTATTATCCGGTGAGAAAATGAATCAATAAAGCGAGCTTACATTAGTTAACGTAATGTAATATATCACATATATAATTATATATTAAATTATCGAATCAACACTTGATCCGACAATCCGGCTATATTGCATATAACCGACTAATATAGCATGTACCAATTCATCGAATCAACACTTGATCCGATGGCCCGGCTATATCACATATACCCGGCCGATATCATATATCGCGAGAATAGAATACGGTATCTCATATCGTATTATTCTCGGTCCCGCACACATCACATATGTGCTCCTACTCCGTTTTCCCTGAGCCAGGAAACCTCTGTGTAGGACTCTAAAGAATCGTCAAAACGCCGGCAGTAGGTGATGATCATATCAAACACCCACAAGCTGCAAGCCGTCAGCTAAACATAACAGCCACCCAGGTATTGAGCAATCAGAAGATCAACAAGCAAACCTGTACATTTTCCTGCGAATCCAATCAGTAACACTCCCGTACAGTCCGGTCTCTTCGTCTGATATGTCGCATATCCAGTCTAGGGGTGGTAAACGTCAGACCCCAGTAACCGATAAGTCATGTCAATATGAGGTCCATAATAGTTCGAGAAACTAATGATAACACTTACCAGTAAATCTCAGCAACCCTGGCCAGGGATTTCCAGTTATAGCCAATCGAACACAGCGCAACATCAACTCCCTATACCGGGAGAGACGAAACCCCTCCTATCGCTCATTGCCTCCATGTGATTCGGGACTGTACCCAAAAGCCACCGTTTTGCACGCCCTCTTGGACGTGGTATGATGGAAATCAAAGCACAGTGGGAATCACACAAGACTCTATGACGATCTCAGGTCTACAGACTAACCTGTACCAGTGTCACCAAAGAACAGCCATCTGATGTGAGGTATAATACCATCTGGGAGTTCTCGGCGAGTCCGTCCAGTGTACCCAGTCTCCACTGAGCACCCATATACTATCTCTGATGTCAAACATCAATGGATATGGGATCATCCATCGCCCATCTACATCGGTCAAGAAGCATACGCTAGTCTACTCTGGTATATCGATGCCCTGTCTCGATACACCTTCAACTAGGAACATTTGAAGGATGTACTTAGCGACTACACTGTCCCCACTAGTATGATCTGTATCATAGTCCTGGTAGTCAAGTACTCATCCTAAGGGCTTTATCAACATGTAACATAGAGACTATCAGAGTACATGTTAAGATAAAGAGCAACCAGATAGCATACTATCATGTCGAGCAAGAAAGTCCTCCATATATATGTCCAAGCATCCACTACAATATACATCGCATGTACAGTAATGGCCTCTAGGGTATACATATCACTAACAATAAGTACTCAAGGCAAAAAGTCGGGACAAATAATTAGTTTGTTAGAGATAAAGGTCATAATTCCTATTACGAATTCAGCACTCGCATCTCACATCTTCCTGTTTTTCGTCCATCTCGAGAAAATTTCGACAGCACTTTCCCTATGTTTCCCATGTTCGTACATAAATCTATACATGGGGAACAAGTGGAAAGCACTGTCAAAACTTCTCGAAATGGACGAAAATACAAGAGGATGTAAGATGTGAGTCTTCTTGCATTCGTAACATGTCCAAACTGGATATATCTGAAAATTACTGTATGTCAAATCCCCTCTTCGAATACTACATATTTTTTTGAAAAAATTGAACATGATGCTCAACTCTCATAAACATATAATATAATCCTATCAATTTAACGGGAAAAAGATTTGACATATACCAATTGTCAGACGGGAAACTATAGGTCGATCCTAAATAAGTTTAAGACTTTTCGATTTTAAACTTACTAATTAAATGAAAACATAAAACTCTAGTTACGTTTATAATCAAAATTTTAGGGTATCTCTTAACTTTCTATTTAATCGTTTTTTAATCAGGGTCTCGGTTCACTATTATCTGGTCTTAATTAAGATTTCTTAATTAATGTAATTAATGTTATAGGTTAATTAGTGTTAATTTTTCTTAATCAATTTGATTTTAGTTTTGATTTATGCATCTACTATAGTTTAATTGGTATTAAAAGATTTGATTTTTATTTTGATTTGGTTTATAAATTATGCTACAATTAAAAAATCTAAGCAATAAATCATAAGCAACAAGATATCAAATTATTAAATTTACAAAATAAAGAATATCGAATCATTAAATTAAAAAAATACAAGTTAGAACTTAGGATTAATATATTTCAGAAATATTTCATATGCGGCCGCGCACGCACACACACATACACACACACTCTCACACATACGCGCGCGCACTCAAATACTCCTGCATACACTTGCTCACACACACACATACACCCGCTCACATACGTTCACGCGAACACACATTTACACATACACACGCGCGCGCACTCAAATACTCCTTATCCATCCTCATTTTCTCGTCATGTATTCTCTCGTCATGGTAATTCCAATATATGTAGTTCGGTTCAAAACCCTCTACAAACACATGTTCTTCTATCACTTCACGACGAAAACGGGCTTTATTCTTACATTTTTTACAAGGACAGAACAAGAGTCCATCTCGGTTACGCTTTAGGTTCATCTCTGCGTAATCTAAAAAGGTTTTAAGCCCATCTTTAAATCGTGCGTCTCTCAAACTATACCTATCTTTTTCCCCATGTGCATAAGCGATTTATCCGGAAGAATTCTCATCTGTTATAACACAGATAATAATATAAGTTTAATATATCTTATGAGTTTATTACAAGCTCATCATTAAATAAATTTTCAAGTCTTAAATTAGATTTCATAATGTGGGCGCATCAATGCATCTAAAGTCATCTAAGATCGTCATAAGTACTCAAGGCAAAAAGTCGGGACGAATAATTAGTTTCACGGCTGTTAGAGATAAAGGTCATAATTCCTATTACGAATTGAACACTCGCATCTCACATCCTCCTGTTTTTCGTCCATTTTGAGAAAATTTCGGTAGCACTTTCCCCATGTTCCCCATGTTCGTACATAAATCTATACATGGGGAACAAGTGGAAAGCACTGTCAAAACTTCTCGAAATGGACGAAAATACAGGAGGATGTAAGATGTGCGTCGTGTTGCATTCGTAACATGTCCAAACTGGATAAATCTGAAAATTACTGTATGTCAAATCCCCTCTTCGAATACTACATATATGTTTGAAAAAATTGAACATGACGCTCAACTCTCACAAACATATAATATAATCCTATCAATTCAACGGGAAAAAAATTTGACATACACCAATTGTCAGACGGGAAACTATAGGTCGATCCTAAATAAGTTTAAGACTTTTCGATTTTAAACTTACTAATTAAATGAAAACATAAAACTCTAGTTACGTTTATAATCAAAATTTTAGGGTATCTCTTAACTTTCTATTTTATCGTTTTTTAATCAGGGTCTCGGTTCACTATTATCTGGTCTTAATTAAGATTTCTTAATTAATGTAATTAATGTTATAGGTTAATTAGTGTTAATTTTTCTTAATCAATTTGATTTTAGTTTTGATTTATGCATCTACTATAGTTTAATTGTGTAACGTTTTGGAAATCGTTATGCGAATTTTCCGTTTTTAGGGTAAAATAGTCGGTGTTTTCCGTAAAAACCCGAAATGTGATCAAATTTCTGTATAAACTTGACTACACCTAGTTTAGCTAGAATAGTGCTAGTTTGCGGGTTTTAGTGGTCATTTGGAAGTTTTGGTACACATTGATATTTTCCCTAATTAAATTATTATTTTAAGTTGTTAATTATGCACCTAATTAGTGGTAATTACAATTTTGGTTTGGGTTAATTACTTCTAATGTGGATCTATGCTAATCTAATCACTAGATTAAGTTTAATCCATCCATACTAAAATATCAAGATATTTGTGATTAAAAGGAAAAATTTTAAAGAAAAGATATGAGGTGGCTTGAGATATTATTGCATTTATTAGCATTTATTGTTGTTTTTAGCTAGATTTTTCCGCACATTACACAAAACCCCCTTTTCTTTAGGTCTTGGTCGAGCCCTCCTTGTGCTGCCCCCTCTTGGTTCCTTGCTCATTTTCTTCATCTCCAAGCTCAAATAATCCTTCACAAATCCTTAAATAAATCCACAAACTCATAAACAAATCATTTCCCATTATTTCTTAAGCCTAAACGAGCTTAGATCTTCTTGAAAGTGATCTTTTTGGATGCTAAAATTTGGAGTTTGTTGCTAATTTGAGATCTAGTTTGTGAGGTATAAAATCTAACCCTAATCTTTAATTTGTTATTTAAATCCTTAAAGCTTGCTTATTAGGTGTTTAATATAGCTTTAATTGCATGTTTTGAATTTTCATTAAAAGGTTATGAAAATCAAGTTAGGGTTTTGATTTGTGAAAGTGTTTAATCAAGATGTGTAAAATTGGAAAACTTAATCAATTTGTGAGAATGGTATTTGTTAAATTCCTAATTTGTCTAATTGAGCTTATTAGAAAACTAAGTTTTTCTAAATCCTATTTGGGTGAGATTAAAATGGTAGTAACGATTTGGGTGACTCAATTAAGCCGCTTTATGATGATTGTGATCACTTGAAATGTTTAAACATCTAGCTTTGTGCTAAAATGGTTTAAAGTTGCTGACTAGCTTTTCGGTAAAATTAAACGTGGGTTTTAATTGTCGTAGAGATGACGTATGTATTATTATCTACGATAATTATTGTGTTGTGAATGAGTATTGGTACGATTGGGTTTTTGGCGTGGCGGTTTTTATGTATAGCGACCCTAGTTAGGGTTTTGGCTATATTTTCCGGTATTTGGATTTCTTGGTTTTATGACTGGATATTGTATTTGGTCGTTGGACATTTGTACGTCAACGATGAAGGTTGTTTGGTTGTTTTGCATGCGTAGGCTATAGGTTCTAACCTATGAGCGCACCGCGTGCCGTATTTGGATTTCGGAATTTGATGTTAATAGTTTTGCGAATTCATATTGATTGTGAGTACTTTCACATGGATTTCGAGACGACGAAGCGTATCGACTACGGCTAAGCGAGGAGTTTAGCAGGTGAGTAGATTTATATCTACGGGGGAAGTCGGGTGGATGGCGTATAGCACCCCAGCAAATATTGATATGGAATGTCGTTTGATTATTTTATCCTGATAAATGATATGCGACGGACATGATTGTAGGATTTACAAACGATAATATGATAGAAGTTGATGCTAATGGACATATTAACATATGAGAATATAAATTATAAGTGAATCATGATAGGTACGAATTGAAAGCGAACAAGCATGATGTTTTTATATTGTGATGCGAGATATTAATGTGATGAACGAGTATATGATGTGATATGATGACTTAGTGTGATATGTCGTTATATAGATTCGAGTCGATATTAGATTGTTTATACCTTTGTAGGTCCCCTGATACGAGATGGACATGGATGTGACCTGAAAGATAGGTACTTATATATGGATAATGTTTTGGATATTGAGTGATATGCCGTACGAGACTTAGATCCGTACCCCGATATTGTATAGGTTTATAGAATCCCTATTTGTTTAATGTTGTCGTACGATAGATTTCCGTACGCGATGAGTTTTACCTGTTAATTTATCTATACGCTTGTTTAGAGGATGTCGTACGATGGATTGTACCGTACGTGATGTTGTGAGGCTGGATGCCGATTGCTAGATTCACCGACTCGGATATATATTGTAGACACGTATACCTTATAGCGTTTAGTTCACGAGGTATTTTATGCTGCATTCATGTTATTCTCATTGCAATTCACATACCTATGCTAGTACACTTACACCATTATCGATGATGCGTATGTTACACTTACACAGATTGCCGGCTCACACACTTCATCATCGATAATTGCTATGTTACTTACACAGTAGAATTGCTATATCATGCTATGATATACTTGCCATGTTCACATCACTAAGCTAGGTGGCATGATATACTGACATGTACACCCACACACCTTGTTACAGCTACATGTACATCATGCATACATACTGATATGTACACTCACATATCTTACTATATATGCATGTACCCCTAAGTGGTATTGTATTGACATGTGATTTGGAGACGTTGATTATTATGCTATTGCGCTTATGAAATGCATCATACAAACTTGCTTACATATGGATACTTATACCTTGCTACAGTTACATGTACACCTCATATGATGCTGCACTTGATTTCGGAGGATTTGGGAACCGCATGATATATTTTAAAGCTGGATTCATTTAAAAAGAGCGGTTTACCCTTAATATGCTCATATTGTTGTTTTATGTTGCATATATCATATTTACATGGGTTTACGCAATGAGATATGGTTTTCATGTGATTTCTGGATTTGAGAAACGCGGGATGTTTCAAGAAATTATTTATTGTTTGAAAGCCCGGTTTCTCTTGATATGATATTTCTGTAAGTCTACGGTAGCGTCCCGGCCGTCTGTCCGAGGCCAAAAAGCGGAAACGAAAACTTTTTCTAAACTAGAAACCGGCGCTATCGCGGACTTTAATCCCGGATCGAACCATTAACCTATAACTAGCAACAAGAGAAGGGTTGGAAAGGCTATACCGATCGATCCGTATCCTTCGGTCTTTGGCCACCATCCCAAGCTCCTCGCGGCATCTCCGATCTCGATCTCCTCGTCGGAAAGGGCACCACATCTGCGAGTCTTTTTACGGGCTCCCGCTTCGTCCGAAGCAACTCGGACACGAAGTTTGCTAGCCGACGTGTCCAGGGCGATGTAGAGAATGTGTGTGACAACTTTGTCTCTTGCATGCATTGTATGGATAAAGGTTGAAGATGAAGCCATCAATGGAGGTTGTGAGCTAGAGGAAAAAGAAGAAGAAGCCTTTCTTTTTCATTTTGTGAGATGATAAAAATGAGAGAGTGATAGTGAAAAATCCAAGAGCAAACTCTATCTATCGCTGCCCTTCTCACTCTTCCTCTCATTTCAACTTACAAATCCATCACATAATGTGACACATGCACAAAGAAAGAGACCATGAGTCACCACTTGTGCATGTGTCACAATTAATGCTCCTAATCAAGATTTCTAGCTCATTATTTCCATTTGTAAACATTAACCCAAATGTTTACAACAACAAAAAGATACGGCAACATCTAAAGTAAACTCGTGACGGATCACAAGGATACCTCTCACCTGTATATACATACCTGCATCCGCATTCCGACTGAATGCGAATGCGATGAGACTAAAGTAATCCAACAAATCTAATACTAGGATCCGGCTTAAACCAAAGCCTACAAGTATGATCCGCCCGATCATGATCCGTGTACTACTGCACGTATATGATTAAACCCTGCCATATATCATACGGCCTCTACAACGTTTCGCCCGAAACTTGAGAAACTGTCTGTGGGGGACTCTGAAGACTCGTAAATACTTTGGCTGTGGATTTAACTACTAGCACGTCAGTGGTACTAGCCGTACGTAACGGGCTACCAGGTATTGACCAAAAGGGAGGTCGATGAGCGAACTCATCCTGACACACTACAGAGCCTGTCAGTGACAATATCCGTACAGTCCGGTCCGTTCGTCAATGAGCATCGCATGTCGAGCCTAGTGGGTTGGTAAAAGTCAGACCCCCAAAAGCGGTACAAGTCATGTCGGAGTGTAGCCCAGAACACCCTGAGATACGACTGGATTACCTACCAATAAATCTCCTGCCTTGGCCAAGGACTTCGTGTAATGGCTCTCCTAGACACAGCGCGGTCTCACCCCCAATACCGGGAGAGACGAAACCCCTGCCGATCCGCTCACTGCCTCCATGTGGATCGGGACTTTACCCAACTAAAACCTGTTTGTACGACTCCTTTGAGCCGTGGTAGGGTAGTAATCAAAGCACAGTGGGAACTCACAGGAGACAAATGGCGATCTCAGGTCGATAAACTAACCTGTACACATGTCACCAGGGAACTGCTATCTGACGTCAGGTATAATACTAACTAGCATTTTCCCGGCGAGTCCTGTCCAGTGTACTCATAACCAAATGAGCACCTGTATACATCTTAGGTGAACCAACTGACACCAATGGCTTGTGAGACCGGCCACCGCCCCTCGTTGGGGTCTCGACTGTATACACTAGTCTACTAATGGAGTATCGATGCCCGGTCTCGAAAACTCCCACGACTAGGGACCTTTTAAGGATGTGCTTATAGACCCCAGCTCCCACGTATATGATCGCCATCATACTGCTGGCCGTCAAGCAAGAATCCTATGGGCTCTATCAACGTGCAATAGTGACCTGTAATGTCACCTAAAGCATGTACACGATGATAAAGATAAACCAGATAGCATACTATCATCTTGAGTAAGACTGTCCTACCGGTATAGCTCCTACCTCAATCATTGCAATCACGTGCCTGTGATCCAATAATTGACTCTGAGGGCACTATATCCAACAATCCCCCACTTGCACTCAAGGCTAATTATTGCGATGTCGCATACTCACAGCCCGTGTGATACCGAACACCCAACTCCTCTACTAATCAGTTTCACAAAACCCGTTTACAAAACTATTGCGTTCGAGGAGTAGCCTCAGTGAGTGGATCCGCCCTAATGTTTCTTTCTATGTCTCTCTTTATCTCAAGTTCGCGGAGAAAGCCATCTCCCGAAATGAGCAATACCTGTCTTAGAATATGTCTGGATATCTAATGGGACCTAGTTCATAAATGAACTCCAAATCCAAACTTCTTAGACTGTATTATCAACTGAATTTAATCAGTATCCTGCGCCACATCTCTCTCAGTATCCGCTTGGACCACCTGTCCAAAATACTGCCCCTCGTCAGAGGTAAAACTATAACTCTGACAGTCACTCTGTCATCCAGGTCACCTTGAAAGCCTGGAATGATAACCGTTTCCCGAAGGAGGCTGTTGTTATCATATCCCTAGAACATCCACTTATGTTCTAAAACTGCTTCCGAACGTTTCTCCAGGATAGGATTAATATCAACTTATTGCATCTAGTGCAAAAACAACGTCTGGTGTGGTACTTGACATCTCATGATTGACTCAATTGCCTAAGCAAGTGATCTGCCAATCATGCACATCCCTCTCCCATTTAGTCTGTAAGACACCTTTAGAGAGGGTGACTCCATCACCTGCAGGTACACTACCGTGCCAGGAGTCGTCCATTCTAAAACACCTTTAGAATGCTGTCTAAGTACTTAGATTGGGAAACTACCCAAATCTAGATCTAAAACCATAGATCTAGTAACCAGAATGTCTGATATAATATCCAAGTCCTATGTGGAGAAACCACTGTATGACAACCAAAGTATAACCAATCGTAGTATAGGAATTTCACTTCCTACTCTGTGTATGTCATCCAAATACCAGGACATCACACCCTACTACCTTCTTAACATATCCAACCTCTATCCTGATGAAGTCAAACCTTTGACTGTCACATCAAAAATAGATGATCTATCTCTGCTATATCCGCTTTAGTCTATAAATAGATATAAGCCACTTGTCCACTATGCTTCCGCTGCTCCCACTGACTACGACAACCCTCTGGCAGAGTCATATACACGTGCACTTCTAAAGCTAGTTTAGAACGACGCTATACTCATCCTCCTGCCGGGTCTTATAGCCTGGAACAACAGCAATGGCAAGTCTGGGTAAACAAGAACCTCCCTGTCACCGTCCTTAAGGCTACCGGAGTACCTCTCGGGTGCCTGAGGTTACCCACCATATCTGCGGAGTAGCTAATGGAATGTCAAAGCAGATTGAATCTTTAGGTCCTATTAAATTTTCAGTAATCGTTTGTGGTTCTGGAATCACTTCCAATTCTACCATACTCCCACTACCGTTTTCTGAAAAAATCCATTTTTATTAAAACTATAGCGAGTCAAGAACAATATCACTATTGATCTTCCAGATGGTAGAAAGTCAAACATCGTCATAGCCCGGGTCAACCCACAAACAGCTATTACAGAAACGTGCCTTGAGTTATCCAGAGTCTGGTTTTAAGCATAAGCCGGACAACTCCCCGTATCTTAACATTGTTATGAACTATTCTATATCCAATATAGAAACAGAGGCACTGATTTAATTGGAACCAGATTCAAATCATGCAGCTGTTTCCAGTGCATGTCAACTAAATGGAGAGAGGCCGATCAGCATTACTCAACTTAGGAGTGCTTCCAATTATCAATAACCTGAAAGAGAAGCAAGTTCTCATAATCATTACTATCAACTGAATACTATACACAAGTATCTACATCTTCGATCAACTTGAAGAATCCTGATACTTGCAATACCTGGTTCTCTACTTTATTCATGTACCTATAACTTCTCAAAACTTAGACCCTGCATTTCTACGAAATACATGTCTAAGAACTAGAGAAGTCACAAGTAAACAGAATATAGTATGAGTACCAACTCCTCTGTCCTAATGGACACTGGACAACATACAATACTCTGTATAAGTCCCCTGAGTCTAATAACTCATTTCCTGTGTGTCGTAGGTTGAAAACTGTACTTATGGTTAAGAAAAATTACACCGCTGTTTAATACTCCTTACCTAACCATCCACTGATATAGGTAAATGTCATGGACATAATCTCAAAAAGTTATATCTCACTTTATAAAAAATAAACGTACAGATATATCAATTTGAAATTGGTGCATAACAACGAATATTCAAAACCAAATATTTGCCGTCCGGCAAACAACTCAGGTGATTTCCTCAAATATCACCAATTACAACGAATCCCGATATAATGAGGATGATCACCCAATTCCCAATAACTTACTCCCACTCATCATCTGTAAAACCATACAGATATGAGAATCATACCTGGTAAATACATACCCTGGAGTAAGGGCTAATTGGGAAATCAGTTTTCTTTTAACAATACACAGTGAAACTGAAACATATAAATGTTTCGAAGGGGTATCCGGGTATTACTAGTAATGCCTCTTCCATTATCAGATTCACAACTGTAACCGTATATTTCTTTGCCATCTCTCCAAATCCCTTTATATGTTTTTAGTCATTACCTTCTGTACACCACCTTTAGGCCAAATGGTTTTTTCTTTCTTCCCAACAGTTCGGCACCAGCCTATGGTTTGGAAGAAGACTATCCAATAAGCATAATGGGTGTACTCCCCTAATCCTAGGAGCACTCGCAACCCGAGAGAAGCTAAATATAAAAGACAACTGAATAAAACCTTATTCCTATTTCTCCTGAACCAGAATCCATCCCCGAACTGGAACAAGTTTCTTCGAGTTCGTATATAATCATACAATGGAGTATCCAAATAAACTGTGGATCTTCGTAGTGATACGGAGTGTTCTGGAGAAATACAAAGGTGAAGTAGGAGTGGCGATGAAATACTTGGTTTGGTCGTGAATAGTAGTCGCAGTTTACTTTTGCCCTCTTTCTAATCCCTTTATTTGTCTTAACTTATTACCTTCTGTACACCATCATTAGGCTAATTGGTTTTCTTCATTCCCTACCGTTCGGCACCTGCCTATGGTTTGGAAGAAGACTATCCAATTAGCATAATAGGTGTACCGTCCTAATCCAAGGAGCACTCGCAACCTGAGAGAAGGTAAAAGGAAAAGACAACTGAATAGTCCTATTCATTTTCTCCAGAACCGGAAACCATCCTCGAATCTGGAACAACTTCCTTCGAGTTCGTATATAACCATACGATGGTTTTATCCAATGGAAGTGGATGTTCGTAGTAATACGGGGTGTTCTGGAGAAAAAAAAGGGTAAAAGTAGGAGTGTCAATGAGGTATGCAACTCTGACAATCCAAAAGCCAGTGTTTTAAGAAGGTTCGGTTAACTTGGTCACTGAGTCATAGTCAAGGGTCGGGTCATGGTCGCTGCCAAAGAGAGAGAGAGAAAAAACACTCAGCGTGCACTCTAACCTAGATCAGAATGGTTATCAATTTATCTAATCAGGAAACCTCCCATTGTATCGTCAAATTCTCCTCCAAACCTGAATGAAGAATTAGTCGGGATCACCCGAGGAGTAAACTAACTCATCAGTGGGAATCGAGATCCAACTATTATCGCATGATAACGTGACGGAATCCACTCACGTTATCACACTCCAGAAGGTATGCGCATATCTGGCAAGTTTCAGTTTCTTTAGAAACTCCCGATATGATTTTTAGCCCATGCTCTTATGACCTTGACTTTGGCCAACAAATCATAAGTCACATGTCAAGTTCTACCCGTCATTATCCAGGTTAATTTGAACCCAACCGTACCTATCCTTGACTTTGGCCAACAAAACAGTACGACTGTCCCAAATCAACGCATTTATCTATACACCAGAAAGATAACAAATAGCTACCATACAATATGCCTTGACATTGGCCAACAAACATAGCATGAATACTAAGTGCTACCCATCTGAAATGACGGAGGGCTACGAATGGTTTTTGGCGAAAAACCTTTAACGTAATGAACTTGATATCGTTGAAGGAACCGGATAGCTTTTTATAAAAATATAGTGGCGAAAACCTTTGCTAAAGAGGTCACTCCCGGTGAAGGGATCTCGGCTTTTTCCCCGTAGAATGAGGTGCAGGATATTCCAACTGAATACCACGATGCAAAGCAAAAAGGCAATTGGCTATAGTGAAGTTATTACCCTGACGCAAACTTCTGTCCAAGGGGTCACTCCCGGTGAAGAGATCTCGGCCCTTGCCTCGTCGACTGAGGTGCTGGATATTCATAACCGAATACCACTGTGCAAAAAAAAAGAGAACGTCCTTGCAACAATAGCCTTTTGAAAAATGTTCCAACAACATCAGAATAGGTTTGTTTAGCTTGCATTGATCCGAATCAATGCAGTCCCATCAATTAATCACACCACAAAAGAACGAAAATATGATGTACGTATATGCCATCCGCATTCGCCTCTGTGTCCCGTCATCACCCGTTAGGTTACTTAACTAACGACAGAGCGGGGACTGGACTAGCACGGGTGTAAAACATATACAACATCTACTAGTATATATATATCAATATATAATATTCGCTCAAGGAGTGATAAAATGCAACATCACAAGAGTAATAAGCATCACAGAACAATACAGATAATATGGGATCCCCGGGCTTCATAGAGCCGCTACTGAAACCCGACGTTCCCCTGGTCGTGTGGATAGCCTGTGCAATGAAATCCTAGACCCCTACGGGCGCGGCAAGTTACCCGCCAAAACCTGAAGCGAGGAAGCCCCCTACAGCAAAGTGAATGGACCACCCAGCACTTCACGGAATCCGGTAACTTGAGCACCCCTCCTTGGGTCAACCTGTACCCCCTACGAGTGCGGCGAATAGCCCGCTAATTCTAGAGTGAAGCCCCCTCCATCTTAAAGCCATAAGATGCGGGCCCATTGCCCTCTAGAACCCGGCTATCCGTGCACCCTACAGTGGGGTAATCCTAGTACAGAAAGTAAAATATATACAACGGGTACATCGACCTCAGCCCGGTCGTGCCCCAAAAGAATAATATACAAACAGGCAGTGACGGCAGTCCACATGTCGGACGCTTGCCCCGCAATATCAAATGTACAAATACAACCAAACTGTACTACTATTGCATCCAGGCTATCCACCACGACAAATCCGCAACATCACAGCACAACACAGAACATCAACATGAATGTCACGTTCGCAAATCCGTCTAAAACGGCTATAGCAATTAGACAAGATTTACGGATCAAATGACATTCACGGTCATAGATATAATGCAAGTACTGTAAACTAACATATTTAAATTTTCGATCGACAAAATTTCCCGAAGTGGGCCCCAAGTACAATTCCCAGTACTTAAAATAATCTGGGCCAAAACAAAAAATACAAGAAACCCCCTTTCAAAGTCAGAAACCCCTGCAGAAAATTTGGTGCAGTGTTGGTACAGTACTGCGGCGGAACCACGGCCAAAACATGGGTACGGCCGCGGTTCCGCGGCGCTACAGTGAAATCAGTGTACCAAATTTTCTCAGATTTCTTTAAAAAGCCTGCCTGATTTTCTGCAACACTAAAAATAATTTTTAGACCACAAAAAAATTTCGACAGAAACTGCAGAATTGGAAATGCGGTTTTGGAAAATTTCGTTCAATCGATATTTTAAACACGTTAGAGAAAGCTAGTAAAGGTTAATGGCGTGGCTCTGATACTATGTAAGTCTAAGGTAGCGCCCCGGCCGTCTGTCCGAGGCCAAAAAGCGGAAACGAAAACATTTTCTAAACTAGAAACCGGCGCTATCGCAGACTTTAATCCCGGATCGAACCATTAACCTATAACTAGCAACAAGAGAAGGGTTGGAAAGGCTATACCGATCGATCCGTATCCTTCGGTCTTTGACCACCATCCCAAGCTCCTCGCGGCATCTTTGATCTCGATCTCCTCATCGGAAAGGGCACCACATCTTCGAGTCTTTTTACGGGCTCCCGCTTCGTCCGAAGCAACTCGGACACGAAGTTTGCTAGCAGACGTGTCCAAGGTGATGTAGAGAATGTGTGTGACAACTTTGTCTCTTGCATCCATTGTATGGATGGAGGTTGAAGATGAAGCTATCAATAAAGGTTGTGAGCTAGAGGAAGAAGAAGAAGCCTTTCTTCTTCCTTTTGTGAGATGATAAAAATGAGAGAGTGATAATGAAAAATCCAAGAGCAAACTCTATCTATCGCTGCCCTTCTCTCTCTTTCTCTCATTTCAACTTACAAATTCATCACATAATGTGACACATGCACAAAGAAAGATACCATGAGTCACCACTTGTGCATGTGTCACAATTAATGCTCCTAATCATGATTTCTAGCTCATTATTTCCATTTGTAAACATTAACCAAAATGTTTACAACAACAAAAAGATACGGCAACATCTAAAGTAAACTCGTGACGGATCACAACGATACCCCTCACCTGTATATACATACCTGCATCCGCATTCCGACTGAATGCGAATGCGATGAGACTAAAGTAATCCAACAAATCTAATAGTAGGATCCGGCTTAAACCAAAGCCCACTAGTATGATCTGCCTGATCATGATCCGTGCACTACTGCACGTATATGATCGAACCCTGCCATATATCATACGACCTCTACAACGTTTCGCCCGAAACTTGAGAAACTGTCTGTGGGGGACTCTGAAGACTCGTCAATACTTTGGTTGTGGATTTAACCACTAGCACGTCAGTATTACTAGCCGTACGTAACGGGCTACCAGGTATTGACCAAAAGGGAGGTCGATGAGCGAACTCATCCTGACACCCTACAGAGCCTCTCAGTGACAATATCCATATAGTCTGGTCCGTTCGTCTATGAGCATCGCATGTCGGGCCTAGTGGGTTGGTAAAAGTCAGACCCCAAAAAGCGGTACAAGTCGTGTCGGAGTGTAGCCCAGAACACCCTGAGATACTACTGGAATACCTACCAGTAAATCTCCTGCCTTGGCCAAGGACTTCGTGTAATAGCTCTCCTAGACACAGCGCGATCTCACCCCCAATACCGGGAGAGACAAAACCCCTGCCGATCCGCTCACTGCCTCCATGTGGCTCGGGACTGTACCCAACTAAAACCTGTTTGCACGACTCCTTTGAGCCGTGGTAGAGTAGTAATCAAAGCACAATGGGAACTCGCACGAGACAAATGACGATCTCAGGTCGATGAACTAACATGTACACATGTCACCAGGGAACTGCTATCTGACTTCAGGTATAATACCAACTAGCATGTTCCCGGCGAGTCCTGTCCGGTGTACTCATAACCCAATGAGCACCTGTATACATCATAGGTGAACCAACTGACACCAATGGCTTGTGAGACCGGCCACCGCCCCTCGTCGGGGTCTCGACTGTATACACTAGTCTACTAATGGAGTATCGATGCCCAAACTCGAAAACTCCCACGACTAGGGACCTTTTAAGGATGTGCTTATAGACCCCAGCTCCCACGTATATGATCGCCATCATACTGCTGGCCGTCAAGCAAGAATCCTATGGGCTCTATCAATGTGCAATAGTGACCTATAATGTCACCTAAAGCATGTACACGATGATACAAATAAACCAGATAACATATTATCATCTTGAGTAAGACTGTCCTACCAGTATAGGTCCTCCTCAATCATTGCAATCATGTGCCTGTGATCCAATAATTGACTCTGAGGGCACTATATCCAACAATTTCAGCGTCCACCATGAAATTTCTCGGTTCTAAGATTTGTGATATATACCCGATGCGAGGAGTGGAGTGGGCCGTGTGCGGGTACATGGTGGAGCCCGGTATGGTACCCCGGGGCAAGAAAGGTTTATCGAAGGATTAGCCGATGAGCCTGGCATGGGATGTGCACTGCCTACTGGTGACAGTATTTGGACTCGGCGGTTATCTGGAGGATACCGACCGGAGTCATGAGATGGTTTTAGGCCGACCCGTTCTGCCGGAGCCCGCGGGCCGATCCCGCAGACGGAGCCTATTGTACGAGGATTTACGTGTCGATGCTAGACATGGGTTTCATGATGTTTTAAGTGTCGGGGTTAAACACTCAGGTTTCCATGATTTGATGTGTCATTGATGGACACACATTCTTTGATATCCCCATATTTACCTGCATATGCTTTTATGATATTTACATGCAGGAGTTGTTGTGTCAGTGGTTGACACATGGACGAGATCCACTGCATACATGCATTGATTATATTGTTGGATGTTATCCACTTGCTGGTAGGCATTTATTATGTGCTGGCACACATGCAGATACGGTCACCCTAGATATCATAGTATTACCCTTATGATATAGTTGACCTAGGAATCGTTGTTTATTTCGATTTCTACCTCTTGATGTTTTACTCACGAGTTGGCAACTCACCCCCGTTGTACCTCAGTTCTTACAGGTTCTCCGCTTGGATCAGTAGCGGCATCGTTGGCACACAGCTTACTTTCGGGTGTCTTGCTTTGGTAGGTGTTCTCCTCCGAACACAGAGACACGACCGCGTAGGTCTATCTTGCCTGAATTTGGGGGCAGATGCTATTTGGTGCTATCCATCCACCTCTCCGAAGATACCAAGTTGATTTATGGCACCATGTATCGAAGGTTTAAACGGATGCGGCCGATATAGCAGACTTCGTCAGATTCCCCCTCATTTGAGGGGTTTTTTTATTTTGGGGACGTTCTTCCCTGCAGGCGCAAGCCCCTGCAGTTAATTACGCTACCGCATCGCGGTAACAACTTTCTCCTTCTCCAGATGGTCACTTCGCGTCGTGGGTGTTTGTTTTGTTTTTGGTTGCCCGTGGATTATATACGGAGACTAATTTATGTTGTCGCCCGTAGGGCGTGGAATAGTCCAAATCCGTATCTTCTTAGATTTGGGTTTGGGGTTGGGTTTAAGGATACGTTAGTCTCATTTGAGACTAAGATCGACTTAAACATTTGTTAAGGATACATTAGTCTAATTTTTAGACTAAGATCAACTTAACGGGATTGTTTAGATCCAACAAAAGAGCATTCAGGCTCTATTGTTTAGTTTAGGGACATTGCGGTCGATTACCAGTTTAAGGACATGGTAGTCCAATGTTAGTTTAAGTACATCTCGGTCCAGGTTAAGGACATCATAGTCCGTGAGTTTAAAGACCTCACAGTCAAGGTTAAGGACATCATATTCCGTGAGTTTAAAGACCTCACAGTCAAGGTTAAGGACATCATAGTCTGTGAGTTTAAAGACCTCACAGTCAAGGTTAAAGATATCATAGTCTGTGAAATGTGTGGTTGTCGGGACCCGTCACCTCTCTGAAGACGTTGAAGCATTACAACGACAAATATCAAAGGAGTGAAGAGGTGTACCCTTGAACCAAAGTTGATTAGGAGATCTATAGTCCAATTTGGGACTAAGATCAATTTAAGAGATTATGGGCACATGGGCCCAGTTAAATCTGAATTAAGGACTTATGGCCATCTTGGGCTAAGTCCAACTAAGTTTGAAATGTTGAACATTTGTTCTGGGCTCAATCCCTTATTATTTAGCAATGCTAAAATAGAGTTTGAGGGCTTTGGTAACATTTTTTATCTTTGACTGAGCATTGGACAATATAACTCTGAATTTTACTCAATTCTGAGATTCAGTTGAAAGGACAGCTTTTGCCTCTGGAAAAATTAGCCAATTTGGCTAAAAAATAGTGTTAAACACTAGAGAACAACAGTGTTAAACACTGGAAATAAAACTCACAAATTAGTGTTAAACACTAGGAGACAACAGTGTTAAACACTGAAAATAAAATTCTCAATGTAGTGTTAAACACTAGATAGGAATGGGTCATGTGGGAACACGTGAGGGCACCCAAAAGGTGGGGCCAGATCTCCTTCTATTTTGGTCCCAGAATATTCAGATAAGTGTTAAACACTTTTAATTTTTATAGCCATCACGTGTGGGCACGTGATGGGTACTCATGCCCTGATTTATTAGAATGTTTATTAGGGGTCACGTGAGGACACGTGAGAGCGCCCAAAACCAGCATTGTGTTTGTTTTTGTTTCCTTTTTTTTAGAAGTCGCGTGGGAACACGTGAGGCATTTCCTCCAAGCTTTTTCTTCTTATTTTGGAGGATTTGTTCAGGGGTCACGTGGGGGCACGTGACCTAGTTTTATTCTTTCTTTTCTGATCACTGAGGATTGGAGTCACGTGTCATCACGTGACCAAGTTTTTTTCGTGCATGGAGATCTCTCAAGTCTCTTTGTTTTAAGAATTAAATTCTCTGTGGGTTAAACCCTAATTATGTTTTTAGAGGAATTAAATTCCTATGTATGTGGAAGAATTAAATTCTCATATAGGGTTAAACCCTAGTTTTAACTTGGAGGAATTAAATTCCTAGGAATTTGAGAGAATTAAATTCTCTGATAGGGTTAACTGTCTTGGAGGAATTAAATTCCTATGAATTTGGGAGAATTGAATTCTCATGCAGGGTTGATGATTTAGAGAGATTTTATAGATCAAAAATATATGTTACCGCAATCAAGAACGGCGTCGCTTGGTAGCTAGCCGGTGAGTACGGGTCGGTCCACAGGGATATTGTAAATTTCTTAAATGTTCTTACGAGCTAATTCCAAAGGGTGTTGGATCTTTTAATTAAATCTAATAACTAAGCTGAGTTATACTAGGATTAGGAAACTAAGATTATCTAGATCTAAGTCTTGCTAGGGTTAGGTCTAGGGTAAGTTGAGAGATTAAAGGTTTCCTCACCGCAGTACTCTAATTTAGGTCTATTAGATGTTATGGTAATTATCAATAAAAGGGATTAGTACCATCGGGAAGATGTTTCTTCCTCTAGGTTCTTGTCCTTCCTTTAACGATCCTTACCCTAACCTCCATGGAAAACACGCGCAGCCGGTCCTTTATACTACGGTATCATCGTTACCTCGAGGGGTAAGGTGCCGCAGGGAGCGGTGTGTGCGTGTATGCATGGAGTTCTAATTATTATTTGTGATAGGAAAGAAAGGGGTGAGAGATCTCATCTCTCAAACCTTTCCCTAAAACTAACCCTAACAAGCGAGGAGACTACTCGCTTATTGGGGAATTGAAAGACATTCTAAATTAAATTAAACTAAGGCAAAGAAATAAAAGAACTTACTAATTTTTATTGATGGCTCTCTCCAAACATCAACCAAGTACATATCTGAATTTATGAAATGAAAAGAGGCATGACCTAATACAAGAGTTTGGGTATCTATTTATAGGACATAGAAAACCCTAGGTTTACAATTTCCGCACGTCTGCATTTACCAAAATACCCCTACGTTGACTAGTCAGCGCCGCTTTGCATTTTGGTAAAAAAATATTCTTCTCTGGGCTTTATATGGCCGCGGAACCGCGGCCTCAGCAGGAGTTGGGCCGCGGTTCCGCGGCCCAATGAAGAGATCATATGCTGAATTTTTGTGTGCTTGCTCTGGGCTTTTGGGGCTTCTTTATTCTTTGGTTATTTCTTTAAAATAGTTCTGGTTCTCTTCCAGATTTTCCAGTGAATAATTGTGGTGGACTTTTAACCGTGGCTTCTAAATCTTGGACCTTGTGTTGCCTTGTACTTTGTGAACTGATCTTTTTGTAGGCTTGATCAAGATCCTTCTATTTGTTGGTCGAAGTCTCACTTTTGCATCGTCTTTTATCTTTTTCATTGTTTTTACTCCAAGAACCTGTAATCTGTACTATGTAGCAGATATGGGTCAAAAGCACCTGTTTATTTGTAAAAAGAATAAGAATGGGGAATATAATAATGCAATATTATGGTATGAACAAATACCCCCAAACTTATCTTTTGCTCGTCCTCGAGCAAACTTAGTTTTATTCTCGACAAAAAACCTAACCGCACTTTCGCAGGGAAATACGATTGCACTGAGCACGTGCAACAAGCCGTTAAACCTCTAGGTGTCCCTAGTAGGAGGAGTGTTGTCTCCTGAGGGACTACCCACAAAATCCTATCAATTCGGCTCATTAATTTTTATTCTCCAATTAGGTTTTCTAATAAGGAATTCTATTATCCTCGACTAGTAAATTATCCACCCATATTCTTCACACTTCCTCATTATTTAACTTAAGATTATATATGCTCTGCATACTTACTTAGCTTTTGGCATTTCTTAAGTTTTCCTTCTAGGGTTCCATCTTCACTTAGGAATTTTTATTAACTCTATTAAAGATACAACTTCTATTCTTCATTCCTTTCTATTATCTAAATCCCAATCACATACCCCTACGTGTGTGTATAATTCACCCCTACACTTGGAAATTCAAATCAAGCAATCATACTCTTGTCCGTTGTCCAAAGCACTCTTAATTGGTGAATTTTTAAATGAATTTTGCTTACACATTCTTCATGCGACCGTTAATACTTCTTGAGGTACCAACGACCGATTACAAAATGCGTTTGCACTTTAAAGCGTACTTCCTAGTCTTGTAACACCTAAGGCTTTTAGCAGTGACTCCCAAACCAATTGGTCTAAGGCACTAGGTGATGAAGCACCCTCGCTAAATATTTTTCTATTTTTGCAGCCTTAAGTAATCACAAAAACCAGTGTTCATTTTTTTCTTTTATTCACGCTTGTATTTTTTTTTTATTTACATCGTACTAAGGACTTTAGATAAGAGCATTTCAAGGTCTCTTCTACTATTCCAAGCTTCAAGGTGCGTGATTGTGCAATTTGTAGGGTATACATTTTCAGAATCTAGACTTAAGCTAGGAATTATTTTTCAAACTTATACTTTAATAAAAATATCAATACTTTTCCTTTGTTTTGACTTAACCCAAGAAGTGAACTCAAAATTTGCCTATTTCTAAATAAATTACAAAGACATATACTTTCTACCGTTAAACTATAAGGAAGGTTATTTTTAGGGTTTTTAATTTACTAAGTCTAAGATCTAGTTGTTCCTATCTAGTTAACCTTTTTGTCAAACTCAAGTCAATTAGGCCAAAATTGAATACATTAATTTTTATAGTTTTTCAAAAAATTTCAATTTTTTTATGGGTTTTAAAATAAGTATGCAAATGCAAAAATATGTACATATGAATGCGAAGAAAGAAGGCTTACCGAGCATACCCCCAAACTTAAACTTGACAGTGTCCTCACTGTCATGCTATACCAAGAGGGTTGAGAATGTCGGCACTCCCCTGTTTATTTATTTACAAATTGTTTTTATAATGTTTTTTATTATTTTGTTTATTGGTAAAAGAAAAACAAAAATATATATACAGAAAGGCCCCCCAAACTTCATTGAAACAATGTTAAACGTCATTGCCAAACTTTACAAAGACCAAACGTCAACACCAACCAGTCGAAAAATTTATCAGTAAAGAGTATCGGTTGGTGGAAGAACATGTTGTACCGATCCAAAAAGAATTGGGGAAGATAGAAGTGGTGGTATGAAAAGTGTGGAAGTGAATAGATAGGAGGTGGTGATGAATTGAAACGAGAATGTGAATGATCAGCAATCAGTGGAATATTGGCATTCTCGTAGCTTATTAAAAGAAAAGGGGGTGGTTCAACTTCTAAAGGAGGAGGTTGACTATCCACACTATCCCCAAGATAATTCTGTGGATCCTTTATTGACTTGGCATTATCCATCATATGCATATGATATTCAATTATGAGGGAACTAATCTCCTCGATGTCCGCCACAGTCCAGCCGAAAGCTTGTCGTCTATCTTGTAAGACCATTAAAAGGGTTTTCTCTTGCTCGAGGGCTAGAGAGGACGATATCATAACGGGAAAGGTCTCATTCTCATTTATGTAAGCATATTTAAGGTGAGACGGCAAGGGCATGAGTTCGAGTTTCGGAGGCGAAACAATCATAGGCAAAATTGGGAAATCTACCTCGAACTCAAAGGACTCCAACACAGGTTCGAAATCACTGCAAACAACCGATTCGGATGGTTCAACTAACTCATCCAAAAATTCAAAAGACTCATATTCGGGCGGTGAGTCGTCAAAATCATCCGGAAAAGTGAAACATTCATAATCAATATCGGTTGTGTCAACTGTGGTAGATTCGAGGAGGGACGCACTAGTGGCGTCAAAACTGTTTTCATCAAACAAAAATCTTTCAAGCTCGCAGTCCTCCTGCGTGATTTCGTGAATAGAGACAACTTTTCGTGTACTAGTTTTAGGCACGGGGGGCAGACTTCCTAACTTGTAAATATTGAACTCACTAGACATCTTCCCGAAGGATAGAGTCATGGAGCCATTGCGACAATTTATTACGGCATTAGAAGTGGCCAAAAATGGTCGACCGAGAATCACCGGAATTTGGTTCCGTGGGTTAGCAACAGGTTGTGTGTCCATAACAATAAAATCAACGGGGAATATGAAGTCCCCAACTTTGATCAACACATCCTCTAGCTCACCCCTAGGATGGGTGATTGATCGATCCGCCATTTGGAGAGTACAACGAGTGGGTTTCAACTCTCCGACCCTTAATTGCTCGTACACGGAGTAGGGAAGCAGGTTAACACTAGACCCAAGATCTAAAAGTGCTCGATTAATTTTCTTATCCCTAATTGTTATTGAAATCGTAGGACAGCCGGGGTCCTTTCGCTTTTGGGGTAAGGGTTGAGGTTGGTTAATAGCATTGCTCACTGCACTAGCCACTAGCACTTTCTTGGGTATTTGAGATTTTCTCTTGGAGGAGCATAAGCCCTTTAAGATTTTTGCGTATGAAGGGACTTGTTGGATTGCATCCAAGAGAGGTATATTTATGCTAACCTGTTTAAATAACTCCACAATCTTCTCCATTTGTGGAGTTGGTTTATTGGGATTCAACCTGTTTGGAAATGGAGCATTTTGAAAATTAGTTGAATCCAATGTCTGTGGAGTAGAATGTGGAGTTGGAACGGATCCCAGTGTGAGTGTGTTCGTGAAGTGAGAAGTGGGTCCATTCGGATTAGAAGAAGAAGAGCCTTTTGAAGAATGAAGAATAGGCTCTCGCGGAGGAGATGGGGGTGAAGAAGAAGAAGGAGAAGAAGGAGAAGAAGATGGAGAAGATGGAGAACCACCGGCGGGGGTGTCATTACTAGTACCCACATTATTTTGCAACACTTTTCCAGATCTCAACGTGGTCACCGCATTTACATTGTGATATTCATGTGTGTTGTGTGTGTGACCGGGATTTGGCAATGGTTGAGATGGAAGCTTTCCCTTTTCTCTCTCGCTCAACGCAACAGTTAATTGTGCAATTTGTGCCTCAATAGATTTGATGCTTTGATCGTGTGAAGCATTGTTGTGCACCAAAGACTGGACGCAATTTTCCAATCTTGCTGCGGATTCTGTAGATTACTTGAGAAACGCATCTAGACTTTTTTCTAGCGAGATAACCTTATCATCTTTGGGTTGAATCAAATTGTTCGTTTGATTTGGATAAGGTTGTGGTTGGAAAGGTTGTTGGTATTGAGTTTGTTGGGGTGCTTGTTATTGTGGAGGAGGAAGCCTTTGAAAGTTGTTGTTTCCTTTGAATTGTTGATTTTGATTCCAAGCAAAATTTGGGTGAGTCCTCTAACCCGGATTATAGGTCGAAGAGTAATGATCATTTCGTTGTCGTTGCTGAAAGGCAGTATTGACTTAATCTTGTCCTTGAATAGGTGGATTGTAAGGACACTCTTCGGTAAGGTGTGATGGATCCGAACAACAAGCACAAATAGTTCATGGGGGTAAAGCAGGGGTAGGAGAAGACGATGAGATTTTGGTCTCAATGGCTTCTAGCTTTTTCATAAGTGCGGCCATCTCGGCCTTCATAGCAATCGACATATCTAATTGATGTATTCCTGCCCTAGATTGACCAATAGAAGAAGATGAGGTGGTCATTGTGCTCTCCCACTGAATTGTTTGTTCACTAAGATCCTCGAGAAACTGCCATGCTTCCTCACTAGATTTGGTTAGAAAGTGACCTTGACAAATGGTTTCTAACAACTGCTTCGTTTCCGGGTTCAATCCCTCGTATAATGTTTGGAAAAGTTGCCAATTTTCGATCCCATGGTGAGGGCATTGAACGAGTAGGTCTTTGAATCTTTCAAAACACTTCCAAAATGGTTCGGAAGGAAGCTGGGCAAATTGTATAATCTCATTGCGAATTCTCGCGGTCTTGTGATGAGGATAAAACTTTTTAAGAAAAGCTTTAACAAACTCGTCCCAATTTCTAATTGAATGTGATGCCGTGCTGTATAGCCACTTCTCGTCTAAGTCACATAAGGTGAAAGGAATGACCCTTAGCCTTATAGCATCATCACTTAATTGGGTTGTTTTCATCATGGCGCAAACGTTTTGGAATTTATTGATAAAGATATAAGCATCTTCGGATTCCAATCCATGAAATTTTGGCAGCATATTGATGAAGTAGGGTTTTATTTCAAAATTGTCCCCATTTGCCGGTGGGGGTGAAAGACAGGTAGGTAAAGAAGTGCGGACAGGGTAGAAGAGATCCTGGAGCGCGATTCGTTGGGGCGCTACAACAGGCGGGTGATTCAGTTTATTCGCACCTAACGGAGGTGGAATCAGTCCCGTGGGTAAGGTGTTGTTGGGATTATATCCCGACATACCTTCGGAAGAAGAATTTGAAGGTGGAGATAAGGAGGTGGACGGAATTTCGACTTCGGAGTCGAAACGTTCGTCGGTCGGTACCAACGAAACACGGACTAATCGGGCGCTAGTGTCCCTAGTCCAAAGTGACATACACTAAAGAGGTAGTTTAGTCAAAAAGGTGGAAGACAGAATGTGGAGGTAAGAAAATGTCAATGAGAGGAAGTGGTGTAAGTGAAGTGCAAAGATTTCTTTAGCGACAAGTTGCAAGTTTTTGAAAAGATTTTTCCTTTTTCTTTTTATGTGGAGCTTTTTGTAAAAAATTTCGATAAAGGGCTAAGTCACACTTTCGATCAACCAAAAATGCACAATCAGGCCTAGATCTAGGGTCACCTAGGTCAGCTAGACAGCTCCTAACTGTTCCAAAGGGCTAGAAATAGGATCTAAAACCGCCTCTTCACCGCCAATTGCGGCCAGGTAAGTACCAGGTAAGTGGGAGGCTCCCCACTATGAAAGTAGTGGTCCTAATTAAGTAACCACTTGCCTTAGACACACTTGTCTAGACACCGCAAAGTCAGGTTAGGATAAACGGCTGATGCCTATAATTAGTCCTCTGTCCTATTGAGCGCGACGTCCTTAGGGCTGAGTCTAGTATTTTTTAATTAAATATGGTCAATGCAAATGCCTTATGTGATTTCTGGGGTCCTGGGAAGGGTGATGAAATTCCCACCCAATCTGAATTGGTCAAAAGCCCCTTAAAGTTCAATTAAAGATATGCAAAACAGTAAATCACTTGCAATCAAATCTTTTTTTATTTTTAGCGCGGCGCAAAGAATCCTGCAGAGAATCAATTATTGGAAGGGAAAAGATTTTTAACGCAAAGAATCCTGCAGAAGATTTGGCAAAAAGATATATGGGGATTTGCAGAGAGAGGGAAGAGGAAACAAACAGTGAATTTTCGCGCGCTGACGTGGCAGGGGGGCCGCTGTTCCTCGGCGGAATGGGGGTTTTCGCGGCGGGTTAGCGGCGGTACGGAGGCTTCAGGTCTCCAAAAAAATTGTGATGTTCTGCTTTTCCAACCCCTTTCTGTTCTGATGTATCTTTTACTCTTTCGCACTCTGGATTTTTCCAGATCCGTCGATCCTGCAGAGATTCACAAAAAAATACCCTTCAAACAGTAAATGATAAAAATTTTATATTTTTTATTTTTTAGATTTTTATGATTTTTTTATTTTATATTAACCCGAAATTACAAAAAGGAAAATTACGCCATCCCCGGCAACGGCGCCATTTGATTTAGAGAGATTTTATAGATCAAAAATATATGTTACCACAATCAAGAACGGAGTCGCTTGGTAGCTAGCAGGTGAGTACGAGTCGGTCCATAGGGATATTGTAAATTTCCTAAATGTTCTTACGAGCTAATTCCAAAGGGTGTTGGATCTTTTAATTAAATCTAAAAACTAAGTTGAGTTACACTAGGATTAGGAAACTAAAATTATCTAGATCTAAGTCTTGCTAGGGTTAGGTCTAGGGTAAGTTGAGAGATTAAAGATTTCCTCACCGCTTTCAATGCCCTAATTTAGGTCTATTAGATGTTATGGTAATTATCAATAAAAGGGATTAGTACCATCGGGAAGATGTTTCTTCTTCTAGGTTCTTGTCCTTCCTTTAACGATCCTTACCCTAACCTCCATGGAAAACACGCGCAGCCGGTCCTTTATACTACGGTATCATCGTTACCTCGAGGGGTAAGGTGCCGCAGGGAGCGGTATGTACGTGTATGCATGGAGTTCTAATTATTATTTGTGATGGGCAAGAAAGGGGTGAGAGATCTCATCTCTCAAACCTTTCCCTAAAGCTAACCCTAACAAGCGAGGAGACTACTCGCTCATTAGGAAATTGAAAGACATTCTAAATTAAATTAAACTAAGGCAAAGAAATAAAAGAACTTACTAATTTTTATTGATGGCTCTCTCCAAACATCAACCAAGTACAGATCTGAATTTATGAAATGAAAAGAGGCATGACCTAATACAAGAGTTTGGGTATCTATTTATAGGACATAGAAAAGCCTAGGTTTACAATTTCCGCACGTCTGCATTTACCAAAATACCCCTAGGTTGACTAGTCAGCGCCGCTTTGCATTTTGGTAAAAAAAATATTCTTCTCTGGGCTTTATATGGCCGCGGAACCGCGAACTCAGCAGGGGTTGGGCCGCGGTTCCGCGGCCCAATGAAGAGATCATATGCTGAATTTTTGTATGCTTGCTCTGGGCTTTTTGGGCTTCTTTATTCTTTGGTTATTTCTTTAAAATAGCTTCTGGTTCTCTTCCAGATTTTCCAGTGAATAATTGTGGTGGACTTTTAGCCGTGGCTTCTAAATCTTGGACCTTGCGTTGCCTTGTACTTTGTGAACTGATCTTTTTGTAGGCTTGATCAAGATCCTTCTATTTGTTGGTCGAAGTTTCACTTTTGCATCGTCTTTTATCTTTTTCATTGTTTTTGCTCCAAGAACCTGTAACCTGTACTATATAGCAGACATGGGTCAAAAGCACCTGTTTATTTGTAAAAAGAATAAGAATGGGGAATATAATAATGAAATATTATGGTATGAACAGTTGAACCCTAATTTTATCTTGGAGGAATTAAATTCCTGTGAATTTGGGAGAATTAAATTCTCATGTAGGGTTAAACCCTAGTTCTGTCTTGAAGGAATTAAATCCCTGTGAATTTGGGAGAATTAAATTCTCATATAGGGTTAAACCCTAGTTTTATCTTTTTGGGAGAATTAAATTCTCTAAACTCAATTCTCCCTCTAAGTTTTGGATCTGCACGGCAGAATCTTCCCGATGAGAATTAAATTTTCAACCTGTTGGGAGATTTGCTTCTGCAGATCTTCAACCAGAGGAAAAACTAAGTTCTTTTGCAGAAGAGTTAAACTCTTAGATTGAGAATTAAATTTTCTTTTTTGTTTTATGAAACTTTGATCCCTTTCACTTTTCTCACCTAGGGTTTCTTTCTTAAGAATTAAATTCTCCTTTCTTTTCTCTCTGTTCTTTTCTTTCAGAAAATTCCAAGATCCAAAATTCTATCCCTTTTCTCCTCTCCTTGGCTCCTATTTATAGGAGAAGGAAAAGAATCAATTTGTTTAGTAAATATTTCATTGAAAGATTTTGTTTGTTTTTCGTAACTAATGTGATCTTTTAGATCACTCAGTGAATTTTATTCACCATTGGATTTTTAATCCAAAAGATATTCTGTTTGTTATTTCTGGTGAAATTTAGGGAAATCTTTCCTTATCTGAAATCTTTCCATAAATTGGTGATTTTTAATCACCTTTGTATTTTTAATCCAACGGTCCCCAATAATCCTTTTTTGTTTGGAAAGATTTAGAGAAATACTTTCCCAGTTAGGGTTTTTGATTTCCCTTAATTAGAATCAAGTTATAAGGCTTTCAAAGCCTATCACGTGTTGGTACGTGACCCTCTCTCATTCAGAATTTTAATTCTGTCTTCTAACTAGGCTGAAGAATCATCACGTGTCAACACGTGACTCTTGGTCACGTGTGAGTACGTGACCCCCCATTGGGGTCTTTCCTCAGCCGCTTGTTTACACTTTTGCTTACTTATAATTTAATTCTGTAAATAGATCACGTATCCTAACGTGACCCTCCCTCATTCAGAATTTTAATTCTGTCTACTAACTGGGCTAAAGGATCATCACGTGTCAACACATGACCCTTGGTCACGTGTAAGCACGTGACCCCCATTGGGGTCTTTCCTCAGCCGCTTGTTTACACTTCTGCTTGCTTAGAATTTAATTCTGTAAATAGATCACGTGTCCACACGTGACCCTCCCTCATTCAGAAATTTAATTCTGTCTTCTAATTGGGCTGAAAGATCATCACGTGTCAATACGTGACCCTTGGTCAAGTGTGAGCACGTGACCCCCTATTGGGGTCTTTCCTCAGCCGCTTGTTTACACTTCTGCTTGCTTAGAATTTAATTCTGTAAATAGATCATGTGTCCACACGTGACTCTCCCTCATTCAGAATTTTAATTCCGTCTTCTAACTGGGCTGAAGGATCATCACGTGTCAACACGTGACCCTTGGTCACGTGTCCACACGTGACCCATGGTCACGTGTGAGCACGTAACCCTCCATTGGGGTCTTTCCTCGGCTGCTTGTTTACACTTTTGCTTGCTTATTATTTAATTCTGTAAATAGATCACATGTCCTCACATGATACCTCATTGAGGTAACTCCTGATTTTTTAATCAGGGAACAAATGCCCCCACAGCGTTGCTCTCACGTGTCTGCACGTGAGTGCAACGCTGTCACTTTTGTGACCGTTGGATCTGCCTAGGGAATAGAGGAGATAAAACGTCTCCCATCACATCTTATAAATGCAGGGGTCTCTTCAGAAGTGCCTCTACTCTTTCATCTTCTTCCTTGCTAACTTTTTCCCTTTGAGAATTTAATTCTCTTTTCTCAGAGCTTAGTTCTCTGTTTCGAAAATCTTCAGAGTTTAACTCTGTTCAAGAAAGACCTTTTTCTTCAGGTAATGTCTTTGAACGACCAAAGAACTTTCATATATATAAAAAAAACTCTTTGGATTTTAAATCCACACCAAGGGCTTTTCCCTTTAAAGAACCTATCTTTTTAAGTCCTTCAGAGATGTCCAATTTTAAAGAATAAACCCCTCTCGCTAGGGTTTCTCTGATCTTAAAGAATCAATGGTTGCGCTTGTCTTTTCTGTGGAATTTAATTCCACCCTGAAGAGTTTTGGTCCTGAAAAAGTGTTTTCTGGGAATTTAATTCCCCTTTTCAGAAGGAATTTAATTCCTGTGAAGAACTTAGTTCTTTCCAGAGAACTTCTTGGGGTTTTCTCGCCCTGAGTTGTCTCTTTGCAACCAAGAAGAAGAGGTTTGCAGTAGTGTTTTCTTGGAATTTAATTCCCTAGCTCCTGCTTGATTTGTTGCAGAGTCCAAGATGGATTTCTTTTTGGGGAATGTGTAGGGCCATTTGAAATCCACTGTTCATTTATTGAGAATCTTCTCTTTGTCTCATATTAATTGGTTTGCCTCATCATTAGCAAGTCGCCATCCTAATTTTGTGGGACCCATGTGTTTTGTAACCAATGGTCCCATAAAATGAGTCCCCTGTCGCTTTCTTCTGCTGCCTTTTATATATGCATTTACAAACATATATATATATATACACGTGTTAGCTTCACTTAATAGTTTCCCCTTCTTTTATTTCAGGCGCAATGACTTCCATTCCACACTTTCCTTTCACTCACTCGGAGGCTGCTTTTCTTCAGTCACCGTTTGACGAGGAAGTGATGTCGATGATCAGGGCTCATGACCCGAATCACACCAATTTGCTTTTATGGGGGACCTGGTATGGTCATATCATCCGCGGTCGCCGAAGTTTCCTCTGCGAGATGTCGACAGAGCCTACCTATCCATTCCTGCCGATGGATCCTCCACAGACTGCCTTTGCTGTGGAGATGCCGCATTGGACTTCTATGGGACGGCTTGAGCATTCAACAACTGGTATTCCGAACCATCCAGTGCCGGCCATAGATATTTTGGGGCGCCGCATTTGCCAGGGCGAAGCCCAGCCATAGGGACAGATTTACAAGATAGGGCTTACCCCTCGACACCCTACGGGCTACCTTCTCTGGGCTCGTTACATCATGTCCGCTCATCATACGCGATTGCAAAGGGTTAGACTCTATCAGGCGATATATGCATCCCTTTTCCACTATCAATCTCCTTATGTCTGGTAGGTTAAGGCCTTCTTGAACCAATGGAATCTTCCCACCAACATTTTCCTTCTAGAGGACTGCGAAGTTTCAATTTCCCTGTAAGAATTTCGCGAGATCTCAGGGCTGCCGGTCAGGGGGACACTTTATGAAGAATTGCTGCCTCCCGATGAGTATGTCTTCGAAACCGAGCCTGCAATGCTTGACGGCTTGTCTACCGAGAACGCCGTCCGCCACAAGCGCCCAAGTTTGATCAGGACCCTAAGCATTTTTGACAAATTGTTCATAGAGTCAGAGGAGCAGGGCGTCACTTTTAAAAATTTTATCGCTTGCTTCCTTTGCGCGGATGTCATATCGAAGACGGCTCCGCAATTCGCGAACATTAACGACCCTTTTAGGTTTGGTTTAAACAGGTGGCCGACTAAAGAAGAGGAATTGCTGCAGTATTACATTCCAATCATGTCGGCGGTCTCATTCGATTCGATTGCAGCTCCTGGTATGGATGAGGAGACTTTCTTTGTGGGCTTCATCAGCGTTTGGCTTAGCTGGTTCGTCATTCCCATGCATCTCCGTTTCATGAGAGCCTTGGTTATTTACCCTGCTCATCGCATTGCTGAGGGAACACGACTAGCTGTGGGCATTCCAGCGCTAGCGCATCTTTATCATGGGTTAGGCGCCTCGGCTAATACCTCAACTCCGGGTGTGGATGTGGTAAATTTCTCTCTTCATTACTTAACGTCCTGGATCGAGATGCACGTATTGGGGGCCTTTGCTGAGCACCAAAGACCCAAGTTTTATGACGCCTACACTTTTCCGTGACTCATGCGGCTGGTAGACACTTCTGCTCCTGATCCGACTCAGTCTGGGGCTATTCGCGTGCTGATCGCTCCCTATGCCAATACCAGCGGGATGGTATTCAATGACTGAGTTCTCTCTGGTCCCTCAGGACCGATTCAACAGCTCTGCGACTTGTCGAAAGAGGGGGTACCTTCTCTGAGGCCCAGGGAGGCCATGCACTTGTACACGATCAGACCAGGTTATCTGGTATTTCGTCAGAACAGTGCGGCCCTTTTTATGCGGTACAACCCATACCGCTTCGCCCGGCAACTTGGATATGATCGGGGCGTCCCCTTCAAGGCATTTACCGTGGCACCTAGCCCATCGCTTGAAGCTGTTCGTGATGCCGCTCATCACTTTGTGAGGCTGAACACCGGTTCTCGCTTCATGATTCCTGAAGCTGACCATATTCCTCGATGTGTAGGCTCTTTTACGGGCTGGTACCTTCATCGGGTCAGTCTATTTATCGCTGAGGAGAAGAGGGTGCTTCTTGGATACAGCGCTCCCATTCCGGTTCAAGCCAAGGGAGTTCCGCCGCAACCGCGTGCAATAGTTCGCCCTCCCTTGAGGGATACCAGCGTTGTGCTTATTCCGTGGATGGCGAAAGTGAATCTAACTCCCACAGCTGGTATGCCGCCGCGCACTAGAGCTCAGTCAAGGGGCAATAAAGTGCCAGTAGCAGTATCATCAGCTGCGGTGTCAGCAATGGCGGTATCGTCGTCGGTAGCACCGCCGAGTGAGGATGTTGAAGGCGATGTGGGCCAACATCGAACCAAAGCTTCGAGGGAAAAGAAGCGAGCCTCTTCTGGTATTAGTTCTGGGCCACAGAGGAGGAAGAAGACAGTCACCCGTCTACTCGATTTTTTAGTAGAATCCGAGCCTATTGTCCAAGACGAACCAATATCCATGATAGCGTCGGATGATGGTCTTCTTTTCCAGGTTCATCTGCCGAGGAAGCCGCACAATTGGCTGAGACTATAAGACGCTCACAGCTTGAGACTGAGAAGGTAAGGATCCCAAAGAGGCCTTATCCTGCCGTCATCTTCTACGAAGATCCTCCATCGATACGGCGGATATTCATAGGTCCTTTGGAAGAAGGAGGCGAGATAGCCCTCAAGCAACCTATCTCGGCCGATGCCGAAGACGCGCTTTCATTGTGGACTGGTGGTCATGAGTCTACCCTCGAGCCCGGTGAGCACGACTTCTTGAGAAGGAGCGCCGGCTTGAAAAAGCCATACTAGAGGCTCCTTTGGGCATCGGTATGTTTGTATATCTCTTTATAGTATTTTGTATTGCACGTATGTACATATATATATATATATATATATATCTTTATCCTCGTATAAACTTTGCAGGGACTTCGGCGATGGCGGAGGGTCTGAATTCGAGTCACGCTCTGACTATAGACTCCGCTAATATTCCCGATGAAGCACTAATCAGAGTGGAGGGGGTCGATGCAACCGTTGCTCTTGCAATGGAGCTTCCTTTGGTGACTCCCGCTCCCCAAGCGCTTATTCCCTCGGAAGAGGCATCTTCGTCGGCCGCCGCTCCAATGGATCTTTCTGGGGGTGACTCGGAGACTAGAGTACAGGTAGTCGAGGATACTGTCCTTTCGTTGGAGCCTGTAGGGGCAGCCGCTGCTCCTCGCTCAGAAGCCGCTACACTAATCCGCGCCCCCGATGATGTGCCTGAGGTCACAGAGGAGGCCGCTGAAGCTGCTATCCCTCCGACTCAGAATGGGAGAAGGGTCGAAGGTAGCCTTTGTTAGTTATATGTATGACCTAGAGGCCATTACTATACATAGGATGTATATTGTAGTGGATGCTTGGACATATATAGGGAGGACTTTCTTGCTCGACATGATAGTATGCTATCTGGTTGCTCTTTACCTTAACGTGTACACTGATTGTCTCTCTGTTACATGTTGGTAAAGCCCCTCGGATGTGTACTTCACTACCTGGACTATGATGCGGATCATACTAGTGAGGACATGGTAGTCCATAAGTACATCCTTCAAGGTCCCTAGTCGTGGGTATATCGAGACGGGGCATCGATATACCAGAGTAGACTAGCGTATACCTTCTCGACCCATACAGATGGGCGATGGATGATCCCATATCCATTGGTGTTTGACATCAGAGATGATATACGGGTGCTCAGTGGAGACTGAGTACACTGGACGGACTCGCCGAGAACTCCCAGATGGTATTATACCATACGTCAAATGGCAGTTCTCAGGTGACACTGGTACAGGTTAGTCTGTAGACCCGAGATCGTCATAGAGTCTTGTGTGATTCCCACTGTGCTTTGATTTCCACCTTACCACGTCCAAGAGGGCATGCAAAACGGTGGTTTTTGGGTACAGTCCCGAATCACATGGAGGCAATGAGCGATAGGAGGGGATTCGTCTCTCCCGGTATAGGGAGTTGATGTTGCGCTGTGTTCGATTGGCTATAACCGAAAATCCCTGGCCAGGGTTGCTGAGATTTACTGGTAAGTGTTACCAGTAGTTTCTCGAATGGTTATAGACCTCATATCGACACGACTTATCGAGCTATTGGGGTCTGATGTTTACCACCCCTAGGCAAGATATGCGACATATCAGACGACGAGACCGGACTGTACGGTAAGTGTTACTGCTTGGATTCACAGGAGTGTGAGCGGGCTTGCTCGTCGATCTTCCGATCGCTCAATACCTGGGTGGCCGTTACGTTTGGCAGACCGCTTGCGGCTTGTGGGTGTTTGATATGATCATCACCTGCTGCCGGCGTATTGACGGGTCTTTAAAGTCCTACACAGAGGTTTCCTGGCTCAAGCGAAACGAAATAGGAGCGCATATGAGATATGTGCAGGACCAAGAATAATACCAGTATGTGATACTGTATTCTATTCTCGCGATAGGTATCATGGGACGGTTATATGTGATATAGCCGGGTTACCGAATCAAATGTTGATTCGATACATTGATACACATGATATTAGTCGGTTATATGCAGTATGACCGGATCATTAAATCAGGTGTTGATTTAATGATTTAATGTATAATTATATATTTGATATATTACTTTGCATTAACTAGTATTGGTTCACTCAAGATTGATTTTCTCACTTGAAATGTACAAGTTATATATGTGATATATTTTTTGTGCACTTGTTTGTATCATGTTAGACGATACATGCAAACTTGGGTTTGTGTTTACTTTAAACCATGTTTAAGTGAATGGTTAGGGTTTTATTATCTTCTCTTGATCATTTATTTATTTATTCATTTTGGCAAGAAAAGAAATGGTTGCTTCTTTTGGATTTACTTTGAAGCTTCATGAAGCTTTGAAAAGTTCAACCATTTTTGTTTCTTTTGCCTAACCTAACCATTCACCTAACCCTAGTTTATTCTCTACACTTAACCATGGTTGCATTATGATAACCATCACTTGATTTTGTTTTAATTATTATTCTTTTTCATTCTTCTTCTTCAAGATAAAGAAAGAAAAGCTTTCTACAAAATTTTAAGTGATGAATCCAAGTGAGAAATCCAAATCCAAAGTGAACCCACTTCCTATTTCTTCATCCTCTACCACTTGCCATGTAGTATAGGGTGTTTTCTTCACAAGTTTCATGACTTGGTGAAGGTGGAGCTTGATCTTGAGTTGCCTCGACGTAGATCATCTTCGGCATCGAAGTCGACGACCTAGCCCGATCATTTCTTCGACGAAACCATCGCTAGAGTCCGGGATCCGATGATCGCAGCGGAGGAACATCATCATGGAGCTAAGGAAGTGGAGGACCAGATCTACAAAGGTTGTACTTTCCGTTCACTTAGTGTAAAGTTGTTTACCCTCATTTGTTTTCGCCTAATCTCTAGTTAACGATCTAGTTTAGGGTTTCTCGGCACCGTAAAATTTGAATTGGCCATGTTTGATCTATTGTGAAGCCTCATGGGTCTGCCTAGGAACCCTACAGTGGTATCAGAGCCTAGCTAGAGCCTTAGGCGATGCGTAGACGATGTTAGAAACCTGATCGAACCCCGAAACTCTAATTCTAAGCCTTCTCTGTACATTTTTCAAAACTTTGCATTTTTCCAAATAAAAAATATGCAGAAAAATAAGCAGGGTTTTATATGAATTATTGTGCAAAACGGGGTCCTGACTCCATCAAACTGCCGCGGAACCGCGGCCTTACCCCACGTGGCGTGGCGGTTCCGCGGCCAAACTATTGCTTTATTGACCAAACTTTGCACAGTAATGTTTGTATTTGACTCCTGTGTTTTCTGGGTAATTTTAATCTTTACTCAAGAGTTGAGTATTTTGGGTTGTATTGGGAGTTCATAGATTCGATCGGATTGTCAAACTTTGTCTATGTGTTTTTCCGGGTAATTTGAGAATATGTTAAAAAGTTCGACCGGATATAAATACCCACTTTTTTCCCTGCCGGGAAATTTCCAAGTGTTGGATTTTTCCGTAGTTTAAAGACGTTCGAAGTAGTACAAGTAACGCGATGGACCCTCTAGAAGACAACAAACCTTAACTCGATTATGTGACCGTCTTGAACTTCCTTTTGAACCTTAGGTTTGGGGCAGTACGGCGTGCCACATGTGAGGCGTTGGCTTGACCCTTCTACGGCTGGACCATTGGTACTGAGGCATGAAGTGAATGTTTTTAAACTTATTTCATGTGTTGAGCTGTTTCGGAAAAACTTGGGTGTTTGAATGTTCGATCGGAAAGTTTAACATTTTCTATTTATCTGGAATGGGATACAATACTTGGAATCCACAAGTAGTTATGAGATAACTGATTTGGATGTTATAAACATAGCACTTTAGTCTTACTTGATCGGTTGCCACGGAATTTTGATGTGATCAAAAGTCCGTCGCAATCATGTAGCGTACGCGGATACTCGCCGGATAAACTTAATAGACAGCTACACCCCATAGCCCCGACCAAATAACTGTAGGAGAACCCCATCGCCGAAAGCATCCGTTCGGGTGCTCGCGGCAGCGGTGTTCCGCCTTGGTGCACTTCGTCGAAGATATCGGGGGTGCGGCTGCCTACTAAAGTTTGCGACGAGCATTCGATCAGGATGCCGGGAATCTTGTTGAATTGCCCGACTTGATATTGAAAAGTGTTTTCGATATGAGACTAAAATGCGGGGTTTATAATTGTTAGGCATGCGATGTCTAAGGAATTCAGATGGTTAGGCATGTGATGTCTAAGTAGGTTGCGGATTCCAACTGTTGTAGTTTTACACTTTCTTTTCTGTGACCGTAAGTGTAATATGTGATGTCGCCGGTTTCGTTGCTATATGTCAACGACAATTGGGATACGCATGTTTACTTACGTTGATGACATGTGATGTTATGTGTTGCTGGATATGTTATATTGGATCGTCGTGTTTGAATAGCCGGGGGGTTTTATGTGAGATGAGTGTTTTTCATTTTCATTCATGTAAAAACTTGTATGTAATATTCTTTTATTGGGGCACTTCTAGGTTGCGGAAGATGTCACCTTTTGTATATTATTTACTTTTCCGCACTAGGATAGACCCAAGGAGGAGGGCACAAGTAACCGGGTTCTGGAGTCCAGTGGGAGACCAACTCGAGGAGTCGAGTCCGGGTCTCCTAACTCTAGAATTGGTAGGGTTGCTTGCCGCTCTCGTAGGGGTCTAGGGGTGTGGGTTTGGCTATTCATCGCGGCCGTGGAATCCGTGTTTTATACTGGTTCGTATTGAAAACACGGACGTCCTAGTATATCCAATATTTCATATGATTTCTTCTGCTGCGATATCTGTGATGTGATCATTTGATATGCTGTGATGGATACTGTATATAGTATATATGATATATTATATAGACGTTACTTATATTTTACACCCGCGCTAGCCCTGTCCCGCTTTGTCGTTAGTTACCTAACCTAACGGTCCACGAGGGGACATCGAGGCGAATGCGGATGGCATAAGTGTACTGTAAGTCGATGTGCAACACCCCACGACTTGCGGGGAGGCGGAAATATGAAAAACGATCTTGTTCTTTGCTTAAACATCGACTAACCGCCTGAATCGAAACTAAACGATAACTAACAACAATCATAGAAGTTCTAAACTACTATGTGAAGTGATTATACCTCAAGAACCATGTCCTTCGGGTCTTCATCGTTGTCCTCCACTCCTCGTAGGCTCCTTGGAACATCGGCACCTCAACGACCTCCTCGAATGAAAGACGATCCACCTGAAAGTTCCTACGCCAAGCTTAATCTCAAACTTGAGATAACTAGTTTGCTCAAATCGCTAATCTAAGCTAACTAGGTGATATAGAGTGAGGTTATGGATGTATTAGTCTAGCTAACCCTTGTACTCAACACATGAGAGGGGAGGATTAGGCTTTTGAAGAGAGAGAGCTTGAGGAGAGAGAAGATGAACATGATAATGAAATGAGAAAATGAGCTATCATAATATATATCAAGCATTATTGTTTTTCAAGAAAAGAAAAGAAAATGATTTACAACCATGCTTGACAAATATCTTATGGTGATTCATCTCCATGAGTCATTAAGCAATTATGAAGCATTAATGACATGGATGAATCATCCATATGACTCACTAATCTCATTCAATGTATATGCCACATAAACCTCCTTAGTCACCATCTTCTAGAAGCTTCTCGCGCAATTACGAGAACGCCCCTCCTATCCGTGGAAACACGGAAAAACTTTAGACTGTATAAATCCAATAACCGGATACTAATAACTGGCTTAAACCAAAGCCGACTAGTAAAAACTGTCCGGATATCGTACGTGCGTAAACACACGTATGCGTCCGAACCCTTGTCGTAAAATCATACGACCTCTATCTCGTTTCGCCTGGAGTAGGGAAACTCTCTGTGTGGGACTCTAGAGACTCGACTACTACGCTGGCAGTGGGTTTAACCACAGACCGCAAGCGGCACTAGCTGTACGTAACGGTCCCTAGGTAGATGTCGATAAGAAGGCCGATGAGGAAAATCATCCGAACTCCCACTGAGCCTGATGTGACAATCTCCGTACAGTCCGGTCTGTTCGTCTAAGACTATCGCATATCAAGCCTAGGGGGCGGCAAGCGTCAGTCCCCTAATAGCTGTATAAGTCATGTCGGAGCGAGGTCCATTACACCCTGAGAAGCTACTGGAACCTACCAGTATATCTCGCTTGCCCTGGCCAAGGACTTTGCGTAATGGCTCTCTGACACAGCGCGATATCATCTCCCAATACCGGGAGAGACGAATCCTATCTAACCGCCACTGCCTCCAAGTGCTCGGGACTGCACCCAACTGCTACCTGTTTGCACGACTCATTTGAGCCGTGGTAGGGTAGCAATCTAAGAACAGTGGGACACACTTGAGGCGAAGCAGCAGTGTCAAGTCTGCGGACTATGCTGTACTCATGTCACCTGGGAACTGTTAACTGACGATGGGTATAATACCAACCAATCAGTTCCCCGGCGAGTCCTGTTCGGTGTACCCGTAACCTAACGAGCACCTGTATACTATCTCCAGTACTATGTACTGATGGCTATGGGACAGACCATCTCCCCAACTGGGATGAGAAGCGTACACACCAGTCTACTCTGGAATATTGATGCCCTGTCTCGATAATCCTACGACTAGGGACATGTATAGGATGTTGCTTATAGACTACCCAGCCCCCACTAGTGTGACTGCCATCACGACGCTGGTAATCAAGCAAAGATCCTATGGGCTCTACTAATATGTATAAGTGATACATTACAAGAAACATATGCACATATTAAAGTAGACACAAACCAAGTAGCATACTACCATTTTTAGCAAGACTGTATATATAACTGTGAATATCCCAAGCTTCCATTAAGTAATATACAATCTAGTATGATAGAATAATGGCCCCTAGGGCATATACACTAACATGTACGTCGTATTTATCTGTGATGTTTAGGTGATTAAATGATGGGACTTCATTAATATGATTAATGAAAAAAAAAGAAACCTAAAAGATGTTATGGAATCGAATTTCAAAAATAAAACAGGTAGCTACACTTCTTGCTTTGCACAGCGGTATATATGATATATCCTGCACCTTATTCGATGAGGAAAGGGCCGACGATCCCTTCACCGGGAGTGACCCCTTTAGCAATAACTGGCAGATGCTACAACCCTCGGTTTGTCTTTTGATTGCTTCTATAGTTTCTGCTTTGCACAGCGATATATATGATATATCCCGCACCTCATTCGACGAGGAAAGGGCCGACGATCCCTTCACCGGGAGTGACCCCTTTAGCAAAACTAGAAAAGCCTCAAAAACACTCCATTTTAAAATCATTTGATTCTACAACGATATCAAGTTCATTACGCATTAGGTTTTCAGAAAAACCTGTCGTAGCCCTCCGTCATTTCAGATAAGTCCTACTTAGTATTCGTGCTACGTTTGTTGGCCTGCGTCAAGGCGTAGTGTGCGGTAGCTAACTAGTACTTATCTGCTTATGCATATGATGCAGATTGGATTAGGGTAGTCGTGCGACTTTGTTGGCCTGCGTCAAGGGTCGTGCGGGTGGGTTTAATTCAATCAAGAAATGACGGGTTGAACTTGACTAGCGCACTATGGTTTGTTGGCCTGCGTCAAGGTCATAGGACGCTAGGGGCAAAATATTATCGGGAATTTCAAGTGTTGAAATTTGCAATGAGATTGCATACCCTCTATGAGATAGTTGGATCCCGATACCCGCTGCGAGTAATTGTTACTCCTGGGAGAGTTTTACACATTACAATTAGCCGATCAAGTAGGTGTCTAGAAAGGTGTTAACGAGGTTACGCCTCTGGGAAAACGAGGTTTACTATAATTAGGTTCGTGCGAAAGCACGGGGGACCTCCCTCAAAGTACCGACACTGGCCTGGCTGAAAGATTGGCGAACTTGTAGCGTGTAATTAATCCCGGCTAGTCTTTCCTTTTAGGGTTTGAAGGAAGATTTGATAAAAACAGTGGGAGCCATCCTGATTAGATAAAATAATAACCAATCTGATCTTGCATGAGCATACGCTGAGTGTTTTCTTCTCTCTCTCTCCAGGTAGCAACTATATCACGCCTTAATCAAGATAATAATACGGATATTTGACCGAACCCGCTTGTTATACTGAGCTGGGGAACGTTGGTCCCGCTCCAACTTATAATTGTTATAAGACCGAGCAGGAAATAGAAGAATGCCAGATTTCCCATGCCGCCCAAACGAAGAAAGTGCATATGATGCATCTCCTTCGGGTGTGTTCATTATAAAGAATTATTTCTCAGTATCCTCTACGTCCTGGGTATTTGATACCGGACCAGGATCCCGCATATGTAATTTGTTACATGGGCTACAGATAGGTAGAGAACTGAGAACGGGTGATAAGTTTCACGAGGCAGAAAACGGTGCAAGTGTTGCAGCCAAGTCTGTTGGTCACTGTCACCCTGTATTCCAAATACATTGATTCTGAACGAATGTTATTAGATACCGAACTTGATATACAAAATCATATCAGTCTCTTTGTTAGTAAAGAAATGATAAAATTTTGTATTGATGGATAATGTTTTGAACATTTCCTATATTAAAAGTTGATCGGTTCAGGCACGTTATCTAAAAACATTGACGTTCTAAATCAAACTACGGTTCCTAGTATACAGAACACACACAAGGGGAAGAGTTCAGAAATGAACGGATCCTTCTTGAGGTATTGTAGACTAGGTCATATCAATGCGACCCGACTAGCTAAGTTACATATATATGCATATTTAAACTAGTTTGAATTTACATATTGTGAAACTTGCCAGTCATGTCACAGAGATAAGATGACCATAGCTCTGTTTATTGAAAACAGAGAAAGAGTTAGTGAACTCTTAGGATGATACATGTTGATGTATGTAGGTCCCCTGTCTACACATGCCAAGACCGGTTCTTTGTATTTCATTACATTCTCTGATAATCTCTCAAGATTCAGACATATGTTCCTGTTGAAACATAAGTCCAAACCTTTTGAGATATTCACAAAATATATAAGTTAGAAGTACAGAACCAAAACGGGTATAAGTATTATGTCCTATGATAAGATCAGGGAGGAGAATACTTAAGCACGGAAATCCTGGACTATTCTAAAGGAGAATGAGATTCTCTCTCAGCATTACTCCTCCGTATACACCATAGCACGATGGTATATCGGGGCGGAGCAATAGCACCCTATGTGATATGGTGTGCTCTATGATGAGTACTGCTGAGTTTCCTATTTCCTTTTGGGAGTTATGCACTTGAGAAGCTGCATACCTATTGAATAGGGTTCAAATCAAATCTGTTGCCTACCACTTCATATGTGATATGGAAAGGGAAGAGCCCATATCTTAAGTTTGTTAAGATTTGGGGTTGTCCGGCCTATGTCTAAAAGCAAAATCCGGACAAGCTCGAGACAAGATCTGTTATGTAGAACTGGAAATGTTCCAGCTATAAAAACTGCAGCTGATGATTTGGTAGAACCAAAGGATTCAATTGTTTCCAACGAACCTCAGCCTCTCCGCCGATCTAGTAGGGTTCCTTACTCACCTGAGAGATACTTCTGTTTCTCTATGACAGTGGGAGCGAGGAATGCATCATGAGATGATGACCCAACTAGTTTCGAGCTGGCCATCAGGAGTGGGACTCTGTAAGAATGGCTGGATGCTAAGCGATCTGAGATGGAATCCTTATACACCAACAAAGTATGGACTTTGGTTGCTATATCTGAAGGGTTAAATCCCCATCAGGAACAAGTATATCTTGAGAAGATTACTAGGTGTAGATGGAAAAGTTGAGACTTTCAAAGCTAGACTTGTTAAAGGTTTTCGTCATCGACCTGGCGTGGATAATGATGAAACATTTTCTAAGGAGCTATGCTTAAGTCCATCCAGATCATACTTGCCACGGCTACATACCATGACTACGATATCTGGCGGTTGGGTGTCATGACTGCTTTTCTAGTTGATGTTTCAGAAAAGAGAGTCTGTAAGTACACAGTCAGAGGGCTTCGTAGACAGTGGGAGCAGCGAAAACGTGTGCAAGATGTTTTATGTGATAAAGCAGGCATCGCGGAGTTGGAACATCTGTTTTGATGTATTAGTCAAAGAGTTTGACATCATCAAAATGGTAGATGAACCTTGTATAAACAAAAAGGTAGTAGGGAGTATGGTGACGATCCTCGTAGAGTACGTGGATGACATACTCTTGATAGGGAAGGAGTTTCCTATGCTACGCTCGATCAATCTCCGCTTATCACAATGATTCTCCACCTAGGATCAAAGTGATACCTACTAAATCCTGGGTTTTGGATCTATGAGATAGATCTAATTGGATGCTAGGATACTCACTAGTTGTAGTGAGATGGTATCAGTTGATCCTGGGGAGAATCACTGGAAAGGTTCCAGAGTGATAAGGACGACTGAAAGTCAGTCACAGGCATTGTCTTTACCCTCAGTAAAGGGACGGTATGTTGGAAGAGTTCCAAGCTAGATACCGTGGCAAACTAGATGATAAAGGCTGGATACATCGCTACTTAAGATGCTACCAAAGAGGCAGTCTGGTTGTATATTTGTTCATGAGATGAACTTCGTTCCTCCCATTGTGTGACAATGGAGTTGTGGCTTAAGCCTAGGAACGCTCGTCCCATCAGTGATCCTGACATATTCTGAGGCAGTGTCACCTGATCATGGAGATGGTTGATCTCCAAGGGATCAAGGTCAGGAGAATAAACTCAGAGGACAACACGGCGGATCCACTCACAAAAGCTTTTTCCCAGAGAGAGACTTATATGGGATGGTTGAGTATTAGATACTGCAACCACTGCTACAGATGGCCCTAGTGCAAGTGGGAGATTGTTAGTTATATGTATGCCCTAGAGGCCATTAATATACATAGGATGTATATTGTAGTGGATGCTTGGACATATATAGGGAGGACTTTCTTGCTCGACATGATAGTATGCTATCTGGTTGCTCTTTACCTTAACGTGTACACTGATTGTCTCTCTGTTACATGTTGGTAAAGCCCCTAGGATGTGTACTTGACTACCTGGACTATGATACGGATCATACTAGTGGGGACATGGTAGTCCATAAGTACATCCTTCAAGGTCCCTAGTCGTGGGTATATCGAGATGGGGCATCGATATACCAGAGTAGACTAGCGTATACCTTCTCGACCCATACAGATGGGCGATGGATGATCCCATATCCATTGGTGTTTGACATCAGAGATGATAAACGGGTGCTCAGTGGAGACTGGGTACACTGGACGGACTCGCCGAGAACTCCCAGATGGTATTATACCTTACGTCAGATGGCGGTTCTCAGGTGACACCGGTACAGGTTAGTCTGTAGACCCGAGATCGTCATAGAGTCTTGTGTGATTCCCACTGTGCTTTGATTTCCACCTTACCATTTCCAAGAGGGCGTGCAAAACGGTGATTTTTGGGTACAGTCCCGAATCACATGGAGGCAATGAGCGATAGGAGGGGATTCGTCTCTCCCGGTATAGGGAGTTGATGTTGCGCTGTGTTCGATTGGCTATAACCGGAAATCCCTGGCCAGGGTTGCTGAGATTTACTGGTAAGTGTTACCAGTAGTTTCTCGAATGGTTATAGACCTCATATCGACACGACTTATCGAGCTATTGGGGTCTGACGTTTACCACCCCTAGGCAAGATATGCGACATATCAGACGACGAGACCGGACTGTACGGTAAGTGTTACTGGTTGGATTCACAGGAGTGTGAGCGGGCTTGCTCATCGATCTTCCGATCGCTCAATACCTGGGTGGCCGTTACGTTTGGCAGACCACTTGCGGCTTGTGGGTGTTTAATATGATCATCACCTGCTGCCGGCGTATTGACGAGTCTTTAAAGTCCTACACAGAGGTTTCCTGGCTCAAGCGAAACGAAATAGGAGCGCATATGAGATATGTGCGGGGCCGAGAATAATACCAATATGTGATACTGTATTCTATTCTCGCGATATGTATCATGGGACGGTTATATGTGATATAGCCGGGTTACCGAATCAAATGTTGATTCGATACATTGATACACATGATATTAGTCGGTTATATGCAGTATGACCGGATCATTAAATCAGGTGTTGATTTAATGATTTAATGTATAATTATATATTTGATATATTACTTTGCATTAACTAGTATTGGTTCACTCAAGATTGATTTTCTCACTTGAAATGTACAAGTTATATATGTGATATATTTTTTGTGCACTTGTTTGTATCATGTTAGACGATACATGCAAACTTGGGTTTGTGTTTACTTTAAACCATGTTTAAGTGAATGGTTAGGGTTTTATTATCTTCTCTTGATCATTTATTTATTTATTCATTTTGGCAAGAAAAGAAATGGTTGCTTCTTTTGGATTTACTTTGAAGCTTCATGAAGCTTTGAAAAGTTCAACCATTTTTGTTTCTTTTGCCTAACCTAACCATTCACCTAACCCTAGTTTATTCTCTATACTTAACCATGGTTGCATTATGATAACCATCACTTGATTTTGTTTTAATTATTATTCTTTTTCATTCTTCTTCTTCAAGATAAAGAAAGAAAAGCTTTCTACAAAATTTCAAGTGATGAATCCAAGTGAGAAATCCAAATCCAGAGTGAACCCACTTCCTATTTCTTCATCCTCTACCACTTGCCATGTAGTATAGGGTGTTTTCTTCATAAGTTTCATGACTTGGTGAAGGTGGAGCTTGATCTTGAGTTGCCTCGACGTAGATCATCTTCGGCATCGAAGTCGACGACCTAGCCCGATCATTTCTTCGACGAAACCATCGCTAGAGTCCGGGATCCGATGATCGCAGCGGAGGAACATCATCATGGAGCTAAGGAAGTGGAGGACCGGATCTACAAAGGTTGTACTTTCAGTTCACTTAGTGTAAAGTTGTTTACCCGCATTTGTTTTCGCCTAATCTCTAGTTAACGATCTAGTTTAGGGTTTCTCGGCACCGTAAAATTTGAATTGGCCATGTTTGATCTGTTGTGAAGCCTCATGGGTGTGCCTAGGAACCCTACAGCCTTCTATATTTTAAATTAGTAATCTTTCCATTATCTGAACCCTTCTGTCTTTTCAGAATTGCGTGGATTGGCGGCACCTATTGCTGATCTCCATGCAGTCTTTTCAGCGCCTATTGGAGATGGCTGCACCGCAAGCGATATCTCCTCAGTGCATCGTCCTCTCGTCTGGGCAAGCTTAGTGTTGTTTACCCTCTTTTCATAGCATTATTACTGTTTCATAAAATGACATTGATGTCTTTTACAGTTCTGGAGGCCGATGACGAGGTTGAGATTCTTGAAGGGCCTGGGGAGCCTTCAGATCTCTCTTGCATGACTGTGGGTAAGTACAGTCCCAACGTCGTTCCATTTATTCTTTTGCTTATACATTCAGCTGACTGTTTATAAATATGAATAGCTCTGCCGGTTCTTACCGCGCTGGAGTCATGCATTGCCATGCAACCCGGCCCCTATGCCTTGCGAGCCTCGGAACGGATGGCAAAGCTAAGCCTCGCCTCTCTGTCATCCCTAATCGAGGACCTTCACGCCGGCAGTCTGATCACGGCCGAAGCGTTTGCCGCTGAAGCTAACGGCTCCCTTCCCTTTCTTGCTACCTACCATAGTGAAATATTGGTGCAAGTCTGGGTTGAGTTTTGTCTGCAGGTGGAGGCTTGCTTGCATGTCCTCGAATGTACACGCCTTCCTTCGGAGGTTGTGGCCGCGAAGGCGAGTTTACAGGGGCTGATTAAACGGTGTGCTGCGAACATGATATCGTGTGAGAAAAGGCTCGGTCACAAATTTTCAGAGAGGGAACTGGCTTCTAAAGTGCTGAGGGAGCTTCAAGCCAATCTTACGGCCAAGGCCACTAAAGCATACGAACTTTGGCGAGTGCTCCAAGAAGCCATCAAGGAGGTGGTAGCCATTGATAAGGCGTGTTCACTCGTGAAATGGTTGAGGCCCATAAGGTCACTGGAAAAGAGCTTGAAGGTCGGCTTGCCTCATACCAGGCCCAACAGGCTCAAGCGGAGGTCCGTCTCTTGATGATACTGAATCACGAAGGCGAGGCCCAGCGAAAGAAGGACGAACTGGCCAATCTATTAAATCGCCCGCCGACTTGAAGAATTGTATATACACATTTTTTGTTCTTCTTTTGTACATACTCCTGAATAAGAGTATATTTTTTTGTTCTTTCATGAATTGTACTTTGTATTCATTTTGATTCATGAATAAAAGATATATTTTCTTCATGATGGTGTGTCCCTTTTAGAAAGTGTATTCTGCAGATAGTCTATCTCGATTTCTTTGCAGGACAATGATGGCTTAGGATTCAGGGTTAAGACTTTTCAACTTTATGAGCCGTGAGGGTCTCATAAAGAATTTTCTCCTTACCGGTCGAGAGGATCCCGTAGGTGTAATTTCTCCTTAAAAATCGTAAGGATTCCTAAGTGTGTTTTCCCTTGCAAGTCGTAAGGATCTCACAAGAGAGTTTGCTCCCTTACGAGTCGTGAGGACCCGTAAGTGATGGGTGAGGTAACCATTATCCAACTTTGCGGAGTCAGGAGTTGCTCTAGATGCTTCCCACGGGGACATAGCCATGTTCTGCGAGGACCAGGCTCCGCTCTGGACGTTTCCCACGGGGTCAGTATTGACATAGGCCGCGTTCCACGTAACCAGGAATTTGCTTTGGATGCTTCCCATGGGGTCATTGCCATGTTCTGCGAGGACCAGGCTCTGCTCTGCATGCTTTCCACGGGTTCGTTGCCGTGTTCTGCGAGGACTAGGATCCGCTCTGGACGTTTCCCACGGGGTCAGGATTAACTTAGGACGCGTTCCACGTAACCAGGAATTTTCTCTGGATGCTTCCCACGGGGTCATTGCCGTGTTCTGCGAGGACCAGGCTCCGCTCTGGATGCTTCCCACGGGTTCATTGCCGTATTCTGCGAGGACCAGGATCCGCTCTGGACATTTCCCACGGGGTAAGGATTGACTTAGGCCGCGTTCTACGTAACCAGGAATTTGCTCTGGATGCTTCCCACGGGGTCATTGTCATGTTCTGCGAGGACCAGGCTCCGCTCTGGATGCTTCCCACGGGTTCATTGCCGTGTTCTACGAGGACCAGGATCCGCTCTGGATGTTTCCCACGGGGTCAGGATTGACTTAGGCCGCATTCCACGTAACTAGGAATTTGCTCTGGATGCTTCCCACGGGGTCATTGCCGTGTTCTGTGAGGACCAGGCTCCGCTCTGGATGCTTTCCACAGGTTCATTGCCGTGTTCTACGAGGACCAGGATCCGCTCTGGACGTTTCCCATTGGGTCAGGATTGACATAAGCCGCGTTCCACGCGACCAGGAATTTGCTCTGGATGCTTCCCACGGGGTCATTGCCGTGTTCTATGAGGACCAGGCTCCACTCTGGATGCTTCCTACGGATTCATTGCCGTGTTCTGCGAGGACCAGGATCCGCTCTGGACATTTCCCACGGGGTCAGGATTGACTTAGGCCGCGTTCCACATAACCAGGAATTTGCTCTGGATGCTTCCCACGGGGTCATTGTCGTGTTCTGCGAGGACCAGGCTCTGCTCTGGATGCTTACCACGGGTTCATTGCCGTGTTCTGTGAGGACCAGGATCCGCTCTGGACGTTTCCCACGGGGTCAGGATTGACATAGGCCGCGTTCCACGTGACCAGGAATTTTTTGACCCTCGGTTGTTTGTGCATCGTCGAGTCATAGAACTGGGAATTTTTCCGCAGCTCCGATTTGTTGATGTCGTGTATGTTGAAATGAGACGGATGTTGAGATGATCTCCAGGCTTCTTTGTGAACCGTTCAGAGTTGGCTCTCTTTCGAATGAAGCCTAGTAGGAAGGTGTGATTCCTTCTTTGTTTGCGCCCCTGGATTGTATACAGGGATCGATGTGATCTCACCTGTAGGGCAAAAGGTTTCATTTTATAAATTTTCTTTCCGCGATGCTCTATCATTTTAGCTTTTATATCGCGAAGGTCGCGATTGCCCAATCGTTTCGGCTATTTTTCGCGGTGCCCGATCATTTCGACTATTTGTTTTATTTTTACTCACTGCTTTTTATTGCGAGTTGCCCAATCATTTCGGCTATTTCGCATGCATATATTTTTACTTGCTGATTTTGTTTGCAAGTTGCCCCATCATTTCGGCTATTTCATATGCATTTGTGGCTCGCTGATTTTTATCGCGAGTACGGGATTTAGGATCTGATACCGATTTAGGCATCAGCATCGCTACGACTGGAATATTGCCAAGAGCGAATCATCATTTGCCATGAAAGGACTTGGGATTTGATACCGATTTAGGCATCAGCATCGCTACAACTGGGATATTGCCAGGAGCGAATCATCATTTGCCTTTTTCGATGACGAATAAAGGTGGCTTAGTAAACAGGGTTAAGATCCTGTTGACTAAGGCTTTTGACTTCATGAGCCGTAAGGGTCTCATAAAGGTATTTCTCCCTACAAGTCATGAGGATCTCGTAGGTGTAATTTCTCCTTAGGAATCGTGAGGATTCCTAAGTGCATGATCTCTTGTAAGTCGTAAGGATTTTACAAGAGTATTTTCTCCTTATAAGTCGAGAGGGCTTACAAGGGGTGTTCACCGTGTAGACATATCCCTAGTCACGGATGGGACTTTGTTAGGGAAATATTTATTCGTGCCCGTAGATTGTATACAAGGATCGACATCGAGCCGCTTGTAGGGCAGTATTGGAGGTTGTGGTAGCCTCTTAAGAACAGGTTCAGATCCCTGTAACTTAAGACTTTTGAATCTTATGAGCCGTGAGGGTCTCATAAGAGGGTTCCCCTTACGAGTCGTAAGGATCTCGCAAGTGTAATTTCTCCTTAAGAATCGTGGGGATCCCTAAGTGTGTTGCTCCTTTGTAAGTCGTAAGGATCTCACGCGGGTGGTTTCTCCTCACAAGGTCGAGGGGACTTTGCAAGTGTCTTTTAACGAGGTTGTGCTCTTTCGGGTTTTCACAAAACTCGCCGGTAACCCTGCTGTTTTTACTCATGGAGCCCTTTCGGGTTTTCATCTGTGCCCCTTTTTGCTTATGGACATACCGTTTTCATTTTTTTCTCTTTTTATTTATTCTTTTTTTTGGTATCAGCTTTGGGATACTGCAATCCACCGTAGTTTATCGACGTCTCGGTCAACAGCTAGTTTTAGGACATAGTGGTCCATCGTTAGTTTAAGAACATTTCGGTCCGTTGTTAGTTTAAGGACGTTTTGGTCCGTTGTTAGTTTAAGGACGTTTCGGTCCGTCGCCGGTTACTACTTATAGAATTTGGGGCTTAGGAAGATAGCGAGCGGACATAGGCGTCGTCATCCATCGTTAACTTAGGCCGTGACCCGTCAAGTGTAGTACTTTTTCAGAAAGCGACCGTTTATTGGCCTGAAAGGTCTTTCACCATGCATGTCCATGAGCAGATAGGCTCCACCCTGGTAGACTTTGTCGATGATATACGGGACTTCATAGTTTGGCTCAAATTTCCCCCGTTTGGCATGATTGGGGATCATAGGTCTTTTGACCACTAGCACGAGTTCGCCTTGGCGGAATGTTCTCGGCCTGGTCAATTTTTCGTATGAGCGCATCATCTTTGCTTTATAAGCCTCCAGATTTTGTTGCGCTATGAGCCAAGTTTCATCAAGGGCATCGAGCTCTTCAAGCCGAAGGTGAGCATTCTCTTCGTCCGTTAGCTCGTAATGAACTGCCACTCGTAGAGAGGGTAGCTCTATCTCGAGGAGGAGTACCGCTTCTGTACCGAATACCAATGCGTACGGCGTCGTATTTGTGGCCATTTTGAACGTAGTTTAATATGCCCAGAGAGCTTCATGTAGTATCTCGTGCCAGTCCTTCTTATTTCGAGACACCGTCTTTTTCATGATCTTCGTCAAGGTCTTGTTAAAAGCCTTACTAGACCGTTAGCTCGGGGGTTATAGACCGAAGAGTATCTCCAGTCTATGTTATGCTGTTGTGCGAAGCGGCTGATCTTGTGGCTTCTGTAGACTGGCCCGTTGTCGGAGATAATTCGGCGCGGAGTGCCGAACCAATAAATGACGTGTGTCTTGAAGAAATAGAGAATATTCTCCGTCTTCACTTCCCTCAACGGTACTGCTTCTGCCCATTTGGAGAAGTAATCAGTTGTTGCCAAAATGAACCGATGTCCTCTGGACGATACTGGTTCGATGGGGCCGATTATGTCAGTTCCCCACATTTCGAACGGCCAGCTAGCCATCGTTGGATGTAGCGGATTCGGATGCTGGTGGATGAAGTCCCCGTGGATTTGGCACGAGTGACACTGCTTCGCGTATTCGAGGCAGTCTTGGATCATCGTGGGCTAATAATAACCTATCCTTTTGATCTTCAGTTTCATCTTCGGCCCGGCTTGATGAGAACCGCAGAGTCCGTCGTGGGTTTCTTGGACGACCCTCCTTGCCTTTTCAGGTCCCAGGCATCTTAGCCATAAAGAATCAAATGATCTCTTATATAGAGTATCATTGACGAATGCAAAAGAAAGAGCTCGTTTTATGAGCTGATGTCTTGATGACGCATCTTCAGGTGTTCGACGGGATTTGAATTAGTCTATAAAGACTTCTCTCCAATCTCTAACCTTTTCCTGGTCTTTTATTTGTAGGCCCGTTTGCTCGGTAGCTCCCTTTTCTTCGGACGACTCTGGAGATATTTCTGCCGGGGCAAGAATCCGACGGCTTTGCACAACGATCCTCACGTCATCGAGGTTTTCGTCGGCCAATTCTTTAGCGAGCTTGGCTAATGCATCCCGCCTTGCTATTTTCCGTACGCGGTATACTTTCCAGCATGTAGGAGGGAATTTGAGTCAGCAGTTGCTGCACTCTTTTGCTGTACTTCACCAGCTCTGGCTTGCATGTTTGATAGTCGCCGTTTACTTGGCTGACGACCAGCTGGGAGTCTCCGTATATGTGAAGGTTTTCAATTCCCATATCGACAGCGATATCAAGGCCTGCTATCAAAGCTTCATATTCGGCTTCATTGTTCGTTCTCGGCTCTGTTAAGGAGAAGGAAAAGCGCATTATTCCTCCTTGTGGAGTTACGAAGATGAGGCCTACCCCCGATTTGATTATAGGGGTGTTTTGTTTGCACTTCTTCATGGAAGACGTTCCATCAAAATAAAGTTCCCACCGAGTATCACCCCCGTCGATCATGTCAAACGCATGTTCGTCTGGCAGTTCGCAATTCAAAGGAGAATCGGCAGGTATCGGATGCTCAGCGAGGAAGTCGGCGATGGCCTGACCTTTCACTTCCTTGAGGGGACGATAAGTTATCGAGAACTCCATCAAGAGCAGGACCCATTTAGCGAGTCGTCCCGTTAATATGGCCTTCGACATCAAATATTTGAGGGGATCCACCTTCGATATGAGATGGACCTCATGTGCCAACGCGTAGTGTATGAGTTTCGTTATCACGAAGATCAATGCCAGGCAGTGTTTTTCGATGGGAGAGTAATTGCTTTCTGCTCCCAGTAGAACTCGACTCAAGTAGTAAAGGGCTCTCTCCTTCCCTTGGTCATTCTCTTATGCCCATAGTACGCCTAAAGAACCTTCGAGGGCTGTTGTGTACAGGACGAGAGGCTTTCCTTTAATGGGAGCGGTCAGTACTGGCGGATTCTGTAGGTATTACTTGATTTCGTCCAGTGCGCTTTGGCATTTGCGATCCCAAACGAAAGGAGTCCCTTTCTTCATTAAGTGACTATAAGGACGGCACTTGCCGGAGAGATTGGCTATAAATCGCCAGATATACGCGAGCTTCCCTTGGAGAGACCACAGTTGCTTGAGAGTCCTTGGCAGGGGCATTTCCATGATCGCCTTGATCTTTGACGGATCTATCTCGATGCCTCGGTGTCGAACAATGAATCCTAGGAATTTGCCTGAGGAAACTCCGAACGCACATTTGAGAGGGTTCATCTTCAAATTATATTGCCGAAGCCGTTGAAATACAATCATCAGATGCTCTAAATGTTCCTCGTATGATTTTCTTTTAACTACGAGATCGTCGATATATCATTCGACGATTTCATGTAAGAGGTCATCGAAGATCTTCGTCATGGCCCTCTGATAGGTGGCACGGGCATTCTTTAAACCGAAAGGCATCACCTTGTAGCAGAATATACCCAGAGGGGTCCGGAAAGCGGTGTGCTTCTGGTCTTCTGGACGCATCTTTATCTGATTATATCCTGATGATCCGTCCATGAAGGAGAAGACTTCGTGAGTGGACATGTTATCTATCATTAGTTCAGTGACTAGTACTGGGAAGTCGTTCTTCGGGCAGGCTTTATTGAGATCCCGAAAGTCCACACATATGCGCACCGTCCCATTTTTCTTCATTACCAGGATAATGTTGGCGATCCAGTTAGGATACTGATCTTCCTGGATGAAGCCGGAGTCGATTAGCTTCTTGACCTCGGCGTTGATGCTCATCTCAAGCTCGAGCCGCATTCTTCTCAGTGTTTGTTTGATTGGCTTGACGTCCGGAGAAATCGCCAATTTGTGGACGGCTATTTCTGGATCTAATCCTGGCATCTCGGAATAGTTCCATGCGAAACAGTCTTTATACTGCATGAGCACATCTTTGAGCATGGCCACCTTTTCTTCAGACAACAGCTCACTGACGAACGTCGGCCGTGGGTCGTTTGCTATTCCCAAGTCGATTTTTCTGAGTTTATCTGCAGTAGTATGTATTCCATCTTCCAGCTCTTTTGGCGCCGGTGGAAACTCTGAGATCACCTTGTCGTTATCGTTTTCGAAGCACCAAGGGAGGTCATCCATATTCTCAGGTTCTTCTTCTGACAGTGTTATCGCGTGACAGGTACGAGCTCACTTCTAAGACCGATATTGATCTGGTTCTACTCTCGCTGCATGCGCGGCTTTTGGTTCATGCTTCCGTGGCGGAGTTACCCTCCAGCTGCTGGATAAAGCGAACTTGTCGAGCTGATACTGGTCTTCTACCCAGTCCTTGAATGTGAAGCAGTCTTTGAGAGGATGTCCTATTGCCCGGTGATAGGGGCAATAGTCCGGGTGAGAGACTTCGCCTGCTTGCTCTGGGTGCTTGGACTCCGGGAGTGTCATCATCTGATGCTTTATGACATGATCGAATATCTTCCTTGTCTTGTCTTGGGGAAAAGAATACGCTCGACCCATCTTCTTTATAAGAGACAAATCCTGGCTGCTCGATCCCCGCTCGCGTGGTTTTTTAGACCTGCTTGGCTGCTGTCGAACGTTTTTTCCGTTCTTTGGTTTATTTTTGCTTCTGCGCCGGGTCTTTTGTATGACGGGTTGGGGACGAGGAGCATTGTCATTTTCTGCGGCCTGTCAAAGGAGGCGCTGCATCCTGGCTCTCTCGTAGATGGCCATTTCGCGGTTATGGTCATCTTGAACCTTTTGACCCGCTTCCCTTATCGGCTTGTCCATCTGTTCTTCAAACGACGGACTTGGCATTTTTATGGCAGGACTTTGTTCTAGTTCAGGGTCAGTGTCTTTCAACAGAACATCTTCTTCTTCATCGAAGTCATGTATGACGTAACTGCCATGGACTCGCTCCCGTTTCTTGGATTCCATTTTTCCGTTGGGCAACTTTCGCTGAGTTCCAGGAACGTTCCAGATCCTGTTGTAAAATTGAGCCTGTCGAGCAGTCTGTTTGAAGGGTACGCCTTGACGCCTCAACAGTCTTTTTAATCCACCTGTGTAGTATCTGGGCAAACAGATGGGCTAGAGCCTGTCATATGCAGCATCAGCGTCGTGCCACATTTCTTTCTCCGCTTTGGTTTCTCCGGACCGGTAAAATAGGATCGCCTTTTCGTCTCTTCGCCTGGGAGGGACATAGAATGTCTGCAATTCTTGCACACAATAAGTTTCCAGTGCATCGAGCTCTTTGTAATGCTCTTGTGGAACCATGGCGATCTGCAAACTCTGATCATTGTCAGCAAAGGCTTTTATTGATGGCCGAGCAGAGAACACGGTATTGACTTCATCTTCCGAGTCGCTGCCGAAGATCAACATAGGGGTGGGCAGTCCCAGCTTGTTGTATTGGGGCGGTCTTGAATAAACTATTTCTTCCTCCTCCTCGGTATCACTTCCGAAGACTGGAATAGTGGTGATAGCTTTGTTCTTCGGTCTGTGACATTTTTCTGTGTCATCAAAGTCTGGTAAGAAGTATTTTGCATCTTCGTACTTTCGGACTTCATTCAAGGAGAATGGATTTAATTCCCCTGTCACAGTATACTCAAGACCATCTTTAAAATACTTCATACACTGATGTTGTGTAGAAGGGATGATGTTGTACTCGTGCAACCAAGGCCGGCCGAGCAAAGCATTATAGCATGTCATAGCGTCAATGACGTGAAACTTGATGTCAGTGACTAGCAGCCCAAATGTAGCATTCTGAAATTTTAGAAATAAATAAAATTAATTAATTAAATAATAAAATAATAAATCAAAAAGTTATTTAAAAGAAAACAAGACAATTCCATAAATTCTATGTAAAACAAATTAAATAAAAACTTTAGTGTGCAACATAAATAAGCTATAAGGGTTTTAAAGTGAATTTCAGCTTCATTTTTATAAAAAAAAGGTGTTTTATAATATCATAAGTTGTGAAGGGTTGCTAGGTAAAGTTTAAGTTGCTTGTGCAAATGGAATTTGTTAAGGGTATAAATGAAAAAGGGGTAGAAAACCATTTAGTTCAGAATTTGCTAATTAAAATAAAAGAAAATTAAGAGATAAGGTAATGAGATCTCTTCCTTGCATGCACACACACACCAACACCTCCTCCTTGCATGAAGAGGGCACATCTAATTCATTGACACCTCCTACTACCACCTCCTTCTTCCCATCACCATATATAAACCTTGTTCAGATCAGTTGGTTAATTAAAAATTTGAAAAAAATTAAAAAAAGAAAAGTAAATCAAGAACAAACAAGAGGAAGGAGAAGAAAAGCTAATGTTTTAGGATTTCCTCACCATCAAGCTAGGACAAGGAGCTTGTACATCTTGGAGGGTGTTATTCCAACAAATTATTATAGGTAAAATTCTTGACCACAGTAGGAAATTGAATTCTGTAACTAGTTTAAATTAAAATGAACAAGTTCTATAATATCGTATTTTAGATACAACTAGGCTCTATTTGAATCTGCTTTAGTTTAGGTAAAAATAAACTTAACAAAACAGTGCAAAAATGATGTATGTTGAACCTAGAGCTAACCATAGGAACACAAAACCAGGGGATCGGAATTGGGCCGGCGACTCATATTGAAATTTCGGCGTCGCCGGATTTGTAGGAGGCTAGGTGGTTTTGGCTTGTTAGGTAGGTTTCTGTGTATAATTATGGCAATTTTGGTGTTATTTAAATAAGTTGTTTCAGCTGTATACAAAATCTGGAAGCTTATATCGGATAAGATATCTAAGAAACAAAAACACGATATAGTTAAAGCGTATCGCAATCTGTTTTCTGCCGCGATGCAGAAAAGGGTTAAAATCCAGTAAGGTTAAGTGTTAAATAGCTCGATATAGTCGTATACCATATAACTAGTACGTGGGAACGGGTGTTTTTCATTTCCGTCATGTCGGAATAGCCGTTTCCTTATATAAGTTAAATTGTGATGTTAGATTCAAATACGGGATTTTCGGAGGCAGCGAGGAAAGGAAAAGGATTGGCAATTCTTGAGTAGATACGACATTTTCCGGTGAGTAGACTAAATATCTACCGGGGAATTTTGTAAAGATGGCGTGTTACGCCCGTAGTTTTATTTAAATAAATGCTTTACTTTGGTATGCTAAATTAATAATATACACTCATAATTCACATATACTTTGCCTAGTTGTTAGGAAACTGCACAAGTATCGACGAGTTATGCCACGTGCACATCTTACATGCTACACACACCTCGTCGATATTACCGTGTCACTATTACACTTAGTAAAATTCTTGTTAAAAATGATTCATATCATATCTTAAACCCAATAACAGTAGTAAATTGCATCATTAACATCATGTTTATTATTTGAGTATTTTATTTTGATATAAGGGGTAATTGTATTATTGAGGATTTATGATTTTGAGTTTGGAATACTATTACATAAATCCAGTGATTTCATGATTGATATGTCACGTCCACCATGAGATGTTTTATGATTTGGTTTTATTCCGGACCGAGTGGGGGAGATATACGGTCATGGATTTTACATTATCCAGACAGAGTGGGAGAGATATACAGTTGGAAACATGGTGGACCCGGTCGAGACCGAGGGGCAGGATAGCCGCATTTGAGGCGGGTGAGCCTACCGAGGATACTCGATACCGGAGATATTTATGAAACACGGCGGATATCTAGATGATACCGACCGGTGTTTTGATTGCAGGGTCATTCGAGGAATGATGCCTGAGAGAAAGGGAAGTTTTGTGTCGATGATGGGCACGGAAAGATATCAATTATTGGAAATAAATGATGAGATTTCATTTTTGTTATGATATTTATAGTACAGATTCATGCTTTCCACATACCATCATATATTTTACTTGTTCACATTTTAGTTAATATGATCGTCATATTTACATCATTAGCCGTTATATGTTGGTTTATTCACTGAGTTGGCAACTCAGCCCCATTATGCCACAGTTCCTTGCAGGGGTAGAGGGGACAGTTAGAGGCCGGGCAGATCTACTTTTCACAGCTTATATCGCATCTTTTGATACATGGATTACATATGTAGTAACCTTCTCTTTTGGTATTGTATTTGTATCTAGAAAATCTCCATCAGACATGTATATAACTTAGAGTGAGAGATGATTATATTGTAAATCGAGTACAACACCCCACGACTAGCGGGGAGGCGGAAATATGAAAAACGATCTTGTTCATTGCTTAAACATCGACTAACCGCATGAATCGAAGCTAAACGATAACTAACATCAAACATAGAAGTTCTAAACTACTATATAAAGGGATTATACCTAAAGAACCGTGTCCTTCGTCTTTACGAACTCCACCTCCTCCTCGGCCTTCTCCAAGTAGTAGACGATCCACCACGAGAGCTTAACTCCAAGCTTTGCCTCTAAACTTGAGGCAACTAGGTATCTTTAAGTGCTAATCAAAGTACCTAGATGAAATAGAGTATGGTTATGGATTAAGTAGTCTAACTAATCCTTGTACTCAACACATGAGAGGGGAGGATTAGGGTTTGAAGAGAGAGAGCTTGAGGAGAGAGAAGATGAACATAATAATGAGAAGAGAAAATGAGTTATCATAATATATATCAAGCATTTTATTTTATCAAGAAAAGAAAAGAAAATGATTTACAACCATGCTTGATAAATATCTTGTGGTGATTCATCTCCATGAGTCATTAAGCAATTATGAAGCATTAATGACATGGATGAATCATCCATATGACTCACTAATCTCATTCAATGTATATGCCACCTAAACCTCCTTAGTCACCATCTTCTAGAAGCTTTTCGCGCAATTACGAGAACGCCCCTCCTATCCGTGAAAACACGGAAAAACTTTAGACTGTATAAATCCAATAACCGGATACTAGTAACTGGCTTAAACCAAAGCCGACTAGTAAAAACTGTCCAAAAGTCGTACGTGCATAAACACACGTATGCGTCCGAACCCTTGTCGTAAAACCATACGACCTCTATATCGTTTCGCCTGGAGTAGGGAAACTCTCTGCGTGGGACTCTAGAGACTCGACTACTACGCTGGCAGTGGGTTTAACCACAGACCGCAAGCGGCACTAGCTGTACGTAACGGTCCCCAGGTAGATGTCGATAAGAAGGCCGATGAGGAAACCCATCCGAACTCCTACTGAGTCTGATGTGACAATCTCCGTACAGTCCGGTCCGTTCGTCTAAGACTATCGCATATCGGGCCTAGGGGGCGGTAAGCGTCAGTCCCCTAATAGCGGTATAAGTCGTGTCGGAGCGAAGCCCATTACACCCTGAGAAACTACTGGAACCTACCAGCAAATCACGCTTGCCCTGGCCAGGGACTTTGCGTAATGGCTCTCTGACACAGCGCGATATCAACCCCCAATACCGGGAGAGACGAATCCTGTCTAACCGCCACTGCCTCCAAGTGCTCGGGACTGCACCCAACTGCTACCTGTTTGCACGACTCCTTTGAGCCGTGGTAGGGTAGCAATCTAAGAACAGTGGGACACACTCGAGGCGAAGCAGCAGTGTCAAGTCTGCGGACTATGCTGTACTCATGTCACCTGGGAACTGTTCACTGACGACTGGTATAAAACCATCCAACAGTTCCCTGTGAGTCCTGTCCGGTGTACCCGTAACCCAACGAGCACCTGCATACTATCTCTAGTACGACGTACTGACGGCTGTGGGACAGACTATCTCCCCAACTGGGATGAGAAGCGTACACACTAGTCTACTCCGGAGTATCGATGCCCTGTCTCGATAATCCAACGACTAGGGACCTGAATAAGGATGTGCTTGTAGACTACCCAGCCCCCACTAGTGTGACTGCCATTACAACGCTGGTAGTCAAGCAAGATCCTAAGAGCTCTATCAATACGTATACTCACATATTAAGATAGAAAAACCAAGTAGCATACTACCATGTTTAGCAAGACTGTTATATACATGTGAATATCCCAAGCTTTCATTAAGTAATATACAAACTAGTATGATACAATAATGGCCCCTAGGGCATATACACTAACAATCTCCCACTTGCACTAGGGCCATGTACTGGCATATCGAAGACCGATAATCTCGAGTAGCCTCTCGAACTGAATCTGAGGTAGGGCCTTTGTGAATGGATCAGCAATGTTCTCTTCAGAAGCAACTCTCCGAACCTCGATCTCCCGACGATCAATGATCTCCCTGATCAGGTGATACCGCCTCAAGATGTGTCTGGACTTCTGATGGGATCTTGGTTCCTTCGCTAAAGCTATAGCTCCGTTGTTGTCGAAATACAGAGGTATTGGATCAACAATGGTAGGAACCACCTGAAGTTCTGTTAGGAACTTCTTCATCCAGACTGCTTCTTTTGCGGCATCGCAAGCAGCTATATACTCCACTTCCATCGTCGAGTCAGCAACGGTGTCCTGCTTGGAGCTCTTCCAGCACACCGCCCCTCCATTGAGGGTAAAGACATAACCCGACATGGACTTGGAATCGTCCTTATCACTCTGGAAGCCGGAATCAGCAAAGGCCTCCAACCTGAGGTCTTTTCCGCCGTAAACCAAGAACATCTCCTTAGTCCTTCTCGGGTACTTGAGAATGTTCTTTACTGCTATCCAGTGCTTCTCCCCTGGGTCTGACTGATACCGGCTTACCACACTCAGTGCGTAAGGTACATCTGGTCTGGTGCACAACATCGCATACATTATAGAGCCTACCGCAGAAGCGTAGGGTATAATAGACATGCGTTCCCTTTCCAAATCAGCCTTGGGAGACATCTCTTTGGAGAGGGTGATTCCGTGACAAGCCGGTAGATTACCGCGCTTAGAATCTTCCATACTGAATCTTTTCAGTACAGTGTCGATATACCTGGACTGCGAAAGTCCCAACATCCTCTTGGATCTATCACGATAGATCCGGATCCCCAGAATGTAAGAGGCATCACCCAGGTCTTTCATGGAGAACCTGTGTGACAAGAATCCTATGACAGATTGTAGCATAGGAATGTCATTTCCTATCAATAGAATGTCATCCACGTACAAGACGAGGAATACGACACTTCTGGCTACAACTTTACTATATATGCACGGTTCATCTGGATTTTTGATAAAGTCATATTCTTTGACTGTCTCATCAAAACAGATGTTCCAACTCCGCGATGCCTGCTTTAGTCCATAAATGGACTTAAGCAGCTTGCATACTTTCTCGCTGCTCCCACTCTGATTGAAACCCTCTGGCTGATCCATATAGACGCACTCTTCTAAATTTCCATTCAAAAAAGCCGTCTTTACGTCCATCTGCCAGATTTCATAATCATGGAAGGCAGCAATAGCAAGAAGGACTCGAATGGATTTGAGCATAGCCACTGGAGAAAAAGTTTCGTCATAGTCCAAACAAGGTCTTTGACGAAAACCCTTTGCAACAAGTCTAGCCTTATAGGTTTCCACCTGTCCATCTACACCAATCTTTTTCTTGAAGATCCATTTGCATCCTATGGGTTTTACCCCATCTGGAGCAAAGTCCAAAGTCCATACTTTGTTGGTGTACATGGACTCCATTTCGGTCCGCATTGCATCTAGCCATCGTACCGAATCGCCGCTCTAGATGGCCTGCTGGAAGTCAGTAGGTTCATCATCATCTATTATGCAATCCTCTCTATCCCCATCTATGAGAAAACCGTAGTATCTCTCAGGCGGATGAGACGGCCTACTACTCCTGCGGAGGGGTGCGGGAATGTCCTGTTCTTCTTGAACTACTGGTTTTACCAAACTTTCAGTAGCAGTTTGTGGTTCTGGAATTTCTTCCAGTTCTATTTCGCTCCCACTTATTTCCTTTTCTAAAAACTGATGTTCCAGAAAATGGGCATTACGAGAAACAAAAACCTTTTGTTCCTCTGCGTAATAGAAATAATATCCCTTGGAGTTCTTTGGATATCCCACAAACTTACATTTTACTGATCGTGCCTCAAGCTTGTCCACATGCTGCTTTTTAACAAAAGCTGGACATCCCCAAATCTTCATATGCTGAAGATGGGGTTTCTTCCCAGTCCACATCTGATATGGAGTGGTAGGCACAATCTTGGTAGGAGCCCTGTTCAGAAGATATGCTGCTGATTCTAGCGCATAACCCCAAAAAGATCGCGGTAACTCAGCATTACTCATCATGGATCGTACCATATCCAATAGGGTTCGATTCCGTCTCTCCGATACACCGTTGTGCTGTGGAGTGTATGGAGGAGTAAGCTGAGAGAGAATTCCTTTCTCTTTTAGGTAACCTAGGAACTCGGCACTCAAGTATTCACCACCTCGATCAGATCTAAGTGTCTTGATACTTTTGCCGGTTTGGTTTTCTACTTCATTCTTATACTCTTGGAATTTCTCAAAAGCCTCGGATTTATGTTTCATCAGATAAATGAATCCGTATCTTGAGTAATCATCCGTGAAAATAATGAAATAGGAAAAACCACCTCTTGCATGCGTAGACATTGGACCACATACATCACTGTGTATGAGTCCTAAGAGCTCGCTCGCTCTTACTCCTTGTCCAGTAAATGGAGTCTTTGTCATCTTTCCTTTGAGACAAGATTGACAAGTGTCATAAGTTTGATATTCGAACGAGTCCAAATATCCTTCTCTATGCAACTTAGTCAACCTTCTCTCATTGATATGACCCAGTCTACAATGCCATAAGAAAGCTTTATTTAAATCTGGAGACTTTCTTTTAAGTGTATTCTAGACATTGAAAATTTGGAGTTGGTTTAAAACATATATACCGTTATTTAGTGTACCGGACCCAATCAAACCATGATTAAGGTGGATGTTAACAACATCTCTTACAAACGTGAAATCATAACCTTTATTTGATAACAAGGAAACTGATATGATATTACACGTTAAGCTTGGTACAAAAAAACAGTTATGTAAAACCAAAATGTGTCCACTTGTCAATCCTAGGTGATAATCCCCGACGGACGCAGCTCCCACGCTAGCTCCGTTAGCAACCTTTAGGGTCATATCACCTTCCTTCAGCACTCTACGGTTTCTCAGTGTCTGCAATGAATTGCAAATATGAGATCCTGATCCGGTATCCAATACCCAGGAAGTAGAGTTAATTGACAGACAATTCTCAATTACAAACACACCTGAAGTCGAAGCCACAGCTTACTTCGGTTCCTGGTTCTTGGCGTTCCACGCCTTGCAATCTTTCTTCCAGTGCCCTTTCCTGTGACAATGGAAGCACTCATCCTGGACAACTACCGGTACCGCAAACTTTTTCTTTCCCTTCCCTCCCACCTTACTTACACCTCCTCTAGATCTGGGGGCGGCCTTCTTCTTCCTTCCTTTGGCCCTAGCCTTGGACCCGGAAGAAGATGCACTGCCAACAAATATAGCGGATGTTTCCCTTGCCTTCTGCAAGGTGCTCTTTGCACTCCTTAACATGTTCAGGAGTTCCGGAAGTTCAACTTCTTTTCTTTGAATGTTGAAGTTCAGGATAAACTGGGCGTAGGTGGAAGGAAGGGACTGGAGAATAAGGTCTGTATAGAGCTCATTATCCAAACTCGTCCCAAGGTCTGCGAGCTCTTCTATATAGCCGATCATCTTTAGGACATGTTCTCCTACCGATGACCGGATAGCCAACCTCGCTCGAAACAAGTTCTTAGAGGTCTCGTATCTTGCTATACGAGATTGCTCTCCATAAAGTTCCTTTGTATGGAGAAATATGGCATCTAGTTCCATATCCTCGTGCCTCCTCTAATGTTCATTGTTCATCGAGGCAAGCACGATGCACTTGGCTTTCGCGCAATCGAAATCCCAGGTTTTGCGGATTTCCTTATCCGCATTACTGGATTTGGGACCAGGGACAGCAGGTGCCGTAGCGGTGAGGACGTACCCCAATTTGTCATAGGTCAAAGCCATTTTGACATTCCGTAGCCAATCTTTATAGTTTGGCCCTGTCGGTATATTTTTCTCTAAAAGTAACTTAAGTCCAGTCATTTTCAAGGTCGCTGCAATTAGGGGAGAGAGAAGAAAACTCTTTAGCATGATGCTCTTGCAAGTTTAGAGTGGTTTTTAGCTTATCTAAACTGGATGGCTCCCACTGTTTCTCGAATCCTTCCTCAAACCATAAAAGAAGAATTAGCCCGGACTATTCTTACCGTACAATACTTGCTTAACCGTTCAGCCAGGCTAGTGTCGATACTTCGAGGGAGGTTTTCCAACGCTTTCGTGAAGTTCCTTAATTAAATAACCTCTTTTCTCTGGGGGCGTAACCCCGCTGACACCTTTCTTGACACTTACTTGGTTTATAGCATTGATCGTTAAGTGACGAATATCCTGATAAGTAGCATATACTCACCGTAGGATCGGGATCCAAATATCATCGTATGATAATGTTGAAGGAATGCTACCAACATTCATCAAACTCCAAATGGTATGCATCACTTTGCAAATTTCAGTTTCTTTAGAAATTCCCAATATAAGTTTTTGCCCCATGCTCTTATGACCTTGGCTTTGGTCAAAATGTCATAAGTCACATGTCAAGTTCTACCCGTCATTATCTTGTCAATTTGAACCTATCCGTATATACCCCTGACTTTGGTCAAATGATAATACGACTGTCCCAAACTAACTCATCTATCTTATGCAACAAATGAAAACTCAGCAGCTACCAAACACTATGCCTTGACTTTGGCCAAAATGCATAGCTTGAATACTACTGAATACCCAAATGAAATGACGGAGGGCTACGAATGGTTTTGGCGAAACCGTGAACGTAGTGAACTTGATATAACCGAAGGAACCTGATAGCTTTTAAAAGGAGTGGTTAAAGCTCCGCATTTAAAAATATCTGTTTTTAAAATTAACCGAGTGGTTTCTTTTAAATTGTTCTAACGATTAACTTTTGGTTTATTTTCTTTGCATTATAAATAATGCGTCCCATCATTAACCTATCATTGCAGAAAACAACGAAAATACAACGTCCTCTTATGCCATCTGCATTCGCCACGGGGTCCCGTCATCACCCATTAGGTTACTTAACTAACGACAGAGCGGGGGCTGGGCTAGCGCGGGTGTAAAACATAAGTGACGTCTAAATAGCTATCATATATAGATATTGTACATTCGTCAGACGCAATAATAGGCATTCCAGATCACAGATGAACTTTATTGGATTTGCAAGTAATCCGTGTTTGTTTTGAGCCTTCAACAAAAGACGGATTACACGGTTGTGATGAATAGCCATTACCCCACCCAAGACCCCAACGGGTACGGCAAACTACCCACCCGGCAGTTTGTGCACCCCACCTTGGGTCTGTCCTAGGAGCAAAAACAGTAAAATAAAATAATACAACGGTGGCTACAACCGCAACCTGGATGTGCCCCGCAAAATAATATTACAACAAATTACATTTACATCAAATGAATTAAATAATAACCCATCACATAACCCCGGCTATACATCACAACAGTCCAACACAGTTCATATCCACAAACAGCAAAATCCATTACAGAAATGTGCAACCCCCTGCCAACCGACATACTAGCAGTTAGGGGAGGTTTACGAACACATTATACAAACACAGATATAATCCAACAAGCAAATACCGTATAATTTCGATCGACTAAACACATTTAATTTTGCTACAATACTTCTCTGTAAATTTGAAACCTGAGCAAAAATTAAAAAATTCCAGAAAATACCAAATATCACAGAGAACCAGCACAGGAAAATTGGGCTTGTGAATCGGCAACTCGGCGGCGGAATCGCGGCGGATCGAGGGGATTCGCCGCGGTTCCACGGCGGTTTAGTCGATTCGTGAGCCCAGTTTTCTTGGGTGTTCTAATACTATCATTTTGGGCTTTCTGAACCTGCCTGAAAAATTTTTGGACTTCATTTAAAAATCGACAGAAACCATGATATCGGGGTTTTCCGGTTTTGGTTTTTTCCGTTCGAAATTCATACAATTTTGCAAGTGAGTTATTTATTGTTTAGCGAGGCTCTGATACCACTGTAAGTCGATGTACAACACCCCACGACTTGCGGGGAGGCGGAAATATGAAAAACGATCTTGTTCTTTGCTAAAACATCGACTAACCGCATGAATCGAAGCTAAACGATAACTAACATCAAACATAGAAGTTCTAAACTACTATGTAAAGGGATTATACCTAAAGAACCGTGTCCTTCGTCTTTACGAACTCCACCTCCTCCTCGGCCTTCTCCAAGTAGTAGACGATCCACCACGAGAGCTTAACTCCAAGCTTTGCCTCTAAACTTGAGGCAACTAGGTATCTTTAAGTGCTAATCAAAGTACATAGATGAAATAGAGTATGGTTATGGATTAAGTAGTCTAACTAATCCTTGTACTCAACACATGAGAGGGGAGGATTAGGGTTTGAAGAGACAGAGCTTGAGGAGAGAGAAGATGAACATAATAATGAGAAGAGAAAATGAGTTATCATAATATATATCAAGCATTTTATTTTATCAAGAAAAGAAAAGAAAATGATTTACAACCATGCTTGATAAATATCTTGTGGTGATTCATCTCCATGAGTCATTAAGCAATTATGAAGCATTAATTACATGGATGAATCATCCATATGACTCACTAATCTCATTCAATGTATATGCCACCTAAACCTCCTTAGTCACCATCTTCTAGAAGCTTCTCACGCAATTACGAGAACGTCCCTCCTATCCGTGAAAACACGGAAAAACTTTAGACTGTATAAATCCAATAACCGGATACTAGTAACTGGCTTAAACCAAAGCCGACTAGTAAAAACTGTCCGAAAGTCGTACGTGCATAAACACACGTATGCGTCCGAACCCTTGTCGTAAAACCATACGACCTCTATATCGTTTCGCCTGGAGTAGGGAAACTCTCTGCGTGGGACTCTAGAGACTCGACTACTACGCTGGCAGTGGGTTTAACCACAGACCGCAAGCGGCACTAGCTGTACGTAACGGTCCCCAGGTAGATGTCGATAAGAAGGCCGATGAGGAAACCCATCCGAACTCCTACTGAGTCTGATGTGACAATCTCCGTACAGTCCAGTCCGTTCGTCTAAGACTATCGCATATCGGGCCTAGGGGGGCGGCAAGCGTCAGTCCCCTAATAGCAGTATAAGTCGTGTCGGAGCGAAGCCCATTACACCCTGAGAAACTACTGGAACCTACCAGCAAATCACGCTTGCCCTGGCCAGGGACTTTGCGTAATGGCTCTCGGACACAGCGCGATATCAACCCCCAATACCGGGAGAGACGAATCCTATCTAACCGCCACTACCTCCAAGTGCTCGGGACTGCACCCAACTGCTACCTGTTTGCACGACACCTTTGAGCCGTGGTAGGGTAGCAATCTAAGAACAGTGGGACACACTCGAGGCGAAGCAGCAGTATCAAGTCTGCGGACTATGCTGTACTCATGTCACCTGGGAACTGTTCACTGACGACTGGTATAAAACCATCCAACAGTTCCCTGTGAGTCCTGTCCGGTGTACCCATAACCCAACGAGCACCTGCATACTATCTCTAGTACGACGTACTGACGGCTGTGGGACAGACCATCTCCCCAACTAGGATGAGAAGCGTACACACTAGTCTACTCCGGAGTATCGATGCCCTGTCTCGATAATCCAACGACTAGGGACCTGAATAAGGATGTGCTTGTAGACTACCCAGCCCCCACTAGTGTGACTGCTATCACAACGCTGGTAGTCAAGCAAGATCCTAAGAGCTCTATCAATACGTATACTCACATATTAAGATAGAAAAACCAAGTAGCATACTACCATGTTTAGCAAGACTGTTATATACATGTGAATATCCCAAGCTTCCATTAAGTAATATACAAACTAGTATGATACAATAATGGCCCCTAGGGCATATACACTAACATATATGTATATTATTTGACAGATAAGACGGGTTAGTTCGATATATTAGTATTTTCTTACTTATTGGATTTTCTTACTAATGCCTTATACTCCTGGATATTTGTCTCCACTATTTATGTTGTTGATCCCAACTAGGGATGCAACCAAACTTAACAATTTATACTTGTTTAATATTTAACTTCATAAACTGTGATTTTTACTTAAAAACTAAAATTTTATATATGGAATTCCGCAAAAAAAAAGGATTTTGATCTTGGTTTTCTGCTTACTTGGACTGTATACATATCTTTGGATATTATACAATCTAAGTGGCGGTCACATCCAACTTTGGGTCGTGACACCAAAGCGCAGCGTCAGTATCATAGACCCGAGCGTCCTTGACGATTGAGAATCAAACCCAGAGATAGTGATTTTATCACGAGCGAGGTGCTGAATGCTCATGCAGATTTCCTTCAATACTTTTACATTGAGGAGATTGACTGAGGACCCATTGTCGACCAGGATCTTACCGATCTTAATATCATGGCAGTTTCCGGAGACATAAAGGGGACGGTTATGTCGCACGTCCCGAGGAGGAATCTTCATCGCCAAAGGTGATATCGGCCGTGTGCACTTCTTCCAGCTCGTCCTTCATCTTTTCTTCGGCGAGGAAAGCTTGGAATTTCTCGGGTTCTTGTAGTGCTTTGATTAAAGAGTCTCTCGCCTCTTTGGATAGCAAAAGGGCGTCGAGAATGCTGAGCTGCGAGGGTATCTTTCTCAAGTGTGCCAGAATGTTGTAGTCGACTTTACTTTTTTTCGGTGGGTCCTTGGCTGTCAGCTCTTTGACGACTTGATCATCTAGAGCGATGTCCTCAAGGACTTTTTCTTTCCCCTTACCCTTTCTATTCGACCCACTGTTCACGGGCCCAAGATTCTTTTCAGGCAACATACGATTGCGCAGCTGAATATTTTCACAGGTCTTCTGTTCTTCCTCTTTTCCTGAGGTGGACTCTTTAAAAAGAAGGCCAAGAGTCATTTCTTCGTCGGAGTCACTCCCAAAAGTAAGAACTTGCGATCCCCCAGCGTCGATCATGTGACAGTCGCCGGTAGTTCTTTTGCGCTTTTCGGTCGTATTTCTTTATTCCCGACGAGTTTTGCGTTTCATCCGCTTGAACTGTTGTCGGTGAGCAACGTATCCTTGCCACCATCTTTTAAAAGCGTTGCACTCTTCGGTGGGGTGCGTAATCTTTCGATGATATAAGCAGTAGCTAGGATGCGTTTCTGCTTTACCAAGAATGTTTCTTTCGGAGGGTGGCAGTTTCATTCCTATTGATATGGATTTGGCGAACCTTTTTCTCGTCTTGAACCTGCTTTTATTTGCTGCGGATGCACTCTGACTTGGTGGGAGTGTTTCAACCCTTTCGTCCAGTCGCCGGCGTTTAGCTTTCTCAAATATGACCATCTCGCGCTTTCGATCAGCTTTGCTTTTAAAACGGGCTTCGTTCAGGAATGGATCGATCATTTCGTTTGATGGTCATAGAAGTTCTGGCTAAGGATTTGCCCCCGGTTCTTCTGCATCCAGGTCTTCTTCACCGTTTATTAACGAGTGAGAGATCACATGGCAACTTGCCACATAATCTTCAGATTCATCCGATGAGTCTTCTCCGTTGTCATCATCTCCGTCCTCGAGGACGTGGCTGAGAAATTCTTGGAGTGTGACTGGAGTTCGCGCTTTTTGATTGTATTCTTCCAACGCGTCAATCTGCTTTTGCAGGTCCATGCGCCTGTCACCAGGCTTCACGATCTTCTTGGATTTCTTCTTCTTCTTCGAAGATTTTGACAGCTGGGTGTGAGTACTTTGAATATCACCACCAATTTTTGGAGTTGGGCGAGGTTTCAGTATTCCCTTGATAATCTCGGGTTCTAACAGATTCTTCCATTTGATTGCCGGGCATGTGTGGAGATCCTTCAGCATTCTTTTTGTTTTGGCTGAAAAGGCGATTTCCCATGGAGCTTCTTCAACAAAAGAGCACGATGCCCCCGGCATTTCCGTCTTCTTAGGAGTGTGAGGTTATGGTGGGCTTACTTTCCACTTCTCAGACAGCGCAAATTTGCCTTGCTGGTATTGGTCATCGATCCATCCCTTAAAGAGGAAGCAATCTTCAATTGGATGGCTTACCGTTTGATGGTAAGGGCAATAATTGGGACCATTAGTCTCGCCGGGTTGCAATGGTCACTTTGGATTCGGCAGATTGATCAGCCTGTTGCGCATCGCCAGTTCGAACAGTCTCTTTGTTTTGTCTCGAGGGAACGAGTAAGGACGCTTCATTTTCTCATTATAGTAGCGCCGTCTCTCTTCCAGTTGATCTGTTAGTTTTGGGGCACTGGGCTGCTGTTGAGTGTTCGCAACGAATGTCGCCTTCCCTTTACCCTTTTCGTTTTGCGGCTCCGGCTTCGGAGGAGACGGTCTATCACCCATCTAGTCCATCTGGGCCAGCTTGTCGATCAAGGCTTGGAATGTGGTCGGCTTGAAGAACATCATGAATTGGGAAATAGTTGCATGAGGGTCCAGAGTGCCCATGAACATACCCACTGCCGGCGCTTCCTCGATGCGCTGCTCACATTTTGACCATAAATTTCGCCACCGTATTGCGTATTGTACCCAAGTATCGCCTGGCTTTACCCTAGCGTTAATTAATGCGGTAATCGGGGTACGCTCACTTGCGCTCGCGAATCTTTGCGTAAACAGCAACTCCATTTCCGCAAATGTCTTGACAGAGTCGTTTGGAAGTTCAGAATACCATTCGAATGCTGTCTTTGATAAGCTGCCGACGAACTGGCGGAGCAAAAGCTTATCATCACCCCCGGTGTTGCCGCAAAGAGCCCTGAACTGAGCGGCATGTTGATGGGGATTGCCTGTCCCCTTGTACACATGGAATTTAGGGATTGTGTATCCCGGCGGGTACTTTATTTGGTCATACCAGCCTGGATACGGCCGCCCAGTTTTAACGACTTGGCCAGCCACTTCATTTTCTTGGTGAGCTCGTATTTGCTGAGAAATATAGTCATCCTGAGCGGCCTTGGAAATAGTTTCCTCTTTGGCTGCTGAAAGAGCCGGAGGAAGGTTCGATGTCTCCCCTTTGTCGTCTTCGATGATGATCGGGGGGTCTTCAGCTGGAGGATCCGACTGTAAGATCATCCCGACCATGTCTTGGAAGAGAAGCGCCATTCGCTTTATATTAGCCGCTTGTTCTGCGGCTTCTTTATCCTTCTTTTCGAGGAATCTGCGAAGGAAGTCAGCATCGGTTCTTTGTTCATGACGCTGCTCTGATGACGCCTCCGGGCTTTCTTTTGGTCCGGTGAGTGCGGCCATTGCAGTCAGCATCTTCTGAAGCTTCTGCTGTTGTTGTTCCTGGGCCCTTGTTATTGATCGGGTAAGCGGTCGATGACCAGTAGAGGCATGGCTTTCCTCTTTTCCGGAAGCCATATAAACAGTATGCACTATCATGCCCCCAGACTTGGGGTGTTTAGATTCAACGCTTTTACGGTTTGCCACGTTTACAAGGGCTTTCTCTGGCCTCCTTCTCTTTTGAGCAGCTGAAGTCGAGGGGGCCGTTGCAGCGGGCACCCAAGTAGCTATAGTCTTTCGTGGCTTGACAGGACGGTTCTCTTCCTGCCGAACCTTCGCCTTTTTCTGTCAGCGAGAGTAATCTTGATCAATTACCGAGTCCTGAACTTGACGCCAGACCTTGTAGATTTTAGAGGACAGCCGTTGAGGGGGCTGTTCCGGCTTCACCTTTGTAGTGCTCTCCATAGGTGGAGGAGATCTTTTCAGCACGGCTGTCGAAGAGTTCTTGCGCACCCTCCTGAGTGGTTCAAAGATGTTTCCAGTTAGAACAGTAGCATCGATCTCCACCATTGGAGCCGGCGGAGTCAGTCCAGAAGGAGAGTTGCCCCCAGCCTTCCTTACTCGGCGCCAGGGGCGACGTCGAGCGTGTCGAGCCGTTGGGATTATCTCAGCTGTAGAGGTGGCTTCATCATGCCCCCTGTCTTGGTCAGAAGTTGTCATTGTCAGCCTATTAAAGACTGATGTTCGCTAAGTGGGGATAGCCAACCTATCGAAGGCAGACTTCCGAGAAAGGGAAGCAGCCTTGACAATTTCGCCTGGAACAAGAGCTGAAACAGTCAGTCTTGTGAAGACCGACCCTTTGGCAGAAGAAGCTGTCCTGATGACTTCAGGAGCAGGAATGGCTCTCCGCTTAGGAATAAGCCTTTCTGGTATCGCGGGCTTCTTCACGGGCCCGTTGGAGCTTTGGCCCAGTCTGCTGAAAACCGAGGCACTGGGTTTGGGCGACCCGTTGAGAGGGGCCGTGGTAGTGGTAAGTCAATCAAATACCGACTTCTTTGGGGCTTCTTGCGACAGCAGAGGGGCATTGAAGCTCATTGGTGGGAGCATGGTCCTAAAGAACAGCCCAGTGGTGGCCTGAGTTACCTGCTCCACTGGCATCTTGAAAAGGGAGGCCGCTTGAGGCCCGTAGGTCACTCCTCCGGCGAGGATGGAGTGGGAGTTGTTGCAATGAGTGCAGTTTGAAACCATTAATCTTCTGTTTTCTGCACGGAGCAAGACACCAAATCTTAGTACCTCGAATCCAGGGGCAACCATAGCAAACCGCGATTCGTTCGCGAAACACGACACACGAAGTGTGGAGTGGAAAGAGGAAAAGGTCCCACCGGGCGTGCCAGAATCTTCTCTCCTCCGAACACAGAGATGCGACCGCGTAGGTCCGTCTTGCCTAAATTTGGGGGCAGATGCTATTTGGTGCTATCCGTCCACCTCTCCGAAGATGCCAAGTTGATTTATGGCACCATGTATCGAAGGTTTAAACGGATGCGGCCGATATAGCAGACTTCATCAGATTCCCCCTCATTTGAGGGGGGTTTTATTGTGGGGACGCTCTTCCCTGCAGGCGCAAGCCCCTTCAGTTAATTATGCTACCGCATCGTGGTAACAATTTTCTCCTTCTCCAGATGGTCACTTCGCGTCGCGGGTGTTTGTTTTGATTTTGGTTGCCCGTGGATTATATACGGAGACTAATTTATGTTGTCGCCCGTAGGGCGTGGATTAGTCCAAATCCGTATCTTCTTAGATTTGGGTTTGGGGTTGGGTTTAAGGATACGTTAGTCTCATTTGAGACTAAGATCGACTTAAACGTTTGTTAAAAACACGTTAGTCTAATTTTTAGACTAAGATCAACTTAACGGGACCGTTTAGATCCAACAAAAGAGCATTCAGGTTCTATTGTTTAGTTTAGGGACATTGCGGTCGATTACCAGTTTAAAGACATGGTGGTCCAATGTTAGTTTAAGGACATCTCGGTCCAGGTTAAGGACATCATAGTCCGTGAGTTTAAAGACCTCACAGTCAAGGTTAAGGACATCATAGTCCGTGAGTTTAAAGACCTCACAGTCAAGGTTAATGACATCATAGTCCGTGAGTTTAAAGACCTCACAGTCAAGGTTAAGGACATCATAGTCCGTGAAATGTATGGTTGCCGGGACCCGTCACCTCTCTGAAGACGTTGAAGGATTACAACGACAAATATCAAAGGAGTGAAGAGATTTACCCTTGAACCAAAGTTGATTAGGAGATCTATAGTCCAATTTGGGACTAAGATCAATTTAAGAGATTATGGGCACATGGGCCCAGTTAAATCTGAATTGAGGACTTATGGCCATCATAGGCTAAGTCCAACTAAGTTTGAAATGTTGAACATTTGTTCTGGGCTCAGCCCCTTATTATTTAGCAATGCTAAACTAGAGTTTGAGGGCTTTGGTAACATTTTTTATCTTTGACTGAGCAATAGGCATTATAGCTCTGAATTATACTCAATTCTGAGATTCAGTTGAAGGGACGGCTTTTGCCTCTGGAAAAATTAGCCAATTTGGCTAAAAAAAATAGTGTTAAACACTAGAGAACAACAGTGTTAAACACTGGAAATAAAACTCTCAAATTAGCGTTAAACACTAGGAGACAACAGTGTTAAACACTGAAAATAAAATTCTCAAATTAGTGTTAAACACTAGATAGGAATGGGTCACGTGGGAACACGTGTGGGCACCCAAAAGGTGGGGCCAGATCTCCTTCTATTTTGGTCCCAGAATATTCAGATAAGTGTTAAACACTTTTAATTTTCATAGCCATCACGTGTGGGCACGTGATGGGTACTCATGCCCTGATTTATTAGAATGTTTATTAGGGGTCACGTGAGGACACGTGAGAGCGCCCAAAACCAGCATTGCTTTTCCTTTTGTTTCCTTTATTTTGGAAGTCACGTGGGAACACGTGAGGCATTGCCTCCAAACTTTTTCTTCTTATTTTGGAGGATTTGTTCAGGGGTCACGTGGGGGCACGTGACCTAGTTTTATTCTTTCTTTTCTGATCACTGAGGATTGGAGTCACCTGTCATCACGTGACCAAGTTCTTTTCATGCATAGAGATCTCTCAAGTCTCTTTGTTTTAAGAATTAAATTCTCTGTGGGTTAAACCCTAATTATGTTTTTAGAGGAATTAAATTCCTATGTATGTGGAAGAATTAAATTCTCATATAGGGTTAAACCCTAGTTTTATCTTGGAGGAATTAAATTCCTAGGAATTTGAGAGGATTAAATTCTCAGATAGGGTTAACTGTCTTGGAGGAATTAAATTCCTATGAATTTGGGAGAATTGAATTCTCATGCAGGGTTGAACCCTAATTTTATCTTGGAGGAATTAAATTCCTGTGAATTTGGGAGAATTAAATTCTCATGTAGGGTTAAACCCTAGTTCTGTCTTGAAGGAATTAAATTCCTGTGAATTTGGGAGAATTAAAATCTCATATAGGGTTAAACCCTAGTTTTATCTTTTTGGGAGAATTAAATTCTCTAAACTCAATTCTCCCTCTAAATTTTGGATCTGCATGGCAGAATCTTTCCGATGAGAATTAAATTCTCAACCTGTAGGGAGATTTGCTTCTGCAGATCTTCAACCAGAGGAAGAACTAAGTTCTTTTGCAGAAGAGTTAAAATCTTAGATTGAGAATTAAATTTTCTTTTTTGTTTTATGAAACTTTGATCCTTTTACCCTTTTTCACCTAGGATTTCTTTCTTGAGAATTAAATTCTCCTTTCTTTTCTCTCTGTTCTTTTCTTTCAGAAAATTCTAAGATCCAAAATTCTATCCCTTTTCTCCTCTCCTTGGCTCCTATTTATAGGAGAAGGAAAAGAATCAATTTGTTTAGTAAATCTTTCATTGAAAGATTTTGTTTGTTTTTCGTAACTAATGTGATCTTTTAGATCACTCAGTGAATTTTATTCACCATTGGATTTTTAATCCAAAACATATTCTGCTTGTTATTTCTGGTGAAATTTAGGGAAATCTTTCCAAAATTGGTGATTTTTAATCACCTTTGGATTTTTAATCCAACGGACTCCAATAATCCTTTTTTGTTTGGAAAGATTTAGAGAAATACTTTCCCAGTTAAGGTTTTTGATTTCCCTTAATTAGAATCAAGTTATAAGACTTTCAAAGCCTATCACGTGTTGGCACGTGACCCTCCCTCATTCAGAATTTTAATTCTGTCTTCTAACTGGGCTGAAGGATCATCACGTGTCAACACGTGACTCTTGGTCACGTGTGAGCACGTGACCCCCCATTGGGGTCTTTCCTCAGCCGCTTGTTTACACTTTTGCTTGCTTATAATTTAATTCTGTAAATAGATCATGTGTCCTCACGTGACCCTCCCTCATTCAGAATTTTAATTCTGTCTTCTAACTGGGCTGAAAGATCATCACATGTCAACACGTGACCCTTGGTCACGTGTGAGCACGTGACCCCCCATTGGGGTCTTTCCTCAGCCACTTGTTTACACTTCTACTTGCTTAGAATTTAATTCTGTAAATAGATCGCGTGTCCACACGTGACCCTCCCTCATTCAGAATTTTAATTCTGTCTTCTAACTGGGCTGAAGGATCATCACGTGTCAACACGTGACCCTTAGTCACGTGTGAGCACGTGACCCCCTATTGGGATCTTTCCTCAGCCGCTTGTTTACACTTCTGCTTGCTTAGAATTTAATTCTGTAAATAGATCACGTGTCCACACGTGACCCTCCCTCATTCAGAATTTTAATTCTGTCTTCTAACTGGGCTGAAGGATCATCACATGTCAACACGTGACCCTTGGTCACGTGTGAGCACGTGACCCCCCATTGGGGTCTTTCCTCAGCCGCTTGTTTACACTTTTGCTTGCTTATAATTTAATTCTGTAAATAAATCACGTGTCCTCATGTGATACCTCATTGAGGTAACTCCTAATTTTTTAATTAGGGAACAGTAGGTGGTACATGTTGGATCGTGCCCCTCTTGTATTTATATTTCATATTGTATCTAGTCAACTCCATCAATCAAACTAGTAATTGTATATGTTGAAAATTTAGAAGACTTGTAGTTGCGAGACTTGAGCGATGGGTTTTATGTTCGCTTTTGGGGTTGATGTCTTTCTTTACTTAATTTCCTTGTGTGGATCTTCGCCGTTGGGTATCGTATACTTGTTATTATACTTGTGGTGGTTGTTTCCTCCGTTGGGCATGTTTTGCTCCCGTTTGGGGATGCTTTCTTTTTTATTCTTTGCTGTACCCGTTTCAGGGCTAGTTTTTATAAAGGAGGTGCTGCCGAAATTCTTATGAAAACCAAAGAAAGGAAACGAAACATAAGTTTAAGGTTTTGTACTTAAGGTTTCCAAGTGTTGTATAAATGTTTTCTTTACTTACTTCTGTTGGAAAGTTTAGATTTCTGGGTTTCGGCTTACTTAGGTTACGTTACGCCTGTGGACGTTGCATAATTTAAGTGCCGGTCATGAGCTAATATTTCGGGTTGTGACAAATTAGTATTAAAATATTTGATTTTTATTTTGATTTGGTTTATAAATTATGCTACAATTAAAAAATCTAAACAATAAATCATAAGCAACAAGATATCAAATTATTAAATTTACAAAATAAAGAATATCGAATCATTAAATTAACAAAATACAAGTTAGAACTTAGGATTAATATATTTCTGAAATATTTCATATGCGGCCACGCACGCACACACACATACACACACTCTCACACATACGCGCGTGCACTCAAATACTCCTACATACACTCGCTCACACACACACATACACACTCGCTCACATACGTTCACACGAACACACATTTACACATACTCACAAACACGCATGTGCGCGTGCACCCCTTCAATTAAATATAATACATTTTACCTTAAATTCATCTAACATGATCCTATAATCCATCTTATCCTAAATTAATCTAACAAGTAAATTCGCTGATTTATATCTTCAACTCTAAACCTAAATTACCAAATTTATATTTCAAATTTTCATCTATTTTCAATTCTCAAACCCATCTAAAATAATTTTCTTCAATTATATTTTAATGATAAAACCCATCAACCCTCAAAATCAAAATAAATTTCAAACCCATCATTTTACAACCGATTCAAATCATCATTAACCATATTTTATATATCAAAACCAACACAAATCACATATTATAATCACCTAATTTCCAAATTTAATAATCTAATTGAAAAAATTAGGATTAGGAGGAGAAAACACCAATCTTGGCCCGGATTTGAAAAGAATAAGAATGATTACAAACTTCTACACCACCAACTGCAACAATAACACCTAAAAAAAAAATTGGGGTTAGATTCCATAATTTTTCTGAAATATTTGAAAGAAAAGGGAAAAATAATCACCTCTCGGAAAAAAGTTTGGGAGAATAAAGAGGAAGAAAGAGCTATCATCGCTGTTATCTGATCGACATATTAGCGACCGTTTAGAACGGTCGCTAATATTATATGAACGGTCGCCAATTTATTGACGACCATTCATTAAAGACCGTATAATATATACAGTCTCTAATAATTTATTATAGACCGTATATATTTACACAATCTCTAATAAACGATCTCTAATGCATACAGTTTTTACTAGTATTTGTAGCCAAGTCATTCACTTCTCAAACTCTAAGTAGTAGTCCCTTGAACCCTTTCATGAGCCCACTTGAAGTCTTGATCAAGCTTGCTAGAAGTCTTCAATGTCAAAGAAGATGATGAAGATGAGAAGAACTTAGAAATGTGATGAGAATCACTTGGAATTTAACCATGGTTATCATTTAAAGTAAAACAAGAACGACTTATGCATATCTACACAATTGTAAATTATGAGTCATTCTCTTTACTTCTAAAAAGATAAATGATAAATCCCTTTATTCTTATCTACTTTTCAATGTAATTCTCATAGACCCATCATGTATATATCATCAACCATGACACAATATATTTATATATTATTTATATCATATACAAATAATATATAAAGATAAGAAAATTTAAAGTGGGCATAATATTATCATATATAACCCGGCTAATATCAAATAACACTATATTAGAATTCGGCATCATATACCCGTATTTAATCGAGCTCCCGCACATATCTCTATACATACCCTATTTCGTTTCACTTGAGCTAGGAAACCTCTATGTGGGACTCTAAAGACTCGTCAATACACTGGCAGTAGATAATGATCATATCAAATGCTTACAAGCACGTAAGCGGTACTAGTTTCACATAACGGCTACCAAGATATTGAACGAATAGAGCATCAACAAGTAAAGCTGTCCAAACTCCCTATAGAGTCTATAAGCAACACTTACCGTACAGTTCGGTCTCTTCATCTGATATATTGTATATCGAGTCTGGGTGGTGGTATCGTCAGACCCCAATAACCTGATAAGTCATGTCGATGTGTGACCTATAACCAATCAAGAAAATACTGATAACACTTATCAGTAAATCTCATCAGCCCTGCTCAAGAACTTATGGTTATAGCCAATCGAGTATAGCACAACATCAACTCGCTATACCAGGAGAGACGAAACCCCTCCTTTCACACACTGCCTTCATGTGACTCGGGACTGTACCCAACTACCACCTTTTTGCACGACTCAGTAAAGCCGTAGTAGGGAGATAATCAAAGCACAGTGGGAACCACACAAGACACTATGACGATCTCAGGTCTACAGACTAACCTGTACAAGTGTCACCAGAGAAATGCTATCTGACGATATGTATGGTACCATTTAAGAGTTCTCGGCGAGTCCGTTCGGTGTACTCATTCTCCAATGAGCACCTGTATACAATTTTTAATGTCAAACACCAATGATTATGGGATCAACCATCGCCCCATACAGGGTCAAGAAATGTACACATGAGTCTGCTCTGGAATATCGATGCCCTGTCTCGATACTTTCTCGACTAGGAACAATTAAGAATGTGCTTGTGGACACGATCATATTCCTGGTAGTCAAGCAAAACATCCTGAGAGTTTTATCAACATATATCAATGAAATAGTAAATTAAAACAAATGTACATGTTAAGATAAAGAGAAACCAGATAGTATATTATCAAATTGAGCAAGAATATCCTCTCTATATATGTCCAAGCATCCACTATAATTTACAATAATGATCTCTAGGGCATACATATTACTAATACCCGCGTTGGAATCAAGCTCCGTCTCGGGATATCGATCTCCACGTCATCAAAAGAGAACCAAGTTGACCTCTCTACGAAAAAATCCATTAATTTCATGCACACAACCCATATATGTGCGTATTCATTGATGGGGGCACTTTGTTGAGGTCAAAAATTACACCCCATTGACCAAGTCAAAGTCAAGGTCAACACCCAAGCAAGCGGGATCAGCCCAAGCCAAGCAGGTCCAAGCACAAGCATGGGGCCGGCCTATGCCAAAATTATTATGTAATAAATAAATTTTAATAAATAAATGTAAGGAAAATAGACATAAAACCAATTTATGTAAATCTCATGGTTTATGTGCAAAAAAAATCAGCACATGGACATGGGATAGGCAAAATAATCATTTTGTAAAGCCCAGGGGCTATATGAAAAATGTAAGGCCTGTAAAAAACAAACATTATGAAAAAATCAAGAACAACATTGATTCCCCAAATATTTTGTAGGGTTTGTGTCGCTCTCTTCTTTCTCTACTCAAGTTCTTCTTCTTCTTTCTTTTTTTAATTAAATTAAGGGAAAAATCCCTCTTTACTAAAAAATAAATAGATTTAGGCCTCAAATCCATTGAAGGGAAGTATCAATCCCCTATCAAATCCTAAAAAGTAGAGGTTTTTAATTTCCTCCATGCATCTCCTTTTTCAAGATCCAAAATAGAAAAGAAAGAAGGGGAACTCATTTCTAAAACCCCATTTTTGGGAAGATTCAAGGCTTGGAAAAAGGAGAAGAATCCTCTTTGATCCATTCAAGATCGAAGATCCAAAGTTTTGAAGATTCCGAGATCCAAAATTTTGAAAATTCAAGAGAGCCTCTCTAGACCAAAAGAGAAGAAGAAAACCCACATGGTGTTCAAGCTCCAAAACCCGAGCAAAGACCCCTCCGCTCGTGCGGCTGGGCGCACGCGCACTATTCTTCCACTTTGAATAAAACTTTTTCAAAATAAATAAAATAAAATAAAATATTTACCTAATTTTTCTTTTAAAATTTTTTAAAATAAGTTTTCTTGTAAATATCTACAAAATAAATAAAAAATGAAAAGAACACGCCCTTTCACATTGTTGGCAAAACATAACACTCGCATACTGCACATTGAGTTCACATGATCTGTTCGATCCGTTAATCGGAGGTTCTCTTGCTTCAAGACGAAGGGTAATTAACGGCAGTTTTGTCCGCCTGACAAGCGAGGGCATTTCTATCTCAATAGAGTGACGAAAAACAGTCTACAGTTATATATATATATATATAATATATATATATATATATATATATATATATATATATATATATATTTTGCCCGGAGGGGGGGTGGGTTTGTTTTAAGGTTTAAATAGAGATAAGGTTAAAGATTTAAACTATTAGATTAATCCAATTAACGCTTTAGATTTAATTCCGGCCCATGCATGTGTTTGTTGCATGCTACGCTCATGAGCACGAGAATCCTCTTGTGGACTTCTCTGACTTGGGCCGAAATCATTAGCCTCTCGTCGGCTTTAGAATTTACATTATAAAATAAACAAATTTTCCGATAGGCCATGGTATAAAAAGAAGCGTATATACTAAAATGTAAGGGCATAAAATAATGTGGGTATCTTCGTCAAGGTTTTACCATATTAATAAGAAACTTATTTTTTAAACTTTATTAATGGAAAATTCTTTATTTGCTAGTAAGAGAAACAGGGAAAACATATATGTTAATTGCCAGCATGTTTGGTTGCTAGGATTTGAATGAATATATGAGATGAGACTGAAAACAAAATTGCTTAGGTATAACTATATTCACTCAAATTTTTATATCATTGTTGTTTCTAAGAATTTGGAAATTTGTATAAAATATGAATTCAAAGTCATACCTTTTTTGATGAAACTTGGAATGATTCGAATGTCACGTCATCTTTTAACCAATTAAAATATATGGCTATTTCTATCTTTCTTTTTTATTTCATGTTTCAAATTTATATTTCTATTTAGCATAAATCAAACAAAAGATTGCGGGCATGGAGATAAATTCATATTAATTCTTTGCATCTTTGGAATTTCATGGATACAAAAAACATTGCATTACTAAAGCATTTGATCTATTGCATTTTTTTTTAGAGTTTTCCAACCCTATATGATATCACAATCAAGTGCTAGAAGTGTCTTTTATCAAGTTAAGAATGATACATATGAGGTAGAGTAACAGTTCAAAGTCTTTTTTCCAATTAATTTCCCCAACTTTCCATTTATGCTTTGATTACATGAACATTGTATGATCATTCAACTTAGCTATAAAAGATGTGCCATGCATGCTTGCTCTTTGTTTAAGCTTCCATATCCGTCCACACCCCCACTCCACTACCTAGCGAACCAAGTCATGGTTAATTGATCAGGGTCCACAACTCCACTACATAGCCATGCTTTTCTTCAAAGCCAAGCACTCCACAATCATTACTCCCACCTCCATTGGTGCCACCATTATTCATTAACAAGGCAATCTGATTAGAAAGCTTTGAACTTCAGAGGTTGTAACTTAATTTTCTTATTTTTTTAGTATTTCATATCTGATTAGAAAGCTTTGAGCTTCAAAGGTTGCAACCTTTTTTTTTTTTTTAGTATCAATGAAATGTTTTATAATTAGGCTAGAATTTTGTATGCCCTATCAATTTCCAAAAAGAAAAAATCTTCATTTGTTCATCAAAATAGGAGTTGGGGTCTTCCAACAGGCCAAAAAGAAAAGGAAATAAAAAAGAAGAAGGTTGATATAGATTAATTCGTTGAATCATTTCATGAAGACTACGCCCTCTTTAATTACACGAATCTCGTTGTGACTGCAGGTCAGATTCCTGACAGCGAAAACCTCCCTAAAAAAAATAATGATAGAACTGTTTGTGCGCAACTCGTTCTGTGCCCAAATATAGGATTGGGTTTACTCTGCTACAAGAAATTATTCTATGTTTTGTATGTAGTACATTCAAACAGGTAGGAGACTGTAGTAGAATTAATTTGCATAACCTATTCAATATCAATGCAGTCTCCATGCAGATGCATATGAATTTATATTGATCGACATACATAGGTTTTCTCAATCTTATCACATGGATGGTTGATGTCGAAATAAGATTTAACTTCTACTTTATCTATTTTATCTTCCTTTTCTTTGTGGAATCACACTATAAAAATTTGATATTAATTTGCTTCTGTTGATCTTCTGAACTTCGGTGTCTAATGATGCTACTAACTTTGTACAATAAAATATAGTTCATAGAATGTTGATCGAATCATTTGCACCCAACAAAACCCCTAGTCTCTCTTTGCTTCAAACTCAAGCACATGATATATATATATATATATATATATATATATATATAGAGAGAGAGAGAGAGAGAGAGAGAGAGAGATGGAGAAAAGAGGCCATAGGAGGGAATTTCCTTCTATGACGTCGAAAAAATACAACCTCCATCTTGTTTTCCGACGACCGGACTCCATTATCTTCATCGTTATCATCTAAAATGTGGGTACACCAAATTTCATGTGATTCTATAACTTTTTCACCGTTGATTTAGCAATGTAAAAAGTTCTATTGTCGGTAAACCGTTAATTTTGAACCCACTAATTCAACGGTGAAAAAGTTGTAGAATCAAATGAAATTTGGTGTACCCATATCTTAGATGATAACGATGAAGATGATGGATGCCGATAGTAGGAAAAAACGATGAGGGTTGTACTTTTGCGACGCCATATGAGTAAATTCCCTCCTATGGCATATTTCCTCCATTATTCTAATATATATATATATATAGAGAGAGAGAGAGAGAGAGAGAGAATAATGGAGGAAAGAGGCCATAGGAGGGAATTTCCTTCTATGGCGTCGAAAAAACACACCCTCTATCGTGTTTTCCAACGATCGGAATGCATCATCTTAATCGTTATCATCTAAGATGTGGGTACACCAAATTTCATGTGATTCTATAACTTTTTCACCGTTGATTTAGCAATATAAAAAGTTCTATTATCGGTAAACCGTTAATTTTGAACCCACTAATCCAACGGTGAAAAAGTTGTAGAATCACATCAAATTTGGTGTACCCATATCTTAAATGATAACGATGAAGATGATGCATTCCGATCGTCGGAAAACACAATGGAGAGAGTGGTTTTTCGACGCCATAGGAGGAAATTCCCTCCTATCGCCTCTTTCCTCCATTATTCTCATATATATATATATTTTCCTCCATTATTCTCATATATATATATATATATATATATATATATATATATATATATGAGGTTAATGGAGAAAAGATGTCATAGGAGGGAATTTCCTCCTATGGCGTCGGAAAAATACACCATTCATGATTTTTTTCGACGATCGACATACATCACCTTCATCTTTATCATCTAAGATGTGGATGCACCAAATTTCATGTAATTATACCATTTTTTTACTGTTGATTTAGTACGGTGAAAAAGTGGTGGAATCATATGAAATTTGGTGTATGCACATCTTAGATGATAACGATGATGATGATGGATGCCAATCGTCGGAAAAAATAGTGGAGGTTGTATTTTTTCGATGCCATAGGAGTAAATCCGCTTCTATGGCCTCTTTTCTCCATTATTCTCTCTCTCTCTCTATGTATGTGTGTGTATATATATATATATATATAAACTTCTTCACTTCCTCCACTTCTTCCCTCATCCCACACCTCAACCATGCACCACCTCTTCCTCCTCCTCCTCGTCATCACCGCCACTGCTGCCGCCCCATGCAACCCATCCCCCCACCAAAAATGTCTCAATCTCCCAACTCAAGAAGCCACCCTCTCATGGACCTACCACCCACACAACTCCACCGTCTCCCTCTCCTTCTCCGGCGCCTTCATCTCCCCTTCTGGCTGGGTCGGCTTCGGCATCAACCCCGTCTCCCCTCAGATGACCGGGGCCGGCTCCCTCATAGCCTTCTCTGACCCCACCACCGGGGCCCTCACCCTCCTCCCCTTCCTCCTTGGCCCCTCCGTCAAGCTTCAATCCACCCCTCTCATCACCCGCCCCCTTGATCTCCACATCTTCTCTTCTTCTGCTACACTGTACAATTCAAGGTCTGTTCATGATGGTGCGTTTATTAAAATCCATGCAACGTTGAGGATGAATCCGAATCGAACCAAGATTCATCTAGTGTGGAATAGGGGTTTGTACGTGCAAGACTACTCGCCAACGATTCATCTGACTACCGTCGAGGATCTGAGCTCTCGTGCCACCATCGATCTGCTGTCATCAGCATCTGTCAAGGTTAAGATGACGATCCCGGACTGGCTACGTCCCATGCATGCCGTACGTCTTGTCTAACTTAATTAAGGCATTAAGTTGTAACTTAACAACCTGACATAACACTTATAATACTGCTATTCATGCTGGCCAAGATACTTGTAGAGGCAAAATTAATGCTAAATTTTGTGTAAGTACCGTAATACTTCAGCATTTTCTAGCTATATACCATATACTATACAAATTTGTATGTTAAACAAAGTTTAAATTTACAATTTTCTCAAATAAATACCATGCATCTACTTTCATAAATTTCAGTATAAACCACAAGAATCTTTCTAATTTCTTATACCTATTTTTTTCAAGGAAAAAAACAAGTGGGATAAACTGAAAAATGCTGAAAGTTCAAGGCATTTTTTGCAACATAATAACTATATCGGTAACTATTACAAAATGAATAATCATGGTATTTAAGTGAAATTAAGCGCAAAATAAATAAGAGTGATCACATATACAAATATTTTTAATTTATTAATTTGATGAAGTTTGAACTAAAAAGATCTTGAACTTAATTGATGCTATGATGTATATCATATGTCAAAACTCAAAAAGCAATCTATAAGCTAAAATGTGCCTATATCAAACTAATGTAGTAAAAGTGATCACACTTATAACAGGTACTAAATGCCGTGTCGTGGGGACTTTTCCTTCCGGTCGGTGCCTTGACTGCCAGGTATCTCCGTCATTGCCCAAACGCAGGGCCCACTTGGTTCTACACACACGCAGCCATCCAAATCCCCGGATTCTTGATAGGCGCACTAGGCTTTGCGACCGGGATCGCAATGGGAGAAGCATCGGTAGGTGTAGTCTATGGGCTCCATCGAGGGCTAGGGATTGCCGCGTTCTGCATGGGGGCCCTACAGGCGGCGGCGGTGATGTTCAGGCCGGGGACGACTCATCGGTTGAGGAAATATTGGAAGAGCTACCACCATTTGGTAGGGTATGGGTGTGTGGTGGTAGGGGTGGTGAATGTGTTCCAAGGATTTGAGGTGATGGGGTTGGGAAGGTCTTATGCCAAGTTGGTGTATTGCTTGGGGATCTCGACCGTGATCGGGGTTTGTGTGGTGATGGAGGCGAATGCGTGGGTTGTGTTTTGTAGGAAGGTGGAGGAGGAGACGGTGAGGGGTGAGGGGGTTGCGGTGAAGGGGAGTGCTAGTCATGATCTTTAGGGTTTTTGTTTTGATTTTGAAGAGGCCAAGGAAGTATGAGCCAAGGAAGTGGGATAACAGCTTTGGTTGGTGGCATGTAATGATGTGTATGTTGTTTGTTAAGAGAGATACGATGCAAATGAGAATATTGTATCAAGCCCGAGAATATTGTACCAAGCCAAATGTGCTAATACTGCTGTAGCATGGACGCCTTATTTTCTTTGGGTTTCTTTTAGGCTTGTACCGATAGCTATATGGACTTGATTATAAGGTTTCAATTTTATACTCTTTAGTAGATGCTGTTTAATTATCAATTCAAGGGTAAATTGTTAAAAAGTCTCCTGCCCTTTAAAAAACCGGTGAGAAACTTCGTGGGATTTTCCAGCATGTAGAAAACCTAATAGGTCCATCAATTGTTCCCTGAAATACTCAAAGCTTTGGGTATTTTCGTATATCCAAAACTGCCCGTATGACCCACGTGCACAAATACAGTAAGACAGTTGCTAATTTGTTTTCAAAAAATCTACAGTTGAGTTGTCTATAACTTATAAGCAGTTGCATGTAGCTTCTATGTTTAATTGTGTTTTGTTGATTTTTCCTTAAAACTGTGCATTAAGTGCTCTAACCTGGTCATTTTCTCTCCAAATTCACCACTTTCCCCCCTAAAAAACCTATGATGCCAACAGAACAAGAATTATCCCATTCATTTTCTCCATTATCCATTATCTTCTCTCATTTACCCCATTTTCATTTACTACACCAATAAACTAAATCTTCATTTACTCTCTTGCTCATTGAGGATGGCTCAAACTTGGACATTAATGTGTTTTGTGAATGGATCCAATAGGAAATGTTCGGTTTTGACCATCTCGGAGGCGACAACATGATTCAAATTGAAAGAACAATCTCGTTTTAACTTGATATACCGGTTGATAAATTAAAACTTTAATATAAAATGGAGAAATATGGAGATCATATGGTTATGATGATAACCGTATATGACTATATAAATATGGTCTGTATCTATCAAGACACGAATGAGAAGGTCATTCATATGCAAATATCTATTGATACCCTAACCATTATGAGCATGTTTGTCTTTATTTGACTTAATTTTTGTTTAGAGAAATATACAAGACAGTATCCTGCAACTTGTAAGCAGTTGCATATAACTTTTAAGCAGTTGCCAGTAACATCTAAGCGCTTGCCTGTAACTTCTAAACAATTGTCTGTAAGTTATAAGAATTTGCCTGTAATTTATAAGCAATTGCCTCTAACTTCTTAGCAGTTTCCTGTAACTTCTAAATAGTTTCCTGTAACTTCTAAAAAAGTTGCTTATAACTTCTAAAACAGTTGCCTGTAATTTCTAAACAGTTGCATATAACTTCTAAGCAGTTGCATTTCTTTAATATTTAAGAGGATTTCCTTTAATATCTAATAAGTTGCTTGCAATATCTATATGGATCCAAGTAATAATATGTTAATAAAAGCGTTTTTTGTATAACAATCAACACACATCATCATTTTCTGCTCCAACAATTGCGCATGACCGAATACATGAGTTGGAGTCAAGCTTTCCACCGGTGAGGCAAAATGATCAAATAATGAGGAACAATATCCCGGTTACATGGCATGCGCAATTTAAGGCACATCTCAAATATTCAAGGGTTCTTACGAAATTAGGATGGTGTTTTGCCAATTAGCTATTGCGAAACAATTTAATTTCGACTATATAAAGAACGATGGCTCAAGGGTAACAGTGGAATATTCCTAAAGGGATAAATGATGCCTATAGAGAGTGCATGCATCGTCTTGTACTCAGAGTTATAGAGTTAACATATATATTAGTAATATAAAAGTGTAATTATCATTCTTTGCAAATTGTTGATTGTTTTAACTGTTAAGTTACGCTAAGATTTGCATGTTTGTCATATATAAGCAGTTCTCTGTGGGCTATGAAGACGTACTAAACTGACGTACACATGTTCCGTAAGAATTTCAAGAGACAGACATACCCGGGCTACAAAGAAATTTGTAGTCGACATGCTTGCAGATGTTTTGAGGTCACGACTGGACTATCGGCCAATCGAGACTAAGAAGGACTTCCATCAAAGGTTTAGGTTGAAAATTTCAAACGATATTGCGTGGCATGTAAGGGAATTAGCATAAAAGACTCTCTTCGGTAATTATCGTCATTCTTATGAATTTTTGAGACGGTATCAATGCAAGTGCATAGAAACCAATTCCTGGAGTGTAATTAGCATCAACAAATTAGTGGATGACAGATTCATGAGGTTATTTGTTAGCTATGGTGTTTGTATTGATGGGTATTTAGATGGTTGCCGACCTCTCATATTTCTTGATGGAACATTCATCAAGAACATGGCAAAAGGCCTTCTATTGGTGGCGATTTCTCAGGACAGAGGCAATGGTTTGTTTCTATTAGTTTTCACTATTTGCGATCAAGAGAACATCACAAATTGGATATGATTTTTAGGTCAGTTGAGAGCTTTGTTGTTTGATGGTCCTAAGGCCTACCATCCACCACATACTCTTATGTTTGTATCAGACTTCGACAAGAGAATCAAAGAAGCGGTTAGGATGTGCTATCCCACCGCATTGTATTCATTTTGTATTCTTCACTTGAAGAAGAATTTTAAAAATAGGCTCAAGGGGCTTGGTATGAATAATTCGGAAGCCGAAACTTGCACGCATATGATGGAAACAACGTGTTACCAATACATGATGGTTGAGTTCTTGGGGAAAATGAACCTACTGAAAAAGGAATCGATGGTTGCTTACAATACAATGGTTGAACATTACAATCCTCAACATTGGGTTAATTGTTACTTTCCTGGAATAAGGTACAATCTGAATTCTTGCTCCTTAATATACCTGATTTGGCTATGAACATATTGACATATATATGTATAACATCATAGTAGTTGCCTGTAAGCAGGTGCCTGTAACTTCTAAGCAGGTGCCTGTAACTTCTACTAAGTTGCTTGTAACATCTATTAATTTGATTATAATTATGAAGTTGCATGTAACATCTATTGACTTGCTTGTAACTTCTAGGTAGTTGCCCGTAATATCTAATAAGTTGCTTGTAATTTCTAATAAGTTGCATGTAACATCTATTAAAGTTGCTTGTAACATCTGTTAATATGTTTGTTGAATGCAGGTATAGTCATGCTACATCCAATATTACTGAATCATATAATATCTGGATACGTGAGGCCCACACTTTTCATATTCTTTAAATGGTGAATTATGTAAGGGTATGTTTGATGGATCACTTTAATAGTCGACGAGAAAAAGCCGAAGGGTGGAATGGAGTGTTACGTCTCAAGTCGGAGGAAATTCTAAACAAAAATTTGGACCATGCTAGAGTTTTTTCTTTTCATCAAGCTGATACAGAGAATTATGAGGCATTTGACATTAAAATTGTTCGGATAAATGTGTCGGCTCGATCATGTACATGCTGAGAATAAGATGTTACCAGGATTCCTTGTAGGCATGTTTGCGCCGTTATCAATTTTTTAAGGAGATCAATCTATAACTATTGTGATCCTTTCTTGACGATCGAATATTTCACAGCTAGTTATTGGAATACAATTTACCCAATACCTATATTTGACAAGCCAATGGTCACGGAAGAGACATTGAGATCTAGCCACTTTTGACAAGAAAACGGTCGGGAAAGCCCCCTACAAGGCGTATAAATAACATGGATGTTCAAAAGAGAAAGATGAATTGCGGCTGGTGTGGTAATGAGGGTCACAATAGAGTGACATACACCGCTCCTATCGATTAAGTGTAAAATAGCTACATATTGGTTGTTTGGTATTTTGTTTTATATTTATGTATCCAACAACAAGTTTCGTGAAACTTTTGTACTAAAACATAACGATGTTCGTTATAATTTTGCTGTAAATTTTTCTACTGGTTAAGTATCCATCTGAATGAAATTTAGAAACTGTTTTATGAATTCCTTTATTTGCAGTTGCATGTAACATCTAAGAACTTGCCTGTAACTTTTGATAAGTTTCTTGTAACTTCTAGACAGTTGACTGCAACTTGTAAGCAGTTTCTGTAATTTCTAAGCAGTTTCCTGTATCTTCTAATCAATTACCTGTAATTTCTATGCACTTGCATTTAATTTCTAACCACTTGACTGTAATTTCTAATAAGTTTCCTGTAACTTGTAAGCACTTATCTCTAACTTTTAAAAACTTCCCCATAACTTCTAATTAGTTGCATTTAACTTCTAATAAGTTGCTTGCAACTTCTAACAACTTGTTTATAACTTATAATTAGTTTTCTATAACTTCTATTAAGTTTCCTGTAATTTATAGCACTTGCCTATAACTTCTAATTAGTTATCTATAACTTGTAAGCAGTTTCCTGTAATTACTAAGCAGTTGTTTGTAACTTGTAAGCAGTCACTTGCATGTAACTTCAAAGCAGTTGCATATAACTTGTAAGTAGTTTCATGTAACTTCTAAGAAGTTTCCTGTAACTTGTAAGCAGTTTCTTGTAACTTCTAAGCAGTTGTCTGTAACTTCTAATCAGTTGCCTATAATTTCTATGCACTTACCTTTAATTTCTAATTACTTTCCTGTAACTTTTAATAAGTTGCTTATAACTTGTAAAGACTTGCCTGTAACTTTTAATAAGTTGCTTATAACTTGTAAAGACTTGCCTGTAACTTCTAATAAGTTGCTTATAACTTGTAAAGACTTGCATGTAACTTCTAACAACTTGCCTACAACTTCTAATTAGTTGTCTGTAACTTTTAATAAGTTGCATGTAACTTATAATCACTTACATGTAACTTCTAACAACTTGTATGTAACTTCTAATTAGTTGCCTGTAACTTCTAATAATTTTTCTGTAACTTCGAAGCACTTGCATGTAACTTCTAACCATTTACTTGTAATTTCTAATTAGTAGTCTGTAACTTTTAAGCAGTTTCCCATACCTTGTAAGCAACTAGCCTGTAACTTCTAAGCACTTGCATTGAACTTTTATGTTGGATATAGTGACCTCAAGGCAATTATAATAATTGCAAGCACGCGATTATGATAATTGAAGGAGGACCTATACAGGTAGAACAATCTTATTCGAAATGATAGTATGCTATCTGGTTTGTCTTTATCATTGATGTGTACATGTTTTAATTGTTAGTACATGTCGCTAATACATAATGATGAAGCCCGTAGGATTCTTGCTTGACTACCAGCATTATGATGGCGATCATATACGTGAGAGCTGGGTAGTCTATAGCACATCCTTAAATGTCCCTAGTCATGGGAGTATCGAGACTGGGCATCGATATTCCGGAGTAGACTAGCGTATACGTTTCGAGACTTCGACGAGGGGCGGTGGCCGGTTTCACAAGTCATTGATGTTATGTCACCTAAGATAGTATACATGTGCTCATGGAAGGTGAGTACACTAGACGGACTCGCCGAGAACTTCTAAATGGTATTATATCTATCGTCAGATGGAAGTTCTATTAGTGATATATGCCGCAGAGGCTATTATTGTATAATACTGGATTGTATACTACATTTTGGATGCTTGGGATTGAAAGTGTATGTTAGCACCACCACTGGGTTTTATTAGCATCAAGCATGCCGTTTTCAAAATCTTAGGGGTGCTAATCTACACTAACTAAGATCTTAAACTAGATGATTAGGGTTTAACTATGATATCATAAACGTAACTAAGAGATGAATGACTACAACCTTTGTAGACCGTATCCTTTTCTTCTAAAGCTCGGGGTTGTAGTCCACGCGACTCCACTAGGCTCCACTTGAAGGTTGAACGAACTTCCTTTGATGACCTTCGTGCCAAAGATGATCAACCCGAAGTCCGCTAATCTAAGCTATCTCTTCACTAAACTTTTTAGTGAAGTAAACATACTACACCAAAGTACCAATCTAGTGTAAGATGGTGAAGTAGGGGCTTTGTTTGCTCACTAGGGTTCTCACAAGCTCAAGGTTTCACAACTCATGTGAGGGATTGAGCTTGGAGGAGGAGGTGAGGAAAAGGGAGAGAGCTAGAGAGAAACTCATCACATGAGCTCACAAGTGAGAAAAATGAACTAAGGTCTAGAATGTCTTGCCTCATCCATACACTTATTGAACCATCCAAATAAAACATAATACTTTTATTAAGCCATGCTTGAATAGTGAAGAATGGCTAATAAAATAATGAGCAAGCCATACTATACCCATTCCTCCAAAGTCACCCCATTTTCCACCTCATCATTTCTATTTTCCAAAAATAGAAAATCCATGCCATGCTTTATATATATATATATATATATATATATATATATTGTTGGCTATAGTGTCCTCAGGTCAATTATTGGATCGCAGGCACGTGATTGCAATGATTGAGGGAGGACCTATTCCGGTAGGACAGTCTTACTCGAGATGATAATATGCTATCTGGTTTGCCTTTATCATTGTGTACATACTTCAGGTGACATTACAGATCACTGTTACATGTTGATAGAGCCCATAGGATTCTTGCTTGACTACCAGCAGTATGATGGCGATCATATACATAGGGGCTGGGTGGTCTATAAGCACATCCTTAAAAGGTCCCTAGTCGTGGGAGTTTCGAGACTGGGCATCGATACTCCAAGATTAGACTAGTGTATACTGATCGAGTCCCCGACGAGGGGCGGTGGCCGGTCTCACAAGCCATTGGTGTTAGTTGGTTCACCTAAGATGTATACAGGTGCTCATTGGGTTATGAGTACACCGGACGGACTCGACGGGAACATGCTAGTTGGTATTATACCTATTGTCAGATAGCAGTTCCATGGTGACATGTGTACAGGTTAGTCTATCGACCTGAGATCCTCATTTGTCTCGTGTGAGTTCCCACTGTGCTTTGATTACTACCTTACCACGGCTCAAAGGTGTAACATTTCAGAAAAGTAAAATATTATATTTGGGAATTTGAATAAATCAAATAATAAATATTAAGAATATTTTGACGAATGAAGATTAGTTTTAATATTATGGTATGATTATATACCAATAGATTGGAAAAATCACATTGAAAGTGGATTTTTAAAGAGTTCGTGAGATTTGGACATTTTATAAATTATTATATAATTTATTATATACAAGTTTGTACCTAAGCTTTATTAATTATCACTAATCGTGCATTAAGCTTGATTTTTGTATGTGACATGCACCATGTCATGTTACACACTTGTTACATTTTTCTACCATGAGAAATGAGAGAAAAAGAAATGAGAGAAAAAGAAAAACAATAAGAAAAGAAAAAGGAAAAAGCATAAACAAAGAAGTATGGGCAAGTGAGAGAGAGGGAGAGGGGTTCCTTTGACCTTAGCCATTTCCCTCACTTCAACATCTTCATCATTTTTCCTCTCCTTTCTCTCATGGCTGTCCTCTCACTCCCCCCTCCTCTACCTCCTCACCACAACCCCAAAAATGCATCAAAACCATACATTCCCTTCATTAAAAATGTGCACAAGCTCACTACAAGCATTGAGAACCAAGAAAGTTGGGATTTTGAAGACTTAGGGCAACTCAAGAAAATTCTTGAGTTGCCAAATGAGGTAATTCTTTCATCATTAGTGTAGTATTTCAATTCCTTTATCATCCATGTTAGTTTAGAAGTGTTTAAGTGTTGTTTAGTGATGGTTGAAAATTCCGAGATGAAGGTTAGGGATCTATTTGAGTTGAGATGGTGCTAATGAGCTTTAGTGGTGACCTTAAACCCCCCTTAGTGTCTAAAACCCAGATCAAACCTAAACTGAACCCTAAGATTTGAAGTTGGAACTTTCCATGTCGGTTTTTATGAATTGTATGCCTATAGGGAATCTGAAATGAACCGAGACCTTTACAAGAAAAACAAGCAACACCATTAACCTAGATTGAGCACTAGGAGGCCACCCTGCAAAGACGAACCCATTCTGAGCATTCCAAACCGAGTAGGCTGGTTTTCATGGGCATGTGGCCGGCCAAGTTGTGGAGGTTGGTGCCTAGGTTTGGTCTGTAGCTCATATACCCCCTATACAACACCCAGTACCGTTTGTTTATCCCTATTTCACCTGAACAAAAATTTGGAGCAAGTTTTCATGAGTTGCTGTATTGTTTTATAACTTTCCATGACTTGAAATTTTGGTAATTGTGTTTTGTATCGATCACTTGACGTTTGTACGTCAATATCGAGTGTTTTTGGGCTCTTTTGCGTGAGTAGGCCATATGTTTTAACCTATGTGCGATTCGCAGGTCGTTTTGGTTTTGAATTGGACGTTTTGATGCGATACGATATATGTGATATGTAGGTACCCTCACGTAGACTTCGGATGATGAAGAAGAGGATGGCGACATTGACTTCGGCAAGCAAGGATCAAGGTGAGTAGATATATATCTACGGGGGAAGTCGGGTGGATGGCGTATAGCACCCCCGCAGTTTCGTAGTGTAGTATACGAGTACGTTATATATATATATATATATATATATATATATATATATATATACGCGTATTGTGAGACTAAATGATTATCAAGATAGGCTTTAGGTATTCACGGGTTAGTTTTAGTGTAATTGTAAGATAGTGCTTATAGTGTAATTTCTTAGTTACGAAACCCTAGTGTAAAGGTATACACACACACACATGCACACACGTGATATATTTTGGTGTATATGTTATATGTATATATATATATATATATGTGTGTGTGTGTGTGTGTGTGTGTGTGTGTGTGTGTGTTTGGATGTGTTGCTACACACACACACATACGTATGCGCATATGATGAGGATAATATAAGATACTCGGAGGAGAGTCGATATGATCGGGCATGATGCCGTGAGATCGGATATATGAATTGGGTCGTATTATGAGATATGATATGATATTATAGCGGATCGTTGGTGTAGCGTCTTGAAAAGTCGTTTTGGAGTTTTCCTGAAAATCGGTGAAAATTCGGTATTTTTCCGTAAACCGTCTTTTTTGTTATTTTGCAGTTTAGGACTAGTTATACCTAAAATGGATAGGTAATTGCTTGTTTTTAGTAGCTAATGAGTTACTTATTAAATTTTGGTCATTTAAAATTTTTTCCCTATTTTTCAATATTTTAATATTATTTTAAGCCGGTAAGGAAATACATTAAATTAGCGATAAATACAAATTTTTTTGGGCTAATTTTAATCTTTAAAATTATGTTAATTAAAATCTAGTTGTAACATAAATTTTTAGTATTTTATTTTGAGTTTTAACTAATTTTTATTATAGGAAACGAAATTTATTGAATTTAAGCTTAAACTTGCAATTTTGGACTTGTAGGGGGTCTTTTTGCATAAATTTTTTTTTTGTGCACTCTCTCTCACTTTTCCCTCACCCTAGGCCGGCCCATTTCCAGCAGCTCATGGAAGAAAATTCTATGCTCTTTTGACTTGTATATTGTGTGGAAATGGGGTTTTATTTTAAAGGTTTTTGAATTGTTTTTGGGTATGGTCTTTTGTGGTTGGTAGGAGTTGACCAAGACCTTTTTTTTCCCACACCCCACACCATCCCCTCTCCCTCATTCTGGCCGAATTCCAGCAGCCCCCCTTCATCTCTTTTCTTTTCATCTTCTTCAAAAAAATTCTTCAAAGTTTGCTCCAAAAATTGCAATTTAAAGCTCACAATTTAAACCCCATCCTTCATCCCTTTTTCCTTCACCTCTCTTGCTTGGATCATGATGCTTTGAGGCCATCAATTGAAGCAAATTTCTTCTTGCTAGATCCATAGATTTGAGGTATAATTTCTACTCTTTTAAGTTGATATGGTTAGAATTCTTTAATCTAGTTGTTTAGTGTTAATTTTAGTGTTAATCCTAATCTAGTTTTTTTTAGTTAATGGTTGAAAATTTAACTAGGGTTTCTTGAAACCATGTTTTAGTTAATTAAACCTTTTTAATTAACCTAGTTGTTTACTTAACCAATCTATATGGTTACTTTGCTTAAGTGGCTTGATGTTATGCTAATCTAAGTTAACTTGTGTGAAATTTTCATTGTTGTTGCTAATTACCAAAAATCAAGAGAAGGGTTGTGTTGGAATTATGGTTTGATGCATAGTTAATGATTTAAAATTAGTGTAATGGCTAGCTAGTGGGTTAGTTTGGATTGTTGTGTGGGATTGTGTTAACTTTGTCGCTAATTGTCGATGTTTGCACCAAATTTGCAAACTTCTAGCTTACTAGGTTTTTATTATATTATTGTGGCGAATTAATTGCGATATCTAGGTTATATTGTTGGCATATCCTATGACATTTAGGATTTGTGAGTGCGGATTTTTGAGTGATCGGGTTTCAGCTTTGCCGGGCGACCAAATCGACGATTTTAGTTAGTTTTTGCGATTTTCGCGTGTGTTCCGCGCACCTCGTGCACGTTGTACCTAGCTTGTGAACATTGGTATTTTCGTTTGGGATTGCGTCGTTTCATGGTATGTAACCTTATGTTTGGTATTGATGTAAATTCCGGATTCGGTCGCGGAGACGTCAGACGCGGCACGAAAGGGGAAAGCGGTGATTGGACGTGACTAGCTAGGGATTCCGGTGAGTAGATGTAACATCTACGGGGGACTATCGTTTGATGGCGCAAGTCGCCCGATAGTTTTAGTAGCTTAAAAAGATTCTTAGTAATGTTAGTAATTAGGGGTGTAATACTTATATGATTATTTGCTACATTCATGCCTTATATTGACATACATATGCGAACCCATGCTATAGGACACCTGCACCATTGCCAGGGTTTTTATATGCAGCACGAGTACTATTCATGCTTGCACACACGCCCTGGTAATTGCCATGCCACCACACTAGATAACCTATAATTTGAAACCTTTTACTATAATTGATGCTTTAACCTGTGTTATTGCCTTTAATTCTTTAAAATGAAATCATAAGATTGCTAATCATGTGCATGTACTTCATCATGTTATTTGTTCATGCCTAGTCTATCAATCACATATCGCAACTTGATTATTGATACCATATGCATTCATTATCATTGGCATATGCATTTATGAGGATTTTCTTGAGATTTTGTGATATTTCTGGATTTCAAGGGAAAGCCGCAAAATTTCTAAACTTATTATATTTTTAAAATATGTAAATTGCGGTTTTCTAGTGATGTAAGTGTCGTCCACCATGAGTTTGCTGTGGTTTTCGAGACCCGTTTCGAGGAGTTAGATGAACCGTCTCGGGTGCATGGTGGGCCCGGTAAGGTACCCCGGGGCAAGAAGCTCGTGGTGCTGACGATGAGCCTGGCAGGGGGCGGATTACCTACCGGTGACTGTTTGGGACGGCGGATATCCAGAGGATACCGACCGTGGCCGCGAGATGATGAGATATTGATATTGAGATGGGTCAGCCGGATAGCTGAGGCCAGAGATATTATGACATGGATATTTGAGATTTGTGAAAGTTTTGAGGTGTCGTTGCTGGACACCGGTTCTTGTTGATTCTATTGGTATTGTGCTGGTATTTCAAAAGAGATTCCTAAAGGAAAAACATGATTCTTATACCTACATATTCAGATCATGAGTTGATTCGCATTGCATTCATACCTGCTAGTATATTCATATTGCATATATACCTGCTATTATGTCCTACCTTACCTGTATTGTAGATGCTAGGATACTTGTGTGCATGCATTCGATAGCCTGTGTAGATGTTATTTATTACTCACGAGTTGGCAACTCACCCCCGTTGTGCCACAGCCTTTTGCAGGTCCGCTCCGTCAGTACAGTAGCGGCGGGCGCACTTGCTTCTTTTGCCTCTTTTGCCTGGACTCGAGGTTTTACTCTTAGGTGGGTTATATTTTTATTTTGTACCACCTTGTATATTCTTTGTATCTAGTGTACTCCATCTACTGTTTCTACCAGTATTGTTGTATATTGACCTAGAGAGGAGACTGTGAGATTTGTGGACTTTTTATGCTGTATTTTGGGGTCGAGCTCACTTGAGTCGACATGCTGTTTTCTCATGCTTCTTTATGATTATTTTGCATGATGTTGTTTTATATTGCGTGGATTTGTGACCGCCTTGTGGCGAAGAGCTAGCTCCCGCTTGGGGATGCCTTATTTGTTGGATTCATATATATTCTTGTTGTACCCATTTTGGGGGCCAGTATTTACAAAGGAGACTCTGTCGAAATTTTCGGAAAAACTTGTATTGTTTTTAAAAAGGGTTTTATATGACTTATTTGATAAACTCGCTTTCAATTGATTGGGTTTTCTTCACTCTTTTGCTTATTTGGTTTTGGTTTCTGGGCTTTGGCTTACTTATTTTACGGACGTCTTGAGACGTTTCGTAAACTTAAGTGCCAGTCACGTTCCGTACCTTGCGGGTCGTGACAGTTGGGCGATGTGTTTTCATACACACTCGAATATATATGTTGATGGTATCGGAATGTACTAGACTTTAGATCAGTACCCTTACTTCATGATATGATGATAATGATACCAGTTAATTAATGAGATAAATGTGATAGTTGACCCGTACCCCGATTTTGGGATGCCGTACGATGGATTTTACCGTACGAAGTATAAATATGATGATTGATCCGCACTCTTGACTCGAGGATGTCATATTATATATTTTATCGTACGTGACGCTATTGAGGCGGGATCACCGACTACTAGATATATCGACTCGGACTTAGGTGGTTTTCCTTATCCTTTTGATTAGTCTCTTAACTTCGTACTGTAGTTTATTTGGTAGATGTTAGATTGGGCTCGAGTCATACTTATTTTCAAACTTAACGAATCGTGAGTATTTTAAAGACAGGCCTAGGGATACTACGGATTTTCAAAGGATGTATCTTTTCTCAAAAACACCGTAGTCCTATTTTCTAAAACCACGATTCGTGCTTATTTCAAATGCCAAAACGGTATGACTCGTATATATATAAATGTATATTCATGTTGTTCATATCGCATTGCATGCTTATACTTGTGATTCCCTTGTTTATTATGAACCTATGTTATCAGGACACCAGCACCATTACCGATGATACATATGTCTACGAACACTTGCTTGCCGGCTCACACACATCATCATCGGTAATTGCCATATCACGTACACTTTAGAGAATATTATTTCATTGATATCGCTTGCTAGCGGATAGTTCCGATATAGCATTACTGTGCTAGTTTAGATATTGCATTCTTTACTTAGATATCGTGCATGTATATATATTCATTGATATGCAATATTATGGGGCTTATTGCCGGTATTTCACTATATTTACTTTGGAGTTTAGGATTTGGATTTTCCATGAGATTTCTGGATTTGGAGAAACCGCAAGGATTTATAAACTCATTTTCATTTCAAAAGATAGAAATTTGCAGTTTTCTCGTGATATGATATTTGAGATATCAACCATGAGTTTTCTCGGTTCTCGAGTGGTATCATACACATGATTCGAGGTAGGGGGAAGGACCGTTTGCGGGTGCATGGTGGACCCGGTGTGGTATCCCGGGACAAGAAGATCGTATAGAAAGGCGTTTGAGCCTGACAGGGGAGCACTATCGACCGATGATTGTATGGAAACTCGATGGATATCTGGAGATACCTGTTGGGGTAAAAATTTACACCCCGGTTGACCAAGTCAAAATCAAAGTCAACCCCAAGCCAAGTGGGTCCAAGCCCAGACCCAGTAGGCCCATGCCCGGGTCGAGCCCGAACATGAAGCGGCCGGTCTCCCCCCATGCCAAGATAAAAATTTTGTAATAAATAATTTTGTTGCATTTTCTTTTATTTTATTTTCGGATAAATGTAAGAAAAATAGGCATAAAGCCAAATTTTTGTAAAGCCCATGGCTTATGTGCAAAAAGAAATGGCACATGACCCATGGGATAGGCAAAATGCCATTTTATGAAGCCCAAGGGGCTATGTGTAAAATGTATGGCCTATAAAGGCAAAGATAATGAAAATATCTCATAACTTTTTTCTCTCTCCAAAAAAAATTAGAGCTGAGCTCTTTCTTCCTTCTTCAAGGTTCCAAAACCTTCTTCTTTCTCTTGAATTAAATCAAGAGTTTTACTCTTCCTTTTTCAAAACTAAATAGTTTTCCACCACAAAACCCACAAAGGGGAACTTGGATCTGCCATCAGATCTTAAAAAGGAGAGATTTTGAGATTTTACATCTCTTGATCTTCAAGATCCAGCAAGCAACAGGAGGAAGAAGAAGAACCCTTCCATTAACCCAATAATAAAAAAAAAAAAAACACACTCAGGAGTCTAACTCCTCTCTGATTTCTCTTCAGAGAAATCTTTTTAGGCTAAAAGCCTGTTGTGTGCGCAAGTCGCCCGCGTGCCGACACGTGGCGCGCGCGCTTGCGCAACTGCGCAAGTGCGCAAGTCGCCCGCGTGCCAACACGTGGCGCGCGCGCTTGCGCAACTGCGCAAGTGCGCAAGGCGCCCGCGTGCCGACACGTGGCGCGCGCGCTTGCGCAACTGCGCAAGTGCGCAAGGCGCCCGCGTGCCGACACGTGGCGCGCGCGCTTGCGCAACTGCGCATCCCTTGGATGTCTTTTCCCCCTCTTTTGTGTACATATATACACATATACATATGTATACAAATTTATACATACACGTACTCCACGACACTGTCCCTGTTAGAAAAAAATTTCTAACGGGGCGCTGCCCCGCACCCCGCAAGGGGGCTGCTAGCCCCCTTGACCCCCAGCCCGCTATCCGGGTAGCGGGACCCCCGTAAAAACTCTGCGTGGCTCCCGATATATCCAAACCCCCCCTTTCAGAATTGAACACACGTATACTGCACATTGAGTTCGCATGACCAGTTTAACCCGTTAATCGGAGGTTCCCTCGCCCCAAAGGCGATGGGTAATTAACGGCAGCTTAGTCCGCGGCTGCCGGAGATTCGGATCCCCACCATCATTAAACCCCGGCCTACCCTAGGCCGGGGGAATCTGTAGTACGCCTGACAAGCGCGCGCGTATTCCCATCTCACTGGGGTGACGAAAAACACCCTACAGACTCTGGCACGCCCGGTGGGACCAATCTCTCCTCCCATATTTCGGGTTAAACGTTCATACGAACTCAATCAATATACATGTCGATTGCCCATACTGAAATGATGTTTTTTTTTCCCGTGCAGCAATCAACCTTCGACGACAATGTCTCCCCAGACGAATTCAGCTTCCAACGTGACCCCGATTCCGTACGTGGTCAAGATCAACGCTCGTGTGGTTCTCCCCGCAAGCCTCAGTCGACAATAGGAGGAGCCGCCCCGCCAGTTTGGCTCCGTCATCATCTACCCTGCCGGGAGCGCTCATCTGGCAGAGATCCCAGCGGAACAGGTGGCCAAGCCGGTCCCAAGGGGCAAGAGGCCGAATGTCGTGATCGCCAAGGCACCACAACCAAAACTCAAGACGGTGTGTGAACGATTCTATGGTGCTCCAGCACGGGGCAAGAACTCCGGTACAAAGGGCAACATCCAATGTTGCGGACGAGCTCACGCGATTACTCCAACAAATGCACAATCGAGCGTATCTCCAAGGCCTTCCATCGCCCGGTCTGCGACGTCTTCCCAAAGAGTTGAAGTCTGCCAGGTGCTTAGAACAGAAAAGTTAAGGCAGAAGCGGCTCAGGTATCGAGCCAACAAAAGGGCCAAGGCTTCGGCCAAATGCAATCGTGTGAAGTTCCAAGTGCAGAGTTGCCCCGCGACGACGGCTGAGTCGGACGTAAGAATCAGCAATTCCTTCGAGCCTCTAAAGTGGGTTCAGAACAATGCCATGACCGCCAGAATCAAGAAGACAGCAGTCCGAACAGTGCCGCAAAGAGACGTGTCCCGGCCCCAACAGAAAAAGTATGACACTGTCTCATCAAGAGTCTATGAAGCACTCTGTGCCGCACGAAAGCAGCGGGGAAAACCCAGAAAAGAAGCGCCAGCACCATTCAAGAAACTGGTTAAGCCAGACGCCTTCAATCGACTACCAGCTACCGAAACAAGGGGGTCAAGACAGCGATCCACGAAATCAACTGCCAATGATAGAAAGACGGCCGGATATATCATCCATACGGTCTATATGGCTGGAGGACGCCCCAGCGACAACCTTCGCAGCAAAAGCAAGGATGGGGCCACCACATCCCAAGCTCAATCTAGCCCGAATGTGGTTGCCGCTGCCCAAGAACAGCCGCCCCTGCTGGATGAAGAAAACCCTCTCGATGAGGATGATAGGCAGAAAGACCCCTCGGTCCATGCAGAGTCAAGCTCGGACAGCGAGGAAGAGCCGACTTTCCGCCCTAGGACTGCGGAGCAAGAGCTGCTTCAAGAACTTCGAAAACAGCTCAGGAGCAAAGATAAAGAGATGGCCAAGCTCTATTCGAAGATTGACGACTTAACGAACGTGGTGATGCAGCTTACGGCTCAAATTGCTCGAGCGCCTCCTAATCAAGCACAAGCCGCTACTAATCAGCCGGGTGATGACAATCCGAGGCAGCCAATGCCTGTTCCTTTGGGACCAAGACTGGTCGAGCCAAATGAAAGCCGGCTACATTCCGCTTCTGGGGACGCCTTGGCCCCAGATAGCACCATCCCGCTAACACAGGATCGGATAATGGATTTGGTCACCAGCAAGGTTAAAACATTGGTGGCCGAGGCTGAAGCTCAGAAAGAAATCGGCAGTAGTGGGCGGCCATATCCCGCGCAGTACGATCTGATTGAGTTCCCAAGCGGCTACGTCATTCCTAAGTTCGGAAGATTTGATGGAACGGGGAATGCAAACCAGCACGTCGCCCACTTCAAAGCATCGTGCGGAAATACAGGGGGCAATGACGCGCTCCTTCTTCGTCAGTTTGTCAACAGCCTGACCGGCGTCGCCTTCGACTGGTATGCGAGTATACCGGACGGGTCCGTCATTACCTTTGCCCAAATGGAGTCCCTGTTTCGGCAAAGGTTCATGAGTGTCAGTGATAAAATCTCCATTGCCGACCTTGTGAGGACTAAGCCGGGGAAGAATGAAAGTAACACTGACTTTATCGCCCGATGGCGTAATCTCATGGTCAAGTGCGAACCGCCGCTGGAGCAGGACCAGTCCGTTAGCCTTCTCATTGGGAACCTCAGCAATTGGATGGTCCCATTCTTGTGTACAGCAGGCCTCAAAACATTCCAGGAGCTAACCAAGAAGGTCCAAATGCTGGAACGCTCGAAGCAAGAGTCCCCGCCAGACTCTCAGAGAGACAAAACTTGGAAAAGCAAGCGGGACGACAGCCGTAGAAGCGGGAGTTCCAGCAGTACCAATGTCTTCAATGCGTCCGATAATGAAGAAAAGCGAAGGGCGGCCGAATCCAAAACTAACCGGTCTCGAAAGCCATTGTTGGGAGGAGATGGGCCTTCCCTAGAGGAGAAAAAGAACAAGGTTTACTCTTTCAGAAGGGACAAGGTTCGCAAGATATTTAAAGATGCCTTGAACAACGGCCTACAATTGCCGGAGTCGAAAAGACCCCAAGAAGCAAAAATGACCGACAATCCTCTGTATTGCCCGTACCACCGAGTAGTGAGCCATGCGATCGAGGATTGCTATATCTTCAAAGACTGGGTCGAGAAGCAGTACAAGGCTGGAGAGATCGAGCTGTCTAAAAGCGTGTTGGTGAACAACCAAGTTGCAACCACCAACTTTATACAGACAGAAGCTGAAGCCTTCTGGGAGCAGATAGCCGAACCCGCTGCCCCGAGAAATGAGATGGACTCATCGCGGCCTCCGTGGAGTACACACATATCTAATAAGACGAAGAAGATGCTAAAGCTGCTTCAGAAAGAGCCCAGGATGAAATGGGAAGGACAGAAGAAGCCTACCAGTCCAGCTTCCAATGCGGCTCCATCAGGCTCAAAATCCAAGAAGCTTAAGAAGAAGAAAAGTGCAGCTCGGCGCGAAAAAGAGTCTGCAGGGAGATCGACCATTCAAAAATATATCGATTCCCTTGAAGAATATGAACAAAAGGAAAGAACATTGATTCAATTGAAGGAGTTCTTCCCTGTACAAGCGGCTGAAATTCTGGAGGAGTTAGAAGAAGACTCCAATAAAGAGATCCCAGTAGTGACCTGCTACGCCATCCATCTTGGCAGCGACTCGGAAGAGGAGCTTTGTTTTCCCGAAGAGGACGAGGAGCTCGCCACAACGACCAATCAAATCCAGCTCAGAAGCGGCAGGGCTCTACCGCCAAATCAGGGCAACGCCCCAAAAGGGAAGGAAAAACAAGTCGTTAATGAAGACGATGGCAGAGAACCGGCTGATGGAAACATAAGTCCTTCCTCGGTGGACTATAATGTCTTGGCACATCTCCGGAAGCTTCCGTCTCTCCTGAGCATCTACGACGCCTTGGTCCTATCTAAGGAGCTTAGAGATGTTCTCATCCATGCTCTACAAAACCCCGAGCGGTATCAGGCTCACTTTGCGGAAATTAATATGAAAGAAGCCCAGCACGCTTTGCATGCCGCCGCAGTCACATTTAAGGATGAAGACTTGCTGCTGGGAACGGCTGAGCATAATCGGCCGCTTTACGTGACCGGGTATAGCGACGGAGATAGAATTAATCGCATATTGATTGATCCGGGGTCCTCAGTGAACATCATGAACTTGCGAACTCTGAAGAGTTTGTCAATGGACGTCCGACACCTGTCAAGGGAAAGGATTGTCATTCAAGGCTTCAACCAAAATTGCCAGCAAGTTCTGGGGTCTATAGCTCTGCCAATCAAATTCGGGGATCTGCAAACTGAAGCTAAAATATACGTGATCGACGCCGACACGTCTTATAAGATTCTCTTGGGGCGGCCGTGGCTCCACGATTATGGCATCATTCCATCAACTCTCCATCAATGCATGAAGTATACTAAAAATGGCGAAGAAAGACGCATTGACGGAGACATCCAGCCGTTCGGTGTGCATGAAGTCCGCTATGAAGATTCTCGGTACTTTATGAACCACCAAAATGCTAAGCCACAACTGACTGAAGATAGACCAGCCCCAAGGCTCAAAAGCAAATCTGCGCCGGCTGTCACTTTCAAAAGCAAAAATGCCCAAGTGCGCCCGCATTTCGGTAGCGACACTGATGAGTCCGACGCTGGAAGCCCGTCCTTCCATAAAACTTGCCCTCGTTTCGGCAGCGATACGGATGAATCCGTCACTGAAGCCCCATCTAGCAGTAAAGTCTGCCCTCATCTTGGCAGCGACACTGAAGAGTCAGAGGAGGAGGACCTGTCGTGTAACAGCGGTGCAGATTGGACCCCCACTCAACAAGCGAAACTACGAGAGACCTTCGAAGTTGCAGAAGGGTCCCTAGCCGTTACAAGGGTACCAGAGCAAATGTGCAAAGAGCTCGATGCATTATCAATCTCCACCGTGGACCAGCTGAAAACTTTCTACGTTCCCGGGAGGAAAAGTGGACAGAAGGGCATCTTGTTTCATGGGTCAAACCCCGTTGTGCACCCGGACGATCTTTCTGTCGCGTGCCTTCCCTATGAGAGAGGCATAAGAGCCGTCCTCAATCCCAGATACTATGCGCCCGAGATGCGGGAATACTTTAAGAAGTGCGGATGCCGGTTATATCAAACGGAGTCCGAAGCAAAGTTTTACGAAGGGCTATGGTATCCGCCCCAGGTCCGAGCACTCATCGATGGACGAATTCCAGATAGACGGGGCATAGGTTACATTCAACCTGATTCCAAAGCATGCTACATGATCCATGTTGGCGAGGCCAGCGAAAGATCAAATGATGATTACGAGATAGCCGAGCCAGAAGAAGCTCCTCAAGAGCTCGAAGATGGCGGACAAGCAACCTTTGACGAGCTAACCGAGATTGACTTAGGAACGCCCGATAATCCAAGGCCGACCTACATCAGCTCGCTCTTGTCGGAGGAAATGAAAGAGCAGATAATTGCCCTGCTGCGCGAATTCGTCGACTGCTTCGCGTGGACGTATAAAGAAATGCCTGGCCTTTCCCCTGAGGTGGCCGTACATAAGTTGGCCATATCTCCTGATGCTAAGCCAGTCAAACAAGCTCCTCGAAGAATGAGAAGGGAACTAGAAGAAAAAGTCATCGAGGAAACCAAGAAGCTCATCGATGCCGGCTTCATCAGGGAAGAGAAATATGCAGACTGGATCGCATGCATAGTCCCAGTGAAGAAGAAAAATGGGCAGATCCGAGTTTGTGTCGATTTCAGGGACCTCAACAAGGCATGTCCTAAAGACGACTTCCCGCTACCGGTCATGGAAATGATGGTTGATGACACCTCAAATTACGAGCTGTTCACCTTTATGGATGGCTCGTCTGGATACAATCAGATCAAGATGTCGCCTGAGGATGAGAAGCACACAGCATTTCGAACCCCGATCGGAATATATTGCTACAAGGTAATGCCATTCGGACTGAAGAACGCAGGTGCTACATATCAAAGGGCAATGACTAATATCTTTGATGACCTAATCCATAAAGTCGTCGAATGCTATGTTGATGATCTGGTCGTCAAGACTAAAGCCAAGGCCGATCATATCCAAGATCTCAGGACCGTTCTCACCAGACTGAGGGAATACGAGCTGAAGATGAATCCTCTGAAGTGCGCTTTCGGCGTGTCATCGGGAAAATTCCTGGGCTTCATAGTCCGACATCGAGGGATCGAAGTTGACCCATCAAAGATAAAGGCCATCATGGAGATGCCCCCTCCAAAGAGTCTGACGCAGCTAAGATCTTTTCAAGGTAAGCTTGCTTATATACGGAGGTTTATCTCAAATTTATCAGGGAGATGTAGGCCCTTCTCAAAGCTCATGAAGAAAGAAGCTCCTTTTATCTGGGATATCGAATGTCAAGCAGCGTTCGAAAGCATCAAACAATACTTGTTGCACCCTCCAGTGCTGGCCGCTCCCATTCCAAATAAACCGTTGATTCTCTATACTGCCGCGCTAGATGAGTCACTCGGTGCGCTCCTCGCCCAGAATAACGAGGAGGGAAAGGAAAATGCCCTCTACTACCTCAGTCGAACTCTAGTCGGGGCGGAACACAACTATTCCCCAATCGAAAAGCAATGCCTGGCTCTGATATTTGCTGTGAAGAAGCTGAGGCACTATCTGCTGGCTCATCGGGTTATGCTGATCTCCAAGGTCGACCCGCTCAAACACTTGATGACCAAAGCAAGCCTAGCCGGCAGAATGGCAAGATGGGCTGTCATGCTACTTGAGTTTGACATAGTTTACACTCCTCAGAAAGCAGTAAAAGGGCAAGCTCTTGCAGACTTTCTCGCTGCTCATCCCATACCAGAAGGGTCGCCACTAAATTGTGAGTTACCCGACGAACAAGTGCTGCATCTCGAGAATGACGAGCCATGTTGGGAGCTCTACTTCGATGGGGCCTCATCGATAAGAACCTCCAGTAAATCAAGCGTCCCGGAGATAAAAGCAGGGATAGGATTGGTGTTTATCACACCATCAATGGGAACCCTACGGCGTTCTTTTGCTCTCACCGAGCCTCGCACAAACAATGAGGCCGAGTATGAAGCTCTGATAGCTGGTTTGGAGCTCGCCATAGAAATGGAAATCCTTCGGCTACGGGTTTACGGTGATTCCCAGCTTGTCGTCAACCAAGTAAGCGGCGACTATAAGATATACAAACCCGAGTTGGCTCGATACAGAAGCCGGGTGGTGGAACTCATGAAACGGTTCACTCATATCGAACTAACAAGAGTCCCTAGAGCATTGAACGGAAAGGCCGATATACTCGCTCGCCTAGCCAAGGAGCTGGCTGATCCTGACATGGACGAAATTCTGATCACAGTCAGGAGCCGACAAATTCTACCCCCAGTCTCTCTACGAGAAGAGGAAAGCGCGGAACAGAAGAGCAGTCCTGCGGAAGAAGCTTCGATCATCCAAGACGAGCCCGATTGGAGAGAACCCTTCATAGAGTACCTCCGATATGACAAGCTTCCCGAAGAAAAATCTGCGAGGATCCAGCTGAAGAAAAGAGCTCTCCGATACGTGTTTGTAAATGACACGTTATACCGCAGGTCATATGACCAACTCTGGCTCAGGTGTCTGTCATTAGCCGAAGCCCAAAAGGTCATGAAAGATGTTCACTCGGGCGTTTGCGGTGCTCACCAATCTGGCCCTAAGATGCGACTTCAAATCAAACGGCTTGGGTATTACTGGCCCACTATGATACGGGACTGCGGAGAGCATGCAAAGAAATGTTATATTTGCCAAATTCACGGTGATTTTATTCACAAGCATCCCAATCCGTTGCATCCTACGGTGGCGTCGTGGCCCTTCGAAGTTTGGGGCACCGACATTGTTGGCCCAATTGATCCTCCGTCATCCAAAGGCCACCGGTTCATACTGGCCGCGACAGACTACTTCTCCAGATGGGCTGAAGCTGTCCCGTTGAAAGAAGTCAAGACAAAAGATATTCTAATATTCTTCCAGCATAACATTCTATACCGCTTCGGTACACCAAGAAGAATCATTTCTGACAATGGGCCTTCTTTCAAGAGCTTCGATGTCTCAAGGTTCGCTACTCAGCACAAGATAGACTGGAGATATTCCTCTATCTATAATCCAAGAGCCAATGGGCTAGCCGAAGCCTTCAATAAGACTCTATGCAAGCTCCTGAGGAAAAATGCTTCAGCCAACAAGAGAGACTGGAATCTCAAGCTTCACGAGGCATTGTGGGCATATCGTACCACGCACCGTACTCCAACTCAGTCCACTCCATACTCATTGCTCTTCGGAGTGGAGGCGGTCCTCCCCCTCGAAGTTGAAGTTCCAAGCTTAAGAATGGCCGTCCAACATGAGTTGACGGAGGAAGAAAACGTGCTCCTTCGACTTGAAGAACTCGATGCCCTCGAAGAAAAGAGGCTCGCGGTGCAGCAAAATCTGGAGCTATACCGAGCCCAAATGTCACGGGCCTATGACAAGATAACTCGTCTCCGTGCTTTCAAGAAAGGTGAATTGGTGTTGGTCCTCAAAAGACCGATCATCCTCAATCGACATGCCAAAGGAAAATTCGAGCCAAACTGGGAAGGACCATACGTCATTGAGAAAGTGTTCGACGGAGGATCCTACCAACTAATAAGTGCAGAGGGAGAAAGGCCCATGCCGCCCATTAATGGCCGATATCTCAAGAAATACTACACATGAATGCTCCAAGTCGCAGGCGAATTGAGCACATCAGCCCTACGGTCTGGATCAGACATCCTGCAAAACCGTATACAATCCACGGGCGTAAATGACCCCTATTTCTCCCAAATCCTTCCGGTGAGACTACTTTTAAAGTCCCACCAGCGGCAAAAAAAAAAAAAAAACAACAAAACAAAAAAAAAGAACAAAAAAAAAACAAAAAAAAAACGGTATGTCCACAAGCAAAACGGGCACGGATGAAAACCCGAAAGGGCTCCGTGAGTAAAAACAGCAGGACTACCGACGAGTTTGTGAAAACCTGAAAGGGCGCAAACTCGTGAAAAGAAGATGAAATGCACTCTCAAAGTCCTCTCGACTTTGAGAGGAGGAAATTCCCGCGTGAGATCCTTACGACTCACAAAGGAGCAACACACTTAGGAGTCCCCATGACTCCTATGGAGAAAATACGCCTACGAGATCCTTTCGACTCGTAGGGAGAAAATGCTTTTATGGGACCCTCACGGCCCATAAAATTGAAAAGTCTTAGGTGATAGGGATCTAAACCTGCCTCCTAAGCCATCAATTCTCAAATTCTCTCGGGGCAAATGATGAGTTGCTCCTGGCATTATTCCAGTGCAGCAATGCAGATGCCAAACAAAAACCAAAATCCCAAAATCCTCTCCATGACAGATGATGGTTCGCTCCTGGTACCATATTCCAGTATAGCGATGCTGATGTCAACCCAATCAAAATCAACAAGTCAACTTCCCCCCTGACACTGCAAGAAGCAGAGTAAGTCAAATCAAGCATCGACCGTCCAAGTCGCTAAAAGGGCAGCAACGACCGTCCACGTCGCTAAAAGGGCAGCACCGACCGTCCAAGTCGCAAAAAGGGCAGAATCGACCGTCCAAGTCGCTAAAAGGGCAGCAACGACCGTCCACGTCGCTAAAAGGGCAGCACCGACCGTCCAAGTCGCAAAAAGGGCAGAATCGACCGTCCAAGTCGCTAAAAGGGCAGCAACGACCGTCCACGTCGCTAAAAGGGCAGCATCGACCGTCCACGTCGCAAAAAGGGCAGAACCGACCATCCACGTCGCTAAAAGGGCAGCACCGACCGTCCAAGTCGCAAAAAGGGCAGAATCGACCGTCCAAGTCGCTAAAAGGGCAGCAACGACCGTCCACGTCGCTAAAAGGGCAGCATCGACCGTCCACGTCGCAAAAAGGGCAGAACCGACCGTCCACGTCGCTAAAAGGGCAGCACCGACCGTCCACGTCGCTAAAAGGGCAGCATCGACCGTCCAAGTCGCTAAAAGGGCAGCAACAACCGTCCACGTCGCTAAAAGGGCAGCACCGACCGTCCAAGTCGCAAAAAGGGCAGAATCGACCGTCCAAGTCGCTAAAAGGGCAGCACCGACCGTCCACGTTGCAAAAAGGGCAGAACTGACCGTCCAAGTCGCTAAAAGGGCAGCATCGACCGTCCACGTCGCAAAAAGGGCAGAACCGACCGTCCACGTCGCTAAAAGGGCAGCACCGACCGTCCACGTCGCTAAAAGGGCAGCATCGACCGTCCACGTCGCTAAAAGGGCAGCAACGACCGTCCAAGTCGCGAAAAGGGCAGCACCGACCGTCCAAGTCGCAAAAAGGGCAGCGCAGGATTCCTACAAAGCGGGAACCAAATAACTCCGGGCCAGGGAAAACGTCTATCACGGACACTCCGTCTCGGAGACATGTCAAGCAACGACCGTCCATGTCGTAAAATGGGCAGTGCCAGCTTTCCAAAAAGCGGGAACCAAACCAAGTCGCCTCCACGTGAAAGAAGATCCATCAATTTCATGCACACGACCCACATATGTGGTTTGCATTTATTGATGGGGGGCAATTTGTTGGGGTAAAAATTTACACCCCGGTTGACCAAGTCAAAATCAAAGTCAACCCCAAGCCAAGTGGGTCCAAGCCCAGACCCAGTAGGCCCATGCCCGGGTCGAGCCCGAACATGAAGCGGCCGGTCTCCCCCCATGCCAAGATAAAAATTTTGTAATAAATAATTTTGTTGCATTTTCTTTTATTTTATTTTCGGATAAATGTAAGAAAAATAGGCATAAAGCCAAATTTTTGTAAAGCCCATGGCTTATGTGCAAAAAGAAATGGCACATGACCCATGGGATAGGCAAAATGCCATTTTATGAAGCCCAAGGGGCTATGTGTAAAATGTATGGCCTATAAAGGCAAAGATAATGAAAATATCTCATAACTTTTTTCTCTCTCCAAAAAAAATTAGAGCTGAGCTCTTTCTTCCTTCTTCAAGGTTCCAAAACCTTCTTCTTTCTCTTGAATTAAATCAAGAGTTTTACTCTTCCTTTTTCAAAACTAAATAGTTTTCCACCACAAAACCCACAAAGGGGAACTTGGATCTGCCATCAGATCTTAAAAAGGAGAGATTTTGAGATTTTACATCTCTTGATCTTCAAGATCCAGCAAGCAACAGGAGGAAGAAGAAGAACCCTTCCATTAACCCAATAATAAAAAAAAAAAAACACACTCAGGAGTCTAACTCCTCTCTGATTTCTCTTCAGAGAAATCTTTTTAGGCTAAAAACCTGTTGTGTGCGCAAGTCGCCCGCGTGCCGACACGTGGCGCGCGCGCTTGCGCAACTGCGCAAGTGCGCAAGTCGCCCGCGTGCCGACACGTGGCGCGCGCGCTTGCGCAACTGCGCAAGTGCGCAAGGCGCCCGCGTGCCGACACGTGGCGCGCGCGCTTGCGCAACTGCGCAAGTGCGCAAGTCGCCCGCGTGCCGACACGTGGCGCGCGCGCTTGCGCAACTGCGCATCCCTTGGATGTCTTTTCCCCCTCTTTTGTGTACATATATACACATATACATATGTATACAAATTTATACATACACGTACTCCACGACACTGTCCCTGTTAGAAAAAAATTTCTAACGGGGCGCTGCCCCGCACCCCGCAAGGGGGCTGCTAGCCCCCTTGACCCCCAGCCCGCTATCCGGGTAGCGGGACCCCCGTAAAAACTCTGCGTGGCTCCCGATATATCCAAACCCTCCCTTTCAGAATTGAACACACGTATACTGCACATTGAGTTCGCATGACCAGTTTAACCCGTTAATCGGAGGTTCCCTCGCCCCAAAGGCGATGGGTAATTAACGGCAGCTTAGTCCGCGGCTGCCGGAGATTCGGATCCCCACCATCATTAAACCCCGGCCTACCCTAGGCCGGGGGAATCTGTAGTACGCCTGACAAGCGCGCGCGTATTCCCATCTCACTGGGGTGACGAAAAACACCCTACAATACCGTTCGAAGTTATGAGAGAGATGGATATGGGCCGATCCTGATCATGCGGAGCCCAAGATTTTGAGATTTGCTGATATGGGCCAGTCCGGATTGCCGGAGCCCGAGATATTGAGATATTGAGATATATATTTCGTGTCAATACTTGACACGGGTTTCTCTATTGATTTCATTGATGATACTTCGATTTTTATATAGAAATCTCACTGAGATATGAAAACAATTTTCTCATTCAAAATGTATTATGTTTTCATGCATTCATACATCATATATGTGACATGTTGCTACCTGAGGCACTGACACGAGCACTTGGTATTACACTTATGTATAGATATTTACCCTTGCCATTATTAGATGCTTCAGATTATTATATCATATTGAGGATTATATTGTATGATCTAGGAGAGAGTCATATATGCGATTTCTTCTCGGTGATGTTTTCTACTCACGAGTTGGCAACTCACCCTCGTTGTGCCACAGTTTCTTTCAGGTTTTGCCGTACAGGTTTTCTTGGTGGCTTTGCTGGCACACTGCTTCTTTCTGGGTTTTGCCTTGGTAGGTGGGTTTACTTGCATCGTGACCACCACAGTACTTTTATTTATTTCAGTTGTATTTAGTAACTCCATCAACCAGACTTGTATATTTTTTGGACTTAGAAGACCGGTATGTATATTCTTTCGACCTTAGAGTCACGCACTTGTATTATTATGATTCTTTCTCTGGTTTTCGTGAGACTATTGGTTTTATTCTGAGTTTTGATCCTTGCACTTCGGCGTTGTATATTATATTGCTTGCATGGTTGTGTCCGCTATTTGGCGAAGAGCTAGCTCCCGCTTGGGGGATGCCTTTATTCATTGTGGATATTATTCATGTTTGTACCCGTTTGGGGCCAGTATTTACAAAGGAGACTCTGCCAAAATTTTCGGGAAAATATGATGTTGCTTTTAAATGTTTAATGCCATTTATTTTAATTAAACCACTTGCTTTAAACAAGTTTTCCTTCATGTCTTATTTAAAATGGTTTAGATTTCTAGGATTTTGGCTTACTTGAATTAGGTGGGGGGGGTCCTATAGACTTCACATGATTCAAGTGCCATTTACGTGCTATTTCGGGTCGTGACAAAATTGGTATCAGAGCATTAGGTTTAACCTTGGTTCGAGTCTATATTTGACTATGCGGAGTCTAGGGCATTTATATATATTCGGAATCTAGGCTTGACCTTACGGAACTTAGACTTGGTCGAGGGGGTATTAGACCCGAACTTTCGTCGCATAGGTTGACCTTGGTTGATGAAGTAGGTGACTTAAGTAGAGTGGCGTACCGTGTGTATGTTCCACGACATACTTACGATATGCTACTCCGCTTAGGAAGCCTTAGGATGTATATTTCTTTGCACCGTATTTTTATTCGTTCATATGATCTATCCTCATCGATATCGGTTGGTGGGTTTTGTTACCACGATTGCACCGGCAGAGAAAGCTGTGGCTAGAGTTGCGGTCAGCATGTACTCTTCTTGGACGAGGACTGACCATGGCGTAATTCCGGTGACACACGATTGCATAGATGTGTCGTCTTATTGTGTTTTGTCGCGCCATGAGTGTTTGATGGATTGTTTTACTAAAATTTCTCGAATGTGCAAATCAGCACCAGAGGATTGGGCCACTGATAGAGGCCGGCTAGAATGTGATGACCGTTAATGCACCGTTATTCTTGATGATTGAGGTATTGTTCAGTGTGCGGAAGAATGAACCAGTTGCTGCTGCAACTAACAAGATATCGCCCCAGATGTTTGAAGCTATTGCAGCACGAGTTGTACTTAGAGACGTGATAGAAGATCGCTAGTCACCCATGGATGAATGACTAGGACATGTGGTTCGTTTGCATACCCCGATACGAGGTCATCAGATTGATTGATTTATGTCAGAAACCCATTTCCCCAAGTTTAAGGTATTCGGAAAAACATGCAAGTAATTCTGTGAACCCTCTAGAAGAATGAAACCCTAACTCGACATAATGACCATGGAAACGCTTTTGAACCTTAGGGTTTGCGGCAGTTCCACGATGCCATTAATGAGGCTTGGGTTTGCCCTTCTACGGCTGGTCCATAGGTACTGTGGTATGTACTGAATATTATTAAACTGTGCTCAAGCGTTGAGCTCTTGGGGAATTATGGGACTTTGATGAATCGATCGAAAAGTTCGACGTCGTCCGGATATCATGTGATGGGATACAATACTTGGAATCCACAAGGAAACTAATTTGGATTTTATAAATCTGGCAATTTAGTCTCAGTTGATCGGTTGCCACGGGATTTTGATGAGATGACGTTCCATTCCGTTGATATCAGAGATGTGATACGCATGTAGAGGTGTTGAATATGGATATATCTTCCAGAAGGATTCGTGATGAGTATGCAGCCGTTCCGGAACAAGAAATAGATTTAGTAAAGGTTGATAACTTCCGAGCAGTTCGGCAGGAACGAGATTTGGGAGAGACCCCGACAAGATCTTTCTGGAAATACTAAATGAGAAGACTTGGACCCAGGATCGGTCGTATTACGCACACCCAGTAGGCCAGAGTTCGGCAGCATCGACGAGACATGTTATGAGTGACCATGATAGTTGGCCAGAGACCTTTAGAGGATGTGCCAGAGCGGAACTGTTTCCGTTAATGTTCCACATTGGGCCGTTGAGCCGAGAAGCTATGTACTAGCAATTCGCAGTGAGAGACGAGAGCCTAAGGGCACCAGGCGCCAGGCCATGAACAGGAGGCAAGTTGATATCTTTCTCTGCTAGCTTTGGATGCACCGACACCTTCTTGATTTTGAAGGAAGGACATATCAACGACAGTATTTACAATTTGCGACCTGGTGATTCGAATATCACGTGTCCGTCATTTTGGATTTCGGTATTTTGGATGATCTATTTGCATGATTGAGATTTTGTGCACCCCGGTTGCACTCGACTTCGATTTGATGTCATTCGAGATGTTGATTTTGATTTTATGCCTATGGTATGCATGTGATTTGACTTGTGCCTTCGGTGTAGTTTTCATGCACTTCAGTATTTTGATTCGATTTTGTGCACGCTGATGCACGTGGTTGTGAGATTATATACCACGGTATACCTGATTTGGATTGATGCATGATGTATACCGTCGATTTTGATTGTGATATTCGATATTTTTTTCATGCACCTTGTGCATTTGATTTGGATTCTTGTGCATACTCGGAGCGCTTGATGCGATTTTGGTGCACACCAGATGCGTTAAATCGGGATTCTTCGTGCATGTCAGTTGCACCTGATGTTGTTGTCAGGCATACATCGTTGCCCTTGACAGGTGTTTTCGTGCACACCCGTTGCACTTAGATTTTGTTTCTGTGCACATCTATGGCACATTCATTGATTTCGATTTCTGTGTGCACAGACGCACATGGCATTCTTATACTCATTTGAGATTGGTTTCTTTAGAGCAGTGTGTTTTATGATATTTACTATTTGGTATAGTGGCTTAGCAGGACTAGTCCGAGGACAGTACCTGGATATATTTTTGCATGCATCGATAGTTACCGAAGGGATTTCCAAAAAGGAGCCATAGTCTCAGTGTTAGTGTTTATGCCCTAGAAGGCCATTACTGTATCATACTAGTTTGTATATTACTTAATGGAAGCTTGGGATATTCACATGTATATAACAGTCTTGCTAAACATGGTAGTATGCTACTTGGTTTTTCTATCTTAATATGTAAGTGTACGTATTGATAGAGCTCTTAGGATCTTGCTTGTCTACCAGCGTTGTGATGGCAGTCACACTAGTGGGGGCTGGGTAGTCTACAAGCACATCCTTTTTTTCAAGTCCCCGGTCGTTGGATTATCGAGACAGAGCATCGATACTCCGGAGTAGACTAGTGTGTACGCTTCTCATCCCAGTTGGGGAGATGGTCTGTCCCACAGCCGTCAGTACGTCGTACTGGAGATAGTATGCAGGTGCTCGTTAGGTTACGGGTACACCGGACAGGACTCACAGGGAACTGTTGGTTGGTTTGATACCAGTCGTCAGTGAGCAGTTCCCAGGTGACATGAGTACAGCATAGTCCGCAGACTTGACACTGCTACTTCGCCTCGAGTGTGTCCCACTGTTCTTAGATTGCTACCCTACCACGGCTCAAAGGAGTCGTGCAAACAGGTAGCAGTTGGGTGCAGTCCCGAGCACTTGGAGGCAGTGGCGGTTAGACAGGATTCGTCCCTCCCGGTATTGGGAGTAGATATCGTGCTGTGTCAGAGAGCCATTACGCAAAGTCCCTGGCCAGGGCAAGCGAGATTTGCTGGTAGGTTCCAGTAGTTTCTCAGGGTGTAATGGGCTTCCCTCCGACACGACTTATACCGCTATTAGGGGACTGACGCTTGCCACCCCCCTAGGCCCGATATGCGATAGTCTTGGACGAACGGACCGGACTGTATGGAGATTGTCACATCAGACTCAGTAGGAGTTCGGATGGGTTTCCTCATCGGCCTTCTTATCGACAACTACCTGGGGACCGTTACGTACAGCTAGTGCCGCTTGCGGTCTGTGGTTAAACCCACTGCCAGCGTAGTAGTCGAGTCTCTAGAGTCCCACACAGAGAGTTTCCTATTCCAGGCGAAACGATATAGAGGTCGCATGGTTTTGCGACAAAGGGTTCGGACGCATACGTGCGTTTACGCGCGTACGACTTTCGGACAGTTTTTACCAGTCGGCTTTGGTTTAAGCCAGTTACTGGTATCCGGTTATTGGATTTTTACAGTCTAAAGTTTTTCCGTATTTTTACGGATTGGAGGGGCGTTCTCGTAATTGTACGAGAAGCTTCTAGAAGATGGTGACTAAGGAGGGTTATGTGTCATATACATTGAATGAGTTATATGAGTCATGAGGGCGATTCATTCATCTCATTAATGCACATTTATTGCTTAATGACTCATGCTAATGAATCACCACTTAACATTTATGAAGCATGCTTATTCATCACATTTATTCATTTATTCTTTAATGAGAATGCTTCATAATATGTTATGATACTCATAACTTATTCTTCATTATCATCTACACATTCTCTCTCCTCAAGCTCTCTCTCTTCAAAAGACTAATCCTCACCCTCATGTGTTGAGATCTAGGATTAGTTAGACTTAACAATCCATAACCATCACTCTATCTCAATCTATCTTCTTTGATTAGCAATCCAAGAAGGTTAGTTGCCTCAAGTTTAGAGGCTAAGCTTGGAGTTTTGCTCTCGGGTGGATCGTCTACTACCTAGAGAAGGCCGAGGAGAACAAGGAGATCGTAAAGACGAAGGACTGGTTTCATTAGGTATAATCCCTAAACACAATAGTTATGAAACTCTTTGTGTACGGTTATTTGTAGTTTAGCTTCGATTCAAGCGGTTAGTCGATGTTCGTTCACTAAACAAGTTCGTTTTTGAAATTTCCGCCTCCCCACAAGTTCTGGGGTGTAGTACATCGACTTACAGTGGTATCAGAGCCTCGCTAAACAATAAATAACTTTATTGCAAATTTGTACGAATTTCGAACGGAAAAACGAAGCCGGAAAACCCTAAAAAAATCAAGTTTCTGTCGAAATTGAAATGAAGTCTAAAAATTTTTCAGGTGAGTTCAGAAAGCTTGAAAAGGGTCCAGAAGAACACCCATGAAATTTGAGCCCATGATTCGACTAACGCGCCGCGGAAGCGCGGCGGATCCCACCGATCCGCCGCGGTTCCGCGGCCGAGTTGCCGAGTCATGGAATCATCTTTCATGTGTGGGTCCTCTCTGGTATTTGGGGTTTTCTGGAATATTTTAATTTTGCTCAGGTTTCCAGTTTACAGAGCAGTTTTTGGAGCAATATTAAAGATGTTTAATCGATCGAAATTGTACAGTATTTGCATGTTGGATTATATCTGTGATTGATAAATGTGTTCGTAAACCTCCCCTAACTGCTAGTATGTCGGTTGGCAGGGGGTTGCACATTTCTGTAATGGTTATATCTGTTTGTGCATATGAACTGTATTGGACTGTTGTGGTGTATAGCCGGGGTTTAGCAATGGGTTATTGTTTAATTCATTTGTTGTAAATGTAATTTGTTGTAATATTATTTTTGCGGGGCACATCCAGGTTGCGGTTGTAGCCACCGTTGTATTATTTCATTTTACTGTTTTTGCTCCTAGGACTGACCCAAGGTGGGGTACACAAACTGCCGGGCGGGTAGTTTGCCGTACCCGTAGGGGTCGAGGGTGGGGTAACGGCTATTCATCACAACTGTGTAATCTGTCTTTTCTTGCAGGCTCAAAAGAAATACAGATTGCTTGCAAATCCAATATTGTTTATCTGTGTTCTGGAATGTATATCATTGCGTCAGACGAATGTAAAATATCTATATAAGAGATAGCTATTTAGACGTCACTTATGTTTTACACCCGCGCTAGCCCAGCCCCCGCTCTGTCGTTAGTTAAGTAACCTAACGGGTGATGACGGGACCCCGTGGCGAATGCGGATGGCATAAGAGGACGTTGTATTTTCGTTGTTTTCTGCAATGATAGGTTAATGATGGGACGCATTATCTATAATGCAAAGAAAAACAAACCAAAGTTTAAATCGTTGGAACATTTTAAAAGAAACCACTCGGTTATTTTTAAAAACAGATATTTTTAAATGCGGAGATTTAACCACTCCTTTTAAAAGCTATCAGGTTCCTTCGGTTATATCAAGTTCACTACGTTCACGGTTTCGCCAAAACCAGTCGTAGCCCTCCGTCATTTCTTATGGATAGTCAGTAGTATTCAAGCTGTGTTTGTTGGCTTTCGTCAAGACATAGTGTTTGGTAGCTGCTCGGGTATTCATTTGTTACATAGATAGATGTGTTGGTTTGGGACAGTCGCATTACCTTGTTGGCTTTCGTCAAGGGTATATACGGGTGGGTTCAAATTAACAAGATAATGATGGGCAGAACTTGACATGTGACTTATGATTTGTTGGCTTTCGTCAAGGTCATAAGAGCATGGGGCAAAAACTTATATCGGGAATTTCTAAAGAAACTGAAATTTGCAAAGAGATGCATACCATTTGGAGTTTGATGAATGTTGGTAGGATTCCTTCAACATTATCATACGATGATATTTGGATCTTGATCCTACTGTGAGTATATGCTACTTATCAGGATATTCGTCACTTAACGATCAATGCTATAAACCTAGTAGGTGTCCAGAAAGGTGTCAGCGGGGTTACGCCCCCAGAGAAAAGAGGTTATTTAATTAAGGAACTTCGCGAAAGCGTTGGAAAACCTCCCTCGAAGTATCGACACTGGCCTGGCTGAACGGTTAAGCAAGTATTGTACGGTGAGAATAGTCCTGGCTAATTCTTCTTTTATGGTTTGAGGAAGGATTCGAGAAACAGTGGGAGCCATCCAGTTTAGATAAACTAAAAACCACTCTAAACTTGCAAGAGCATCATGCTAAAGAGTTTTCTTCTCTCTCTCCTAATTGCAGCGACCCTGAAAATGACTGGACTTAAGTTACTTTTAGAGAAAAATATACTGACAGGGCCAAACTATAAAGATTGGCTGCGGAATGTCAAAATGGCTTTGACCTATGACAAACTGGGGTACGTCCTCACCGCTACGGCACCTGCTGTCCCTGGTCCCAAATCCAGCAATGCGGATAAGGAAATCCGCAAAACCTGGGATTTAGATTGCGCGAGAGCCAAGTGCATCGTGCTTGCCTCTATGAACAATGAACATCAGAGGAGGCACGAGGATATGTCCCTAGATGGCATATTTCTCCATACAAAGGAACTTTATGGAGAGCAATCTCGTATAGCAAGATACGAGACCTCTAAGAACTTGTTTCGAGCGAGGTTGGCTGTCGGGTCATCGGTAGGTGAACATGTCCTACAGATGATCGGCTATATTGAAGAGCTCGCAGACCTAGGGACGACTTTGGATAATGAGCTCTATACAGACCTTATTCTCCAGTCCCTTCCTCCCACCTACGCCCAGTTTATCCTCAACTTCAACATTCAAGGAAAAGAAGTTGAACTTGCGGAACTCCTGAACATGTTAAGGAGTGCAGAGGGCACCTTACAGAAAGTAAGGGAAACACCCGCTATGTTTGTTGGCGGTTCATCTTCTTCCGGGTCCAAGGCTAGGGCCAAAGGAAGGAAGAAGAAGGCCGCACCCAAACCTAGAGGAGGTGTTAGTAAGGTGGGAAAGAAGGGAAAGAAAAAGTTTGCGGTACCGGTAGTGGGCTAGGATGAGTGCTTCCATTGTCACAGGAAAGGGCACTGGAAGAAGGATTGCAAGGCGTGGAACGCCAAGAACCAGGAACCGAAGCAAGCTGTGGCTTCGACTTCAGGTGTGTTTGTAATTGAGAATTGTCTGTCGATCAACTCTACTTCCTGGGTATTGGATACCGGATCAGGATCTCATATTTGCAATTCATTGCAGGCACTGAGAAACCGTAGAGTGCTGAAGGAAGGTGCTATGATCCTCAGGGTTGCTAACGGAGCTAGCGTGGGAGCTGCGTCCGTCGGGGATTATCACCTAGGATTGACGAGTGGACATATTTTGGTTTTGCATAACTGTTATTTTGTACCAAGCTTAACGTGTAATATTATATCAGTTTCCTTGTTATCAAATAAAGGTTATGATTTCACGTTTGTAAGAGATGTTGTTAACATCCACCTTAATCATGGTTTGATTGGGTCCGGTACTCTAAATAACGGCATATATGTTTTAAACCAACTCCAAATTTTCAATGTCCAGAACACACTAAAAAGAAAGTCTCCAGATTTAAATAAAGCTTTCTTATGGCATTGTAGACTGGGTCACATCAATGAGAGAAGGTTGACTAAGTTGCATAGAGAAGGATATTTGGACACGTTCGAATATCAAACCTATGACACTTGTCAATCTTGTCTCAAAGGAAAGATGACAAAGACTCCATTTACTGGACAAGGAGAAAGAGCGAGCGAGCTCTTAGGACTCATACACAGCGATGTATGTGGTCCAATGTCTACACATGCGAGAGGTGGTTATTCCTACTTCATTACTTTTACAGATGATTTCTCTAGGTATGGACATGTTTTCTTAATGAAGCATAAATCTGAGGCCTTTGAGAAATTCAAGGAATACAAGAGTGAAGCGGAAAACCAAACAGGCAAAAGTATTAAGACACTGAGATCTGATCGAGGTGGAGAATACTTAAGTGCCGAGTTCCTAGGTTACCTAAAAGAGAAAGGAAGTCTCTCTCAGCTTACTCCTCCATACACTCCACAGCACAACGGTGTATCGGAGAGACGGAATCGTACCCTATTGGATATGGTACGATCCAAGATGAGTAATGTTGAGTTACCGCGATCTTTCTGGGGTTATGCGCTAGAATCGGCGGCATATCTTTTGAACAAAGTTCCAACCAAAACTGTGCCTACCACACCATATCAGATATGGAGTGGGAAGAAACCCTGTCTTCAGTACCTGAAGACGTGGGGATGTCCAGCTTTTGTAAAAAAGCAGCATTCGGACAAGCTCGAGGCACGCTCAGTAGAGTGTAAGTTTGTGGGATATCCAAAGAACTCTATGGGATATTATTTCTATTACGCAGAGGAACAAAAGGTTTTTGTTTCTCGTCATGCCCGCTTCTTAGAAACTGAATTTTTAGAAAATCAGAAGAGTGGGAGCGTAGTAGAACTGGAAGAAATTCCAGAACCACAAACTGCTACTGAAAGTTTGGTAGAACCAGAGGTTCAAGAAGAACAGAACATTCCCGCACCCCTCCGCAGGAGTAGTAGGCCGTCTCATCCGCCTGAGAGATACTACGGTTTTCTCATAGATGGGGATAGAGAGGATTGCATCATAGATGATGATGAACCTACCGACTTCCAGCAGGCCATCCAGAGCGGCGACTCGGTACGATGGTTAGATGCAATGCGGACCGAGATGGAGTCCATGTACACCAACAAAGTATGGACTTTGGACTTTGCTCCAGATGGGGTAAAACCCATATGATGCAAATGGATCTTCAAGAAAAAGATTGGTGTAGATGGACAGGTGGAAACTTATAAGGCTAGACTTGTTGCAAAGGGTTTTCGTCAAAGACCTGGTTTGGACTATGACGAAACTTTTTCTCCAGTGGCTATGCTCAAATCCATTCGGGTCCTTCTTGCTATTGCTGCCTTCCATGATTATGAAATCTGGCAGATGGACGTAAAGACGGCTTTTCTGAATGGAAATTTAGAAGAGTGCGTCTATATGGATCAGCCAGAGGGTTTCAATCAGAGTGGGAGCAGCGGGAAAGTATGCAAGCTGCTTAAGTCTATTTATGGACTAAAGCAGGCATCGCGGAGTTGGAACATCTGTTTTGATGAGACAGTCAAAGAATATGACTTTATCAAAAATCCAGATGAACCGTGCATATATAGTAAAGTTGTAGCAAGAAGTGTCGTATTCCTCGTCTTGTACGTGGATGACATTCTATTGATAGGAAATGACATTCCTATGCTACAATCTGTCAAAGGATTCTTGTCACAAAGGTTCTCCATGAAAGACCTGGGTGATGCCTCTTACATTCTGGGGATCCGGATCTATCGTGATAGATCCAAGAGGATGTTGGGACTTTCGCAGTCCAGGTATATCGACACTGTACTGAAAAGATTCAGTATGGAAGATTCTAAGCGCGGTAATCTACCGGCTTGTCACGGAATCACCCTCTCCAAAGAGATGTCTCCCAAGAATGATTTGGAAAGGGAACGCATGTCTATTATACCCTACGCTTCTGCGGTAGGCTCTATAATGTATGCGATGTTGTGTACCAGACCAGATGTTGCTTACGCACTGAGCGTGGTAAGCCGGTATCAGTCAGACCCAGGGGAGAAACACTGGATAGCAGTAAAGAACATTCTCAAGTACCTGAGGAGGACTAAGGAGATGTTCTTGGTTTACGGCGCAAAAGACCTCAGGTTGGAGGCCTTTGCTGATTCCGGCTTCCAGAGTGATAAGGACGATTCCAAGTCCATGTCGGGTTATGTCTTTACCCTCAATGGAGGGGCGGTGTGCTGGAAGAGCTCCAAGCAGGACACCGTTGCTGACTCGACGATGGAAGCGGAGTATATAGCTGCTTGCGATGCCGCAAAAGAAGCAGTCTGGGTGAAGAAGTTCCTAACAGAACTTCAGGTGGTTCCTACCATAGTTGATCCAATACCTCTGTATTGCGACAACAACGGAGCTATAGCTTTAGCGAAGGAACCAAGGTCCCATCAGAAGTCCAGACACATCTTGAGGCGGTATCACCTGATCAGGGAGATCATTGATCGTCAGGAGATCGAGGTTCGGAGAGTTGCTTCTGAAGAGAACATTGCTGATCCATTCACGAAGGCCCTTCCTCAGATTCAGTTCGAGAGGCTACTCGAGATCATTGGTCTACGATATGCCAGTACATGGCCCTAGTGCAAGTGGGAGATTGTTAGTGTTTATGCCCTAGAAGGCCATTACTGTATCATACTAGTTTGTATATTACTTAATGGAAGCTTGGGATATTCACATGTATATAACAGTCTTGCTAAACATGGTAGTATGCTACTTGGTTTTTCTATCTTAATATATAAGTGTACGTATTGATAGAGCTCTTAGGATCTTGCTTGTCTACCAGCGTTGTGATGGCAGTCACACTAGTGGGGGCTGGGTAGTCTACAAGCACATCCTTTTTTTCAAGTCCCTGGTCGTTGGATTATCGAGACAGAGCATCGATACTCCGGAGTAGACTAGTGTGTACGCTTCTCATCCCAGTTGGGGAGATGGTCTGTCCCACAGCCGTCAGTACGTCGTACTGGAGATAGTATGCAGGTGCTCGTTAGGTTACGGGTACACCGGACAGGACTCACAGGGAACTGTTGGTTGGTTTGATACCAGTCGTCAGTGAGCAGTTCCCAGGTGACATGAGTACAGCATAGTCCGCAGACTTGACACTGCTACTTCGCCTCGAGTGTGTCCCACTGTTCTTAGATTGCTACCCTACCACGGCTCAAAGGAGTCGTGCAAACAGGTAGCAGTTGGGTGCAGTCCCGAGCACTTGGAGGCAGTGGCGGTTAGACAGGATTCGTCCCTCCCGGTATTGGGAGTAGATATCGTGCTGTGTCAGAGAGCCATTACGCAAAGTCCCTGGCCAGGGCAAGCGAGATTTGCTGGTAGGTTCCAGTAGTTTCTCAGGGTGTAATGGGCTTCCCTCCGACACGACTTATACCGCTATTAGGGGACTGACGCTTGCCGCCCCCTAAGCCCGATATGCGATAGTCTTGGACGAACGGACCGGACTGTATGGAGATTGTCACATCAGACTCAGTAGGAGTTCGGATGGGTTTCCTCATCGGCCTTCTTATCGACAACTACCTGGGGACCGTTACGTACAGCTAGTGCCGCTTGCGGTCTGTGGTTAAACCCACTGCCAGCGTAGTAGTCGAGTCTCTAGAGTCCCACACAGAGAGTTTCCTATTCCAGGCGAAACGATATAGAGGTCGCATGGTTTTGCGACAAAGGGTTCGGACGCATACGTGCGTTTACGCGCGTACGACTTTCGGACAGTTTTTACCAGTCGGCTTTGGTTTAAGCCAGTTACTGGTATCCGGTTATTGGATTTTTACAGTATAAGTTTTTCCGTATTTTTACGGATTGGAGGGGCGTTCTCGTAATTGTACGAGAAGCTTCTAGAAGATGGTGACTAAGGAGGGTTATGTGTCATATACATTGAATGAGTTATATGAGTCATGAGGGTGATTCATTCATCTCATTAATGCACATTTATTGTCTAATGACTCATGCTAATGAATCACCACTTAACATTTATGAAGCATGCTTATTCATCACATTTATTCATTTATTCTTTAATGAGAATGCTTCATAATATGTTATGATACTCATAACTTATTCTTCATTATCATCTACACATTCTCTCTCCTCAAGCTCTCTCTCTTCAAAAGACTAATCCTCACCCTCATGTGTTGAGATCTAGGATTAGTTAAACTTAACAATCCATAACCATCACTCTATCTCAATCTATCTTCTTTGATTAGCAATCCAAGAAGGTTAGTTGCCTCAAGTTTAGAGGCTAAGCTTGGAGTTTTGCTCTCGGGTGGATCGTCTACTACCTAAAGAAGGCCGAGGAGAACAAGGAGATCGTAAAGACGAAGGACTGGTTTCATTAGGTATAATCCCTAAACACAATAGTTATGAAACTCTTTGTGTACGGTTATTTGTAGTTTAGCTTCGATTCAAGCGGTTAGTCGATGTTCGTTCACTAAACAAGTTCGTTTTTGAAATTTCCGCCTCCCCACAAGTTCTGGGGTGTAGTACATCGACTTACACTCAGTATTTTCCTGTGTGTCCAAGATGACACGAACATTTTATAAAGGAAACCCTTCTAAAATTATTTTCAAAATGGCGGGACGTGTATGTTAAACAAAGGATATATATATAGTTATTCTCTTACAAAAAAAACGTCTGCTACTTATGCCGTGTGTAGGGTTACTAGGCACACTCAAGAGGTTCCATAAGGCGTCAACCATGCCAAATTTAAATTTTACGGTGCCGAGAAACCCTAATATAGATCGTTAACTAGAGATTAGGTGAAACTACAAGCAAGTAACCGACTTTGCTACTAAGTGAAAGGGATTACAACCTTTGTAGATCCGGTCCTCCACTTCTTTAGCTCCGTGTTGACGTCCATCCGCTGCGATCATCGGATCCCGGACTCTAGCGATAGTTTCGTCGGAGAAATGATCGGGCAAGGTCATTGACTTCGAGGCCGAAGATGATCTACGTCGGGGAGACTCAAACTCAAGCTATTCCTTCACTTGGTCAAAAACTTTGTGAAGAGAACACCCTATACTACATGGCAAGTAGTAGAGGATGAAGAAATAGGAAGTGGGTTCACTTTAGAATTGGATTTCTCACTCTTTTTCTCATGGCACCATTGGAGCTCCCAAGCTTTTGTGAGCTTGATGAAGATGAAGAAGAAGAAAGAATCATATCAATTAAAAGAATAATATGAATACTTATCCTTTTAATCATGGCACCATGGTTGAGTTAAGCCCTCATGCTTAACTCATGTAGAGAATTAACCATAACATAAGGTTAAGGGTTGGGTTAGCTAATATCTTAAGCAAATGACAAAGAGAGTTGACTTTGTCAATGTTTATCAAGCTTCATGAAGCTTGATAACTTTGACCAAAGTCACACTCTTTTGTTATATGCTTAGGAAAATAGTAAACCCTAATCTAACCTTGATTTGGTTCAAGTCTCATACACACAACTTTTTTGTATCATCAAGCATGATACAAACATGTACACTTGCATATATCACATATAAACAATGTGCACATTCAAGTGAGAAAATCAATGTTAAGTGAACCAATACTAGTTAATGTAAAGTAATATATCAAATATATAATTATACATTAAATCATTAAATCAACAATTGATTTAATGATCCGGTCATACTGCATATAACCGACTAATATCAAGTGTATCAATGTATCGAATCAACACTTGATTCGGTAACCCGGTTATATCACATATAACCGACCGATGATACAAATTGCGAGAATAGAATACAGTATCACATACTGGTATTATTCTCGGTCCCGCATCTTAACTCGTTCCCCGTTCCGCTCGCGAAGCTCCACTCAGTCTTAGTTGTTAAAGCTCGTGCCGGGGAATTCACCTCACTTCACTTTGCGGACATATCTCATATGCGCTCCTATTTCGTTTCGCTTGAGCCAGGAAACCCCTGTGTAGGACACTGAAGACTCGTCAATACGCCGGCAGCAAGTGAAGATCATATCAAACACCCACAAGCCGCAAGCGGTCTGCTAAACGTAACGGCCACCCGGGTATTGAGCGATCAGAAGATCAACGAGCAAGCCCGCTCACACTCCTGTGAATCCAACGAGTAACACTACCGTACAGTCCGGTCTGTTCGTCTGATATGTCGCATATCTTGTCTAGGGGTGGTAAACGTCAGACCACAATAACTCGATAAGTCGTGTCGATATGAGGCTCATAACGGGTCGAGAAACTACTGGTAACACTTACCAGTAAATCCCTAAAGCAGCCTTGGCTAAGGACTTCCTGTTATAGCCAATCGAGCACAGCGCAACATCAACTCCCTATACCGGGAGAGACGAAACCCCTCCTATCGCTCATTGCCTCCATGTGATTCGGGACTGTACCCAAAAGCCACCTTTTTGCACGCCCTCTTGGATGTGGTATGATGGAAATCAAAGCACAGTGGGAATCACACAAGACTCTATGACGATCTCGGGTCTACAGACTAACCTGCACCAGTGTCACCAGAGAACTGCCATCTGACATAAGGTATAATACCATCTGGGAGTTCTCGGCGAGTCCGTCCAGTGTACCCAGTCTCCACTGAGCACCCGTATATCATCTCTGATGTCAAACACCAATGGATATGGGATCATCCATCGCCCATCTATATGGGTCGAGAAGGTATACGCTAGTCTACTCTGTTATATCAATGCCCCGTCTCGATACACCCACGACTAGGGACTTTGAAGGATGTACTTATGGACTACCATGTCCCCACTTGTATGATCCGCATCATAGTCCAGGTAGTCAAGTACACATCCTAAGGGCTTTCCCAACATGTAACAGAGAGACAATCAGTGTACACGTTAAAGTAAAGAGTAACCAGATAGCATACTATCATATCGAGCAAGAAAGTCATCCCTATATATGTCCAAGCATCCACTACAATATACATCCTATGTATAGTAATGGCCTCTAGGGCATACATATAACTAACAATCTCCCACTTGCACTAGGGCCATCTGATAGCAGTGGTTGTAGTATCTCATACTCAACCATCCCATAATAGTCTCTCTCTGGGAAAAGGCCTTTGTGAGTGGATCCGCCGTGTTGTCCTCTGAGTCTACTCTCCTAACCTCGATCCCCTGGAGATCAACCATCTCCACGATCAGGTGATACTGCCTAAGAATATGTCTGGATCATTGATGGGACGGGCGTTCCTAGGGATAGGCCACAACTCCATTGTCACACAATGGTAGGAACGAAGTTCATCTCATGAACTAATATACACCCAGACTTCCCCTTTGGTAGCATCTTTGGTAGCGATGTGTCCAGCCTTTATCGTCTAGTATGCCACGGTATCTAGCTTGGAACTCTTCCAACATACCGTCCCTTTACAGAGGGTAAAGACAATGCCTGTGACTGACATTCAGTCATCCTTATCACTCTAGAACTTTTCCAGTGATTCTCCCCAGGATCAATTGATACCTTCTCACTACAACTAGTGAGTGTCCTAGCATCCAATTAGATCTATCCCATAGATCCAAAATCCAGGATTCAGGAGGTATCATTATGATCCTATATGGAGAATCCTTGTGATAAGCGGAGTTTGACCGAGCGTAGCATAGGAAACTCCTTCCCTATCAAGAGTATGTCATCCATGTACTCTAAAGGATCACCACCATACTCCCTACTACTTTTTTGTATATACAAGGTTCATCTACCATTTTGATGATGTCAAACTCTTTGACTATCACATCAAAACAGATGTTCCAACTCCGCGATGCCTGCTTTATCACATAAAACATCTTGCACACGTTTCCGCTGCTCCCACTGTCTACGAAGCCCTCTGACTGTGTACTTATAGACTCTCTCTTCTAAATCTTTATTTAGAAAAGCAGTCATGACACCCAACCGCCAGATATCGTAGTCATGGTATGTAGCCGCGGCAAGTAGGATCTGGATGGACTTAAGCATAGGTACTTTGAAAAAGTTTCATCATAATCCATAGCTGGTCAATGATGCAAACCTTTAACAAGTCTAGCTTTGAAAGTCTCAACTTTTCGATGTACACCAAGTAATCTTCTCAAGATATACTTGCTCCTCGATGGGGATTTAACCCTTCAGATAAAGCAACCAAAGTCCATACTTTGTTGGTGTATAAGGATTCCATCTCAGATCGATAAGCATCCAGCCATTCTAATAGAGTCCCACTCCTGATGGCCAGCTCGAAACTAGTTGGGTCATCATCTCATGATGCAGTCCTCGCTCCTACTGTCATAGAGAAACCGAAGTATCATTCAGGTGTGTGAGGAACCCTACTAGATCGGCGGAGAGGCTGAGGTTCGTTGGTTTCTATTGAAACCTTTAGTTCTACCAAATCATCAGCTTCAGTTTGTATAGCTGGAACTGTTTCCAGTTCTACCTCATTACCAATAATTTCTTCACAAGAAATTCCCTTTCACAAAGGTGGCATGCTGAGAAACAAAACATTTTTGTTCCTCGGTTAGGTAGAAGATATTCCCTTGCGAATGCTTGGGATATCCAACAAACTTCCACAGAACTGACTTTGCCTCGAGCTTGTCCGGATTTTGCTTTTAGACATAGGCCGGACAACCCCAAATCTTAACAAACTTAAGATATGGGCTCTTCCCTTTCCATATCTCATATGAAGTGGTAGGCAACTGATTTGATCGGAACCCTATTCAATAGGTATGCAACTTCATAAGTGCATAACTCCCTAAAAGGAAATAGGAAACTCAGTAGTACTCATCATAGAGCACACCATATCACATAGGGTGTTATTGCTCCGCCCCGATATACCATCGTGCTATGGTGTATACGGAGGAGTAATGCTGAGAGAGAATCTCATTCTCCTTTAATAATCCAGGAATTCCGTGCTTAAGTATTCTCCTCCTTGATCACATCAAAGGACATAATACTTTTACCGGTATTTTGGTTCTCTACTTCTAACTTATATTCTGTGAATATCTCAAAAGGTTCGGACTTGTGTTTCAACAGGAACATATGTCTGAATCTTGAGAGATCATCAGAGAATGTAATGAAGTACTAAGAACCGATCTTGGCATGTGTAGACAGGAGACTTTCATACATCAGCATGTATCAATCCCAAGAGTTCACTAACTCTTTCTCTGTTTCCAATAAACAGAGCTATGGTCATATTATCTCTGTGACATGACTGGCAAGTTTCACAAGATGTAAATTCAAACAGATTTAAATATGCATCTAAATGTAACTTCAGCTAGTCGGGTCACATTGATATGACCTAGTCTATAATACCTCAAGAAGGATTCGTTCATTTCTGAACTCTTCCTCTTGTGTGTGTTCTGTATACTAAGAACTGTAGTTTGATTTAGAACGTCAATGTTTTTAGATAACGTGCCTGAACCGATCAACTATTGATATAGGAAATGTTCAAAATATTATCCAACAATACAAAATTATATCCTTCTTTATCTAAATAAAGAGACTGATATGATTTTGTATATCAAGTTCGGTATCTAATAACATTTGTTCAGAATCAATGTATTCTGGTAATACAGGGTGACAGTGACCAACAGACTTGGCTGCAACACTTGCACCGTTTTCTGCCTTATGAAACTTATCACCCGTTCTCAGTTCTCTACCTTTCTGTAGCCCATGTAATATATTACATATGTGGGATCCCGATCCGGTATCATATACCCAGGACGTAAAGGACATGAGAAACAGTTCTCAGTAATGAACGCACCCGAAGGTGATGCATCAACATGCACTTTCTTCGTTTGGGTGGCACAGGAATTCTGGTAATCCCCAATTTCCTGCTCTGTCTTATAACAATTATAAGTTGGAGCGGGACCAACGTTCCCCAGCTCAGTATAACAAGCGGGTTCGGTCAATATATCCGTTTTATTATCTTGATTAAGGCGTGACATGGTCGCTACCTGGGGAGAGAGAGAAGAAAACACTCTGCGTGCGCTCTTGCAAGATCAGATTGGTTATTATTTTATCTAATCAGGATGGCTCCCACTGTTTTTATCAAATCTTCCTTCAAACCCTAAAAGGAAAGACTAGCCGGGATTAATTACACCCTACAAGTTCGCCAATCTTTCAGCCAGGCCAATGTCGGTACTTTGAGGGAGGTTCCCCGTGCTTTCGCACGGACCTAATTAAAGTAAACCTCGTTTTCCCAGAGGCGTAACCCCGTTGACACCTTTCTAGACACCTACTTGATCGGCTAATTGTAATGTGTAAAACTCTCCCAGGAGTAACAATTACTCGCAGTGGGTATCGGGATCCAACTATCTCATAGAAGGTATGCAATCTCATTACAAATTTCAACGCTTGAAATTCCCGATAATTTTGCCCCTAGCAGCTATATGACCTTAACATAGTCAACAAATCATAAGTGCTAGTCAAGTTCAACCCGTATTTCCCGATTGAATTAAACCCACCCGCACGACCCTTAACATAGTCAACAAAGTCGCACGACTACCCTAATCCAATCGCATCATATGCTTATACAGATAAGCACTAATCAGCTACCGCACACTACACCTTAACATAGTCAACAAACGTAGCACGAATACTAACTAGTACTTATCTGAAATGACGGAGGGCTACGACAGGTTTTTCTGAAAACCTATTGCGTAATGAACTTGATATCATTGTAGAATCAAATGATTTTAAAATGGAGTGTTTTTGAGGCTTTTCTAGTTTTGCTAAAGGGGTCACTCCCGGTGAAGGGTCGTCGGCCCTTTCCTCATCGAATAAGGTGCAGGATATATCATATATACCGTTGTGCGAAGCAAGAACTATAGGAGCAATCAAAAGACAAACCAAGGGGTGTAGCATCTGCCAGTTATTGCTAAAGGGGTCACTCCCGGTGAAGGGATCTCGGCCCTTTCCTTATCGAATAAGGTGCAGGATGTTCTACAAGGAACACCGCGATGCAAAGCAAGAACCGTAGCTACCTGTTTTTGAAAATTCGATTCCACAACATCATAGGTTTCTTTTATTTCATTAATCTCATTAATGAAGTCCCATCACTTAAGTTACCTAAACATCACACATAAATACGACGTACACTTATGCCATCCGCATTCGCCTCGATGTCCCCTCATGCACCGTTAGGTTAGGTAACTAACGACAGAGTGGGGCAGGGCTAGCGCGAGTGCAAAACATAAGTAACGTCTATATAATATATCATATATATCATATACAGTATCTATCATCACATATCAAATGATCACATCATAGATATCGCAGCAGAAGAAACATATGAAATATTGGATATACTAGGACGTCCGTGTTTTCAATACGAGCCAGTATAAAACACGGATTCCACGGTCGTGATGAATAGCCAAACCCACAACCCTAGACCCCTACGAGAGCGGCAAGCAACCCTACCAATTCTAGAGTTAGGAGACCCGGACTCGACTCCTCGAGTTGGTCTCCCACTGGACTCCAGAATCCGGTTACTTGTGCTCCCCTCCTTGGGTCTATCTTAGTGCGGAAAAGTAAATGATATACAAACGGTGACATCTTCCGCAACCTGGAAGTGCCCCAATAAAAGAATATTACATACAAGTTTTTACATGAATGAAAATGAAAAACACTCATCTCACATAAAAAACCCTGGCTATTCAAACACGACGATCCAATATAACATATCCAGCAACACATAACATCATATGTCATCAACGTAAGTAAATGTGCGCATCCCAATTGTCGTTGACATATAGCAACGAAACCGGCGATATCACATATTACACTTACGGTCGCAGAAAAGAAAGTGTAAAACTACAACAGTTGGAATCCGCAATCTCCTCAGACATCGCATGCCTGACCAAATGAATTCCTTAGACATCATATGCCTAACAATTATAAACCCCGCATTTTAGTCTCTATATTGAAAACACTTTTCAATATTCAGTCGGGCAATTCAACAAGATTCCCGGCATTTTGATCGAATGCTCATCGCAAAGTTTAGTAGGCAGCCGCACCCCCGATGCCGTTGACGAAGTGCACTAAGGCGGAACACCGCTGCCGCGAGCACCCAAACGGATGCTTTCGGCGACGGGGTTCTCCTATAGTCACGCGGTCGGGGCTATGGGGCATGGCTGTCTATTAAGTTTACCCGGCGAGTATCCGCGTACGCTACGTGATTGCGACGGACTTTTGATCGCATCAAAATTCCGTGGCAACCGATCAATCGAGACTAAACTACGTTTATAACATTCATACAGTTATCTCATAACTACTTGTGGATTCTAAATATTGTCACATTCCAGATAAATAGAAAATGTTAAACTTTCCAATCGAACAAACAAACACCCAAGTTTTCCCGAAACAGCTCAACACTTGAAATAAGTTTGAAAACATTCACTTCATGCCACAGTACCAACGGTCCAGCCGTAGAAGGGTCAAGCCAACGCCTCACATGTGGCACGCCGTACTGCCCCAAACCCTAAGGTTCAAAGGGCAGTTCAAGACAGTCACATAATCGAGTTAAGGTTTGTTGTCTTCTAGAGGGACCATCGCTTTACTTGCACTACTTAGAACGTTATTAAACTACGGAAAAATCCAACACTTGGAAATTTCCCGGCAGGGGAAAAAGTGGGTATCTATATCCGGTCGAACTTTTTAACACGTTCTAAAAATATCCGGAAAACATAACAAAATTAAATTCTCCGATCAAATAGACGATTACAAAATAAACCCGCAGAAAACTCAACACTTGAGTCAGTTTAAAAATACCCATAAAATAGCATTTTAATATATAAGAATTACTGTGCAAACAAAATGACCCAATACCTCTGTACGGCCGCGGATCCGCTGCCCAAGCATGGTACGGCCGTGGTTCCGCGGCGGTTTGGAAGTATTAGGAGCTCGTTTTTCACCACAATTCTTATATTTCCCTGCTTAATTTTTCAGGTATTTTTAATTCAAAAAATACACAGTTTTTAAAAAATGTACAGAGAGGGGGTAAACTTGGACGTATCGGGTTCGTTCGGAGTTTTAACTTCGTTAACACATCGCCTAAAGCTCTAGTTAGGCTCTGATACCACTGTAGGGTTACTAGGCATACTCAAGAGGTTCCATAAGGCGTCAACCATGCCAAATTTAAATTTTACGGTGCCGAGAAACCCTAATATAGATCGTTAACTAGAGATTAGGCGAAACTACAAGCAAACAACCGACTTTGTTACTAAGTGAAAGGGATTACAACTTTTGTAGATCCGGTCCTCCACTTTTTTAGCTCCGTGTTGACGTCCATCCGCTGCGATCATCGGATCCCGGACTCTAGCGATGGTTTCGTCGGAGAAATGATCGGGCTAGGTCATTGACTTCGAGGCCGAAGATGATCTACGTCGGGGAGACTCAAACTCAAGCTATTCCTTCACTTGGTCAAAAACTTTGTGAAGAGAACACCCTATACTACATGGCAAGTAGTAGAGGATGAAGAAATAGGAAGTGGGTTCACTTTAGAATTGGATTTCTCACTCTTTTTCTCATGGCACCTGTTCATAACAGAATACTGCATTTTATACCGCCCATTCTTATGCTCGTGTGTTTATAGGTAGGTGCTTTTAATCAGTGTTTGCTACATAATTGCAGAATACAGGTTCTCGGCTCTGAACAGTGAATATCATGGAAAAGTATGACAAATTCCGGATTACTGCCAACAACAGATAAAACACGGTCTCCGCTCTCTATCCGTGTGTTGCCACATACCAGTTAAGGGACAAGATGGCAAATCAATTGTCATGTCATGCACAAAGCTCTAGGTCAACACAAGATCCAAGAAATCTACGCGGAGCTCGAGGAAATCATGGCAAAAGATCCACATCACATCACCTTTTTGTTGTGCTAGAATTCTGGAAATATTGTGAAGAGATTCTGAGAAAAGTCATATAGCACACTGAAGAGGACAACAAACCAGGGACCCCGACAAAAGCCCACAGCCCAACACCACTAAAGGGCCACGGATCCGCGGCCAATAGGGGGTATTGGCCGCGGATCCGCGGCCATGTGGGGTCTTCATTCTGTCGTTTTTCATGGGCACTTTGGGTACTTCATTTTATGTCAGAATTTGCCCCTAGGGTTTCATTTCCCTGCCTATAAATACAGCAGATCTGAGCCAAGCCAAAGGTGAAGTTTGTCATTCTTTTGTTCCTCTTTTTGTTAGGATTTAGTCTTTTTCTTCTTCTTCTTCATTTCTTTTTCCATGAAAATTGTAGTGAGAGCTTTTTGAGTGGGAGATCAATGAAGATGAGGGCTTTTTGTATCATTCTCTTTTGTTTCTTCTTCCCCTTGAGATTCTTGCTTTCTCTTGATCATTCAACCTCTTCATTGAGCTTGAATGGTTAAGGGTTAGTTATTGATCTCAAGGGTCGTATTTTCTTATGGAATTAGCGCTTCATTTCACATGCGTTCTCTACCCTTCCCTTGATCTTGCAACCTCTTGATTGAGCTTGCAAGTTTAAGGGTTGGCTATTGATCACATGCTTGTCTTGAGTTCTAGTTTCTTGTTCTTTTTATCGCTTTTTATTACTTGCTTATTATTATCTTGCTTTACTTTCTTGCAATTTATATTTCATGCACTTTAATTACTTGTAATCTTTTCTTTTCTCTTTTCTTTGTTCTTTTCTTTTGTTCTTTGTTGTTCATTTTGTGAATGTTGTAATTATCATTGTTAAGAAGAAATACGATATTATAAGTTAAAGATTTTCTTTTCTCATTTCCTTTTCCCGTTATTTTCCATTGAACTCCGCCCAAACCATACGCAAGCGCTTCGTTAGGCACCCTACCCTAACAAGGTAACGGTGATTCCTAAACGCGACCGGTTGCGTTCGGTTTGGCCGGAGGCAAAAGCAAGAGACAAGAACGGAAGGACAAGGGTAAACAAGCCGGATTCCACGAATACCACGCTTAAATCCCCTAATCCACGTTGTTGCCGATTGCTCTAGCTTTAATTGGTCAAGACTCGGCTCAAAGGTTTTGAGTACGGATTTCTTTAGCTTACAATTTCGTATCTTTTTCTTAACAACTTTATACTTGCAAATAATACACTTAGGATAGAATCGAACAACTTATACACAAATTCTTTATTGACTCGTCTAAGACAAGAACGGAAATACAACCATCTCCCTGTGGATCGACCCGTGCTCAACCGGCTAGCTGCATAGCGACACCGTCTTGATTGCGGTTAACTCAAATTCTTTCAATCAGCACCATTGGAGCTCTCAAGCTTTTGTGAGCTTGATGAAGATGAAGAAGAAGAAAGAATCATATCAATTAAAAGAATAATATGAATACTTATCCTTTTAATCATGGCACCATGGTTGAGTTAAGCCCTCATGCTTAACTCATGTAGAGAATTAACCATAGCATAAGGTTAAGGGTTGGGTTAGCTAATATCTTAAGCAAATGACAAAGAGAGTTGACTTTGTCAATATTTATCAAGCTTCATGAAGCTTGATAACTTTGACCAAAGTCACACTCTTTTGTTATATGCTTAGGAAAATAGTAAACCCTAATCTAACCTTGATTTAGTTCAAGTCTCAAACACACAACTTGTTTGTACGTATCATCAAGCATGATACAAACATGTACACTTGCATATATCACATATAAATAATGTGCACATTCAAGTGAGAAAATCAATCTTAAGTGAACCAATACTAGTTAATGTAAAGTAATATATCAAATATATAATTATACATTAAATCATTAAATCAATAATTGATTTAATGATCCGGTCATACTGCATATAACCGACTAATATCAAGTGTATCAATGTATCGAATCAACACTTGATTCGGTAACCCGGCTATATCACATATAACCGACCGATGATACAAATCGCGAGAATAGAATACAGTATCACATACTGGTATTATTCTCGGTCCCGCATCTTAACTCGTTCCCCGTTCCGCTCGCGAAGCTCCACTCAGTTTTAGTTGTTAAAGCTCGTGCCGGGGAATTCACCTCACATCACTTTGCGGACATATCTCATATGCGCTCCTATTTCGTTTCGCTTGAGCCAGGAAACCCCTGTGTAGGACTCTAAAGACTCGTCAATACGCCGGCAGTAGGTGATGATCATATCAAACACCCACAAGCCGCAAGCGGTCTGCTAAACGTAACGGCCACCCGGGTATTGAGCGATCAGAAGATCAACGAGCAAGCCCGCTCACACTCCTGTGAATCCAACGAGTAACACTACCGTACAGTCCGGTCTGTTCGTCTGATATGTCGCATACCTTGTCTAGGGGTGGTAAACGTCAGACCACAATAACTCGATAAGTCGTGTCGATATGAGGCTCATAACGGGTCGAGAAACTACTGGTAACACTTACCAGTAAATCCCTAAAGCAGCCCTGGCCAAGGACTTCCTGTTATAGCCAATCGAGCACAGCGCAACATCAACTCCCTATACCGGGAGAGACGAAATCCCTCCTATCGCTCATTGCCTCCATGTGATTCGGGACTGTACCCAAAAGCCACCTTTTTGCACGCCCTCTTGGATGTGGTATGATGGAAATCAAAGCACAGTGGGAATCACACAAGACTTTATGACGATCTTGGGTCTACAGACTAACCTGCACCAGTGTCACCAGAGAACTGCCATCTGACGTAAGGTATAATACCATCTGGGAGTTCTCGGCGAGTCCGTCCACTGTACCCAGTCTCCACTGAGCACCCGTATATCATCTCTGATGTCAAACACCAATGGATATGGGATCATCCATCGCCCATCTATATGGGTCGAGAAGGTATACGCTAGTCTACTCTGGTATATCGATGCCCCGTCTCGATACACCCACGACTAGGGACTTTGAAGGATGTACTTATGGACTACCATGTCCCCACTAGTATGATCCGCATCATAGTCCAGGTAGTCAAGTACACATCCTAAGGGCTTTACCAACATGTAACAGAGAGACAATCAGTGTACACGTTAAAGTAAAGAGTAACCAGATAGCATACTATCATATCGAGCAAGAAAGTCATCCCTATATATGTCCAAGCATCCACTACAATATACATCCTATGTATAGTAATGGCCTATAGGGCATACATATAACTAACACCGTGATACGAGCATCACACAACGATTTGAAAAAGATTTGGCATGCATTTCTTTAAGATATTTTAACGAGTTTACACTGATGCATACTATGTACATGTTATAGTTTTGATGTATATCATGTTGGTTTTCGTATTGGACTTTGACATTGGTATCTTCACCATAACTCCGATGATTGCGTGATGCTTGACGGAGTTTTGATTTTGAGTTATATACTCGTTTTTCACGCGCATGCATTGTGCTACGATATGTTTTATGTATGTATGATTTCGGAGCTCCGACGACTTGATCATTTTACTGAAATGTTTTAGTATTTGAGGGGTTTAAATTTAAATTCGGGGACCGAATTTATTTAAGGGGGGAAGACTATAACATTTCAGAAAAATAAAATATTATATTTGGGAATTTGAATAAATCAAATAATAAATATTAAGAATATTTTGACGAATGAAGATTAGTTTTAATGTTATGGTATGATTATATACCAATAGATTTGAAAAATCACATTGAAAGTGGATTTTTAAAGAGTTCGTGAGATTTAGACATTTTGTAAATTATTATATAATTTATTATATACAAGTTTGTGCCTAAGCTTTATTAATTATCACAAATCGTGCATTAAGCTTGATTTTTGTATGTGACATGCACCATGTCATGTTACACACTTGTTACATTTTTCTACCATGACTTCTTTTTTTTCAAGCATGGCCTTGTTTTTAAATGAGAGAAAAAGAAAAACAATAAGAAAAGAAAAAGGAAAAAGAATAAACAAAGAAGTATGGGCAAGTGAGAGAGAGGGAGAGGGGTTCCTTTGACCTTAGCCATTTCCCTCACTTCAACATCTTCATCATTTTTCCTCTCCTTTCTCTCATGGCTGCCCTCTCACTCCCCCCTCCTCTACCTCCTCACCACAACCCTAAAAATGCATCAAAACCATACATTCCCTTCATTAAAATTGTGCACAAGCTCACTACAAGCATTGAGAACCAAGAAAGTTGGGATTTTGAAGACTTGGGGCAACTCAAGAAAATTCTTGAGTTGCCAAATGAGGTAATTCTTTCATCATTAGTGTAGTATTTCAATTCCTTTATCATCCATGTTAGTTTAGAAGTGTTTCAAGTGTAGTTTAGTGATGGTTGAAAATTCCTCGATGAAGGTTAGGGATCTATTTGAGTTGAGATGGTGCTGATTGTTCTTTCTTCGTGTGAATTTGGAAATGTTTCACAACCAAAGAAATTTATACCGCAATCAATTGACGGTGTCTATTGTAGTTTCGTCAATGAGAACGGATCGTCCACTGAGAAAGTGTGATTTGTTCGAAATCGTTTTAGTTGAGTTGAAAATTAAAAGATAAAAGAAAATGATTCAATATTTGTGAAATTTAGTTTCAAGAATCATTAAGAAATAGATCTAAAATCAAGAAATGATAAAGATCAAGAAAATGTCCAAATCGTTTGAATTATCAAGATTTGTAAAGAGACTTGTCGGAATCGATCCAATTGATAGTGATGATGAATACTAATGATTACAAATTCTTATCTATTGAAAATTTGTTGCTAGATCGATGACAATCAATGAGGTTTAGGGATCTATTGAAGAAACTAGGGTTTCTTCATCATCATCCCTTGTCCTTTCATTTATTATCATTTAAATTCTAGCCTCTAGCAAATTAAATCACCGATCATTGATCTCTAATTTGGAGCGAAAAAGTGATCTCGCTCAAATTAGGTTTTCGATGATTCAATTTTCTAAAGTTTACAAAACTCATAAGTCTTAAGAATCGTTCAAGAATTTCATCAACATCATCAACCTATTCTCTCGATTCCGCTACAAGCGGAGTTTTCACTCAAACATCATGAAAAAGAAAAGAATTAAGAATCTATAACTCTTCATCATTCAAGAATGTAAAGAAAAGCAAGATTTAGAGTTTTCACCTTTTATTAATCAACGTTTAGGTACAATTCACTCAAAGATTACAAGATTTGAGAATGAACTAAATCGTCGAAATTAGCTTCGCTTCTGTCTTCTTGAGTCGCGGATCGTCGTGGATCTCTTGCTCGGATGAAGATCGGCGTTACTTGAAAGGCTTGTTGAAGGCTTGCTTGAATCGGTACTCGATGAATCTTGATTTGGCTCAAATTGTGTCACCCAATTTGATTTGAATTGATTTGGATTTTGCTAGAGTTTTTACCCTAATTGATGAACAACCATTAATGAAGTCTTTGGTGCCTTTTTATAGTTTTCCCTCAAGCTTCCTCTAGAAGCTAGGTCAATCTTCCCTTGGAAGCTAGGTAGTTGAAGAGAAGATTCTAGATTAAGATAGTTATTTAGCTTACAAGAGAAGGCTTGCTGTTGGAGGGAAGCTTCTGGAGAATTCGAGGAACTGAAGCGTCTTGAAGAAGTTTTTCCGTTGAGAAGAAGCCTCGGGGAAATGTTTCTGCCGCCGACGAGTCAGAACGGCCGCGGATCCGCGGCGGATCGGCCTGACTCGGCCGCGGAACCGCGGCCATATAGTGAGCTCTCTGGTTGAAATCTTCAGGGTTGATTTATGTTGGCTTTATGGCACTTTCCTGATGTCTGGAATATTTTTATACTTTCTTGTTTTCTGCCAGATCACAAGTCTTGGACTTGATGTATTTTATCAGCACTTTTAGCAGTTCCGGCTCTTTTACCTGGAGAATTTCCTGCACACAATCTCGAGACAAGTATTGAGATATAAAAATCATGCGAGTAATAATAAACACTTAATTTCCCTTTAGAATGTCGATTATAACTATAACACACTGTATTTGGTATTTTCCAGATGAATTCGTAATCTGTGTTATAATTACAATAAACACCTATATATGAATGATAAGAGTAGGGAAATTAACGTGTTGAGAATGCACTATTTTCGACTGATCAAATTCCCCCAAACTTAATTTTGGTCGTCTCGAGCAAACGTCTTTTATTTTTTATTTAAGAGAAGGAGAAAATGAAGAAAGAGAAAAACTAACTAGCACACTTTCGTAGGCAACACGATTGCACTGAGCACGTGCAACAAGCCTTTAAACCTCTATGTGTCCCTAGTAGGAAGAGTGTTGTCTCCTGAGGGTTTTCAGCGGATCGCACCCACAAAATCCAATAATAAAAGGAAGACTGTGAAAGTTACATGTAAAGATAAGAACTGTAAAAGAAAGACTTTGAAAATCAGAGTTTCCAACTAATACTAGCTTTTCAGTTGCTATGAGCCCTATCTTAATAGTCATGAAAAGATGTTAGAGATCACATCATCCCTTAATAAAACATCGTCTTTATTCTTCATTCCTACCTTTCTTCTAAACATCGATCATATATCCCTACGTGTGTCTAAAGAACATTCCTATACTCGGAGAATTCAATTCAATCTATCATACTCTTGTCCATCTACCTTAGTACTTTTTAATCAATATTTAGATGGAATTTGCTCACACATTTTTCATGCGACCGTTAATTTTTCTTGAGGTACTAACCGACCGATTACTCATGTGCTTGCTTATTAGGTGTTTTTAGTATTTTCCTCGTCTTGCAACACCTAAGGCTTAGCGGTGACTCCCAAACCAGTTGGTCTAAGGCACTTGGTGATGAAGCACCCTCGCTATATTTTTTTTATGCTTCCTTGGTGATAACAAAACCAGTGTTCATTTTTATTTTCACCATTTTATCTTTTATTTTCCATTTATTATTTCCTTCATATTTTGGCTTTTAGACAAGAGCATTTCAAGGTATCCTTTACTATCCCGAGTTTCAAGACGTGTGTAAGTGCGTATAGTAGGGTATCAACATTCAAATGTTTGGCTTCCAGAATAGGAACTATTTTTCAGACTTATTTTTATCCTCAGATTAGTGACTTCTTTCATCTTACTAACCCTTGGGACAACGGCTCATAACTACTTATTACTAGTTCGTTTAAGAAAACTTCTAACTTTCTTGGTTTTCTTAAACTATTCTAATCTTTTGGATGTAATTTTTCACTATCTAATCTTTTATTATAAAATTAAATATTAAATATTTTTTTTATAGAGTGTTTTGTGCTTATGCAAAGTATGATGCATATTATGCGCAAATAAGCACAAACTTCCCTAAAACTTGTTTTCAACAGTGTCCTCACTGTTGCTATCTGTTAAAGCTCAGAAACCTGTAAACTTGGGAGGAAAAATTTGTTAAAGGGAACATGAAATATGATCGTGAAAATCTTAACCAAACTTATTCTTTTATTTATGTACAATTTTTTTTATAATTTTTTAAATTTTTTTTTATAAAATGTATGTACAAGTTGACTTACCTCCATTCTAAAGATGTGACAAAATTACCAAATCATGGAGGTGAGGTGGAGGAAAATCAGTCATTATAAAGCGGCTCTTGTAAAAACAGGAGCTCTTCCGAGGGGTCAGTGGAAAAATACGGTTTTAGTCTATGTCCATTTACTTTAAAAATTATACCGACTTCAACATTTTCAACCTCAACTTCCCCGTGCGGGTATACATACCGCACAACAAAAGGTCCTTTCCACCGAGATTTTAGCTTACCCGCATGAAGATGGAGTCGTGAATCATAAAAGACTTGTCGACCTAATGTAAAAGTTTTTCTCAAAATGTTTTTATCGTGAAATACCTTAGTCTGGTTCTTTACAATTACAGAATTATCATAAGCTTCATCGCGGAGTTTGCTTAGCTCGTTTAATTGCAGCTTCCGAAAATTGCAGGCTTGATTTAAGTCAAAGTTAAGTTCTCTAATGGCCCATATTGCTTTGTGCTCAATCTCGACCGGAAGGTGACAAGCCTTTCCAAACACTAGACGATATGGAGACATACCTAGATCGGTTTTATATGCAGTACGGAATGCCCAAACAGCATCCGTCAATTTGGTTGACCAATCTTTTTGATTTTTAGAAACAGTTTTCTCTAAAATTTGTTTGATTTGTCTGTTTGAAAGCTCAGCTTGCCCGCTCGTTTGGGGATGATAGGGTGTAGAAAGTTTGTAGTTGATTGCATATTTCCGCATCAAAGTCTCAAAAGACCGATTACAGAAATGCGTCCCGTTATCGCTAATGATAGCGCGTGGGTGTCCAAATCGCGAAAAGATATTTTCTTTTAAAAACTTAATGACAAACTTTTTGTCATTAGTGCGACAAGGAATAGCTTCCACCCACTTCGAGACGTAATCAACCGCAAGCAATATGTACAAATTTCCAAAAGAGTTGGGAAAAGGACCCATAAAGTCAATACCCCAAACGTCAAAAATTTCAACCACTAAGATCGGTTGAAGTGGCATTTCATTTCTCCGGGAAATCCTACCCGTGTGTTGACACTGTGTACAGGTTTTGCAATGATCAAATGAGTCTTTGAACAAAATCGGCCAATAAAAACCGCATTGCAAGATCTTCTCCGCCGTCTTTCGAGGACCAAAGTGACCCCCACATGCCTGATCATGACAAAAAGATAGAACACTCTTGAATTCATCATTGGGGACACATCTGCGAATGATCTGGTCAGGACAATACTTAAACAGATATGGTTCATCCCAGTAAAAATGTTTTACTTGGGATAGAAATCGATGTTTGTCCTGTTTCGACCATTCACAGGGAATAAGTCCCGTAGCAAGATAATTCACAATATCCCTGAACCAAGGTTCAGTGGATACTTTCAAGAGTTGTTCGTCTGGAAAAGAATCATTGATTGGCAGGGTCACAGGTGAAGAAGAGATGCGCGACAGATGGTCGGCTACAACATTTTCACATCCTTTCTTATCTTTAATAACAAGATCAAATTCTTGTAATAGAAGGATCCAACGTATTAGCCTACCTTTAGCATCCTTCTTCGACAAAAGATGTTTCAAGGCGGAGTGGTCAGTGTACACAACAATTGGTGAGCCAATCAAGTAAGGCCTGAATTTTTCTAATGTAAATACAACCGCCAAAAGTTCTTTTTCGGTAGTTGTATAATTAATTTGAGCATCATTCAGGGTCTTACTTACATAATAAATCAAGTGTGGCATCTTTTCAATGTGCTGTCCTAAAACTGCACCAACTGCAAAATCTGATGCATCACACATAAGCTCAAACTGGTGGTTCCAATCTGGAGAAGATAGAACGGGGGCTGTAGTGAGAGAGTGTTTGAGTGAGTTAAATGCTGTCTCACAATCCAAGTCAAAGTGAAAGGCTGTGTCCTTGGACAAGAGAAAAGTTAAAGGTCTAGCAATTTTGCTAAAATCTTTAATGAATCTCCTGTAAAAGCCTACATGGCCAAGAAAAAATCGTATATCTTTGACGCATTTGGGATGATGAAGGTTATGAATGATATCTATTTTAGCTCTGTCAACCTCAATGCCTTTCCGTGAAATCACATGTCTAAACACAATTCCCTCTTTGACCATGAAATGGCATTTTTCCCAATTCAAGGTTAAGTTCTTCTCCTTACAACGAGTAAGAACTGCGTCGAGATGTGATAAGCAGTCAGCAAAAGAATCTCCGAATATCGAGAAATCGTCCATAAAAATCTCCAGAATATTCTCGACCATGTCTGAGAATATCCCCATCATACACCCCTGAAATGTAGCGGGAGTATTGCATAACCCAAAGGACATGCGTCTATAAGCAAAAGTACCAAAAGGACAAGTAAATGTGGTTTTATCTTGATCCTTTTCGGCAATATGGACCTGGTTATAGCCAGAGTATCCATCCATGAAGCAATAATATTCTCGTCCAGCTAAGCGTTCTAGCATCTGGTCAATAAAAGGTAGAGGAAAGTGGTCTTTCCTCGTTGCGGCATTGAGTTTTCTATAATCAATACATACACGCCACCCAGTTTGAGTGCGTGTCTGGATTAACTCATTTGCCTCATTTGTTATGACCGTGATGCCAGATTTCTTAGGGACGACATGAATTGGACTTACCCATTGGCTATCGGAGATTGGGTAAATGATACCATTGTCAAGGCATTTGACGATCTCTTTCTTCACCGCATCCTTCATGATGGGTTTTAACCGTCTCTGTGGTTCTCGGGTTGGCTTGGCTTCATCCATTAGATGTATATGATGTTCTACAATCAAGGGACTAATCCCTTTGATGTCATCCATAGTCCAACCAAACGCCTGGCTATTAGATCTCAATACCGTCAAAAGATCATTCTCTTGCTCTAAGGCTAGAGAAGCTGATATGATAACAGGTAAAGACTCATTCTCACCTAAATATGCATATTTAAGGTGAGAAGGTAAAAGTTTGAGATCTAATGCTGGCGGAGAAACTGTAGAAGGTGGGGTCAGCGAATGATATTCAGAGTCACGAAGAAGCTCGTAGCCTGTAAAAGATACAGACTCGGAAGGTGAAGAGTCAAGAGTTTCAGACTCAGGAATGGAAAAAGTGTCCTCACTAAGATGTGAAAGATCAAACATTGATGTGCTACTGCCGTCGAGATTATCAAAGCAAAGTTCATCCACTTTGCAACTTTCGGGAGCAATCTCGTGGACAGAACATACATCAAGTATATGAGCAGAGGGTTCCGACGGCTGACTTCCAATTTTATAGATGTTCAGTTCAATTGTCATTTTTCCAAAAGATAGGTTCATCGAACTGTTTCGACAATTAATGACAGCATTGGAAGTGGCAAGGAATGGTCGACCCAAAATCACCGGAATTTGGTTCTGTGGGTTTGCTTCAGGTTGTGTATCGAGAACAATAAAGTCCACAGGGAATATGAATTCCCCGACTTTTATCAACACATCCTCCACTTCACCTCTCTGTTTGGTGATTGAACGGTCTGCCATTTGGAGAGTACAATGAGCAGGTTTCAACTCTCCAATCCCCAACTGCTCGTAAACAGAGTATGGAAGCAGGTTAACACTTGTGCCCAGGTCAAGTATAGCACGGTTAATGTTTTTACCCCCAATAGAAATCGATATCGTAGGACATCCTGGGTCCTTACGTTTCTTTGGTAACTGTGGGGTAAATGTTAGTTATATGTATGCCCTAGAGGCCATTACTGTACATACGATATATATTGTAATGGATGCTTGGACATATATAGGGAGGACTTTCTTGCTCGACACGATAGTATGCTATCTGGTTGTACTTTATCTTAACGTGTACTCTGATTGTCTCTATGTTACATGTTGATAAAGCCCTTAGGATATGTACTCGACTACTGGGACTATGATGAGATCATACTAATGGGGCCACGGTAGTCGATGAGTACATCCTATAACAGTTCCTAGTCGAGGGTGTATCGAGACAGGGCATCGATGCACCAGAGTAGACTAGCGTATACGCATCTTGACCCATATGATGGGCGTTGGATGATCCCATATCCATCGGTGGTTGACATCAAGGATGGTGTACGGGTGCTCAGTAGAGACTGGGTACACTGGACGGACTCGCCGAGAACTCCCAGATGGTATTATACCACACGTCAGATGGCAGTTCTCCGGTGACACCGGTACAGAGTAGTCTGTTGACCCGAGATCGTCATAGAGTCTTGTGTGATTCCCATTGTGCTTTGATTTCCATCATACCACGTCTAAGAGGGCGTGCAAAAAGGTGGCTTTTGGGTACAGTCCCGAATCACATGGAGGCAATGAGCGATAGGAGGGGATTCGTCTCTCCCGGTATAGGGAGTTGATGTTGCGCTGTGTTCGATTGGCTATAACTGGAAATCCCTGGCACGATGAGCACGGAATTCCTGGACTATTCTAAAGGAGAATGAGATTCTCTCTCAGCATTACTCCTCCGTATACACCATAGCACGATGGTATATCGGGGCGGAGCAATAGCACCCTATGTGAAATGGTGTGCTCTATGATGAGTACTACTGAGTTTCCTATTTCTTTTTGGGAGTTATGCACTTGAGAAGCTGCATACCTATTGAATAGGGTTCAAATCAAATCAGTTGCCTACCACTTCATATGTGATATGGAAAGGGAAGAGCCCATATCTTAAGTTTGTTAAGATTTGGGGTTGTCCGGCCTATGTCTGAAACGCAAAATCTGGACAAGCTCGAGGCAAAGTCAAGATCTGTGGAAGTTTGTTGGATATCGCAAGCATACGCAAGGGAATATCTTCTACCTAACCGAGGAACAAAATATGTTTTGTTTCTCAACATGCCACCTTTGTGAAAGGGAATTTCTTGTGAAGAAATTAGTGGTCATGAGGTAGAACTGGAAGGAGTTCAAGCTATACAAACTACAGCAGATGATTTGGTAGAACCAAAGGATTTAATAGTTTCCAACGAACCTCAGCCTCTCCGTCGATCTAGTAGGGTTCCTCACCCACCTGAGAGATACTTCGATTTCTCTATGACAGTGGGAGCGAGGATTGCATCATGAGATGATGACCCAACTAGTTTCGAGCTGGCCATCAGGAGTGAGACTTTGTAAGAATGGCTGGATGCTTATCGATCTGAGATGGAATCCTTATACACCAACAAAGTATGGACTTTGGTTGCTCTATCTGAAGGGTTAAATCCCCATCAGGAGCAAGTATATCTTGAGAAGATTACTAGGTGTACATGAAAAAGTTGAGACTTTCAAAGCTATGCTTAAGTCCATCCAGATCCTACTTGTTAGTTATATGTAAGCCCTAGAGGCCATTACTGTGCATTGGATGTATATTGTAGTGGATGCTGGGACATATATAGGTAGGACTTTCTTGCTTGACATGATAGCAAGCTATCTGGTTGCTCTTTATCTTAACATGTATACTTTCAGTCTCTCTGTTACATGTTGATAAAGCCCTTAGGATGTGTACTCAACTTCCAGGACTATGATGTGGATCATACTAGTGGGGCCTGGGTAGTCCATGAGTACATCCTTCAATGTTCCTAGTCGTGGGAATATCGAGACGGGGCATCGATATTCCAGAGTAGACAAGCCTATATCTTCTCGACCCATGTGATGGGTGATGGATGATCCCATATCCATTGGTGTTTGACATCAGAGATGGTATGCGGGTGCTCAGTGGAGACTGGGTACACTGAACGGACTCGCCGAGAACTCCCAGATGGTATTATACCTCACGTCAGATGGCAGTTCTCTGGTGACACTGGTGCAGCTTAGTCTGTTGACCCGAGATCGTCATAGAGTCTTGTGTGTCTCCTACCGTGCTTTGATTTCCATCCTACCACGGCTCTACTGAGTCGTGCAAACAGGTGGTTTTTGGGTACAGTCCCGATTCACATGGAGGCAATGAGCGATAGGAGGGGATTCGTCTCTCCCGGTATTGGGGGTTGATGTTGCGCTATGCACGACTGGCCATAACTGGAAATCCCTGGCCAGGGTTGCAGTGATCTACTGGTAAGTGTTATCAGTAGTTTCATGCTATGTTATGGACCTTATATCGGCATGACTTATCAAGCTACTGGGGTCTGACGTTTACCACCCCTAGGCGAGATATGCGACATATCAGATGAACAGACCGGATTGTACGGTAAGTGTTACTAGTTGGATTCACAGGAGTGTGAGCGGGCTTGCTCGTTGATCTTCTGATCGCTCAATACCCGGGTGGCCGTTACGTTTAGCAGACCGCTTGCGGCTTGTGGGTGTTTGATATGATCATCACCTGCTGCCAGCGTATTGACGAGTCTTTAGAGTCCAACACAGAGGTTTCCTGGCTCAAGCAAAACGAAATAGGAGCACATATGAGATATGTGCGGGACCGAGAATAATGCGTGTATGTGATACCGTATTCTATTCTCGCGATGAATGTATCGATTGGTTATATGCGACATAACCTAGTTATCGAATCGAGGATTGATTCGATAAGTCGATACATTGGATATTAGTCGGTCATATACGATATGACCGGATCGTTAAATCAAGTGTTGATTTAATGATTTAATGTATAATTATATATTTGATATATTACTTTACATTAACTAGTATTGGTTCACTTAAGATGGATTTTCTCACTTGATGTGCACATTGTATATATGATATAGTTTTGTGCACTAGTTTGTATCATGTTTGATGATACATGCAACCTTGGGTGTGTGTGTATGCTATACACCATGTTTAGTTAATGGTTAGGGTTTCCATTGCTTTATTTATTTATCTATTTATTTTGGTTAAGAGATAAAACTAAATGGTTCCTTTTGTTTTTTGCAAGAAGTTTCTTGATGCTTCATGCATCTTTGACAAAGTGACCACTTTGTCTTTATCCCTTAACCTAACCATTTAACTAAACCCTAGTTTATTCTCTACACTCAACCATGGTTGCAAAAATGATAAGAATCACTTGGATTTTATCTTTAAGAATGCCTTTTCTTTCTTCTTCTTCTTCCTCTTCATGAAGAGAAGAAAGTCCTCTTGAAAATTTCCAAGTGATGATTTCAAGTGAGAAATCCAAATCCAAAGTGAACCCACTTCCTATTTCTTCATCCTCTACCACTTGCCATGTAGTATAGGGTGTTTTCTTCACAAGTTTCATGACTTGGTGAAGATGGAGCTTGATCTTGAGTTGCCTCGACGTAGATCATCTTCGGCATCGAAGTCGACGACCTAGCCCGATCATTTCTTCGACGAAACCATCGCTAGAGTCCGGGATCCGATGATCGCAGCGGAGGGACGTCATCATGGAGCTAAGGAAGTGGAGGACCGGATCTACAAAGGTTGTAGTCATTTTCCTTTTAGTTAAAGTTGCTAACTTGCTTTAGTTTCTCCTTACCTCTAGTTTACGATCTCGCATTAGGGTTTCTCGGCACTCGTAAAATTTGATTTTGGAATGGTTGATCTATTGTGGAACCTCATTAGTGTGCGTAGGAATCCTACAGTGGTATCAGAGCCTAGCTAGAGTCTTAGGCGATGTGTAGACGAAACTAGAAACCCGATCGAACCCTGTAACCCTAGATTTCACCACTCTCTGTACATTTTTGAAAATTGTGGAATTTTGTGAATTAAAAATATGCAGAAAAATCAGCAGGGTTTTCTAAGAACTATTGTGCAAAACGAGCTCCTGAATCGATCAAAGCGCCGCGGAACCGCGGCACGAGCAGGGCTCGTGCAGCGGTTCCGCGGCCGTATAGTCACCTTTTTCATTACTTTTTGCACAGTAATTTCTTTCTTTCATTGCTGAGTTTTCTGGGAATTTTTAATTTGCACTCAAGAGTTGAGTATTCTGGGTTGTATTGGGAGTTCGTAGATTCGATCGGATTGTCAAACTTTGTCTAAGTGTTTTTCCGGATAATTTTAGAACATGTTAAAAAGTTCGACCGGATATAAATACCCAATTTTTCCCCTGCCGGGAAATTTCCAACTGTTGGATTTTTCCGTAGTTTGAGATCGTTCTGAGTAGTGCAAGTAACGCTATGGACCCTCTAGAAGACAACAAACCTTAATTCGATTATGTGACCGTCTTGAACTGCTTTTTGAACCTTAGGGTTTGGGGCAGTACGGCGTGCCACATGTGAGGCGTTGGCTTGACCCTTCTACGGCTGGACCGTTGGTACTGAGGCATGAAGTGAATGTTTTTAAACTTATTTCATGTGTTGAGCTGTTTCGGGAAAACTTGGGTGTTTGATTGTTCGATCGGAAAATTTAACATTTTCTATCTTATCTGGAATGTGATACAATATTTGGAATCCATAAGCAGTTATGAGATAAGTGATTTGGATGTTATAAATCAAGCACTTTAGTCTCACTTGATCGGTTGCCACGGAATTTTGATATGATCAAAAGTCCGTCGCAATCACGTAGCGTACGCGGATACTCGCCAGGTAAACTTAATAGACAGCCTCACCCCATAGCCCCGACCAAGTGACTGTAGGAGAACCCCGTCGCCGAATGCATCCGTTCGGGTGCTCGCGGAAGCGGTATTCCGCCTTGGTGCACTTCGTCGACGGCGTTGGGGGTGCGGCCGCCTACTAAAGTTTGCGACGAGCATTCGATCAGGATGTCGGGAGTCTTGTTGAATTGCCCGACTTGATATTGAAAAGAGTTTTCGATAATGAGACTAAAATGCGGGGTTTTTAATTGTTAGGCATGCGATGTCTAAGGAATTCATTTGATTAGGCATGCGATGTCTAAAGAGTTTGCGGATTCCAACTGTTGTAGTTTTACACTTTCTTTTCTGCGACCGTAAGTGTAATATGTGATATCGCCGGTTTCGTTGCTATATGTCAACGACAATTGGGATGCACATGTTTACTTACGTTGATGACATGTGATGTTATGTGTTGCTGGATATGTTATATTGGATCGTCGTGTTTGAATAGCCGGGGTTTTTTTTATGTGAGATGAGTGTTTTTCATTTTCATTCATGTAAAAACTTGTATATAATATTCTTTTATTGGGGCACTTCCAGGTTGCGGAAGATATCACCGTTGATGTATATTATTTACTTTTCCGCATTAGGATAGACCCAAGGAGGGGAGCACAAGTAACCGGGTTCTAGGGTCCAGTGGGAGACCATCTCGAGGAGTTGAGTACGGGTCTCCTAACCCTAGAATTGGTAGGGTTGCTTGCCGCTCTCGTAGGGGTCTAGGGGTGTGGGATTGGCTATTCATCGCGACCGTGGAATCCGTGTTTTATACTGGCTCGTATTAAAAACACGGACGTCTTAGTAAATCCAATATTTCATATGATATTTTCTGCTGCGTTATCTGTGATGTGATCATGTGATATGTTCAGATAGATATTATATATAGTATATATGATATATTATATAGACGTTGCTTATGTTTTACACCCGCGCTAGCCCTGCCTCGCTCTGGCGTTAGTTACCTAACCTAAAGGTGCAGACGAGGCATCGAGGCGAATGCGGATGGCATAAGCGTACGTTATATTTATCTGTGATGTTTAGGTGGAATTAAATGATGGGACATTCATTAATGTGATTAACGAAAGAAAATAAACCTAAAAGATGTTGTGGAATCGAATTTCTAAATAAAACAGGTAGCTACAGTTCTTGCTTTGCATCGCGGTGTTCCTTGTAGAACATCCTGCACCTTATTCGATAAGGAAAGGACCGAGATCCCTTCACCGGGAGTGACTCCTTTAGCAATAACTGGCAGATGCTACAACCCCCGGTTTGTTGCTTCTATAGTTTCTGCTTTGCACAGCGATATATATGATATATCCTGCACCTTATTCGATGAGGAAAGGGCCGACGATCCCTTCACCGGGAGTGACCCCTTTAGCAAAACTAGAAAAGCCTCAAAAACATTCCATTTAAAAACCATTTGATTCCGCAACGAGATCAAGTTCAAAGCGTTAAAGGTTTTCTTAAAAACCATCCGCAACCCTCCGTCATTTTAGGAAGTAGAGTACTTAGTATTCGTGCTACGTTTCTCGACCATAGCCGAGGCGTAGTGTGCGGTAGCTAAGTGATGTCTTCCTACACAGCATATGATGCGATTAGTTAGGACAGTCATGTGGCTTTGTTGACCTTAGCCAAGGGTCATGTGGGTGGGTCTAATTAATCACGAAATAACGGGTAGAACTTGACTAGTGCTTATGATTTGTTGACCTTAGCCAAGGTCATAAGTGCTAGGGCTAAAAACCTTTATCGGGAGTTTCAAGTGTTGAAATTTGCAATGAGATTGCATACCTTCTATATGATAGTTGGATCCCGATACCCACTGCGAGTAATTGTTACTCCTGGGAGAGTTTTGCACTTTGCAATTAGCCGATCAAGTAGGTGTCTAGAAAGGTGTCAACGGGGTTACGCCTCCGGGAAAACGAGGTTTACTGTAATTAGGTCCGTGCGAAAGCACGGGGAACCTCCCTCAAAGTACCGACACTGGCCTGGCTGAAAGATTGGCGAACTTGTAGAGTGTAATTAATCTCGGCTAGTCTTTCCTTTTAAGGTTTGAAGGAAGATTTGATAAAAACAGTGGGAGCCATCCTGATTAGATAAAATAAATAACCAATCTAATCTTGCAAGAGCGCACGCAGAGTGTTTTCTTCTCTCTCTCTCCAGGTAGCGATCATATCACGCCTTAATCAAGATAATAATATGGATGTATTGACCGAACCCGCTTGTTATATTGAGCTGGGGAACGTTGGTCCCGCTGCAACTTATAATTGTTATAAGGCAGAGCAGGAAATAGGGAAATACCAGAATTCCTATGCCGCCCAAACGAAGAAAGTGCATATGATGCATCTCCTTCGGGTGTGTTCATTATAAAGAACTGTTTCTCAGTGTCCTCTGCGTCCTGGGTATCTGATACCGGATCAGGATCCCAGATATGTAATCTGTTACATAGGGCTACAGAAAGGCAGAGAACTGAGAACGGGTGATAAGTTTTATGAGACAGAAAACGGTGCAAGAGTTGCAGCCAGGTCTGTTGGTCACTGTCACCCTGTATTACCAATACATTGATTCTGAACAAATGATATTAGATACCGAACCTGATATACAAAATCATATCAGTCTCTTTATTAGTAAAGAAACGATATAGTTTTGTATTGTTGGATAATGTTTTGAACATTTCCTACATTTCAAAAGTTGATCATTTCAGGCACGTTATCTAAAAGTATTGACGTTCTAAATCAAACTACAGTTCCTAGTATACAGAACACACACAAGAAGAAATGTTCAGAAATGAACGGATCCTTCTTGAGGCATTGTAGACTAGGTCATATCAATGCGACCCGACTGGCTGAAGTTACATTTAGATGCATATTTAAATCAGTTTAAATTTACATCTTGTGAAACTTGCCAGTCATGTCACAAAGATAAGATGACCATAGCTCTGTTTACTAGAAACAGAGAAAGAGTTAGTGAACACTTAGGATGATACATGTTGATGTATGTAGATCCCCTGTCTACACATGCCAAGACCGATTCTTTGTATTTCATTACATTCTCTGATAATCTCTCAAGATTCAGACATATGTTCCTGTTGAAACACAAGTCCGAACCTTTTGAGATATTCACAGAATATAAGTTAGAAATAGAGAACCAAAAACAGGGTATAAGTATTATGTCCTATGATAAGATCAGGGAGGAGAATACTTGTGCATAGAATTCCTGGATTATTCTAAAGGAGAATGAGATTCTCTCTCAGTGTTACTCCTCTGAATACACCACAGCACAACGGTGTATCGGGGCGGAGCAATCACACCCTATGTGATAGGGTGCGCTCTATGATGAGTACTGCTGAGTTACCTGTTTTCTTTTGGAGGTTATGCACTTAAGAAGCTGTACACCTATTGAATTAGGTTCGAATCAAATCAGTGCCTACCATTCCATATAAGATATGGTATGGGAAGAGCCTATCTCTTAAGTAAGTTAAGATTTGGGATTGTCCGGCCTATGTCAAAAGCAAAATCCGAACAAGATCGAGGCAAGGTCAGTTCTGTAGAACTGGAAAGGTTCCAGCTATACAAACTACAGCTGATGATTTGATAGAACCAAAGGATTCAATAGTCTCCGACGAACCTCAGCCTCTCCGCCAATCTAGCAGGGTTCCTCATCCGCCTTAGAGATACTTCGGTTTCTCGATGACAGTGGGATCGAGGATTGCATCATGAGATGATGACCCAACTAGTTTCGAGCAGGCCATCAAGAGTAGGGACTCTGTAAGAATGGCTGGATGCTTAGCATTCTGAGATGGAATCCATATACACCAACAAAGTATGGACTTTGGTTGCTATATCTGAAGGGTTAAATCCCCATCAGGAGCAAGTATATATCTTGAGAAGATTACTTGGTGTAGATGGAAAAGTTGAGACTTTCAAAGCTAGACTTATTAAAGGTTTTCGTCATCGACCAGGCATGGATAATGATGAAACTTTTTCCAAAAGCTATGCTTAAGTCCATCCGGATCCTACTTGCCACGGCTACATACCATGACTACGATATCTGGTGGTTGGGTGTCATGATTGCTTTTCTAAATAATGATTTAGAAGAGAACGTCTATAAGAACACAGCCAGAGGGCTTCGTAAACAGTGGGAGCAGCGGAAACATGTGCAAGTTGCTTTACAGAATAAAGCAGGCATCGCGGAGTTGGAACGTCTGTTTTGATGTGGTAGTCGAAGTGTTTGACTTCATCAAAATGGTAGATAAACCTTGTATGTACAAAAAGGTAGTAGAGAGTAAGGTGGTCATCCTCGTATTGTACGTGGACAACATACTCTTGATAGGAAAAGAGTTTCCTATGCTACGCTCGGTCAATCTTCTCTTATCACAATGATTCTCCAATAGGATAAAGGTGATACCTCCTAAATCCTGGGATTTGGATATATGAGATAGATCTAAATGGATATTAGGCTTCTCACTAGGTTTAGTGAGATGGTATCAATCGATCCTGGGGAGAATCACTGGAAAGGTTCCAGGGTGATAAAGACGACTGAATGTCAGTCGCAGGCAATGTCTTTACCCTCAGTGGAGGGACGGTATGTTGGAAGAGTTCCAAGCTAGATACCGTGGCAGACTAGACGATAAAGGCTGGTAATATCGCTATTAAAGATACTACCAAAGAGGCAGTATGGGTGTATATTGGTTCATGAGATGAACTAGGTTCCTACCATTGTATGACAATGGAAGTGTGGCTTTGGCCCAGGAACCCTGGTCCCATCAATGACCCAGACATATTCTGAGGCAGCATCACCTGATCATGGAGATAGATGATCTCCAGGGTGATCGAGGTTAGGAGAGTAGACTCAGAGGACAACACGGCGGATCCACTCACAAAGGCTTTTTCCCAAAGGGAGACTTATATGGGATGGTTGAGTATGTGATACTGCAACCACTGCTACAGATGGCCCTAGTGTAAGTGGGAGATTGTTAGTTATATGTATGCCCTAGAGGCCATTACTGTGCATTGGATGTATATTGTAGTGGATGCTGGGACATATATAGGTAGGACTTTCTTGCTCGACATGATAGTAAGCTATCTAGTTGCTCTTTATCTTAACATGTATACTTTCAGTCTCTCTGTTACATGTTGATAAAGCCCTTAGGATGTGTACTCGACTTCCAGGACTATGATGTAGATCATTCTAGTGGGGCCTGGGTAGTCCATGAGTACATCCTTCAATATTCCTAGTCGTGGGAATATCGAGACAGGGCATCGATATTCTAGAGTAGACTAGCGTATATCTTCTCGACCCATGTGATGGGTGATGGATGATCCCATATCCATTGGTGCTTGACATCAGAGATGGTATGCGGGTGCTAAGTGGAGACTGGGTACACTGAACAGACTCGCCGAGAACTCCCAGATGGTATTATACCTCACGTCAGATGGCAGTTCTCTGGTGACACTGGTACAGCTTAGTCTGCTGACCCGAGATCGTCATAGAGTCTTGTGTGTCTCCTACTGTGCTTTGATTTCCACCCTACCATGGCTCTACCGAGTCGTGCAAACAGGTGGTTTTTGGGTACAGTCCCGATTCACATGGAGGCAATGAGCGATAGGAGGGGATTCGTCTTTCCCTGTATTGGGGGTTGATGTTGCGCTATGCACGACTGGCCATAACTGGAAATCCCTGGCCAGGATTGCAGTGATCTACTGGTAAGTGTTATCAGTAGTTTCATGCTATGTTATAGACCTTATATCGGCATGACTTATCAAGCTACTGGGGTCTGACGTTTACCACCCCTAGGCGAGATATGCGACATATCAGACGAACAGACCGGACTGTACGGTAAGTGTTACTGGTTGGATTCACAGGAATGTGAGCGGGCTTGCTCATTAATCTTCTGATCGCTCAATACCCGGGTGGCCGTTACGTTTAGTAGACCGCTTGCGGTTTGTGGGTGTTTGATATGATCATCACCTGCTGCCGGCGTATTGACGAGTCTTTAGAGTCCTACACAGAGGTTTTCTGGCTCAAGCAAAACGAAATAGGAGCGCATATGAGATATGTGCGGGACCGAGAATAATGCGTGTATGTGATACCGTATTCTATTCTCGCGATGAATGTATCGATTGGTTATATGCGACAGAACCCAGTTATCGAATCGAGGATTGATTCGATAAGTCGATACATTGGATATTAGTCGGTCATATGCGATATGACCGGATCGTTAAATCAAGTGTCGATTTAATGATTTAATGTATAATTATATATTTGATATATTACTTTACATTAACTAGTATTGGTTCACTTAAGATGGATTTTCTCACTTGATGTGCACATTGTATATATGATATAGTTCTGTGCACTAGTTTGTATCATGTTTGATGATACATGCAACCTTGGGTGTGTGTGTATGCTATACACCATGTTTAGTTAATGGTTAGGGTTTCCATTGCTTTATTTATTTATCTATTTATTTTGGTTAAGAGATAAAACTAAATGGTTCCTTTTTTTTTGCAAGAAGTTTCTTGATACTTCATGCATCTTTGACAAAGTGACCACTTTGTCTTTATCCCTTAACCTAACCATTTAACTAAACCCTAGTTTATTCTCTACACTCAACCATGGTTGCAAAAATGATAAGAATCACTTGGATTTTATCTTTAAGAATGCCTTTTCTTTCTTCTTCTTCTTCCTCTTCATGAAGAGAAGAAAGTCCTCTTGAAAATTTCCAAGTGATGATTTCAAGTGAGAAATCCAAATCCAAAGTGAACCCACTTCCTATTTCTTCATTCTCTACCACTTGCTATGTAGTATAGGGTGTTTTTTTCACAAATTTCATGACTTGGTGAAGATGGAGCTTGATCTTGAGTTGCCTCGACGTAGATCATCTTCGGCATCGAATTCGACGACCTAGTCCGATCATTTCTTCGACGAAACCATCGCTAGAGTCCGGGATCCGATGATCGCAGCGGAGGGACGTCATCACGGAGCTAAGGAAGTGGAGGACCGGATCTACAAAGGTTGTAGTCACTTTCCTTTTAGTTAAAGTTGTTAACTTGCTTTAGTTTCGCCTTACCTCTAGTTTACGATCTCGCATTAGGGTTTCTCGGCACTTGTAAAATTTGATTTTGGCATGGTTGATCTGTTTTGGAACCTCATTTGTGTGCCTAGGAACCCTACACTACTTGCCACGGCTACATTCCATGACTATGATATCTGGCGGTTGGGTGTCATGACTGCTTTTCTAAATGTTGATTTGGAAGAGAGCGTCTATAAGTACCACAGCCAGAGGGCTTCATAGACAGTGGGAGCAGCGGAAACGTGTGCAAGATGTTTTATGTGATAAAGCAGGTATCGCAGAGTTGGAACGTCTGTTTTTGATATGGTAGTCAAAGAGTTTGACTTCATCAAAATGGTAGATGAACCTTATATATACAAAAAGGTAGTAGGGAGTATGGTGGTGATCCTCGTAAAGTACGTGGATGACATACTCTTGATAGGAAAGGAGTTTCCTATGCTACGCTTGGTCAATCTCCGCTTATCACAAGGATTCTCCGTATAGGATCAACGTGATACCTCCTAAATCCTCGGTTTTGGATCTATGAGATAGATCTAATTGGATGTTAGGATACTCACTAGTTGTAGTAAGATGGTATCAATCGATCCTGGGGAGAATCACTGGAAAGGTTCCAGGGTGATAAGGACGACTGAAAGTCAGTCACAGATATTGTCTTTACCCTCAGTGGAGGGACGGTATGTTGGAAGAGTTCCAAGCTAGATACCGTGACTTACTAGACGATTCAAGGCAAGATACATCGTTACCAAGGATGCTACCAAAGAGGTAGTCTGGATATATATATATAAGTTCATGAGATGAACTTCGTTCCTACCATTGTGTGACAATGGAGTTGTGGCTTATGCCGAGGAACCCCCGTCCCATCAGAAATCCAGATATAATTCTTAGGCAGTATCACCTGATCATGGAGATGGTTGATCACCAGGGAGATCGAGGTTAGGAGAGTAGACATAAAGGACAACAGCGCGGATCCACTCACGAAGGCCTTTTCCCAGTAGAGACTTTTATGGGATGGTTAAGTATGAGATACTTCAACCACAGCTAATTGTTGGGTATGCGATACCACAACAGATGGCCCTAGTGCAAGTGGGAGATTGTTAGTTATATGTATGCCCTAGAGGCCATTACTATACATACGATGTATATTGTAATTGATGCTTGGACATATATAGGGAGGACTTTCTTACTCGACATGATAGTATGCTATCTGGTTGTACTTTATCTTAACGTGTACTCTGACTGTCTCTATGTTACATGTTGATAAAGCCCTTAGGATATGTACTCGACTACTGGGACTATGATGAGATCATACTAGTGGGGCCACGGTAGTCGATGAGTACATCCTATAACTGTTCCTAGTCGAGGGTGTATCGAGACAGGGCATCGATGCACCAGAGTAGACTAACGTATACGCATCTTGACCCATATGATGGGCGATGGATAATCCCATATCCATCGGTGTTTGACATAAAGGATGGTGTACGGGTGCTCAGTAGAGACTGGGTACACTGGACGGACTCGCCGAAAACTCCCAGATGGTATTATACCTCACGTCAGATGGCAGTTTTCCGGTGACACTAGTACAGAGTAGTCTGTTGACCCGAGATCGTCATAGAGTCTTGTGTGATTCCCACTGTGCTTTGATTTCCATCATACCACGTCTAAGAGGGCGTGCAAAAAGGTGGCTTTTGGGTACAGTCCTGAATCACATGAAGGCAATGAGCGATAGGAGGGGATTCGTCTCTCCCGGTATAGGGAGTTGATGTTGCGCTGTGTTCGATTGGCTATAACTGGAAATCCCTGGCCAGGGTTGCTGAGATTTACTGGTAAGTGTTATCAGTAGTTTCTCGAACTGTTATAGACCTCATATCGACACGACTTATCAAGCTACTGGGGTCTGACGTTTACCACCCCTAGGCGAGATATGCGACATATCAGACGACGAGACCGGACTGTACGGAAGTGTTACTGATTGGATTCGCAGGAGAATGTACATGCTTGCTTGTTGATCTTCTGAGCGCTCAATACTTGGGTGGCTGTTACGTTTAGCTGACCGCTTGCAGCTTGTGGGTGTTTGATATGATCATCACCTACTGAGTCCTACACAGAGGTTTCTTGGCTCAGGCAAAACGGAGTAGGAGCACATATGTGATATGTGCGGGACCGAGGATAATGCGGTATGTGATACCGTATTGGATTCTCGCGATATGAGATATCGGCCGGGTATATGTGATATAGCCGGGTCATCGTATTAGTCGGTTATATGCGATATAGCCGGATTGTCGGATTAAGTGTTGATTCGATAATTTAATGTATAATAATATATATGATATATTAAATTACATTAACTAATATTATCTCACTAAAAGATTCTTTTTCTCACTCGGGTAATACATTGATATATATGCGATATATGTTAATTGTATTAATTTATTTTGTTACAATAAATATTATATATGTGATATATAATATTGTAACATGATATGATAACTAATGCAACATGATTAGTGGAGATTAAACAAGATTAGGGTTTGATTTGGGTTAATGCTTTCTAGAAGTTTCTAGAAGGTTTTTATTTTGTCATGGAAAAGATATTTACAAATGACTCATCTTTAACCTAACCCAAACCCTACACCCTTGGTTAATTCTCTACAAAGGTTTAGCAACCATGGTTGCATTATTGATCATTATCTTTTTTCATTGTTCATCACAAAAGGATTCTATCATCTTCTTCCTTGAGTTCCTTCTTGGAAAAAGCTTTCTGGCTTTTTGCTAAGTGATGAAAGTGAGTGAGAATATGAAAACAAATGAGAGCAAAAATCATACTTCATCATCCTCATCTACCCTTGCCATTTAGATGAGGGTGTTCACTTCATTTTGTGAGTGAGAGCTTGTGTTAATGAAACTTCAAGGTAGATCATCTTTGTTATCGAAGATCGGAAGCAAGCTTGCACCTTTCTCTTCGTGAAGCCTCTCGAGAGTCCGGAACACGATGATCGCAGCGAAGGGACCTCAACACGGAGCTTAAGAAGTGAAGGACCGGATCTACAAAGGTAGTAATCCCTCTCACTTAGTGTTAAACTGTTTAACATACTTGTTTTTCGCCTAAACTCTAGTTTAAAGATCCGGCTCTGGGTTGTTCGGCACGGCTAAATTTTAAATCGGGCATAGTTGATGCCTCGTAGACCCTTCGGCACAGCTAATTCTAGTGGTCACCTAGGTCAAGGCTCTAGACCGCTCCTAGACATCCAGAAGACAAGTCGAAGGATAGATCCTCTACCTCCTCTTTGCCCCTTCTGTGGCCAGGTAAGTGCCAGGTAAGTGGGAGGTTCTCCACTTCGTAAGTAGTGGGCCTAACTAAGTAACCACTTGCCTTAGACACACTTGCCTAGACACCAAACAAGAAACACGGATAAACAGTAGATTACCCACGACCTTCGTCTGTCCTTAATGAGCACGACAGTTCTTAGAGTCGTGTCTAGATATTTTTTAGTTAATGAGGGTAATGCGGATGCAAGTTTGTGATTTCCGGGGCTTAGGAAGGGTAATGAAATCCCCACCTAATCTGAATTTGGTCTTTTGCCCCTTAATTTCCATGTTAAAATATGCAAACAACCAAGATCAAACACGCAACAATTTTTCTTTTTGCGGCGCTGCGAATTTTTGCAAAGAAACCTGCATAAAATTGGTTAATGGAGCAGAGCAGGAAGGAGATAAGAAAGTGTCACGACCCGAAAGTACGGAACATGACCGGCACTTAACTGCAAAACGTCTCGAGGCGTACGTAATCTAAGTAAGCCGAAAACCCAGAAATCCAAACCAAGAAGAGTAGTAGAGTGAAGGAAAAACCAATTTAAATCAAGTAGTTTGCAACATATGCCGAAATATGCATTTTTAAAATCACAAGTCTTTTCTAAAAATTTCGGCAGAGTTTCCTTTGTAAAAATAGACCTCAAACGGGTACAAAACCAGATAAAGCATATATAATGAATAAAGGCATCCCCAAGCGGGAGCTAGCTCTTCGTCAATCGATGGTCACAACCACGCAAGCAATATAATATACAATACCGAAGGGCGAGGATCACAACAGAAAAGGAAACTCAAAACAGCATGAAATCCATAAAAATACAACGCGCGACTCTAAGGTCGAAAGAATAAATATCACTGGTCTCTATTTCTGAAATAAATACATGTTTGGTTGATGGAGCTTCTAGATACAACAGAATAATAATATACAAAGTATAATGATGGTCACGATGCAAGTGAACCCACCTACTAGCAAATCACCCAGAAAAGGAAGTAGTGCCAGCAAAGCCGTAACGAAACCTGTACGGCAAAACCTGCAAGAAACTGTGGCACAACGGGGGTGAGTTGCCAACTCGTGAATAGAAAACATCTACGAGCAGAAATTGCATGAACAACGCAATCCTAGGTCATACGATTACTATATATATATAATCCTCAAATATGACATGTCTGGAGCATGAAAAGGTGGCAAGGGTAAATATCTAACCCAAGTGTAATCCCATTTGCTCGTGTCAGTGCCTCAGGTAGCAATATATCATATGGATGAGGTATGAATGCATGAAAACAGAATACATGAAATGAAGAAAACTGCTTTCATAACTTAGTGAGATTTCTGTACATTTAAAATGAGGTATCATAAATGAAATCAGCATAAACAGTGTCTAGCATCGACACAAAACATAAATCCCAATATCTCAATATCTCAGTGTCGCAATCTCACTATCTAGGGCGCCGTCAGTCCAGACTGGCCCCTACCATCAATCTCAAGATCATGACGGTATCCTCCGGATATCCGACGTGTCAGGTAAAATCATCGGTAGGTAGTCTTCCCCTGCCAGGCTCAATGCCATCCCCTGCGACCTTCTCTCCCCGGGGCACCATACCTGGTCTACCATATACCCGAGACAGTTCATCCAACTCCTCGAATCGGGTCTCGAAATCCATCAGCAAACTCATGGCGGACGACTCATACATTATGGGAAAACCGCACTTTTCATTTTAAAAAGAGAGAGAAGAAGTTTATATATGTTCTTGCGGTTTTCCCCCAAATCCAGGAAATCTCATGAAAATTCGAATCCAAATCATCAATAGCATGTAAACAGTGAATATAGGCATAATAATCCATGAATGCGGCATAACAGTGAATAACAATATGCATGAAGTAGCAAGTAATAACTGAAATGTCTAAACTGGCATATAAGGCAAGTACACTAATATCATGTCGAAACTATTAGCTAACAGGCTATGTCCATGAAATAGTATTATCTAAACTGTACGTGACATGGCAATTACCGATGATGATGTGTGTGAGCCGGCAAGTAAGTGTACGTGGAACATACGCATCATCGGTAATGGTGCTGGTGTCCTAACAACATGATATCAATAATGGTATAAGAACTCACAATATAAGTATGCGATGCGGGGCGAATAGCAATCATGTGCGGGAGCTGAATACTAGACACAACGATAACTAATCTGTATTTAATATAAATATAAATCATACAGTAGTGCCTTTTGAAATAATACGAATCGCGGTGTTTTGAAAATAAGGGCTACGGTGTTTTTAAGAAAAGATACGTTCTTTGAAATATCCGTAGAATCCCTTGACCTGTCTTTTAAAATACCCACGATTAGTTAGTTTTTGAAATAGGTAGGAATCGAATCTAGTCTAACAACTACACTAACTATAGGGCTGAGCTAACAGGCTAACTGAAGGTAAGGAAACTGCCTAACATCTGAGTCGACACACACACACACACACACATATATATTAGTCGGTGATCCCGCCTCAATAGTATCACATCCGATACAACATCTATAATCAAACATCTCTAAGTCAAGAGTGCGGATCTATCATCAATATATAGCTCGTACGTAAATCCGTCGTACGGCATCCCAAATCTGGGTATGGGTCAATATCACATTCATCATATTATTCATCTGGTATCCTCTTTCTCAAAGATCATAATCCGGGGTACTGACCTACGTCTAGTACAATACTGATACCACCTAAGTATGCATACACGTGTGTGAAACACTACGTCAAAGGGCCCGCTACAACGTCATGTCGTATCTCAAATACGAACCCTGCCAAATCACCGATCTCACGGCCTCAAATCAAATCTCATCGACTCTTCTCAAATCCCAAATACTATCCTCAAATCCAGTATATGAACACATAGTCCCATACCCATGTGAACACATAAATATATATTCCCATATACGCGCATGTGAAAGAAAGAATGTATGCAAGTATGTGTGTGCGTATGGGTACGGGTGCAACCACTACTCTAGGGTTTCACATCTAACACTAAACCAATCCCAGAACACCAAAAATCCATCTTTATCATCAATAAACTAAATCAACATATAATCAATATATGTGTGTATACGTATTCGTATACATCACCACGAACTGCGGGGGTGCTATACGCCATCCACTCGACTTCTCCCCATAGATATAAATCTACTAACCTTGCTTCTTGTATGCCGATGCCGATGTCGCCATCTTTATCTTCAACGCCTCGACGTTATGTGGGGTACCTACAAGGATATTACAAATGCTAAAGCACATGAAAATCACATCGGAAACCAAAACGGCATACGCTAAGCCCATAGGTAAAAACCTATAGCTTCGCATGCAAACACGATCAATAACCCTTTGCCGTTGACGTTCAAACGCCACCCGACAGAAACAAATTACCAAATACCAAAACCTATGCTAAAACAAGTCATAAACCATGCGCCAACACAAGAAAATTACCCCAGATTCTACCCTATGTGGAATCAGTCAAAATTGCATATGCCAAGGGTCAAATTTACTGGAGATAGGGCCCTGAAACAAAAACGAGGAGATTCCAACCTGCTCTGGCCGCAATTTGCGGCCAAAAAGAGTAAATTAGCGGCGTTAAGGAGGAGGTAGGGGCTAGGGTTTTGTGTGGTGGTTCCTAGTTGCCTGCACATCTCACTGTTAAACCAAAATTATTTTCAGGTGGCTCGGGTGATAGCAGATTTCCAAAAACACTCACAGAATTACAGTTTTTCCCGATACCGTTTCTATAAATCCGTATTCTGGGTTTTAATCTCAGGTTTGGTCCAATGTAACATCACACCAGGGGTTGTAGTCCCTAATTACACCTCAATTCATCTTTGATTTCAAATCAAACCCTAAACCCTAACTTGAAATTTCCAAAGTTCATCAAACCACACAATATCGACATGAAACAAGTATAGATGCATAAGGAATTGAAATACTACTCTAAGGGTACAGAAATTACCTCCTTTGGCAACTCAAGAATTTTCTTGAGTTGCTCAAAGTCCTTAAAATCCTCTCTTTCTAGGTCCAATGTGTAGCTAGTGAGCTTGGGAACAATTTTTGTGAAATGGGAATAGGATTTCGGGGTTGGATCCATGGTGTTTTGGGGGATTGAAGGTGGAGGAGGAAGAGAGAAAGGAGGCAGCAGCAGCAGCACTTATGGGAGAGGGGAGAGAAATGGGTTGAAGAAATGATGTGGGTCATGGTTCAAAAAAAGGTTGACCTATTCTTTCTCTCTCATAATCATTCCTTCACCTTTTCATTTCTTTTCTTTTCCTTTATTTCCTTCTCCTCACAATATTAAACCCAAAACAACCATGCTAAAATGAAGAGAAGGCAAAGAAGCAAATGTAACACAAGTGTAGAAATGATATGTGCATGTTTTGCACAAAAATGCTAAAAATCCGATTAGCGATTTTTAATCGCGATTAGCACTAAATAAGCATATAATTAATCATAAAAACTTAAAAATGGCATAATTCCATAAAATACCCTATTTTTAGAATTTTCCATAATTTTTCCAAAATTTTCCCATTTATCGGTATTTAATTATACCGAAATATTAAAATATTCAATAAAATAATATTAAATTATAAAAATTCCCAAAAATAATATTTTACTTTTTCTGAAATGTTACAATCTTCCCCCTTAAAGAAATTCGGTCCCAGAATTTAAATTTAAACCCCCAAATTTTAAAACATTTCAAATAAAAGTCCAAGTCGTCGGGGCTCCGGAATCATCAATACATAAAACGCATCATAGCGCAATGCATGCGCATGAGTAATGAGCAGATAACTCAAAATCAAAACTCCGTCAAGCGTCCCGCAATCATCGGAGTCAAGGTAAAGACACGAATGCCAAATCCAAAGCAAAACCAATATGATATAACTCGGAACTATACATGTAAATATCAAATCTATACATGTAAATATCAGAAGGGAATGCATGTCAAATTTTTTTTAAAGTCGATGTGCAATGCCCATGAAACTGCACAGTGGCGGACGTCTATCATAAGAAAATAACCATATACATATATACCTTTTGTTTAATGTGTACGTTCCGCCGTTTTGGAAACAATTTAGAAAGGTTCCTTGTTTTAAACGTTTCGTGTCATATCAGACACGTAGGTAAATACTGAGACTATAGCTCACTTTTTGGAAATCCCTTCGATAACTATCAATGCATGCAAAATATATTCAGGTACTGTCCTCTGACTAGTCCTGCTCAGTACAAAAACTCATAGCAACCATCATAAAAACGTACTGCTTCATAAGAAATCAATCCCAAAATATGCATATGAATACTATGTGTGCCTGGTGCGCACGGAAATCAAAATCCATCTATGTGCCATACATGCGCACAGAAACAATATCTAAGTGCATCGAGTGTGCACGAAACATCTGTCAAGGGCAACAGGTGTGCCTGACAGCAAAAACAGGTGCATCTGACATGCACGAAGAATCTCGATTTAGTGCATCTGGTGTGCCCCAAAATCGCATCTCATAACATGAGCCCAACATGCGCAAAAACCCAAATCAGGTGCATTCATCATGCACGAAATCATGAAATCCAATATCAAGCGCCGAAACAAATATCGAGCATCACCCTCGAAATCGAAGTCCAGTGCATCTAAGTGCACAAAATCAACTCAACTGTATGAAACCCATAAAATCATAAACATGTGAAACCAAGGCATGAAAATGATATCAAGTGCAACAACTGTGCAAACTCGTAAATACTCAGTAGGTGCAACCATGGTGCATGAAAACAAATATCATGAAACTCAATCATTAAAATCAGTCATGCGAATAGATCGACCAAAATACCGAAATCAAGTATGGCAGAATAGTCCCGCTCAAACACATCCTCCAAGAATCTTTGGCCAACTGTTGTGGTCGCTCATAGCATGTCTCATTGACGATCCTGAACTCTGGCCTGCTGGTGTGTGTAACATGACCACTCCTGGGTCTAAGTCTTCTCGTAATTTATTCCAAAAAGGTCCTGTCGAGGTCTCTCCCAAATCTCGTTTCTGCCTAACTGTCCGGAAGTCATCGTCCTTTACTATATCTGTTTCTTGTTCCGGAATGACTGCATACTCATCGTGACTCCTTCTGGAAGGTATATCCAAGTACAATGCCTCGGCATGCGCACCGCATCACTGATGTCGGCGGAGTGGAACGTCATCTCATCCAGATCTGGTACGAACCTCATACTCCACTTTTCTCTAATGTCGACTGCTTCAGACTCGTCTCGTCGTGGCTGCATGGACTGAGCTCCAACGGCTGTCCTCGTATCTGGAGTCTCCTAAGAAGTGCATCTCACCACCTAGCATCCGAATGAAGTCGAACCATCTGATCGATTCGTCAAAACCTCATAATCCCTCAAGAGCTCAACATCTCGGGTACAGTTTAATAGTATCGAGTACATACCACAGCATCGATGGTCCATCCGTAGAAGGGCAAACCCAAGCCTCACTAATGGCGCCGCGGAACTGCCGCAAACCCTAAGGTTCAAAGGCTTTCACACGGTCATTATGTCGAGTTAGGGTTTCATTCTTCTAGAGGGTCCATAGAATTTCCTGCATGTCTTTCCGAATACTTTAAACTTGGAATAATAGGTTTCTGACATTCGATCTCCTCCGTCGACTCTCCACGTATCCGAGTGAAGTCGTCTCTAGCTGGAATCAATCTATCTGATGACCTCGCATCGGGGCAGGCGAACGAACCACATGTCCTAGTCATTCATCCTCAGTGACTAGCGACCTTCTATCATCTCTTCGTATAACTCGTACTGCAATAGCTCCAACATCTGGGGTGATATCTCGTCGTTCGCAGCAACAACTGGCTCACTCGTCTGCACGCTGAACAGTGCCTCAATCATCATCAATAAGCCATACATCAACGGTCATCAAAATCTGGCTGGCCTCTGTCGGTTTCCCAATCCTCTGGTGCTGATCTGCACGTCCGAGTAATCTCATACAACGATCCATCAAACGCTCGTGGCGCGAAAACACTATAAAAAGACACATCTCTGCAATCGTGTATCGCCGGAATTACGCCCTGGTCAGTCCTCGTTCGTGACGAGCTCATGCTGACCGCAACTCTATTCGTAGCTCTCCCTGCCCGTAATCGTGGCAGCAAAACCATAACTGGTACCGATGAGGCTAGATCATGAATGAATATAATACTGAGCAAAGAAATGTACATCCTAAGGCTTCTTAAGTGGAGTAGCGTATGGTAAATATGCCGCAGAACATACGTACGGTACGTCACTCTACTCAATCTACCTACTCCATCAACCAAGGGTCATCCTACGCTCCGAAGGTAAAACCTAACGCTCTGATACCAACTTTGTCACGACCCGAAAGTACGGAACATGACCGGCACTTAACTACGAAACGTCTCGAGGCGTATGTAATCTAAGTAAGCCGAAAACCCAGAAATCCAAACCAAGAAGAGTAGTAGAATGAAGGAAAACCAATTTAAATCAAGTAGTTTGCAACATATGCTGAAATATGAATTTTTAAAATCACAAGTCTTTTCTAAAAATTTCGGCAGAGTTTCCTTTGTAAAAACTGACCCCAAACGGGTACAAAACCTGATAAAGCATATTGATCAGTCGAAAATACTGCATTTTTAACACGTCAATTTCCCTATCATTTTTACTCATCTAGAAGTGTTCGGTATTCATATTGCACATATTAGCAAAACACCCCAAAATTACCAGATTGCACGTGTTATACTTTAAAACCGGCACTTTAAGGGAAATTGTGTGTTTATCATGGCATCGCATCATTCTTGCGTAGCGCAACACTTGTTTCGAAGTCTGTGCAGGAAATTCCAGAAACCGAGCCAAATTGTCAAAAGTGCTGATAAAAAATTACGCCAAGTCTAAGATGTTTGATCTAGCATTAATACAGAGGGAATTATACAATTCAACATATCAGATAAATACCCCAAAGTCAGCATCAGAAAAGCCCAGAAGTTCCAAGCCCCAAGGCCTGCATTGAGCTGCGGATCCGCGGTCGGAGCCGGCTTGCGCCGCGGATCCGCGGCGGCTCTATGGCTTCAGCTCCTCAATTTTCTGCATGTGCCTTACCTCTAACGGCCAAGCTTCCAGAAGACTCCAGATTTGCCACGTGGCTTCATCTAGAAGGCTCGGCCTAACAAACTATTTCTAGAAGGCTCTCTTTAACAAACTTTTGGAGGGAAATTCAAATTTGAAATCCTAGATCTAGGGTTTTGAGGTTTATAAAAAGGAGCCTAGATCTAAGGGTTGAGATAGTTCAAGAAATTATCCTTCATATTCCGCCTACAAGTTGAGTGACACGACTTGTGCTTCAAAACCCTAACCCTAATTCCAATCCAAGATCAAGATCCCGAGTACCATTCAAGCAAGAAGCCTTCAACCTTTTAGGAGCGGAGCCGATCTTCAATTGAGCAAGTGATCCAAGCCGATCCGCGACTCAAGGAGACGAGCGAAGCCAAATCGACGATTGAGTTCTTCCTCTTGTAGTTCTTGAGCGATTTGTAACGGAATTGTTGATAAATAAAAGGTGAAATTCTTTAATCTTGCTTTCTTTAAATTCTTGCATCATGATTCGATCTCAATTTGTGATTGTGGTTCTTGTTGTGATATTTGAGTAAAACTCCGCTCGTAAAGGAGTTGAGACGATCAATAGAATGATGATGTAACAAATCTTAAAACGATTCTTAAGTCCTACGAGTTTTGTAAACCCTAGTAAATTGAAGAATCGACGACCTAGTTTCGTTGCGATGCTTTCTTAATTGTGATCGCTCGAAATTAGGGATCCACGATCGATTCTTGAATTTACTAGAGGCTAGAATATGAATGATATCGACGAAGGAACAAGGGATAGATAATGAAACCCGAGTTTCACAAGAAATCCTTAATTCTCGTCGATCATCATCGATCTAGTATCAATTCATCGATGGATAAGAATACGTAATCGCTAGATTTCATCACATCTATAGATCCGATCGATTCCTACGAGCCTCATTTCGATTCTTGATATTTGGTTTGGAAATCATCACATCTCAATTCTTGATTTTAATGTTTTCTTAGATCTAGATTTTTCTAATTCTTGAAATTCAATTTACAAATCATGAATTGTTTGTTTTCTTTTCTTTAAAGTTTCAACTCATCTAAATCGAAACACGAACAATTACACTTTCCCTGTGGACGATCCACACTTACTAACGCGCTACATTCGACACCGTTATTGATTGCGGTCAAAATAATTTTTGGTTGTGATTTCCACATAATTTTCTATAAACCGACACAACGAGAAACTAATTCAATCAAATGGCGCCGTTGCCGGGGATAATTTGATATACACACACAATCGGAAAATCATTCAACCAAATGGCGCCGTTGCCGGGGATAGTGCGCTAATTGTTCGTATTTTTAAATTTGAGTTGAAAAGTTTATTCCATCTATATTTTAGATCTAAACTCGCACAAACCCTAAACGTGTTGTTGTGATTTGTTGCGAGGAAATCTGGGATCATTGGAGCTGGAGAAATTTTTTTCTGAAATTTCCAGAGGGCTTGGGAAGTGAACAGAAGTCTTCTGTTAAAAATTTGTGCAGTGATCCCATAATCCAAGCGTGGAAGCGCAATCTAAGACGCCTCCTGCGGCGGTTCCGCGGCCTATTCAAGGCATCGCTGCATGAAATTTTCTCTGTAAACTCCTAACTTTCTTATCTTCTCCTAAATCTGCTTCAATTAACAATTTGCTGCAGGTTTCTTTGCAAATAATTCGCAGCGCTGCAAAAAGCAAAATAAATTGTGCGTGTTTTTATTTTTGGCTGTTTGCATATTAATACGGAAATTAAGGGGCACAGCCAAATTCTAGATTAGGTGGGGAGTTCATTACCCTTCCTAAGCCCCAAAAATCATAAACTTGCATCCGCATTACCCTCATTAACTAAAAAATATCTAGAGATGACTCCAAGGACCGTCGCGCTTACTTAGGACAAGAGAAGGCCGTGGGTAATTCATTGCTTATCCACGTTTCTTTTGTGGTGTCTAAGGCAAGTGTGTCGAAGGCTAGTGGTTACTTAATTAGGCCCACTACTTACGTAGTGGAGAACCTCCCACTTACCTGGCCACAGGAGAGACAAAGTGGCAGTGGAGGATTTATCCTGCGACTTGTCTTTTGGCAGTTAGGAGCGGTCTAGAGCTTTGACCTAGGTGACTACTAGATTTTAGGGTTGCTTGTTGCATTTGTTGTGATTTGCATCATCTTTTCAAAAATCCGTATATTTTTCAAAACAAACACCAATCACATTCATTCTTTCCCCTAATTATAAGTCGTGCTGCCACTTGTACTAACCCTTTTTAGTGTAAGATAGGCTGGACACGGGATTCTAGTGCCCGTTAAGTTCGCGTTTCCCCAATCGACCCAAAAGTCGGTATTTCTACATTTACCTTTTCTTTACCCACCACCACACCCACATCGATGGATCCATCTCTATCGAACTTCTTTACCACTACTCTGCCGCCGTCCGTTGGTGCACAGAATCCTCCACGCATCTCTCTCCAAGAGAGGTGCTATCCTACACGAGGTCCTCTTTCGACCTGTCTATCCATTCTACCAGCCAACGGGGAAAATTTTGAAATTAAACCTCAATACATCAACCTTCTACCAAAATTTCACGGTCTCGAGTCTGAAGACGTATATGCCTTTATCACCAAATTTGAAAATGTATGCGCAATGATGGGTACCTCACAGCTTTCTATGGATGCTATGCGTCTACGTCTTCTCCCATTCACCTTGTGCGATATAGCCGAGAAGTGGCTTTACAACACAACCGCACATTCCATTTCAAACTGGGGAGAATTCGTCAAAGCATTCTTTAAGAAATTCTACCCACATCATAAAACAGCTCGAGTCCGTAGCGAAATAAATCAATTCACCCAGCTTCCAAATGAACCATTTTCAAAATGTCTTGAACGCTTCAAGGATCTGTTAGTCCAATGTCCACATCACGGAATCCCTAGATGGGATCTGTGCCGAATCATATATGAGGGCATTAATCCTAACACAAGACAGACCCTTGAATCCATGTGTCAAGGCAATTTCATGACTAAAGATGATGGGGAAGCCTGGAAATTCCTAGAAGATTTCGCTGCAAAATCTTTACAGTGGGAGGGTGTGAGTCAATCGTCTAGGGATGGCAATGATATTTCCATAGGAGTTAGAGCTGACATTTTAGCTATACACAAGAAACTCGAGACTATGGAAAAAAAAATTTTAGCCGCCGCCCTAAATCAAATGTCACTCTCCAAAATTGTATGTGGATGCTGTTCTGATCCTTCCCATTAGACGGAAGAATGTCCACTGAATTCTCCGTTTCAAGGTCACGAGCATACCAATGCCGCTTTTCAAAGACCTAAAAACGATCCATTTTCTTCCACATATAATCAGGGTTGGAGGAATCACCCTAACTTTGCTTGGAACCAATCACAATCTCAAAACACGGTTCCAAACCAACACAATTTCCAAAGGGTCCCTCCACCACAACAGAAACCACAATTGAGTCAGCACCCCTTCCAAGCACAAAACTTCCAAAATCCGGTCAACACACTTGCACCGTCTAATCCTTTGCAGTTGACCGGGACTGATGAATCCTCTTCATTTGCACAATACATGAATTTGGTCTTAACAAATATCATGCAAGTTTCTGCTGAAATGAAGTCTTCTGTCGATAAAATTGAGAAAAACTCTGCATCCCAAAGCGAGACTATTAAATCGATGGAAGCACAAATTGCACAACTAAAAGCCGAAATGAGTGCAAGAGAGAAAGGGAAACTTCCAGCTCAACCTTTACCCAATCCTAGCTGTTCACATCATGTGGATGCAATCACCACGTTGAGATCTGGAGGAGTGCTTGACAATCATGTTGGGGAAGAGATTGATGACACTGAAAAATCTATCGATGATACCCAGCTGAGACCTTTCCTTCCACTTCTACTTCTAATTCTGACCCCACCTCTTCTAGTTCTACCTCACCACCTTCTTGCGAGCCTATTCTCCATTTCCCACAAGGCTCGCCACCCCAGCCCATCTTTTCTAGTTCTCCACGGACGATCCCCACTTCTATTCTGGGATCGGGTCCACACACACTTCCTTCTCCTATGATGGACCCAGCGCTTATTGCTAAAGCACCTTATCCTAATCGGTTAAGGGCTAACAAATCGAGTCCACATATGGAGAAGATTATGGACATGTTTAAGCAAGTTAACATCAACATCCCTCTCCTAGATGCCATCCAACAAGTTCCGTCCTATGCGAAAACTCTTAAGAACTTGTGCACTAGGAAGAGGAAGACTCAAGTGCCCAAGAAGATATTCATGGCAAAGACTGTAGACACGGCTTTTCCCCAACAAGTACCGAGGAAACGTAAGGACCCTGGCTGTCCTACTGTTTCCATTTCTATTGGGGAAAAACACATCAACTGTGCTCTACTAGACCTTGGTGCTAGTGTTAACTTTCTTCCTTACTCGGTTAACTAGGTATCGGAGTGTTAAAGCCCTCGAGCATAACTCTCCAAATGGCTGACCGATCAATCACCAAACCTAGGGGTTAACTGGAGAATGTGTTAATAAAAATCGGGGAATTTGTATTCCCTGTGGACTTTATTGTAATTGATACACAGCCTGTAACAAACCCACGGAATCAAATTCCGGTGATTTTAGGTCGCCCCTTTTTGGCCACTTCCAACGCTATCATCAACTGTCGTAACGGTTCTATGACCCTATCCTTCGGGAATAGGTCAATTGAGCTGAACATTTACAAGTTGGGAAGTGTACCCTCCGAACCTATTGGTCAGGTCTTTTCTATCGACTTAATGGATATCAACAGCAGCGAATTTGATGATCCTCATGATACTGATCTTGACTCTTTTCATTCGTTGTTGTTTGACCCAATTATGTATCATACGGACTCTTCCACCGAGATGTCCGGGTCAACAACTAACACTGATTATGAACTGTTTTTAGAGTCTGAAGATCACCCCGCACTTTGTGATGACATTATTCTTCGGGGTATTGATGGAACTTTTGAGGAGATCTTCGCTGATGAACTCGCATTTTTGAATGACACGGGTGTTGAGATGAATCATGTCCCAATCAATGAAATTGAACCTCTACCCCTTCTTCTGAACTGTAAAAAGAATGCGAGCAATCCATCACATTCACTGCATCGTCTCTCCAAAATGAGACGCACACACATTCTATTCCACCACTTACCCTTTCTCCACTTCTTCTTCCACCAAGCAGAGCACTGCATTGATAATATTTTCGAATGGTTGGTTTTAACTTTCGGTCTTTGCAAAGCTTGGCATCGACCAATGATTTTTGACCCCCTAATGTGATTTTCAAAGCTTAACATTGCATAACTCAAGTTTGGGGGGGAGGGTATATTTTCTGGCTCTTGAAATGAAAATTTTTACAAAATGATGAGCCAAAAATAAGTTTGGGGGAGGATCTTCACTTAAATATTTTGCCCCAATTAATAAATTTCCTCCCAGGCTTACAAGTTTTTCGAGATTTAGCAGATGGCAACAGTGAGGACACTGTTGAAAATAAGTTTGGGGGAGGTTTGTGCTTATTTTCACATCATTTGCATCATACTTTGCATAAGCACAAAACATTTTAAAAACCTATAAAAATTTAAAAATTTCAAAAAAATAAAAATAAAAATATTTTTGTACATAAATAAGATAATAAAAGATTAGATAGTGAAAAATTACATCCAAAAGATTTGAAAAATTTAAGAAAACCAAGAAAATTAGAAGTTTTCTTATACGAACTAGTAATAAGTAGTTATGAGCCGTTGTTCCAAGGGTTAGTAACATGAAGAAAGTCACTAATCTGAGGATAAAACTAAGTCTGAAAAATAGTTCCTATTCTGGAAGCCAAACATTTTGAACGTTGATACCCTACTATTCGCACTTACACACGTCTTGAAGCCCGGGATAGTAGAGGATACCTTGAAATGCTCTTGTCTTAAAGCCAAAGTATGAAGGAAATAAAAAAAATGAAGAAAATATAAAAATGGTGAGAAAAATGAACACTGGTTTTGTTATCGCCAAGGCAGCAATAAAAAAATATAGCGAGGGTGCCTCTTCACCTAGTGCCCTAAGGCCAACTGGTCTGCGAGTCACTGCTAAGCCTTAGGTGGTGCAAGACGAGGAAATACACCAAATAAGCAAGCACATGAGTAATCGGTCGGTTAGTACCTCAAGAAGTATTAACGGTCGCATGAAAGTGTGTGAGCAAATTCATTTAAATATTCATTAATTAAAAAGTACTGAGGCAGATGGACAAGAGTATGATAGCTTGAATTGAATTCTCCGGGTGTAAGGATGTTCTTTACACACACGTAGGGTGATATGATCGATGTATGGAAGACAGATAAGAATGAAGAATAAAGACGATGTTTTATTGAGGGATTATGTGATTTCTGACATCTTTTCATGACTATTAAGATAGGGCTTATGACAACCGAAAAGCTAGTTTAGTTGGAAACCCTAATTTTCAAGGCCTTTCTTTTACAATTCTTATCTTTAAATGTAATATTCATGATCTTCCTTTTATTATTGGATTTTATGGGTGCAATCCGCTGAAAATCCTCAGGAGACAACACTCCTCCTACTAGGGACACCTAGAGGTTTAAAGGCTTGTTGCACGTGCTCAGTGAATGTAGGGTTCCTAGGCAGCCTAATGAGGTCTCGCAAGGTATCGAACATGCCAATTTCAAAAAATCTAGGTGCCGAGAAACCCGACTACGGATCGTCGGCTAGAAATCTAGGCGAAAACGAAATCTAGTTAACACTTAACTAAAAGTTTAACGGAAATACAACCTTTGTAGATCCGGTGCTCCACCTCCATAGCTCCGCAACGAAGTCCCCTCGCTGTCCAAAAGAATTCCCGGGCTCTAGCGTCGGCTTCGTCGGAGAAATGGCGAGCTAGGTCGTCGATGTCCATGCCGAAGATGATCTACGTCGAGGCATCGCTAAATCAAGCTCCGACTTCACCAAGTCAAGAAACTTGTGAAGAAAACACACTCTACTACTTGGCAAGAGGTAGAGGATGAAGAAATAGGAAGTGGGTAGACTTTAGAATTGGATTTCTCACTCATTTCCATCAATCACCATTGATGGAGCTTGCTTTCTTCACTTAAAGAAAAGAAGAAGAAGAAGAAGAAGCTAATTATGATAAGTTATTTAATAATAGAAAAAGAATTATACTTATCATAACTTAAACCAAGGTTAGATGTAGAGAGTTAACTCAAGTTAGATGAATGGTTAGGGTTTAAACAAGAAGACAAAAAGGTTACATAAGTCAAAGTTGCATGAAGCTACAAGAAGCTTCATGTAAGAAAGCAACCTTTTTATTTTCTTTTCACTTTTTCTTTTAATCCAAATTAAAAGATTATTGCATGAATAAATGAATAAAAACCTTAACCATTTATTTAACCAAGGTATTAACTATTTACACAAACCCTAGCTATCATATATCATCATACATGATACAAGCATGTGCACAAAACTATATCGAATATACAATGTGCACATCCGAGCGAGAAAATCCATTTAAAGTGAACCGATACTAGTTAACGCAAAGTAATATATCAAATATATAATTATACATTAAATCATTAAATCAACACTTGATTTAACGATCCGGTCATATCGCATATAACCGACTAGTATCCTATGTATCGGCTTATCGAATCAACCTTTGATTCGATAACTAGGGTATATCGCATATAACCTAATCGATACATTCATCGCGAGAATGGAATACGGTATCACATACACGCATTATTCTCGGTCCCGCACATATCTCATATGCGCTCCTATTTCGTTTCGCTTGAGCCAGGAAACCTCTGTGTAGGACTCTAAAGACTCGTCAATACGCCGGTAGCAGGTGATGATCATATCAAACACCCACAAACCGCAAGCGGTCTGCTAAACGTAACAGCCACCCGGGTATTGAGCGATCAGAAGATCGACGAGCAAGCCCGCTCACACTCCTGTGAATCCAACCAGTAACACTTACCGTACAGTCCGGTCTGTCCGTCTGATCTGTTGCATATCTCGCCTAGGGGTGGTAAACGTCAGACCCCAATAGCTCGATAAGTCGTGTCGATATGAGGTCTATAACAATTCGAGAAACTACTGGTAACACTTACCAGTAAATCTCAGCAACCTTGGCCAGGGATTTCCTGTTATAGCCAATCGAACACAGCACAACATCAACTCCCTATACCGGGAGAGACGAATCCCCTCCTATCGCTCATTGCCTCCATGTGACTCGGGACTGTACCCAAAAACCACCGTTTTGCACGCCCTCTTGGACGTGGTAAGATGGAAATCAAAGCACAGTGGGAACCACACAAGACTCTATGACGATCTCGGGTCAACAGACTACTCTGTACCAGTGTCACCAGAGAACTGCCATCTGACGTAAGGTATAATACCATCTGGGAGTTCTCGGCGAGTCCGTCCAGTGCACCCAGTCTCCACTGAGCACCCGTATATCATCTCTGATGTCAAACACCAATGGATATGGGATCATCCATCGCCCATCTGTATGGGTCGAGAAGGTATACGCTAGTCTACTCTGGTATATCGATGCCCCGTCTCGATACACCCACGACTAGGGACTTTGAAGGATGTACTTATGGACTACCATGTCCCCACTAGTATGATCCGCATCATAGTCCAGGTAGTCAAGTACAGATCCTAAGGGCTTTACCAACATGTAACAGAGAGACAATCAGTATACACGTTAAGGTAAAGAGTAACCAGATAGCATACTATCATGTCGAGCGAGAAAGTCCTCCCTATATATGTCCCAGCATCCACTACAATATACATCCTATGTATAGTAATGGCCTCTAGGGCATACATATAACTAACAATCTCCCACTTGCACTAGGGCCATCTGTAGCAGTGGTTGCAGTATCTCATACTCAACCATCCCATGAAAGTCTCTCTCTGGGAAAAGGCCTTCGTGAGTGGATCCGCCGTGTTATCCTCTGAGTTTACTCTCCTATCCTCGATCACCCTGGAGATCAACCATCTCCATGATCAGGTGATACTGCCTTAGAATATGTCTGGATCACTGATGGGACGGACGTTCCTTGGCATAAGACACAACTCCATTGTCACACAATGGAAGGAACTAAGTTCATCTCATGAACAGATATACACCCAGACAGCCTCTTTGGTAGCATCTTAAGTAGCGATGTATCCAGCCTTTATCGTCTAGTTTGTCACGGTATCTAGCTTGGAACTCTTCCAACATACCGTCCCTCCACTGAGGGTAAATACAATGCCTGTGACTGACATTCAGTCGTCTTTATCACCCTGGAACCCTTCCAGTGATTCTCGTCAGGATCGATTGATACCATCTCACTACAACTAGTGAGAATCCTAACATCCAATTAAATCTATCTCATAGATCCAAAACTCAGGATTTAGGAGGTATCATTTTGATCCTATATGGAGAATCATTGTGATAAACGGAGATTGATCGAGCGTAGCATAGGAAACTCCTTTCTTATCAAGAGTATGTCATCCATGTACTCTATGAGGATCACCACCATACTCCCTACTACCTTTTTGTTTATACAAGGTTCATCTACCATTTTGATGATGTCAAACTCTTTGACTAATCCATCAAAACAGATGTTCCAACTCCGCGATGCCTGCTTTATCCTATAAAGCATCTTGCACACGTTTCCGCTGCTCCCACTGTCTACGAAGCCCTCTGGCTGTGTACTTATAGACGCACTCTTCTAAAACATCATTTAGAAAAGCAGTCATGACACCCAACCACCAGATATCGTAGTCATGGTATGTAGCCGTGACAAGTAGGATCTGGATGGACTTAAGCATAGCTACTTGAAAAAGGTTTCATCATTATCCACACCTGGTCAATGATGCACACTTTTAACAAGTCTAGCTTTGAAAGTCTCAACTTTTCGATGTACACCAAGTAATCTTCTCAAGATATACTTGCTCCTGATGGGGATTTAACCCTTCAGATATAGCAACCAAAGTCCATACTTTGTTGGTGTATAAGGATTCCATCTCAGATCGCTAAGCATCCAGCCATTCTTACAGAGTCTCACTCTTGATGGCCAGCTCGAAACTAGTTGGGTCATCATCTTATGATGCATTCCTCGCTCCCACTGTCATAGAGAAACCGAAGTATCTCTCAGGTGGGTGAGGAACCCTACTAGATCGGCGGAGAGGCTGAGGTTCGTTGGTTTCTACTGAATCCTCTGGTTGTACCAAATTATCTGCTGTTGTTTGTATAGCTGGAACACTTCCAGTTCTACATAACAGACCTTGCCTCGAGCTTGTCCGGATTTTGCTTTTAGACATAGGCCGGACAACCCCAAATCCCAACTAGCTTAAGACATGGGCTCTTCCTTTTCCATATCTCATATGGAATGGTAGGCAACTGATTTGATTGGAACCTAATTCAATAGGTATGCAACTTCATAAGTGCATAACCCCCAAGAAGGAAATAGGTAACTCAGCAGTACTCATCATAGAGCACACCATATCAAATAGGGTGTATCTGCTCCGCCCCGATATACCATCGTCCTATGGTGTATACGGAGGAGTAATGCCGAGAGAGAATCTCATTCTCCTTTAAAATAGTCCAGGATTTCCGTGCTCTAGTATTCTCCTCCTCGATCTCATCAAAGGACATAATACTTATACCCGTATTTTGGTTCTCTACTTCTCGCTTATATTCTGTGAATATCTCAAAAGGTTCGGACTCATGTTTCAGCAGGAACATATGACTGAATCTTGAGAGATTATCAGAGAACGTAATGAATTATAAAGAACCAGTCCTGGCATGTGTAGACAGGGGACCTACATACATCAACATGTATCATCCCAAGAGTTTACTAACTCCTTCTCTGTTTCCAATAAACAGGTCTATGGTCATTTTATCTTTGTGACATGACTGGCAAGTTTCATAAGATGTAAATTCAAACTGATTTAAATATGCATCTATATGTAACTTTAGCCAGTCAGGTCGCATTGATATGACCTAGTCTACAATACCTCAAGAAGGAATCGTTCAATTTTGAACTCTTCCTCTTGTGTGTGATCCGTATACTAAGAACTGTAGTTTGATTTAGAACGTCAATGCTTTTAGATAACGTGCCTGAACCGATCAACTTTTGATATAGGAAATGTTTAAAACATTATCCAACAATACAAAATTTTATCATTTCTTTACTACTAAAGAGACTGATATGATTTTGTATATCAGGTTCGGTATCTAATAGCATTCGTTCAGAATCAATGTATTTGTAATACAGGGTGACAGTGACCAACAGACTTGGCTGCAACACTTGCCCCGTTTTCTGTCTCATGAAACTTATCACCCGTTCTCAGTTTTTCTACCCTTTTGCAGCCCTATGTAACAGTTTACATATCTGGGATCCTGATCCGGTATCATATACCAGGATGCGGAGGATACTGAGAAACAGTTCTGTATAATGAACACACCCGAAGATGATGCATCAGCATGCACTCTCTTCGTTTGGGCGGCACGGGAAATCTGGTATTCCCCAATTTCCTGCTCTGTCTTATAACAATTATAAGGTGGAGCGGGACCAACGTTCCCCAGCTCAGTATAACAAGCGGGTTCGGTCAATATTTCGTATTATTATCTTGATTAAGGCGTGATATGGTCGCTACCTGGAGAGAGAGAGAAGAAAACACTCAGCGTGCGCTCTTGCAAGAATAGATTGGTTATTATTTTATCTAATCAGGATGGCTCCCACTGCTTTTTATCAAATCCTCCTTCAAACCCTAAAAGGAAAGACTAGCCGGGATTAATTACACACTACAAGTTCGCCAATCTTTCAGTCAGGCCAGTGTCGGTACTTTGAGGGAGGTTCCCCATGCTTTCGCACGATCCTAATTAATGTAAACCTCGTTTTCCCAGAGGCGTAACCCCGTTAACACCTTTCTAGACACCTACTTGATCGGCTAATTGTAATGTATAAAACTCTCCCAGGAGTAACACTTACTCGCAGCGGGTATCGGGATCCAACTATCACATAGAAGGTATGCAATCTCATTGCAAATTTCAACACTTGAAATTCCCGATAATATTTTGCCCCTAACCTCCTATGACCTTGACAAAGGCCAACAAACCATAGGATGCTAGTCAAGTTCAACCCGTCATTTCTTGATCGAAATAAACCCACCCGCACGGCCCTTGACAAAGGCCAACAAGGTCGCACGACTACCCTAATCCAATCTGCATCATATGCATAAGCAGATAAGCACCAGTTAGCTACCGCACACTGCGCCTTGATAAAGGCCAACAAACGCAGCACGAATACTAACTACTACTTATCTGAAATGACGGAGGGCTACGACAGGTTTTTCTGAAAACCTATTGCGTAATGAACTTGATATCGTTGTAGGATCGAATGAATTTTGAAATGGAGTGTTTTTTAGGCTTTTCTAGTTTTGCTAAAGGAGTCACTTCCGGTGAAGGGATCGTCGGTCCTTTCCTCGTCGAATGAGGTGCGGGATATATCATATATATCACTGTGCAAAGAAAAAACTCTTAAAAGCAATCAAAAGACAAACCGAGGGCGTAGCATCGACCAGTTATTGCTAAAGGAGTCACTCCCGGTGAAGGGATCTCGGTCCTTTCCTTATCGAATAAGGTGCAGGATATATCACATATACCGCTGTGCAAAGCAAGAACTGTAGCTACCTGTTTTATTTTGAAATTTGATTCTACAACATCTTAGGTTTCTTTTAATTCATTAATCACATTAATGAAGTCCCATCATTTAAATACCTAAACATCACAGATAAATACGACGTACACTTATGCCATCCGTATTCGCCTCGATGTCCCCTCGTGCACCGTTAGGTTAGGTAACTAACGACAGAGCGGGGCAGGGCTAGCGCGGGTGTAAAACATAAGTAACGTCTATATATAATATATCATATATACTTTATATTTATCTATCACAGAACATCACATGATCACATCACAGATATCGCAGCAGAAGAATCATATGAAATATTGGATATTCTAGGACGTCCGTGTTTTCAATACGAGCCAGTATAAAACACGGATTCCACGGTCGCGATGAATAGCCAAACCCACACCCCTAGACCCTTACGAGAGCGGCAAGCAACCCTACCAATTCTGGAGTTAGGAGACCCGGACTCGACTCCTCGAGTTGGTCTCCCACTGGACTCCAGAACCCGGTTACTTGTGCCCTCCTCCTTGGGTCTATCCTAGTGCGGAAAAGTAAATAATATACAATAACGGGTGACATCTTCCGCAACCTGGAAGCGCCCCAAATAAAAGAATATTACATACAAGTTTTTACATGAATGAAAATGAAAAACACTCATCTCACATAAAAACCTCCCGGCTATTCAAACACGACGATCCAATATAACATATCCAGCAACACATAACATCACATGTCATCAACGTAAGTAAATATGCGCATCCCAATTGTCGTTGGCATATAGCAACGAAACCGGCGATATCACATATTACACTTACGGTCACAGAAAAGAAAGTGTAAAACTACAACAGTTGGAATCCGCAACCTCCTCAGACATCGCATGCCTGACCAAATGAATTACTTAGACATCGCATGCCTAACAATTATAAACTCCGCATTTTAGTCTCTTTATCGAAAACACTTTTCAATACCAAGTCGGGCAATTCAACAGGATTCCCGACATTTTGATCGAATGCTCGTCGCAAACTTCAGTAGACGGCCACACCCCCGATACCGTCGACGAAGTGCACCAAGGCGGAACACCGCTACCGTGAGCACCCGGACGGATGCTTTCGGCGACGGGGTTCTCCTACAGTCACTTGGTCGGGGCTATGGAGTGAGGCTGTCTATTAAGTTTGCCCGGCGAGTATCCGCGTACGCTACGTGATTGCGACGGACTTTTGATCACATCAAAATTCCGTGGCAACCGATCAAGTGAGACTAAAGTGCTATGTTTATAACATTCATTCAGTTATCTCATAACTCATTGTGAATTCCAATTATTGTATCCGATTCCGGATAAATAGAAAATGTCAAACTTTCCGATCGAACAATCAAACACCCAAGTTTTCCCGATACAGCTTAACACATGAAATAAGTCTAACAACATTCAGTTCGTGCCTCAGTACCAACGGTCCAGCCGTAGAAGGGTCAAGCCAACGCCTCACATGTGGCACGCCGTACTGCCCCAAACCCTAAGGTTCAAAGGGCAGTTCAAGACGGTCACATAATCGAGTTAAGGTTTGTTGTCTTCTAGAGGGTCCATCGCGTTACTTGCACTACTTAGAACGTCGTTAAACTACGGAAAAATCCAACACTTGGAAATTTCCCGGCAGGGGAAAAGGTGGGTATTTATATCCGGTCGAACTTTTTAACAAATTCAAAAAATTATCCGGAAAGCCACATAGACAAAATTAGATATTCCGATCGATACACGAAGTTCCTCATACAACCCAGAAAATAAAACTCTGGAATAAATATTAAAATATTCCCAGGAAAACCAGCACAGAAACTTATTAATTATGGTGCAAAATTCGATGACCAATACGACAAAACTGCCGCGGATCCACCGCATGAGGCATGCTCATGCCGCGGAACCGCGGCTGAATGATGGAGTTATGGAATCGAATTTTACAGTAACCCATACAATCGCCTGTTGATTTTTCTGCATATTTTTAATTTACAAAAATCCACATTTTACAAAAAAGTTCAGAGAGCCGTTTTCCGGGTTAGGTTTTGGTTCGATCGGACTTCTAACTTCGTCTAGACTTCGCCTAAGGCTCTAGCTAGGCTTTGATACCACTGTAGGGTTCCTAGGCAGCCTAATGAGGTCTCGCAAGGCATCGAACATGCCAATTTCAAAAAATCTAGGTGCCGAGAAACTCGACTACGGATCGTCGGCTAGAAATCTAGGCGAAAACGAAATCTAGTTAACACTTAACTAAAAGTTTAACGGAAATACAACCTTTGTAGATCCGGTGCTCCACCTCCATAGCTCCGCAACGAAGTCCCCTCGCTGTCCAAAAGAATTCCCGTGCTCTAGCGTCGGCTTCGTCGGAGAAATGGCGAGCTAGGTCGTCGATGTCCATGCCGAAGATGATCTACGTCGAGGCATCGCTAAATCAAGCTCTGACTTCACCAAGTCAAGAAACTTGTGAAGAAAACACACTCTACTACTTGGCAAGAGGTAGAGGATGAAGAAATAGGAAGTGGGTAGACTTTAGAATTGGATTTCTCACTCATTTCCATCAATCACCATTGATGGAGCTTGCTTTCTTCACTTAAAGAAAAGAAGAAGAAGAAGAAGCTAATTATGATAAGTTATTTAATAATAGAAAAAGAATTATACTTATCATAACTTAAACCAAGGTTAGATGTAGAGAGTTAACTCAAGTTAGATGAATGGTTAGGGTTTAAACAAGAAGACAAAAAGGTTACATAAGTCAAAGTTGCATGAAGCTACAAGAAGCTTCATGTAAGAAAGCAACCTTTTATTTTCTTTTCACTTTTTCTTTTAATCCAAATTAAAAGATTATTGCATGAATAAATGAATAAAAACCTTAACCATTTATTTAACCAAGGTATTAACTCTTTACACAAACCCTAGCTATCATATATCATCATACATGATACAAGCATGTGCACAAAACTATATCGAATATACAATGTGCACATCCGAGCGAGAAAATCCATTTAAAGTGAACCGATACTAGTTAATGCAAAGTAATATATCAAATATATAATTATACATTAAATCATTAAATCAACACTTGATTTAACGATCCGGTCATATCGCATATAACCGACTAGTATCCTATGTATCGGCTTATCGAATCAACCTTTGATTCGATAACTAGGGTATATCGCATATAACCTAATCGATACATTCATCGCGAGAATGGAATACGGTATCACATACACGCATTATTCTCGGTCCCGCACATATCTCATATGCGCTCCTATTTCGTTTCGCTTGAGCCAGGAAACCTCTTTGTAGGACTCTAAAGACTCGTCAATACGCCGGTAGCAGGTGATGATCATATCAAACACCCACAAGCCGCAAGCGGTCTGCTAAACGTAACGGCCACCCGGGTATTGAGCGATCAGAAGATCGACGAGCAAGCCCGCTCACACTCCTGTGAATCCAACCAGTAACACTTACCGTACAGTCCGGTCCGTCCGTCTGATCTGTCGCATATCTCGCCTAGGGGTGGTAAACGTCAGACCCCAATAGCTCGATAAGTCGTGTCGATATGAGGTCTATAACAATTCGAGAGACTACTGGTAACACTTACCAGTAAATCTCAGCAACCCTGGCCAGGGATTTCCTGTTATAGCCAATCGAACACAGCACAACATCAACTCCCTATACCGGGAGAGACGAATCCCCTCCTATCGCTCATTGCCTCCATGTGACTCGGGACTGTACCCAAAAACCACCGTTTTGCACCCCCTCTTGGACGTGGTAAGATGGAAATCAAAGCACAGTGGGAACCACACAAGACTCTATGACGATCTCGGGTCAACAGACTACTCTGTACCGGTGTCACCAGAGAACTGCCATCTGACGTAAGGTATAATACCATCTGGGAGTTCTCGGCGAGTCCGTCCAGTGTACCCAGTCTCCACTGAGCACCCGTATATCATCTTTGATGTCAAACACCAATGGATATGGGATCATCCATCGCCCATCTGTATGGGTCGAGAAGGTATACGCTAGTCTACTCTGGTATATCGATGCCCCGTCTCGATACACCCACGACTAGGGACTTTGAAGGATGTACTTATGGACTACCATGTCCCCACTATTATGATCCGCATCATAGTCCAGGTAGTCAAGTACAGATCCTAAGGGCTTTACCAACATGTAACAGAGAGACAATCAGTGTACACGTTAAGGTAAAGAGTAACCAGATAGCATACTATCATGTCGAGCGAGAAAGTCCTCCCTATATATGTCCCAGCATCCACTACAATATACATCCTATGTATAGTAATGGCCTCTAGGGCATACATATAACTAACAGTGATATCGTGTTGCCTACGAAAGTGTGCTAGTTAGTTTTTCTCTTTCTTTATTTTCTCCTTCTCTTTTTAATAAAACAGTTCGCTCAAGACGACCGAAAATAAGTTTGGGGGAATTTGATCAGTCGAAAATACTGCATTTTTAACACGTCAATTTCCCTATCATTTGCACTCATCTAGAAGTGTTCGGTATTCATATTGCACATATTAGTAAAACACCCATAAAATACCAGATTGCATGTGTTATACTTTAAAACCGTCACTTTAAGGGAAATTGTGTGTTTATCATGGCATCGCATCATTCTTGCGTAGCACAACACTTGTTTCGAAGTCTGTGCAGGAAATTTCAGAAACTTAGCCAAATTGTCAAAAGTGCTGATAAAAAATTGCGCAAGTCTAAGATGTTTGATCTGGCATTAATACAGAGGGAATTATACAATTCAACATATCAGATAAATACCCCAAAGTCAGCATCAAAAAAGCCCAGAAGTTCCAAGCCCCAAGGCCTGCATTGAGCCGCGGATCCGCGGCCGGAGCCGGCTTGCGCCGCGGATCCGCGGCGGCTCCATGCTTCAGCTCTTCAATTTTCTGCACGTGCCTTACCTCTAACGGCCAAGCTTCCAGAAGACTCCAGATTTGCCACGTGGCTTCATCTAGAAGGCTCGGCCTAACAAACTATTTCTAGAAGGCTCTCTTTAACAAACTTTTGGAGGAAAATTCAAATTTGAAATCCTAGATCTAGGGTTTTGAGGTGTATAAAAAGGAGCCTAGATCTAAGGGTTGAGATAGTTCAAGAAATTATCCTTCATATTCCACCCACAATTTGAGTGACACGACTTGTGCCTCAAAACCCTAACCCTAATTCCAATCCAAGATCAAGATCCCGAGTACCATTCAAGCAAGAAGCCTTCAACCTTTTAGGAGCGGAGCCGATCTTCAATCGAGCAAGTGATCCAAGCCGATCCGCGACTCAAGGAGACGAGCGAAGCCAAATCGACGATCGAGTTCTTCCTCTTGTAGTTCTTGAGCGATTTGTAACGAAATTGTTGATAAATAAAAGGTGAAATTCTTTAATCTTGCTTTCTTTAAATTCTTGCATCATGATTCGATCTCAATTTGTGATTGTGGTTCTTGTTGTGATGTTTGAGTAAAACTCCGCTCGTAAAGGAGTCGAGACGATCAATAGAATGATGATGTAACAAATCTTAAAACGATTCTTAAGTCCTACGAGTTTTGTAAACCCTAGCAAATTAAAAAATCGACGACCTAGTTTCGTTGCGATGCTTTCTTGATTGTGATCGCTCGAAATTAGGGATCCACGATCCATTCTTGAATTTACTAGAGGCTAGAATATGAATGATATCGACGAAGGAATAAGGGATAGATAATGAAACCCTAGTTTCACAAGAAATCCCTAATTCTCGTCGATCATCATCGATCTAGTATCAATTCATCGATGGATAAGAATACGTAATCGCTAGATTTCATCACATCTATAGATCCGATCGATTCCTACGAGCCTCATTTCGATTCTTGATATTTGGTTTGGAAATCATCACATCTCAATTCTTGATTTTAATGTTTTCTTAGATCTAGATTTTTCTAATTCTTGAAATTCAATTTACAAATCATGAATTGTTTGTTTTCTTTTCTTTAAAGTTTCAACTCATCTAAATCGAAACACGAACGATTACACTTTCCCTATGGACGATCCGCACTTACTAACGCGCTACATTCGACACCGTTATTGATTGCGGTCAAAATAATATTTGGTTGTGATTTCTACATAATTTTCTATAAACCGATACAACGAGAAACTCATTCAATCACTTATATAATGAATAAAGGAATCTCCAAGCGGGAGCTAGCTCTTCGTCAATCGATGGTCACAACCACGCAAGCAATATAATATACAACGCCGAAGGGCGAGGATCACAACAGAAAAGGAAACTCAAAACAACATGAAATCCATAGAAATACAAAGCGCGACTCTAAGGTCGAAAGAATAAACATCACTGGTCTCTATTTCTGAAATAAATACATGTTTGGTTGATGGAGCTTCTAGATACAACAGAATAATAATATATAAAGTATAATGATGGTCACGATGCAAGTGAACCCACCTACTAGCAAATCAGCCGGAAAAGGAAGTAGTGCCAGCAAAGCCGTAACGAAACCTGTACGGCAAAACCTGCAAGAAACTGTGGCACAACGGGGGTGAGTTGCCAACTCGTGAATAGAAAACATCTACGAGCAGAAATCGCATGAACAACGCAATTCTAGGTCATACGATCACTATATATATAATCCTCAAATATGACAAGTCTGGAGCATGAAAAGGTGGCAAGGGTAAATATCTAACCCAAGTGTAATCCCATTTGCTCGTGTCAGTGCCTCAGGTAGTAATATATCATATGGATGAGGTATGAATGCATGAAAACAGAATACATGAAATGAAGAAAATTGCTTTCATAACTTAGAGAGATTTCTGTACATTTAAAACGAGGTATCATAAATGAAATCAGAATAAACAGTGTCTAGAATTGACACAAAACATAAATCCCAATATCTCAATATCTCAGTGTTGCAATCTCACTATCTAGGATGCCGTCAGTCCAGACCGGCCCCTACTATCAATCACAAGACCACGACGGTATCCTCTTGATATCTGACGCGTCAGGTAAAATCACCGGTAGGTAGTCTTCCCCTGCCAGGCTCAACGCCATCCTCTGCGACCTTCTCGCCCTGGGGTACCATACCGGGTCCACCATGTACCCGAGACGGTTCATCCAACTCCTCGAATCGGGTCTCGAAATCCATCAGCAAACTCATGGTGAACAACTCATACATCATGGGAAAACCGCACTTTTCATTTTAAAAAGAGAGAGAAGAAGTTTATATATGTTCTTGCGGTTTTCCCCCAAATCCAGGAAATCTCATGAAAATCCGAATCCAAATCATCAATAGCATGTAAACAGTGAATATAGGCATAATAATCCATGAATGCGGCATAACAGTGAATAACAATATGCATGAAGTAGCAAGTAATAACTGAAATGTCTAAACTGGCATATAAGGTAAGTACACTAATATCATGCCGAAACTATTAGCTAACAGGCTATCTCCATGAAATAGTATTCTCTAAAGTGTACGTGACATGGCAATTACTGATGATGATGTTGTGAGCCGGCAAGTAAGTGTACGTGGAACATACGCATCATTGGTAATGGTGCTGGTGTCCTAACAGCATGATATCAATAATGGTATAAGAACTCACAATATAAGTATGCGATGCGGGGCGAACAGCAATAATGTGTGGGAGCTGAATACTAGACACAACGATAACTAATCTGCATTTAATATAAATATAAATCATACAGTAGTGCCTTTTGAAATAATACGAATCGCGGTGTTTTGAAAATAAGGGCCACGGTGTTTTTAAGAAAAGATACGTTCTTTGAAATATCCGTAGAATCCCTTGACCTGTCTTTTAAAATACCCATGATTCGTTAGTATTTGAAATAGGTAGGAATTGAATCTAGTCTAACAACTACACTAACTATAGGGCTGAGTTAATAGGCTAACTGAAGGTAAGGAAACCGCCTAACATCTGAGTCGATACATATACATACATACATACATATATATATATATATATATATATATATATATATATATATATATATATTAGTCGGTGATCCCGCCTCAATAGTATCACATCCGATACAACATCTATAATCAAACATCTCCAAGTCAAGAGTGCGGATCTATCATCAATATATAGCTCGTACGTAAATCCATCGTACGGCATCCCAAATCTGGGTACGGGTCAATATCACATTCATCATATTATTCATCTGGTATCCTCTTTCTCAAAGATCATAATCCGAGGTACTGACCTACGTCTAGTACAATACTGATACCATCTAAGTATGCATGCACGTGTGTGAAACACTACGTCAAAGGACCCGCTACAACATCATGTCGTATCTCAAATACGAACCCTGCCAAATCACCGATCTCATGGCCTCAAATCAAATCTCATCGACTCATCTCAAATCCCAAGTACTATCCTCAAATCCAGTATATGAACACATAGTCCCATACCCATGTGAACACATAAATATATATTCCCATATACGCACATGTGAAAGAAAGAATATATGCAAGTATATGGGTGCGTGTGGGTGCGGGTGCAACCACTACTCTAGGGTTTCGCATCTAACACTAAACCAATCCCAGAACACCAAAAATCCATCTTTATCATTAATAAACTAAATCAACATATAATCAATATATGTGTGTATACGTATTCGTATACATCACCACGAACTGCGGGGGTGCTATACGCCATCCACCCGACTTCTCCCCGTAGATATAAATCTACTCACCTTACTTCTTGTGTGCCTATGCTGATGTCGCCATCTTTATCTTCAATGCCTCGATGTCACATGGGGTACCTACAAGGATATCACAAATGCTAAAGCACATGAAAATCACATCGGAAACCAAAACGGCATACGCTAAGCCCATAGGTAAAAACCTATAGTCTCGCATGCAAACACGATCAATAACCCTTTGCTGTTGACGTTCAAACGCCACCCGACAGAAACGAGTCACCAAATACCAAAATCCATGCTAAAACAAGTTGTAAACCATGCGCCAACACAAGAAAATTACCCCAGATTCTACCCTATGTGGAATCGTCAAAATTGCATATGCCAAGGGTCAAATTTACTGGAGATAGGGCCCTGAAACAAAAACGAGGAGATTCCAACCTGCTCTGGCCGCAATTTGCGGCCAGAAAGAGTAAATTAGCGGCCTTAAGGAGGAGGTAGGGTCTAGGGTTTTGTGTGGTGGTTCCTAGTTGCCTGCACATCTCACTGTTAAACCAAAATTATTTTCAGGTGGCTCGGGTGATAGCAGATTTCCAAAAACACTCACAGAATTACAGTTTTTCCCGATACCGTTTCTATAAATCCGTATTCTGGGTTTTAATCTCAGGTTTGGTCAAATGTAACATCACACCAGGGGTTGTAGTCCCTAATTACACCTCAATTCATCTTTGATTTCAAATCAAACCCTAAAGCCTAACTTGAAATTTCCAAAGTTCATCAAACCACACAATATCGACATGAAACAAGTATAGATGCATAAGGAATTGAAATACTACTCTAAGGGTGCAGAAATTACCTCCTTTGGCAACTCAAGAATTTTCTTGAGTTGCTCAAAGTCCTTAAAATCCTCTCTTTCTAAGTCCAATGGTGTAGCTAGTGAGCTTGGGAACAATTTTTGTGAAATGGGAATAGAGTTTCGGGGGTGGATCCATGGTGTTTTGGGGGATTGAAGGTGGAGGAGGAAGAGGGAAAGGAGGCAGCAGCAGCAGCACTTATGGGAGAGGGAAGAGAAATGGGTTGAAGAAATGATGGGGGTCATGGTTCAAAAAAGGGTTGACCTCTTCTTTCTCTCTCATAATCATTCCTTCACCTTTTCATTTCTTTTCTTTTCCTTTATTTCCTTCGCCTCATAATAGTAAATCCAAAACAACCATGCTAAAATGAAGAGAAGTCAAAGAAGCAAATGTAACACAAGTGTAGAAATGATATGTGCATGTTTTGCACAAAAATGCAAAAAATCCGATTAGCGATTTTTAATCGCGATTAGCACTAAATTAGCATATAATTAATCATAAAAACTTAAAAATGGTATAATTCCATAAAATACCCTATTTTTAGAATTTTCCATAATATTTCCAAAATTTTCCCATTTATCGGTATTTAATTATACCGAAATATTAAAATATTCAATAAAATAATATTAAATTATAAAAATTCCCAAAAATAATATTTTATTTTTTCTGAAATGTTACAGAAAGACAGAAATTCACCTAGAAAATTTTGTGCAGTGAAGCCCTAGGAATGTTGCGGAACCGCCGCGAGATGCCTTCTTTGGCCGCAGATGCGCGGTTTGAAGATGAGATCTCTGCACAAAAATTCATGCAGATGCTCCTGTTCACTCACTGAACTCTCTGAGATGTCCTGAAAATTTTTCCTCTCGCTTCAGAGATTCCAGATCTCCTTGCAACAAATCACAACAAATTGTTAAGTGCTTGTTGCGAATTTTGATCTAAAAATTCTGATGGATTAATAGATTTTCCAACTCAAATTACAAAAACAAACAAATTAGCACACGATCCCCGGCAACGGCGCCATTTGATTGTTCTTTCTTCGTGTGTATTTGGAAATGTTTCACAACCAAAGAAATTTATACCGCAATCAATTGACGGTGTCTATTGTAGTTTCGTCAATGAGAACGGATCGTCCACTGAGAAAGTGTGATTTGTTCGAAATCGTTTTAGTTGAGTTGAAAATTAAAAGATAAAAGAAAATGATTCAATATTTATGAAATTTAGTTTCAAGAATCGTTAAGAAATAGATCTAAAATCAAGAAATGATAAAGATCAAGAAAATGTCCAAATCGTTTGAATAATCAAGATTTGTAAAGAGGCTTGTCGGATTCGATCCAATTGATAGTGATGATGAATACTAATGATTACAAATTCTTATCTATTGAACATTTGTTGCTAGATCGATGGCAATCAATGAGGTTTAGGGATCTATTGAAGAAATTAGGGTTTCTTCATCATCATCCCTTGTCCTTTCATTTATTATCATTTAAATTCTAGCCTCTAGCAAATTAAATCACCGATCATTGATCTCTAATTTGGAGCGATAAAAGTGATCTCGCTCAAATTAGGTTTTCGATGATTCAATTTCCTAAAGTTTACAAAACTCATAAGACTTAAGAATCGTTCAAGAATTTCATCAACATCATCTACCTATTCTTTCGATTCCGCTACAAGCGGAGTTTTCACTCAAATATCATGAAAAAGAAAAGAATTAAGAATCTATAACTCTTCATCATGCAAGAATGTAAAGAAAAGCAAGATTTAGAGTTTTCACCTTTTATTAATCAACGTTTAGGTACAATTCAATCAAAGATTACAAGATTTGAGGAGGAACTAAATCGTTGAAATTAGCTTCGCTTCAGTCTTCTTGAGTCACGGATCGTCGTGGATCTCTTGCTCGGATGAAGATCGGCGTTGCTTCAAAGGCTTGTTGAAGGCTTGCTTGAATCGGTACTCGATGAATCTTGATTTGGCTCAAATTGTGTCACCTAATTTGATTTGAATTGATTTGGATTTTGCTAGAGTTTTTACCCTAATTGATGAACAACCATTAATGAAGTCTTAGGTGCCTTTTTATAGTTTTCCCTTCAAGCTTCCCCTAGAAGCTAGGTCAATCTTCCCTTGGAAGCAAGGTAGTTGAAGTGAAGATTCTAGATTATGGTAGTTATCTAGCTTACAAGAAAAGATTTGCTATTGGAGGGAAGCTTCTGGAGAATTCGAGGAACTGAAGCGTCTTGAAGAAGTTTTTCCATTGAGAAGAAGCCTCGGGGAAAAGTTTCTGCCCCCGCCGAGTCAGAACGGTCAGGCCGATCCGCGGCGGATCGGCCTGATTCGGCCGCGGATCCACGACCATATAGTGAGCTCTCTGGTTGAAATCTTTACGGTTGATTTGTGTTGTCTTTTTGGCACTTTCCTGATGTCTGGAATATTTTTATACTTTCTTGTTTACTGCCGGATCACAAGTCTTGGACTTAATATATTTTATCAGCACTTTTAGCAGTTCCGGCTCTTTTACCTGGAGAATTTCCTGCACACAATCTCAAGACAAGTATTGAGATATAAAAATCATGCAAGTAATAATAAACACTTAATTTCTCTTTAGAATGTCGATTATAACTATAACACAGTATATTTGGTATTTTCTAGATGAATTCGTAATCTGTGTTATAATTACAATAAACACCTATATATGAATGATAAGAGTAAGGAAATTAACGTGTTGAGAATGCACTATTTTCGACTGATCAGGTGCTAATGAGCTTTAGTGGTGACCTTAAACCCCCTTGGTGTCTAAAGCCCAGATCAAACCTGAACTGAACCCTAAGATTTGAATTTGGAACTTTCCATGTCGGTTATTGTTAATTGTATGCCTACTGGGAATCTGGAATGAACCGAGACCTTTACAAGAAAAACAAACAACACCATTAACCTAGATTGAGCACTAGGAGGCCACCCTGCAAAGACGAACCCATTCTGAGCATTCCAAACCGAGCAGGCCGGTTTTCATGGGCATGTGGCCGGCCAAGTTGTGGAGGTTGGTGCCTAGGTTTGGTCATAGCTCATATACCCCCTATACAACACCCCAGTACTGTTTGTTTATCCCTATTTCACCTGAACTAAAATCTGGATCAAGTTTTCATGAGTTGCTCTATTGTTTTATAACTTTCTATGACTTGAAATTTTGGTAATTGTGTTTTGTATCGGTCACTTGACGTTTGTACGTCGATATCGGGTGTTTTTGGGCTCTTTTGCGTGAGTAGGCCATAGGTTTTAACCTATGTGCGATTCGCGGGTCGTTTTGGTTTTGAATTGGACGTTTTGATGCGATACGATATATGTGATATGTAGGTACCCTCACGTGGACTTCGGATGATGAAGAAGAGGATGGCGACATCGACTTCGACAAGTAAGGATCAAGGTGAGTAGATATATATCTACGGGGGAAGTCGGGTGGATGGCGTATAGCACCCCCGCAGTTTCGTAGTGTAGTATACGAGTACGTTATATATATATATATATATATATATATATATATATATATAAATACGCGTATTGTGAGACCGAATGATTATCAAGATAGGCTTTAGGTGTTCACGGGTTAGTTTTAGTGTAATTGTATGATGGTGCTTATAGTGTAATTTCTTAGTTACGAAACCCTAGTGTAAAGGTATACACACACACATGCACACACGTGATATGTTTTGGTGTATATGTTATATGTGTATATGTGTGTGTGTGTGTGTGTGGATGTGTTGCTATATATATATATATACATATAGGTATACGCATATGATGAGGATAGTATATGATACTCGGAGGAGAGTCGATATGTTCGGGCATGATGCCGTCAGGTCGGATATGTGACTTGGGTCGTATTATGAGATACGACATGATATTATAGTGGATCGTTGGGCGATGTGTTTTCATACACACGCGAATATATATGTTGATGGTATCGGAATGTACTGGACTTTAGATCCTAGTTCATGATATGATGATAATGATACCAGTTAAATAATGAGATAAATGTGATAGTTGACCCGTACCCCGATTTTGGGATGCCGTACGAAGTATAAATATGATGATTGATCCGCAGTCTTGACTCGAGGATGTCGTATTATATATTTTATCGTACGTGACGCTATTGAGGTGGGATCACCGACTACTTGATATATCGACTCGGACTTAGGTGGTTTTCCTTACCCTTTTGATTAGTCTCTTAGCTTCGTACTGTAGTTTACTTGGTAGATGTTAGATTGGGCTAGAGTCATACTTATTTTCAAACTTAACGAATCGTGAGTATTTTAAAGACAGGCCTAGGGATACTACGGATTTTCAAAGGATGTATCTTTTCTCAAAAACACCGTAGCCCTATTTTCTAAAACCACGATTCGTGCTTATTTAAAATGCCAAAACGGTATGACTCGTATATATATAAATGTATATTCATGTTGTTCATATCGTATTGCATGCTTATACTTGTGATTCCCTTGTTTATTATGAACCCTTGTTATCATGACACCAGCATCATTACCGATCTTGCGTATGTCTACGAACACTTGCTTGCCGGCTTACACACATCATCATCGGTAATTGCCATGTCGCGTACACTTTAGAGAATATTAATTCATTGATATTGCTTGCTAGCGGATAGTTCTGATATATCATTACTGTGCTAGTTTAGATATTGTATTCTTTACTTAGATATCGTGCATGTATATATATTCAATGTTATGCAATATTATGAGGCTTATTGCCGATATTTCACTGTTATTTACTTTAGAGTTTGGGATTCGGGTTTTCCATGAGATTTCTGGATTTGGAGAAACCGTAAGGATTTATAAACTCATTTTCATTTCAGAAGATAGAAATTTGCGGTTTTCTCGTGATATGATATTTGAGATGTCCACCATGAGTTTTCTCAGTTCTCGAGTGGTATTATACACCCGATTCGAGGTAGGGGGAGGGACTGTTTGCGGGTGCATGGTGGACCCGGTGCGGTACCCCAGGGCAAGAAGATCGTATAGAAAGGCGTTTGAGCCCGGCGGGGGAGCACTACTGACCGATGATTGTATGGAAACTCAACGGATATCCGGAGGATACCGTTCGAAGTTATGAGAGAGATGGATATGGGCCGATCCTGATCATGCGGAGCCCGAGATTTTGAGATTTGCTGATATGGGCCAGTCCGGATTACCGGAGCCCGAGATATTGAGATATATATTTCGTGTCGATGCTTGACACGGGTTTCTCTGTTGATTTCATTGATGATACTTCGATTTTTATACAGAAATCTCACTGAGATATGAAAACAGTTTTCTCATTCAAAATGTATTCTGTTTTCATGCATTCATACATCATATATGTGACATGTTGCTACCTGAGGCACTGATACGAGCACTTGGTATTACACTTATGTATAGATTTTTACCCTTGCCATTATTAGATGCTTCAGGTTATTATATTATATTGAGGATTATATTGTATGACCTAGGAGAGAGTCATACATGCGATTTCTTCTCGGTGATATTTTCTACTCACGAGTTGGCAACTCACCCCCGTTGTGCCACGGTTTCTTGCAGGTTTTGCCGTACAGGTTTCCTTGGCGGCTTTTCTGGCACACTGCTTCTTTCTGGGTTTTGTCTTGGTAGGTGGGTTCACTTGCATTGTGACCACCGCAATACTTTTATTTATTTCAGTTTTATTTAGTAACTCCATCAACCAGACTTGTTTATTTTTTGGACTTAGAAGACTAGTATGTATATTCTTTCGACCTTAGAGTCGCGCACTTGTATTATTATGATTCTTTCTATGGTTTTCGTAAGACTATTAGTTTTATTCTGAGTTTTGATCCTCACCCTTCGGCGTTGTATATTATATTGCTTGCGTGGTTGTGTCCGCCATTTGGCGAAGAGCTAGCTCCCGCTTGGGGGATGCCTTTATTCATTATGGATATTATTCATGTTTGTACCCGTTTGGGGCCACTATTTATAAAGGAGACTCTGCCGAAATTTTTGGGAAAATATGATGTTGCTTTTAAATGTTTAATGCCATTTATTTTAATTAAACCACTTGCTTTAAACAAGTTTTCCTTCACGTCTTATTTAAAATGGTTTAGATTTATGGGCTTTTGGCTTACTTGTTTTAGGTGGGGTCCTATAGACTTCACATGATTCAAGTGCCAGTCACGTGCTATTTCAGGTCGTGACAAAAGGAGTCGTGCAAACAGGTTTTAGTTGGGTACAGCCCCGAGCCACATGGAGACAGTGAGCGGATCATCAGGGGATTCGTCTCTCCCGGTATTGGGGGTTGATGTCGCGGTGTGCACGTGTGGCCATCACTAGAAATCCTTGGTTAAGGTAGTCGAGAATTACTGATTCGGATCAGTTGTTTCTCAGGTAGTGATGGGCTTCATACTGACACTGAATGTCAAGTTATTAGGGGTCTGACTTTATCCACCTCCCTAGACTCGATATGCGATACTCATAGACGACCGGACCGGACTGTACGGATATTGTCACTGTCAGGCTCAGTAGGGTTTCAGAATGAGTTTGCTTGTCGGCCTCCCTTTCGCTCAATACCTGGATAGCCATTACGTACAGCTAGTGCCACTGACGTGCTTGTGGTTAAACCCACTGCCAGCGTATTGACGAGTCTTTAGAGTCCCACACAGAGGGTTTCCCTGGTTCGGGCAAAACGTTGTAGAGGCCGTATGGTTTTATGACAGGGTTCGATCATATACGTGCACTTGTGCACGGATCATGATCGGACGGATAATACTAGTAGGCTTTGGTTTAAGCCGGATCTTAGTATTATATTGTTGGATTATTTTCGTCTCGTTTTATTTGTATTCTTTCGGAATACGGATGCGGGTATGTATATACGGATGAGGGGTATTCTTGTAATTCGTTACAAGATTACTTTAGTTGATACCATTTCTTTTTTGTTATAAACATTTAGGGTTTTAAATGTTTATTGAGTGGAAGTGTGAATCATGGCTTGCATTACCACTTGCATGACTCATTATGGTGACTCATGGTAGTGATTCATCGTGACATGGATAGGTTTTGTTTTGGCCAAGATATTTGTGTGAGATATTTTTGAGTGAGATGGCTGTTGATTTTCTAGTGTGGATTTTCTTTAAGTTCTCACAAATATAACACACAAAAAGCTTAGCCAAAACAACTTACGAAAAAGAGCAGCCACCATTTCTTTTCTTGACTTGCTCTTTTCTTTTCTTTGCTTCACACTTTCCTCACATGGTATCTTCTTCAACCTCCACCCTACATGTCTCATGTGTTGAGAAACTTAGGGTGTATTGAGACAAAGTAATCACACACATTTTTTACTTCATATTGGTTATCTAGGTTAGTAAACTAGATACTCGAGTTGCTTCGGTTTTGAGGTCGGAGCCCGTATTACAAACTCTCGACGTGGATCTTCTTCGATGGAGGGAGACCGGAGATCAAACATGATCGAGGAAGCCGTGAGGAGCTTGGGACAGAGGTTGAAGACTGAAGGACTCGGATCGTTTGGTATAACCTCTCTAAACTCCATTTCATATAGCTAGTATAGGGTAAATGGTACGATTCGGGAATCGGGTTCCGTTAGCGCCGGTTTAAGAAAAGTTTTTGTTCCGCTTTTGGCCACGGATTGATGGCCGGGGAGCTGGCGTAACCCAACATGGTATCAGAGCCAACCCATTAACCCCATACTTGACACGACCCGAAATTTAGCTCGTGACCGGCACTCGAATCATGCAACGTCTAATGGCGTAACGTATTTCAAGTAAGCCGAAACCCAGAAATCTAAACCTTTTTAAGAAAATAAAAGAGGTGAAGTTTTGAAATAAAGGTAGGGTGAAATCAATGTTTTCTAAATGTATAAGTAAAAGAACATGAAAAATGCAAGTGGAATTTATTAGTTGAAAAACATGTTTCGTCTTTTTAAAAATTTGGGCAGCACCTCCTTTGTATATTTTGATCCAAAACCACAATACATGATAATATAAAAGGCATCCCCAAGCAGGAGAAAGCTTTTCGCCAAACGGCGGATCCACAACCACGCAAAACATAAATATAAGTATACGATGCTCAACGACGAAGTTCACCACAAAAGATTAAGAAATAAGCAAGACATCAAAACCACAAGTAGCGGAATACCCCTCGCTCTAAGTCTCGCAACCACAAGTCTCACTAAGCCTCATTACTTATACAAATACTAGTTTGATTGATGGAGTTGACTAGATACAATATGAATAATAAATACAAGAGGGGTACGATCCAATATGTACCACCTACCAAAGCAATCACCCGAATGCAACTGTGTGCCAGCGATACCGCTACTGATCCATGCGGTCAACCTGCAAGAACTGTGGCACAACAGGGGTGAGTTGCCAACTCGTGAGTAGAAAAATATCAACAGGTAGAAATCGAATAAACAACGACTCCTAGATCAACTGTATCATAAAGGTAATACTATGATATCAAGGGTGACCGTAACTGTATATGTGCCAACAATGTAATTAATGCCTATGAGCATGTGGATAACATCCAACAGTATAATAAATGCCTGTATGCATGTGGATCTCGTCCATGTGTCAACTGATGACACCACAACATCATGCATGTAAATATCATAAAAGTATATGCATGAAAGTATGAGGATATAAATCAACGTGTGTCCCTCGCGACACATCAAAATCATGGAACCTGAGTGTCCAGCATCGACACTCGAAACATCATGAAACCCGTGTCCAGCATCGATACGTAAATCCTCATATCTCGGGCTCCGTCAGTCCGGATCGGCCCATGGGCTTCGTCTGCGGGATTGGCCCTCGGGCTCCGGTAGAACGGGTCGGCCCCTATCCATCTCTCGACTTCGGTCGGTATCCTCCGGATAACCGCCAGGTCCAACCAATCACCGGTAGGTACTAGCCACCCTGCCAGGCTCATCGTCTACTCCATGAAAAACATTTCTTTGGCCGGGGGTTCCATACCGGGTCCACCATGAACCCGTAATCGGCCTCATCCAGCTCCTCGAATCAGGTATCACTGTCACACGTCTCAGAACCGATAAAACGCATGGTAGACGCACAGAAATACCATATCAAGAGAAACCGGGTTTTAAAAACAATACATACTTTCTTTTTAAAATGACCACGGTTCTCAAATCCAGAAATCTCATGAAAACAGCATATCTCAATGCGTATAATCGTAAAGCATGATGTATGCGACATATAACAGAAATGTCAGCATATCCGTATATCATGCAACATGGAACAGTAATATGCACATATCGAGGGAAAACCGCTCTTTTAAATGAATCCAGTTTTAAAATATATCCCGCGGTTCCCAAATTCTCCCAAGTCAAATGCAACATCGTATAAAGGTGCATATGTAACTATAGCAAGTATATTATGCAAGGAGTCATATCACGATGCAGCAATCCTACTGTGTAGTGACATGGCAATTATCGATGATGAAGTGTGTGAGCCGGCCAATCAGTGTAAGTGTAACATACGCATCATCGATAATGGTGTAGGTGTACTAGCACAGTTATATGTAATGCAATGAGAGTGACATGAGCGTAGCATAAAGTAAATCATATGCAAAAGATGACAGGTATACGTATCTAACATGATCGAGTCAGTGAATCTATCAATCGGCATCCAACCTCACAACATCACGTATGGTATAATCCATCGTACGTCATCCTCTAGTCAAGGGTATAGATCAATTATCAAGTCAAACTCATCACGTACGGTAAATCATCGTACGGCGGCATTAAACCATTAGGGATCCTATCAGCTTATATGACAATGAGGTTACGGACCTAAGGTCTCGCACGACAATCACTCATGATTCACAACATATATAAATATATTTATATACCTATGTCCCAGGTCATATCCATAACAATCTCATATCAGGGGACCGGCAAGGTATCAATCATCTCAATCGACTCGTATCCATATACCAACACATCATCAGGTCATCATATCACATCGTATATTTTTTTCATCGCATTTATATCCCACATCAAGTCAATTTATATATACATTCTACCCTATACATATCTAATCTAACATCCACACGCGAACCATACGATCATTTTTTAAAAGATGCGAATCGTAGTTTTGAAAGTAGGGGCTACGGTGTTTTTAAGGAAAAGATATCGTTTGAAAATCCCTAACGTCCCTCAAGGTATCCTTTTAAGAGATGCATACGATTCTTCAGTTTGGAAAAAGGTATGGTTCGGATGACACATTTACGTCAGCTATCTAGTCTTATAGTATCCAATACGGCAATATCATCGAACCTCATCCTCAAATCTCATCATCACGTATTAATCGTATCATAACACTTCTAAGTATCCTTTAGTTTCTAATAGGGTTTCTCTAACTATCTTTTAACTCTATCCATAGTTTTCTATTAAAGGTTCCCTTAACCATATTCTATATATAAATCGGTTTCCATCAAGGTTTGCGGAGATGCTATACGCCATCCATCCGACTTCTCCCGTAGATATAGATCTACTCACCTTGATCCTTGCTTGCCAAAGTAGATGACGCCATGCCCCGTCGTCTCGGAATCCACGCGAAGGTACCTACAATAAATACACAATCACTATTAACATCAAGTCCGGAAAACCAATACGGCACACGGTGCGCTTATAGGTTCGAACCTATAGCCTACGCATGCAAAACAATCAAACAACCCTTGTTGTTGATGTACAAATGCCCAACAACCAAATACAAATCCAAACATCAAAACCAAGCATCCCGAAATATGGAAAACATAACCAAAAACATCCCAATATGCTCCCAGATGTCACCTGATTGATCATTTTCTTCGTGTGTATGTAAAATGTTTCACAACCAAAGAAATTTATAAACCACAATCAATTGACGGTGTCTATTATAGTTTCGTCAATGAGAACGGATCGTCCACTGAGAAAGTGTGATTTGATTGATCTTGTTTTAGTTTAGTTGAAAATTAAAAGATAAAAGAAAATGATTCAATATGTGTGAAATTTAGTTTCAAGAATCATCAAGAAATAGATCTAAAATCAAGAAATACTAAAGATCAAGATGTCCAAATCGAATGAATTATCAAGATTTGTAAAGAGGCTTGTAAGAATCGATCCAATTGATAGTGTGTTAGTGTATATGCCCTAGAGGCCATTACTGTATCATACTAGTTTGTATATTACTTAATGGAAGCTTGGGATATTCACCTTGTATAGACAATCTTGCTCAAAATGGTAGTATGCTACTTGGTTTGTTTCTACTTTAATATGTGCATGTGTTTCTGTTAGCATATTGCTTTATACATATTAGTAGAGCCCTTAGGATCTTTTCTTGATTACCGGCGTTGTGATGGCAGTCACACTCGTGGGGGCTGGGTAATCCATAAGCACATCCTTATACAGGTCCCTAGTCGTAGGACTATCGAGACAGGGCATCGATACTCCGGAGTAGACTAGCGTATGCGCTTCTCATCCCAGCAGGGGAGACGGTCTGTCCCACAGCCGTCAGTACGTCGTACTTGAGATAGTATGCGGGTGCTCGTTAGGTTACGAGTACACTGGACATGACTCATCGGGAACTGATTGGTTGGTACTATACCTATCGTCAGTTATCAGTTCCCAGGTGACATGAGTACAGCTTAGTCCGCTGACTTGATACTGTCACTTCGCCTCGAGTGTGTTCCCACTGTACTTTGATTACTACCCTACCACGGCTCAAAGGAGTCGTGCAAAAAAGTAGTAGTTGGGTGCAGTCCCGAAGCACTTGGAGGCAGTGACGGTTAGACAGGATTCGTCTCTCCCGGTATTGGGGGTTGACATCGCGCTGTGTCTAGGAGAGCCATTACACAAGTAGTCCCTGGCCAGGGCAAGCGAGATATACTGGTAGGTTTCCAGTGTTATCTCAGGGTGTTCTGAGCTACACTCCGACACGACTTGTACCGCTATTAGGGGACTGACGTTTACTGCCCCCTAGGCCCGCCATGCGATGTACTCAGACGAACAGACTTGACTGTACGGAGATTGTCACATTCAGGCTCAGTAAGAGTTCAGATGGGTTTCACCTCATCCGTCTTCTTATCGGCATCTACCTGGGGGCCGTTACGCACAGCTAGTGCCGCTTGCGGTCTGTGGTTAAACCCACTGCCAGCGTAGTGTCGAGTCTTTAGAGTCCCACACAGAGAGCTATTCTCCTTTAGGCAAAAGAGTAGAGGTCGCATGGTTTTGCGACAGGTCGCATGGTTTTGCGACAGGCCGCATGGTCTTGCGACAGGGTTCGGTCACATCCGTGCACTTGTGCACATTTAGTGACCGGGCGGTTATTACTAGAGGGCTTTGGTTTAAGCCAGATCCTAGTATACGTTTTGGGATTGGTTTTATCTCGTTTGTATTCGTGTTCCCCGGAACGCGGATACGGGTGTGTATGCACAGCTGACAGAGACAGAGGCAGAGGATTCTCATTAGGGTTGTTGACTGTTGACTTTTGCTTAACCCTAATGAGAATTAAAAATATGATTAACAATAATATTAATTGAGTATTATAGTGACATGGTTAGGGTTGAATGGTTGACCTTATTGACTTGTTGACTTTTGTTGGCCGGTTGACTAGGTTGGACTTGTTGACCACCATCATGACAATGACTATCATTTGTTTGCATTGACTTTGGCTTGCTTGTTTTGTTCACAATTTGCATTTAATGCAAGAAATGATATTGTCATTTGTCATGATAACAACCATTACATTATACTCAATTATTATTACTTGTTATGATGATTTTGGATTATGAGAGCTTAGATGGTAAAAGACTTGCTCATTCTCTCATTTTCATTTCTCTTTCTTGCTCAAGCTCTCCCTCTTCCTCTTGCTCTCTCTAGCTCAAGGCAACCCCCTCTCATGAGTTGAGAACCATTGCCTTAGAGATAAAAACACCAAAACAATCCTCTACTCATCCTAGTTCACAAGGCCTAGCAAGCCAAGTGTTCTAGTTTCTTCAAGTTTGAAGTAGAAGCCAAAAGGTAGAAGCTTTCGGGTGGATCCATCTTCGGCGCGAGGAGACGACGAGGTGAGGCCTATCCGTACACCACCAAGAGTTGAAGACGAAGGAGTTCAAGAAAGGTATAACCCTTTAACCGAGTAGGTAAAACTCCTAGTTAGGTTGTTAGGTAGTTGTTTAATAAAGATCCGTATTTTGAGTCCATGTAACCACCCTAGAAAAATCATTTTTTCACTATTTCCGCAACCCCAAAGAACCGGGGAGGGGTAACATGGACTTACAGTGGTATCAGAGCCTGGTTAAACACTATCTAACATGTTAGCAAAGTAACTAGAAATTCGATCGGAGAAAAAGTCGCGAAATACGCCCGGAACACAAACTTTCTGTCGATTTTTAAACTGCTGTAAAAATTATTTGACATATACCAAAAATCGACTCAGGGTTTTTATAGTATACTGCAGAAAAACGATCCACAGAACCGACCAACTCACCGCGGTTCCGCAGCAAGAACAGCTTCTTGCTGCGGATCCGAGGTCGAGTTGACTCGGCCGTGGATCGGTTTCACTGCAGTATACTTTATGGGGTATTTTGGGATTTTTGGAGTATGTTTTTCAGCCCAGATTTTCCAGAAAGCAAAATTTGTTTTTGGGGCTTAAAAAACCATATTTTGATCGAGTTTCTAAAGACTTAAGCTGACGGATTTATTTCTGTGATGTGATATATGTATTGAACGTCTGCTAATCGCTATACGTCGATTAGTGGGGGTTATACATATCTGTGATCAGTAATGTTGATGGTATGTGTATATGAATTCATTGGATTGTCGCGGGTGAATAGCCGGGGGTTGTGAGATGAGAGTTTTCTTTTCTTTCAATTCATGTAATCAGTAATTGATGTAATATTATTTATTTGGCCGCACAACCGGGATGAGGTTGTTTCCGTCATTGTATAATTTCTTTTACTGTTTTTGCTCCTAGAATAGACCCATTGTAATACCCAACCCCTTTTATACCAAAATTTATATTCTGTTACCTTAGAATTCTATTTATTCTTAATTATGAATTATTTATTTTATTTATAAATTTATTATAATTATTTTTCAAAACCCCATTGAACCCAAACCATAATATGTCCTATATTTTTACTTACCCTCGGCCCATTCGCTTAAATTAAACTTAATCTTTCATTTCTCTCTTAACCCATTTATTAAATCTTTTTCTGCAGCCTGACTCTTAAGCCCACACAGTTAAAGGAATTCTTTAATTCAGTCAATTTTCCCTCAGCCCACTTCTTCAGCCCGGCCACCCTCTTCTTATTTATTTTGTTGCTTTTTTTAAAATCCTTAGGCCGACCCTCACTCTTTTTCCTTCAAAATTCCCTTTTTATTTTCATAACTCAGCCCTTTTCCCTAGCCCAGCAGCTCCTCAGCCCACACAAATAATTGAAATTCATTTTAAATTAAATACCCGGCCCTGCCTTTCCTAAAGCCCAGAGAAAAAAATAAATAAATAAGGAATTTAATAAACCCCTTCAGCCCAGCCCAAGCCTCCAAGCCCCGCATTACCCGACCCGGCCCACGTTCTATTCTTCTTCTCCTCCAACGGCTCCTTTCTTTTTCCCGCCCCTGTCGCTCGCGATCCGTAACTCACGCCGCCTCCTCCGCCCGTGCCCTCGTTGCTTGGCCGTTACTCCCCACGACGCACGCCTTTGATCCCTCCTCGTCGTCTCCCCTCCTTACTCCCACCACTGCCCCTCTCTAACTTCCTCTCTCTCTTTCTAACTTCCTCTCTCTCTCTCTCTCATTCTCTCTTTCTCTCCCTGTCACTCTCTCAAATCTCTGTTTCCCTCCCTCTCTCTCTACATCTCACACTCTCTCTCTCCAACTCCCTCTCTCCATTTCTCCAAATCTCTCTTTGTTCTCAAAATTTCTCTCTCTCTCGCAGATCAAAACCAGAAACAACTTGGGCGGTAATGAAAACGATTGAACGGAGAGTAACCGGAGTGAATACAATTGTCAGATTCCAATAGGCCGAACGGTGCTACGCCCGTGACGCGATCGTGCTGCTGTCCCTGCCGGACCCTCGTCGACACGTGTTCAGGCAAGTTCTCTACTTGCTACATGCTATGTGATACTTGTTACAAATTAAAATCGTTTAGATTCTGTAGCTACTTTTCTGAATAAATTATACTACACACCTGTTCGATGCATGATCCCTATGGGAATACTTATCACATTTGATGGAATTGGATGGTTTACATTGGCCCTTGTAGTGATGAATATCTTATGCAAATTTCGTTGAATAATTTGACCATTAACGACTAAAACGACTACCCTCAAGTTTAACCGTAAAACTGGAATTTTCTTGTACCTGAAAACTATTAAAAGCACCATAAATTATATACATACTGGAATGATGCGTTCGAGGGCTCAAACCAAAGCCAACTCGACGAACTCTAACCCTATACTAGTTTCCAGATATTCCTGTACTTAAACTGTGAAGATATTTGGATCGGAGTGCGACTCTGGACTGCAGTCCAGAGTGGCTGAGTTTATTGTGTGCTGTTCCATAATTGGTACCACCCTGTTTCCTTAAATCGTAGGTTGCGGAACTTCGCTGTTTATTATAGATAAATATGTTATCTAGACAACACAATTGATATCATTCTGTTTCGTTATCGTTTGATATTTAATCTGTAATTAAATAGATCGGGACGTAAAGCAGCCCCAACAGAATCAGAATTGACGTATTAATGTTAAACAGTATATATCTCTTGACGTACAGACGCGATTGAAGATCCGTCTGTTGCGTTGAATACCTTACTAAAAACCCTAGATTTCAGTCAACTGTAGCGTCGCTAAAATCTGATCCCAACTGGGATTAAAATGCGTTGCGAAACGGATTTCTGATTCTTAAACTAGATTTCCAGCCGTGAACGCTTAAAATGAAATGACTATAATTAATGATCCTGGAACCCGATTGGCATGAAACTAAATTCGATGGATAGATAACTGAACATACTAATTATTACCTGTTCACTGTTTCACTAAATTGTAACCGTATGATTTATGATAATTTATGCAAGCGGTAGATTATTGATTCAGGACATCCTAAACATGCTTTATATATTGTTTACGCATCATATCATACACATGTCATTGCATCGATAACCCAGTGATAACATGCATTACCCAGTGTTAGGTATTAGTGATGATTGTGGCAAGTACGTTAGTGTTCGTGTATCAGTGAATAAGTGAAAGTGATACGTACTCGTACACAATCAGTGACCCTTATTATTATATTGCATTGTCGACGTCTGTGAGACGCGTGTACGTGTGACTATAAGTGGTATGGGACACTTATGGAAGCTCTTGCACGGGTGTCACAGATAAGGCACCAGACACTGCCATTTAACTTAGGTATTAGTCGGGACGTGCTTGATGGAGGTCCTGCCTCCAGTTCTCGCGCAGACTTGTCACAGACCGATTGGTATTTAGGGTTATGGTTAGCGTTTGATATAGACCACGGGGTGTGGGGTAGTTTAAGTGTGAGTTCAACAGAATCTCGGGAGTCCCATGCCGGCTTATATATTTAGGGAGATATATGGAGATTTACAGGGTATGTGATTATCACCGTGATATACATGTTGGGCCCGTGGTCCCTTGCCCTTGGGTGGAGGACACTCGCGAGTGGTTGACTCTCACACTTAGACTGACGATAGGTTTAGTGACCTGTACAGTGAGACTTAGAGACTGATAGGGATACTGGCATTGATATACCTTATATACTGTGTTGATATACGTGCCATATCATCCTACTGCTTTTACTGTTCCGCTGCATTGATTACTGCATGTTCACATCCATACTGCCTTTGATCTACTGTTATAAATACCTATTATCACTGATATATATTATATTGCTTTTGTGTCGCTCTGACGACCTGAGTATGCATGCTCAGTGTGAGGAGAAGATTTAGCCTGGATCAGGACTAGACGTATACCACAGAGACCTTGACTTGCTATCCAGAGTTATATCTCTTATTTCACATCAGGTCAGTTCTTTACATTGTTTCATTCAGTTTCTGCATTTCTCATTACCTGCGCATCATTTACTGTTTACCATGAAAAACTAGAAGCCGAAGTGTGACTACGACAGGGCATTTCCTTGACCGTAGGAGCATGGCTGGCCTTGTCAACCCTCGTATTCCATATTTTGGGAAGCGGGGCGTGACATGGTTTAGTTGGTATCAGAGCCAGGTTTTGCTTTGATTGGGATTGCAGTTTTCTGTGTATAGCTCGACAATCAGTCTAGATTGTAAACTTGATATCCTTAATCCATATTCACATTGAGTGTTCTGCTATCCATTCGCTAGGGTTTCAGGTGACTTGTCAAAGTTTCGTGGTTGTAATTGTGAACTACATCACGATTACACTACCATACTCTGTTTAAGTGACTTGGAGTCATACAGTTGATTCTCCACTTGTAATAAATTCATCACCTCTAATATTCCCGAATCTTTGTCCTATCCATAGTATATTTTGATTCGTATAGCTTATGACTTATATCATCTTCAAAATTGTTGTTTCAGGATCATGTCTTCCAATGACTCTTCCTCTATCTCCACCCCCCAGAATCAGACTATTGAGATCCTGAGTATACTGTAAGGTTTGAAGGAAGCCCAGGAGCGAACAAACGACTTGTTGGCCAAAGGACTGAGAAGACAGATAAATCAGGCACCAGCGGGAGTCTCCAATCATAAAGGAATCCCCGTTAGACAAGGAAAAGTGAAGAAAATGAAACGCCAATTTACTTCCTCGCGACAGAAGCAGCAGAAGACCCCATATTGTGGGTACTGTAAGAGGCCAGGACATCTTCAGAGGGATTGTCGCCGCGCCCAAGGGAAATGTCTGATATGCGGGTCCAACAAATATCTCATCAACGGTTGCCCAGAAAGGAAAGAACTACAGGGAGGAGACTCGTCCACACTCCCTACTTCTACCAAGTGAGGATTACTGCGTAGTTCGCACTTCGAGGATAAAGCGGACCCAACACAGGATTCAATTTGCGTGATGAGGATGCGGCGGTCTAGTGATCAAAGAAGAATTTTCATGTTTTTCTACTTTCAGTAATAATGTGTCATTTCTCTAATAAATATTTCTTTCCGTTTGAAATCTTGTATCCGTTGAATTTTAGTTGAATGCAATAAAACTCTGAATCGTAATATATGTATCATTCTCTTGCTTTCTCCTTATTTATACTATTCATTATCACAGCATTATTATCCTGATATTTTTCAATTCCTGCCACCGCATATCTTTCTACACCTCGTACACTTAACTATTTTCTTGATGTATTCCGTTGTCTAATCATGACTCTTCCTTTTCAGGCCATAGGCCACCCCGGGGCAGCGCCGCATCTAGATGAGGATGCACAGTCATGCGTTTCCTCAGACCGCACGATGATGAGATCAATGGTCCCCAGGGCATTGGCGAAAACAGCGATTCCGAAGACGAAGGAGCAGCCGCCTCAGAGTTTAACATGATAAGCGATTCCGACGAAGAGGAAGGAGATCCTGAAGAGAACCCTATAGAGGAAGACCCAATAGAAGAAGATCCAGTTGAAGAAAATCTAGTGGAGGAAAATCCCATGGAAGAGAATCCAGAAGAGGAGAATCACATGGATTCAGACCTCGATGAAGAAGCTCCAGCCGAGGAAGAAGGACCAGAAGATCAAGACCCGGCTGTGGAAGAACTCCCGATGGCGATCCCTGCGAGGCGATATGGAAACGGACGTCCCTACCTGAGCGCGCGAGCCTACCGCAACCTGCTGAATCTCCACGACCGCGACTGATGGGATTTCTTTTAGATGCTGTCTTCCTTGGCCAAATAAAATCTGTGTATAGTTTAGGGCCACATTTCATTTTGATGATGCTTTGTTTAAAATTTTCTAGAATGGAATAAATTGATGAGTTCGCAAATCCTTCGATCTTCTTAGTTCTCTTGATACTTGATTATTTCTTCTATACAATCATTTTTCCTACTGAGATCTGTCCACCCCTACTCCTTACTTTGTCTTAACCCTCACTGAGATTAACTAGTACCACACCCGATCTTTTAGAGATCCACTCTTCATCCTCCGTCTGTGCCTCGTTTGAGATCCTTCTGGGAGGAGAAAATTTTAGGGAAATTTCCGAGTTCGCCAACCCTTCAAATTTTGATTCGTGTGTTGTACCGACTGTTGTTTCCCCCACACTTTTCCTTTTGTATTCCTTTGTTGCTCATCCTTACTTCCTGTATTGACCCTATCCCAAATCTCCTTGATCTTCAGCCTAAAGCCGCCACACACCGACCTTCTGAACGAGCCACACTTCTTTGTAATCATTACCCTAGCTAGCCCTATACCCCTTTGTGTTTTTTCCTGTTACCCTAACTATATATAGGGACACTGTTATTCAAAAATTTAGTTTTCAGTATTTTGTATTTATCAAAGAATACGTGTTATTGATTACTCCGTTTTATGTATTTTAAGTACATTATTATTATTCTCATTTTTGGTAGCGCAATCTTATACCGCGCATATTTTGTTCCATATTCTCATTTTCTTTATGTGAGTTTTCTAGGTTATTTTAAAAACTATTCGATCGATAAATTACCCCAAAATGTTTTAACCTACCGACAAATCTTTCGCTACGTTATTATCGTTACTTTATTTTCGGGTTTTGTGCCTATGATTACTATTATCTATGGTTGTGATTTACACTTATTATTTTTGTTGTGTTATATTTGATATACTTATACGTGAACATATTTAAGTTTCGATTTTATCGGGTACGCCTCGAATATCATTGTTCGTTATTGTTGTTATTGCTATTCTCATAGGTTGCCTTTGTAGTTATTCCTGCCTTATACCTATTTAGACTTATTTTTGTATGTTGTTCTTACATATTTTATACCTTCAAATTTCTTCGTCCACGGATTTCTAGTAAATTTTTATGTGTTAGTTCGCAATATGATAACTTTCGCCTATGTTTGTATATCTTATCGTTTATTTTAAATTTCGAGGACGAAATTTTTGTAAGGGTGGTATGATGTAATACCCAGCCCCTTTTATACCAAAATTTGTATTCTGTTACGTTAGAATTCTATTTATTCTTAATTATGAATTATTTATTTTATTTATAAATTTATTATAATTATTTTTCAAAACCCCATTGAACCCAAACCATAATATGTCCTATATTTTTACTTACCCTCGGCCCATTCGCTTAAATTAAACTCAATCTTTCATTTCTCTCTTAACCCATTTATTAAATCTTTTTCAGCAGCCCGACTCTTAAGCCCACACAGTTAAAGGAATTCTTTAATTCAGTCAATTTTCCCTCAGCCCACTTCTTCAGCCCGGCCCCCCTCTTCTTATTTATTTTGTTGCTTTTTTTAAAATCCTTAGGCCGGCCCTCACTCTTTTTCCTTCAAAATTCCCTTTTTATTTTCATAACTCAGACCTTTTCCCTAGCCCAGCAGCTCCTCAGCCTACACAAATAATTGAAATTCATTTTAATTTAAATACCCGGCCCTGCCTTTCCTAAAGCCCAGAGAAAAAAATAAATAAATAAGGAATTTAATAAACCCCTTCAGCCCAGCCCAAGCCTCCAAGCCCCGCATTACCCGACCCGGCCCACGTCCTATTCTTCTTCTCCTCCAACGGCTCCTTTCTTTTTCCCGCCCCTGTCGCTCGCGATCCGTAACTCACGCCGCCTCCTCCGCCCGCGCCCTCGTTGCTTGGCCGTTACTCCCTACGACGCGCGCCTTTGACCCCTCCTCGTCGTCTCCCCTCCTTACTCCCACCACTTCCCCCCCTCTCTCTCTCTCTAACTTCCTCTCTCTCTCTCTCAATCTCTCTTTCTCTCCCTGTCTCTCTCTCAAATCTCTGTTTCCCCCCTCTCTCTACATCTCACACACTCTCTCTCTCTAACTCTCTCTCTCTCCATTTCTCCAAATCTCTCTTTGTTCTTAAAATTTCTCTCTCTCTCGCAGATCAAAACCAGAAACAACTTGGACGGTAATGAAAACGATTGCACGGAGAGTAACCGGAGTGAATACAATTGTCCGATTCCAATAGGCCGAACGGTGCTGCGCCCGTGACGCGATCGTGCTGCAGTCGCTGCCGGACCTTCGTCGACACGTGTCCAGGCAAGTTCGCTACTTGCTACATGCTAAGTGATACTTGTTACAAATTAAAATCGTTTAGATTCTGTAGCTACTTTTCTGAATAAATTATACTACACACCTGTTCGATGCATGATCCCTATGGGAATGCTTATCACATTTGACGGAATTGGATGGTTTACATTGGCCCTTGTAGTGATGAATATCTTATGCAAATTTCGTTGAATAATTTGACCGTTAACGACTAAAACGACTACCCTCAAGTTTAACCGTAAAACTGGAATTTTCTTGTACCTGAAAACTATTAAAATCACCATAAATTATATACGTATTGGAATGATGCGTTCGAGGGCTCAAACCAAAGCCAACTCGACGACATCTAACCCTATACTAGTTTCCAGATATTCCTGTACTTAAACTGTGACGATATTTGGATCGGAGTGCGACTCTGGACTGCAGTCCAGAGTGGCTGAGTTTATTGTGTGCTGTTCCATAATGGGTACCACCCTGTTTCCTTAAATCGTAGGTTACGGAACTCTGCTGTTTATTATAGATAAATCTGTTAGCTAGACAACACAATTGATTTCATTCTGTTTCGTTATCGTTTGATATTTAATCTGTTATTAAATAGATCGGGACGTAAAGCAGCCCCAACAGAATCAGAATTGACGTATTAATGTAAAACAGTGTATATCTCTTGACGTACAGACGCGATTGAAGATCCGTCTATTGCGTTGAAGACCTTACTGAAAACCCTAGATTTCATTCAACTGTAGCATCGCTAAAATCTGATCCCAACTGGGATTAAAATGCGTTACGAAATGGATTTCTGATTCTGAAACCAGATTTCCAGCCGTGAACGCTTAAAATGGAATGACTATAATTAATGATTCTGGAACCCGATTGGCATGAAACTAAATTCGATGGATAGATAACTGAACATACTAATTATTACCTGTCCACTGTTTCACTAAATTGTAACCGTATGATTTATGATAATTTATGCAAGCGGTAGATTATTGATTCAGGACATCCTAAACATGCTTTATATACTGTTTACGCATCATATCATACACATGTCATTGCATCGATAACCCAGTGATAACGTGCATTACCCAGTGTTAGGTATTAGTGATGATTGTGGCAAGTACGTCAGTGTTCGTGTATCAGTGAATAAGTGAAAGTGATACGTACTCGTACACAATCAGTGACTCTTATTATTATATTGCATTGTCGACGTCTGTAAGACGCGTGTACGTGTGACTATAAGTGGTATGGGACACTTATGGAAGCTCTTGCACGGGTGTCACAGATAAGGCACCAGACACTGCCATTTATCTTAGGTATTAGTCGGGACGTGCTTGATGGAGGTCCTGCCTCCAGTTCTCACGCAGACTTGTCACAGACCGATTGGTATTTAGGGTTATGGTTAGCGTTTGATGTAGACCATAGGGTGTGGGGTAGTTTAAGTATGAGTTCAACAGAATCTTGGGAGTCCCATGCCGGCTTATATATTTAGGGAGATATATGGAGATTTACAGGGTATGTGATTATCACCGTGATATACATGTTGGGCCCGTGGTCCCTTGCCCTTGGGTTCTACCCTTGGGTGGAGGACACTCGCTGTAAGTCCACGGTAGCGCCCCGGCAGTCTAACAGACGCCAAATGCGGAACAAAAACTTTTAACGAAACTGGCGCTATCGTGTACCGTAACCCGGATCTGCCATTAAAGCTAAACTAACAAATTGCAAAGGGGTAGAAACGTTATACCGAGTGATCCGAGTCCTTCGGTCTTCAACCATCATCCCACGCTTGTTGGGGCTACTCCGATCTCCTGAATCTCCGTTCTTCTCGTCTGGGTGGCACCACGTCGACGGATCTTTAAACGGGCTCCCGCCTCTGAACCGAGGCAACTCGATCGTCAAGTTTGCTAAAAGAGACGACCAAGATGAAGTAGAGAATGAGTAGAACACTTTATCTCGTTACGTCCAAGGCTATGGACGAACGGTTAATGAAGTTGCCTTTTGGATCGATACGAAATGAGAAATGAAGTATATCAATTTCCATGAACCAAAAATCCTTAATCTTTTCAAACAACAACCATTAAGTGAGTGAGTGAGAGGGGGGGAAGGGGCCGGCCATTTATAGAGGGGAGGGGGTGAGTGTAGGAGCAAGGTGGGTGAGAATAAGAATGAAGCTTATCATAACACAAAAGATCTCACTCAAATATCTTAGCAAGAACAAAAGACATTAATGAAAAGGTAACTCACAAATGACACCTCATTAACCATTAATGCAAAAGAATGATTCACTAACCTAGTCATCATCCAAGAAGCTTCCACACTCATGACTCACCTCATGACTCACCCTCAAGAAGAAAAGATAAATCCGTATTTAACCGACTGTTAAATACGGCTGATAGAAAACAGGAAACTGGCAACTTCCAAAAGTGATCCTGAAACGAATTTCAGGATAACCCCGTATCAGTATAAATATACCCGCATTTATATCACGACCGAATACAAATGCAACTGAGACAAAGATATTATATCTACACAGTATAATACTGGGTTCCGGCTTAAACCAAAGCCTACCAGTATTATCTGCCGGAAAAACGACACGTGCGAAAACGCACGTGCTTTTTCCGAACCTTGCCATAAACCCATATAGCCTCTGCAACGTTTCGCCCGAACTTGGGAAAGTGTCTGTGGGGGACTCTAATGACTCATCAACACATCGGCACTGGGTATAACCACTAGCACGTCAGAGGTACAAGCTGCACGTAACGTTTTGCCTATGTATTGATTGTAAGGGAAGCTGACGAGCGAACTCATCTCTAAACCCTACTGAGCCTGACAGTGACAATGTATATACAGTCCGGTCCATTCGTCTAAAGAGTATCGCATATCGAGTCAAGGGGGGTGGATAAAGTCAGACCCCTAATAACGCGATAAATCGTGTCGGCATGAAGCCCATCACCACCTGAGAAACCACTGATCCAAATCAGTAATTCTCCACTACCTCGGCCGAGGATTCCTAGTGATGGCCACCCGTGCACTGCGCGACATCAACCCCCAATACCGGGAGAGACGAATCCCCGACGATCTGCTCACTTGCCTCCAATGTGGCTCGGGACTGTACCCAAAAAAGACCTGTTTGCACGACTCCTTTGAGCCGTGGTAGGATAGAAATCAAAGCACAGTGGGAACTCACACGAGAAAAATAACGACCTCAGGTCGATGAACTAACCTGTACACATGTCACCGGGGAATTGCTATCTGACGATATGTATAATACCAACTAGCAGATTCCCGGCGAGTCCTGTCCGGTGTACTCATAACTCAATGAGCACCTGTATACATCTTAGGTGATCCAACTGACACCAGTGGCTTGTGAGACCGGCCACCGCCCCTCGTCGGGGTCTCGACTGTATACACTAGTCTACTCTGGAGTATCGATGCCCTGTCTCGAAACTCCCACGACTAGGGACACTTTTAAGGATGTGCTTACAGACCCCAGCTCCCACGTATATGATCGCCATCATATTGCTGGTAGTCAAGCAAGAATCCTATGGGCTCTATCATCATGCAATAGTGAACTAAAGCATGTATACGATGATAAAGACAAACCAGATAGCATACTATCATCTCGAGTAAGACTGTCATATCGGTATAGGTCTTGCCTCAATCATTGTAATCACGTACCTGCGATCCAATAATTGACTTTGAGGGCACTATCTCCAACAATCTCCCACTTGCACTCAAGGCTAATTATTGCGATGTCGCATACTCACAGCCCGTGTGATACCGAACATCCAACTCCTCTACTAATCAGTTTCACAAAGCTAGTTTGTAAAACTCTTGTGTTCGAGAAATAGCCTCAGTGAGTGGATCCGCCCTAATGTTTCTTTCTATGTCTCTCTTAATCTCAAGTTCGCGGAGAAAGCCATCTCCCGAATCGAGTAATACCTGTCTTAGAATATGTCTGGATATCTGATGGGACCTAGTTCATAAATGAACCCAAATCCAAACTTCTTAGACTGTATCGATAACTGAACTTAATCAGTATCCAGCACCATGCCTCCCACAGTATCCTCTTGGACCACCTGTCCAAAATACTGTCCCTCGTCAGAGGGAAAACTATAATTCTGACAATCACTCTGTCATCCATGTCACCTCTGAAGCCTGGAATGATAACCGTCTCCCGAAGGAGGCTGTCGTCATCAAATCCGTAGAACATGCACTTACGTTCTAAAACTGCTTCATTATGTTTCTCCAGGATTGGATTAATATAAACTTATCGCATCAAGTGCAAAAACTACATCTGGTGTGGTACTTGACATCTCATGATTGACTCAATTGCCTAAGCAAGTGATCTGCCAATCATGCACTTCCCTCTCTTCTTTAGTCTCTAAGACACCTTTAGAGAGGGTGACTCCATCACCTGCAGGTACACCACCATGCCAGGAGTCATCTATTCTAAATACTATTAGAATACTGTCAAAGTACCCAAATTGGGAAACTACCCAAATCTAGATCTAAAACCATAGATCTAGTAACCAGAATGTCTGATATTATATCCATGTCCTTTGTGAAGAAACAACTGTGTGACGACCACAGTACAACCGATCGTAGTATAGGAATTTTACTTCCTACTCTGTGTATGTCATCCAAATATCAGGACATCACACCCTACTACCTTCTTAACAGATCCATCCCCTATTCTGATGAAGTCAAACCCATGACTGTCACATCAAAATTAGATGATCTTTTTCCGCTATATCTGCGGAGTGGCTAATGGAATGTCAAACCTGATTGAATATATAGGTCCTATTAAATTTTCCGTAATCGTTTGCGGTTCTGGAATCACTTCCAGTTCTACCATACTCCCACTATTTTTTTCTGAAAAAATCCATTTTAATAAAACTGTGGCGAGTCAAGAACAATATTCACTATTGATCTTCCAGATGGTAGAAATGTCAACCCTCGTCAAAGCCAGGGTCAACCCACAAACAGCCATTACAGAAACGTGCCTTGAGTTATCCAGTGTCTGGTTTTAAGCATAAGCTGGACAACTCCCCGTATCTTAACATTGTTAAGATATGAACCATTCTATATCTAATATAGAAATAGAGGCACTAATTTAATTGGAACCAGATTCAAACCATGCAGCTGTCTCCAGTGCATAACAACTTAATGGAAAAAAGGCTAATCAATATTACTCAACTTAGAAATCCATCCAATTATGAGTAACCTGAAAGAGAAAAAAGTTTCTCAAAACCATTACTTTTAACTGAATACCAATTACAAGAATCTACATCTTCAATCTCTTTGAAGAATCCCGATACTTGTGATACCTGGTTTTCTGCTTTATTCTTATACCCACAACTTCTCAAAACTTAGACATTGTATTTCTACGAAACACTTGTCTAAAAACTAGAGAAGTGATAAGTAAACAGAACATAGTACGAGGACCTACCCCTTTGTCCTGACGGACACTGGACAACATACAATACTCTGTATAAGTCCGCTGAGTTGAATAACTCAAAACCTATGCATCGTAGGTTGAAAACTGTACCCAGGCGATTTTCCTCAAATATCACCAATTACAACGAATTCCGATATAATGAGGATGATCACCCAATTCCCAATAACTTACTCCCACTCATCATCTGTAAAAACCATACAGTTATGAGAATGAAACCTGGTAAATACATACCCTGGAGTAAGTATCTAATCGGGAAAACAGTTTTCTTTTAACAATGCGCAGTGAAACTGAAACATGAAAATGTTTCGTAGGGGTATCCTGGTATTCTTAGTAATGCCTCTTCCAGAATCCAATTCATGACTTTAACCGTATAATTCTTTGCTATCTCTCCAAATCCCTTTATTTGTCTTTAGTCGTTACCTTCTGTACACCTTCGTTAGGCTAAATGGTTTTCTTCCTTCCCTACCGTTCGGCACCAGCCTATGGTTTGGAAGAAGACTATCCAGTAAGCATAATAGGTGTCCTCTCCTAATCCTAGGAGTACTCGCAATCTTGAGAGAAGGTGATGATAAAAGACTACTGAATAATACCTTATTCTATTTCTCCCGAACTGGGGAAAAAGCAAAGGTGAAATAGGAGTAGCGATGAAGTACGCGGTTTGGTCGTGAATGATAACAGTCGCAATTTACTTTGCCCTCTTTCTAATCCCTTCATTTTGTCTTTACATATTACCTTCTGTACACCCTACTTAGGCTAATTGGTTTTCTTTATTCCCTACCTTTCAGCACCTGCCTATGGTTTGGAATAAGACTATCCAATAAGCGTAATAGGTGTACTCTCCTAAACTAAGGAGCTCTCGCAACCTGAGAGAAGGTGATAATAAAAGACAACTGAATAAACTAATTCTATTTCTCCTGAACCTGGATCCATCCTCGAAGAAGTCCCTTCGAGTTCGTATATAACCATACGATGGATCTATCCAATGGAAGTGGATATCCGTGGTAATACGGGGTGTTCTGAGAAATACAAAGGGTAAAAGAAGGAGCTGCAATGACTTATGCAACTTAGACAATCCAAAAGCCAGTATTTTAAGAAGGTTCGGTCAACTTGGTCACTGAGTCAAAGTCTAAGGTCGGTCAAAGGTCGCTGCCAAAGAGAGAGAGAAGAAAAGAAACACTCTGCGTGCACTCTAACCTAGATCAGAATGGTTATCACTTTATCTAATCAGGAAACCTCCCACTGTTATCTCAAATTCTCCTCCAAACCAGAAAGAAGAATTAGTCGGGATCACCCGAAGAGTAAACCAACTCATCAGTGAGAATCGGGATCCAACTATCATCGCATGATAACTTGATGGAAGCCACTCAAGTTATCACACTCCAGAAGGTATGCGCATATCTGGCAAGTTTTCTTTATGTTTGTAACTCCCGATGTAATTTTTGCCCCATGCTCTTATGACCTTGACTAAGGGCCAACAAATCATAAGTCACATGTCAAGTTCTTCCCGTCATTGTCCTGGTTAATTTGAACCCACCCGTACATACTCTTGACTAAGGGCCAACAAAGTAATACGACTGTCCCAAACCAACGCATTTATCTATGCAACAAATGAATACCCAGCAGCTACCAAACACTATGCCTTGACTAAGGGCCAACAAACATAGCTTGAATACTACTGACCATCCATAAGAAATGACGGAGGGCTACGGCTGGTTTTTGGCGAAAAACCTTTAACGTAATGAACTTGATCTCGTTGAAGGAAACTGATAGCTTTTTATAAAATATAGTGACGAAAACGTTTTGCTAAAGAGGTCACTCCCGGTGAAGGGATCTCGGCTCTTTCCTCGTGGAATGAGGTGCAGGATATTCCATCTGAATACCGCGATGCAAAGCAACTTGTAATCGACTATATTAAAGTTATTACCCTGACGTAAACTTCTGCCCAAGGGGTTTTTCCCGGTGAAGGGATATCAGCCCTTGCCTCGTCGAATGAGGTGCGGGATATTCGAACTGAATATCACTATGCATAACAAAAGGAAACATCTTTGTAATAACACCTTTTAAAATTTGTTCCAACAACATCAAATATAGGTTTGTTTTATCTTGCATTGATAAGAATCAACGCAGTCCCATCAATCAATCACACCAGAAAAGAACGAAAATATAATGTACGTATATGCCATCCGCATTCGCCACTGGGTCCCGTCATCACCCGTTAGGTTACTTAACTAACGACAGAGCGGGGACTGGACTAGCGCGGGTGTAAAACATATACAACATCTAATAGTATATATTCCAATATACAATAATCTCTCCAGGCGTGATAATATGCAACATTACAGAAAAGTAATAAGCATCACAGAACAATACGGATAATCTGGGATCCCCGGGTTTCACAGAGCCGCTGCTGAAACCTGGCGTTCCCCTGGTCGTGTGGATAGCCTGTGCAATGAAACCTAGACCCCTACGGGTGCGGTAAGTTACCCACCAAAACCTGAAGTGAGGTAGTCCCCACAACATAGTGAATGGAACACCCGGCACTTCACGGAATCCGGTAAATTGAGCACCCCTCCTTGGGCCAACCTGTACCCCTTACGAGTGCGGCGAATAGTCTGCCAATTCTAGAGTGAGGTCCTTTTGCCTCTCAATGCCATGAGATACTGACCCGTTGCCCTCCAAAACCCGGCTATCCGTGCACTCCTTCGCGGGATAAACCTAGTACAGAATTAAAAATAGTACAACAGGTACATCGACCGCAACCTGGTCGTGTCCCAAAAGAATATTATACAAACATGCAGTAACGGCAGTCCACATGTTGGACGCTCGCCCCGCAATATCAAATGTACAAATAAATCCAAACTGCACTATTATTGCACCCTGCTATCCACCACGACATATCCACAACATCACAGCACAACACAGAACATCAACGCGAATGTCACGTTCGCAAACCCGTCTAAAAGAACTATAGCAATCAGACGCGGTTTACCGATCAAATGACATTCCCGGTCGGAGATATAATGTAAATACTGCATACTAACAAGTTTAAAATTTCGATCGACTAAATTTCCCGAAGTGGGCCCCACGAACAACTGGTGTATAGTAACAAAATCTGGGCCCAAAATATATATACCAAAAAACCACAAATTCCAGAGAAGAACCCACTGACCAAATTTGGGAGCATGATCTCACCAAGTGGCCGCGGATGCGCGGCCAAACCATGGGTTTGGCCGCGTTTCCGCGGCGGTTTGGTGGAATTACGTGCCCAAATTTTGTCGCCGTTCTTAAAAAACCTTGCACAGTTTTCTGAGATGTGTGAAATATTTTTAGGACACCGTTTAAAAACAACAGAAACTGACATGCTTGAAAATTGTGTTTTTGCGAAATCCGTTCGATCGATATTTTAAACGTGTTAGCACAAGTTAGTATAGCTTAATGGTGAGGCTCTGATACCACTGTAAGTCCACGGTAGCGCCCCGGCAGTCTAACAGACGCCAAATGCGGAACAAAAACTTTTAACGAAACTGGCGCTATCGTGTACCGTAACCCGGATCTGCCATTAAAGCTAAACTAACAAATTGCAAAGGGGTAGAAACGTTATACCGAGTGATCCGAGTCCTTCGGTCTTCAACCATCATCCCACGCTTGTTGCGGCTACTCCGATCTCCTGAATCTCCGTTCTTCTCGTCTGGGTGGCACCACGTCGACGGATCTTTAAACGGACTCCCGCCTCTGAACCGAGGCAACTCGATCGTCAAGTTTGCTAAAAGAGACGACCAAGATGAAGTAGAGAATGAGTAGAACACTTTATCTCGTTACGTCCAAGGCTATGGACGAACGGTTAATGAAGTTGCCTTTTGGATCGATACGAAATGAGAAATGAAGTATATCAATTTCCATGAACCAAAATCCTTAATCTTTTCAAACAACAACCATTAAGTGAGTGAGTGAGAGGGGGGGAAGGGGCCGGCCATTTATAGAGGGGAGGGGGTGAGTGTAGGAGCAAGGTGGGTGAGAATAAGAATGAAGCTTATCATAACACAAAAGATCTCACTCAAATATCTTAGCAAGAACAAAAGACATTAATGAAAAGGTGACTCACAAATGACACCTCATTAACCATTAATGCAAAAGAATGATTCACTAACCTAGTCATCATCCAAGAAGCTTCCACACTCATGACTCACCTCATGACTCACCCTCAAGAAGAAAAGATAAATCCGTATTTAACCGACTGTTAAATACGGCTGATAGAAAACTGGAAACTGGCAACTTCCAAAAGTGATCCTGAAACGAATTTCAGGATAACCCCGTATCAGTATAAATATACCCGCATTTATATCACGACCGAATACAAATGCAACTGAGACAAAGATATTATATCTACACAGTATAATACTGGGTTCCGGCTTAAACCAAAGCCTACCAGTATTATCTGCCCGAAAAACGACACGTGCGAAAACGCACGTGCTTTTTCCGAACCTTGCCATAAACCCATATGGCCTCTACAACGTTTCGCCCGAACTTGGGAAAGTGTCTGTGGGGGACTCTAATGACTCATCAACATATCGGCACTGGGTATAACCACTAGCACGTCAGAGGTACAAGCTGCACGTAACGTTTTGCCTATGTATTGATTGTAAGGGAAGCTGACGAGCGAACTCATCTCTAAACCCTACTGAGCCTGACAGTGACAATGTATATACAGTCCGGTCCATTCGTCTAAAGAGTATCGCATATCGAGTCAAGGGGGTGGATAAAGTCAGACCCCTAATAACGCGATAAATTGTGTTGGCATGAAACCCATCACCACCTGAGAAACCACTGATCCAAATCAGTAATTCTCCACTACCTCGGCCGAGGATTCCTAGTGATGGCCACCCGTGCACTGCGCGACATCAACCCCCAATACCGGGAGAGACGAATCCCCGACGATCTGCTCACTTGCCTCCAATGTGGCTCGGGACTGTACCCAAAAAAGACCTGTTTGCACGACTCCTTTGAGCCGTGGTAGGGTAGAAATCAAAGCACAGTGGGAACTCACACGAGACAAATGACGACCTCAGGTCGATGAACTAACCTGTACACATGTCACCAGGGAATTGCTATCTAACCATCAGGTCAGTTCTTTACATTGTTACATTCAGTTACTGCATTTCTCATTACCTGCGCATCATTTTCTGTTTACCATGAAAAACTAGAAGCCGAAGTGTGACTATGGCAGGACATTTCCTTGACCGTAGGAGCATGGCTGGCCTTGTCAACTCTCGTATTCCGTATTTTGGGAAGCGGGACGTGACACCCATGGAGGGGGTGCACAAACTACCGGGTACCTCGAAGTGCCGAGTGGCCTACTCACGTCGTTGAAGGAGGTTGCTTCGCTTTGGGTATTTGGCGGGTAGTTTGCCGCACCCGTAGGGGTCTTGGGTGGGGTATTGGCTATTCACCGCGACCGTGTAATCCGCTTTTCGTTACAGGCTCGTATGAATTGCGGATTCCTAGTATATCCAATGTGTTCATCTATGATCTGGAATGGCTATCATTGCAATATATCTATATATGATATCTATTTAGGCGTTGCTTATGTTTTGCATCCGCGCTAGAGCATCCCCCGCTCTGTCGTTAGTTAAGTAACCTAACGGGTAATGACGAGGCCCCATGGCGAATGCAGATGGCATAAGCGTACGCCATATTTTGGTTGTTTTCTGCAATGGTAGGATTAAATGATGGGACGCATTAAAATTAATGTAAGAAAATAAACCAAAGTAAAGTCGTTGGAACACTTTCAAAAACCACTCGGTTTCTTTTCAAAAACAACTTTTAAACGCGGAGCTTAAGCCACTCCTTTTAAAAGCTATCTTGTTCCATCGATTATATCAAGTTCACTACGTTCACGGTTTCGCCAAAACCATTCGTAGCCCTCCGTCGTTTCACATGGATGGTCAATAGTATTCAAGCTATATTTGTTGGCCAAAGTCAAGGCATAGTGATTGGTAGTTATTGGGTATTCATGTGCAGCATAGATAGATGCGTTGGTTTGGGACAGTCGTATTGCCTTGTTGGCCAAAGTCAAGGGTAGGTACGGGTGGGTTCAAATTAACCTGGAGAATGACGGGTAGAACTTGACATTTGACTTATTGTAACGTTTCCAAAATAATAAAATATTATTTTCGGGAATTTTTATAATTAATATTATTTTAATGAATATTTTATTATTCGGGTACAATTAAATACAAATAAATGGGGAAAAATTTTAGAAATTTTTTTAAAATTCTAAAATAGGGTATCTTATGGGATTATGCCATTTTAAAGTTTTTAAGACTAGTTATATGCTAATTTAGTGTTAATCGCGATTAAAAATCGCTAATTGGATTTTTGGCATTTTTGTGCAAAAATATGCACATATCATTTTTCTACACTTGTTACACTTGTGTTACATTTTTATTGCCATGGTTATTCTTTTGGGTGCACTATTTGAGTGAGAAGAAAAGAAAAGGGAAAGAAAAAGTAAGTAATGAGTGAGAGAGAGAGAGACCAAGTCAAACCCCCACTTTTTGAACCATCCCTCATCATTTTCCCCTTCTCATTCTCTCTCTTCTCCCTCCCCCTTTGTTGCTACTGCTGTCCCCTCTTCCTCCTCTCTCCCTCTTCACAAAAACCCTAGATCCACCATGAAAACAAAGCCAAAACCCCATTCCCACTTCACAAAACTTACTCCCAAGCTCACTAGCTACACATTGAACCTAGCAAGATTGGATTTGGAGAACTTTGATCAACTCAAGAATTTTCTTGAGTTGCCAAAGGAGGTAATTTCTGCACCTATTAGAGTAGTATTTCATTTCCTTGTGCATCTATTCTAGTTTCATATCGATATTGTGTTGTTTGTGGACTTTAGAGAATTCAAGTTAGGGTTTAGGGTAAAAACTGAAATCAAAGATGGAATTGAGGATTGTGGTGACCTTAGAATCCCTTTTGTGATGCTAATTAAACCCAAACCTGGAACTAGAACCAGAATACGGAATTACGGAACCGATATCGGAAAAAACTGGAAATCTGGGACTGTTTTGTGTAATCTGCTATCACCCCGAGACCCCAAAAATGAAACTGAGTTGACAGTGAGATGTGCAGGCACCATAGAACCACCACCCCAAACCCTAGCCCCCAACTCCAAGCTTTGGCCGCCAATTAATTCCCCCTGGCCGCAAATTGCGGCCAGAGCAGGGTGGATCTACCTCGTTTTACGTGCATGCCCCCATTTCCTCTATTCTTGACCCTGGGTATGTCTAGTTTTGACTGAATCCATCTAGGGTGAAATCTGGGATGATTTTCCTATGTTGGTGCATGATTTGAGACTTGTTTTGGCATGGATTTTGGTAATTGGTGTTTCATTCCTGTCGGGTGGCGTTTGGACGTCAACGACAAGTGGATATTGATCGTGTTTACATGCGAGTCGATAGGTTTTTACCTATGCGGGTAGCGTGTGCTATTTTGGTTTCCGATGTGATTTTCATGTGCTTTAGCGTTATGATATACTTATAGGTACCCTACGAGATGTTGAGGCAAAGAAGATGAAGATGGCGACATCGGCACCGATACATGAGAAGCAAGGTGAGTAGATTTATATCTAGGGGAGAAGTCGGGTGGATGGCGTATAGCACCCCCGCAGTCCGTGGTGATGTATATGAATACGTATACACACGTATATTTATTATGTGTGGTTTAGATTAGTGATGGTAATAATGGTATTATTGATGATAAGAATGTATTGGTTTAGTTTAGTGCGAAACCCTAGAGTAGGGGTTGCACACATACACATACACATACACATATACTTGCTTGCATTCTTTCATTATCTGTGCGCATATGATGGTGGGTATATCTACACATGGGTATGGGACTATGTGTTTATATACGGGTTTTGAGGATGATACGTGGGATTGAGATGATTCGATGAGATTCGATTGAGGCCGTGAGATTTGGCGACATGACAGAGTTCGTACTGGAGATGTGATATGATGGTAGTGATACCTGTCATGTGATGAGATAGTGTGATATCGACTCAGATCTAGGTGGTTTCCATACCCCTCTCTATTGGCTTGATTGTCGGGTTCGTAGTTCGCATAGTAAGCGTTAGGCTAGACCCGAGTCATACCTATTTCAAAACTAACGAATCGGGGATATTTTAAAGATATGCAGAAGGGTTATACGGGTATTTTCAAATGATGTATCTTTTCTTAAAACACCGTAGCCCTTGTTTTACCAAAAGCCCTGATTCGTCTTATTTCAAATGGCACCACTGCATGACATGTACAGATTGGTGTAGATTCTTTACCTTTGCGTTGATTATTCGATTCCGCATATTCATGCTATTTGCATTGTATCGCTTGTACTGTGGTGATATTTCAGTCATGCTGCTAGGACACCAGCACCATTATCGATGATGCATATGTTCCACGTACACTTGTTGCCGGCTCACACACTCATCATCGATAATTGCCATGTCACAACACTGTAGTACTATTGCATTCAGTATATGATCCTTGCATGACTTGATGATGTGCATACCTTCCTTTACATGTCGCATACTTCATGCTTTTAATTATACGCATTGAGATATGTTGTTTCTATGATATTTCTGGATTTGGGAACCGAGGGTGTTTCAAAAGAGAATATATCATTGCTTTAAAACCCGGTTACCCTTGATATGATATTTCAGTGCGTCCACCATGTGTTTTCTCGGTGCTGAGAGCGACATGTGGAACCCGAATCGAGGAGTGGACGAGCCGATTGCGGGTACATGGTGGGCCCGGTATGGTTCCCCTCGGCAAGATGATCGATGAGCTTTGCCGATTGAGCCTGGAGGCGGGCGAGTACCTACCGGTGATTGGTTGGACCTGGCGGTTATCCGGAGGATACTGACTAGTGTCGATAGATGGATATGGGCATACTGCCGGGGCCGAGGGCCGATACCGCAGACAGAGACCGCGGGCCGATCCGGACTGACGGAGCCCGATATATGAGGATTTACGTGCCGATGCTGGGCACAGTTTTCATGATGTTTTCGAGTGTCGATGCTGGGCACTCCGGTTCCATGATTTTGACGTGTCGCGAGGGACACAGATGGTTTATATCCTCATATTTTTCCCATGCACATGATTTATGATATTTACATGCATGGTGGTTATTGTCAGTGGGTGACGAGTGGACGGGATCCACGTGTGTGCAGATTTGATTACTTTGATCATACCTCATATTCATGACATGCTATTATCTGAGGCACTAGCACGAGCACTTGGCACTACACTCATGTATAGAGATTACATTGCCAGTTTAGCATGCTTCAGCTTTATTCATATTGAGGTTTATTTATATCTGATCGTATTGACCTAGGATGGGTCATACATTCAATCTCTGCTTGTAGATATTCTTCTATTCACGAGTTGGCAACTCACCCCCGTTGTGCCACAGTCCTTGCAGGTTTTGCCGTACAGATTCCATAGCGACATTTCTGGCACACTGCTTCCTTATGGGTGACTTGCGTTGGTAGGTGGGTTCTTTGTATCAGAACCGCCATTACTCCTGTATTATTCATTGTATCTAGTAATTCCATCAACCAAAACTTGTATATTGTTTCAGACTTAGAAAACAGTGTTGTATTATTTCGACCTTAGAGTCGCGTTTGTAGTATTACGGTTTTTCTAGCTGTTTTGAGTTTCTTTTTGGGTTTTGATCCTCGCCCTTTGGCGTTGTATATTATTGCTTGCGTGGTTGTGACCGTCGATTGACGAAGAGCTAGCTCCCGTTTGGGGATGCCTTTTATCATCTTATATATATTATTCTTGTTGTACCCCGTTCGGGGCCAGTTTTTACAAAGGAAACTCTGCCGAAATTTTCAGGAAAGGTTACACATTTTAAAAATACACTTTCGGCTTAGTTATTTAAAAACTTTGATTTTCGAAACATGAATTCTTTACTTTTCAAAACCAGTTTTCCTTATTTACTCTTTAAATGGTTTTAGATTTCAGGGCTTTTGGCTTACTTGGATCAGATGGAGTCCTATAGACTTCATAGGATTCAAGGGCCAGTCACGTGCTCTTTCGGGTCGTGACAAAGTTGGTATCAGAGCGCTAGGTTGACCTTGGTTCGAGTCTGAGTTTGACTATGTGGAGCCTAGGACGTTATTTATATCCGGAACTTAGGCTTGACCTTACGGAACTTAGACTTGGTCGAGGTGGTATTAGACCCGAACTTTCGCCGTGTAGGATGACCCTTGGTTGATGGAATAGGTGACTAAAGTAGAGTGACGTACCGTGGGTATGTTCCGCTGCATACTTACGACACGCCACTCCGCTTAAGAAACCTTAGGTTGTACATTTCCTTGCACCGTATTATATTCCTTCCTATGATCTACCTTCATCGATACTGGTTATGGTTTTGCTGCCGCGATTGCACGGGCAGAGTGAGCTATGGCTCGAGTCGTGTCAGCATGAGCTCGTCGGGGACGAGGGCTGACCAGGGCGTGATTCCCGAGGCATACGATTGCATATTGAGGCGTCGTCTTATTGTGTTTCCGCACTTTGGGCGTTTGACAGATCGCTGTTGCGAGATTTTTCGGATGTACCGGTTGGTACCAGAGGATTGAGCCACTGATAGGGGCCAGCCAGGATGTGATGACCGTTGATATATCGCTTATCCAGGATGGTTGAGGCGCTGCTTAGCGTACCGACGAATGAGCCAGTTGCTGCTGCGAATGATGAGATATCGCCCAGATGATTTGAGCTACTGCAGCATGAGCATATTCTTAGAGATATGATAGTGAGTCGCTAGTCACCGAGGATTAATGACTAGGACATGTGGTTTGTTCGCTTACCCTGATGCGAGGTCACCAGATAGATTGATTCCAGCTAGAGGCGACTTCACGCAGGTTCGTTGAGAGTCGATTGAGACGATCGAATGTCAGGAACCCCTTCTCCAAGTTTAAAGTATACGGAAAGACATGCAGGTGACTCTATGGACCCTCTAGAAGAATGAAACCCTAACTCGACTTAACGACCGTGTGAAAGCCTTTGAACCTTAGGGTTTGCGGCGGTTCTGCGGCGCCATTAGTGAGGCTTGGGTTTGCCCTTCTACGGCTGGACCACCGACGCTGTGGCATGTACTCGATACTATTAAACTGTACTCGAGATGTTGAGCTGTTGGGGGATTGTGAGGTTCTGACGAGTCGATCGGATGAGTCGACATCATTCGGATATCGTGTGATGGGATACTGCTTGGGAGACTCCAGATACGAGCATAGCCGTCGGAGCGCAGTCCGTGTAGCCACGATGAGATGAGTCCGAATCAGTCGACATTGAAGCAAGGTGGAGTAAAGAGTTTACACGAGATTTCGACGAGATGACGTTTCACTCCGCTGACATCAGAGATGTGATATGCACGCTGAGGACGTGTTCGGCTAGATATCTCCTACTGAGTGATGAAGATACTGAGTTCGTGATTTCAAGTCCGTGTTAGAGACTTCGGAGGGACCGTAGCCGATGGCATTGCAGTGCACAGATAGAGACGCGATGTCGAAATGGACGGTGATACAGACAGGCGGGACAAGAGGTTCGTACGAGACGCTGATGAGCTGCCATTACTCCCCGTCGAGACCAGAGGCCTGATATGCTTATAGAGGCGTTGAGATGCGACCAATTTCCGAGGAAATGCCGTGCTGAGGACACAGATGTCCATGGAACGAGAAAAGACTAAGCAAGAGTACCAGCCTACGCACAGATCGACATAAGCAAGATCGGCAGAGACCTTGAGCAGGAGTCCTTCCAGGACACCGCTGCAATGGTGTTTGCACCCAGGATCAGATGTGTGATGTGCATTTAGAGAGCCGGAGGCTGACGCCAGTGACATATTGCTTTACGAGCAGTCGTGAGGATTGACCGAGAGATTACCAAGGAAGTGCCATAACGGAATCGTTCCTGTCAGCGCTCCTGACCGGGCCGATGAGCCGGTGGATTGCGAGGTTATTAATCTACAGGAAAGATCAGGAACCAGAGGCAGAGGACGCCAGCCGCGAGCAAGAGGCAAGTAGATATCTTGCGCCGCTAGCATTGGATGTACCGGCACCTTCTCGACTTTGAAGGAGGATATACCGACGACGGTATTTATGATTTGTGATTTTGTGATTCGACTATCACGTATCCGTCACTTTGGGATTTCGGTATTTTGGCGATCTATTTGCATGATTTAGTCTTGATGACTGAGTTCCATGATATTTGATTTTGTGCACCATGGTTGCACCTACTGGGTATTTATACCTTGCACATAGTTATTACTCTTGAGGTATTGATTGTGATTTCATGCCTATTTTATGCCGGTGATTTGATTTACGCTCCCAGCATAGTTTCATGTACTCTTAGTGTTTTGATTTGTGCACGCTGATGCACACGGTTGTGAGTTTTTCCATCGCGGTACACCTGATTTTGATTGAGCCGCGTTGTATATCGTTTCGTGCCTTGCTGCACCTGCTTATGACTTTATGGATTTCATACGGTTGATTTGATGTTGTGCATATATTACGCACACGATTTGATTTTTGCACTCGGTATAGCTTATATGTGCTTGTAGTGCATTGATGTGTGTTTTGTGCACGCAGTTGCACACGTTTATGATTTTCTTTATACCTGGGTACACTTGGTGTTGCTGCTTACGTATTTGAGTTATTGCTTAATATTTGTGCATGGGATGCACCAGTTTTATGTTTCTTGCGTTTATCGCATCAGATTTATATATCATGCCTTTGTTACATTGGATTTACATTTTGTGCATTACGGTTGCACCTGACTTCGATTTGATGTCTTTCGATATGTCGATTTTGATTGTGATATTGATGTGGATTCTTGCACTCCGTGCTTTTGACTGGACTTACGCATGTTCGGCGTTGCTATTGGATTTTGTGATTCCGTGCATGTTGAGTGCGCAGGGTCTAGATTTTCATTCGTGCACGATGGATGCACCGATTTGGATTTTCGCGCATGTTGGGCGCAGACTTTGAGATACGATTTTGGTGCACACCCGATGCACTAAATCGAGATTTCTTCGTGCATATCAGATGCACCGGAGTTTGGGCTGTCAGGTACACACGTTGCCTATGACAGATGTTTCGTGCACACCCATTGCACCTAGATGTTGTTTTGTGCACCTGTATGGCACATATATGGATTTTGATTTCCGTGCGCACCAGACGCACAGGGTGATGTTATGTGCATTTTTGGGATTTATTCCTTTTGGAGCAGTACATTTTTATGATATTGGATATTTGTTTCCATACTGAGCAGGACTAGTCAGAGGACAGTGCCTGGATATATTTTGCATGCATCGATAGTTATCGAAGGGATTTCCAAAAAGCGAGCTATAGTCTCAGTATATACCTACGTGTCCGATATGACACGAAACGTTTTAAAAAAAAAAAAACAAGGAAAACCCTTCTGATTGTTTTCAAAACGGCGGAACGTGCTTATTAAACAAAGGATATATATATACATATATAGTTATTTTCTTATGAAAAACGTCCGCCACTGTGCAGTGTTAGGCGCATCGCACAGCGACTTAAAAAGATTTGGCATGCATTTGCATCAGCTATTCACATGTATAGATTGGATGTCTACATGTGTAGTTCTGATCCATATCATATCGGTTTTGTATTGGATTTGACATTGTGTCTTTACCTTGAGTCCGATGATTGCGAGATGCTTGACGGAGTTTCGATTTTAAGTTATCTGCTCATTACTCATGCGCATGCATTGCGCTGTGACGTTTTATGTATTGATGATTTCGGAGCCCCGACGACTTGGAATTTGTATCGAAATGTTTTAGTATTTGGGGGTTTAAATTTAAATTCGGGGACCGAATTTCTTTAAGGGTGGTAGATTGTAACGTTTCCAAAATAATAAAATATTATTTTTAGGAATTTTTATAATTAATATTATTTTAATGAATATTTTATTATTCGGGTACAATTAAATATAAATAAATGGGGAAAAATTTTAGAAAATTTTTTAAACTTCTAAAATAGGGTATCTTATGGGATTATGCCATTTTAAAGTTTTTAAGACTAGTTATATGCTAATTTAGTGTTAATCGCGATTAAAAATCGCTAATTGGATTTTTGGCATTTTTGTGCAAAAATGTGCACATATCATTTTTCTACACTTGTTACACTTGTGTTACATTTTTATTGCCATGGTTATTCTTTTGGGTGCACTATTTGAGTGAGAAGAAAAGAAAAGGGAAAGAAAAAGTAAGTAATGAGTGAGAGAGAGAGAGACCAAGTCAAACCCCCACTTTTTGAACCATCCCTCATCATTTTCCCCTTCTCATTCTCTCTCTTCTCCCTCCCCCTTTGTTGCTGCTGCTGTCCCCTCTTCTTCCTCTCTCCCTCTTCACAAAAACCCTATATCCACCATGAAAACAAAGCCAAAACCCCATTCCCACTTCACAAAACTTACTCCCAAGCTCACTAGCTACACATTGAACCTAGCAAGATTGGATTTGGAGAACTTTGAGCAACTCAAGAATTTTCTTGAGTTGCCAAAGGAGGTAATTTCTGCACCTATTAGAGTAGTATTTCATTTCCTTGTGCATCTATTCTAGTTTCATATCGATATTGTGTTGTTTGTGGACTTTAGAGAATTCAAGTTAGGGTTTAGGGTAAAAACTGAAATCAAAGATGGAATTGAGGATTGTGGTGACCTTAGAATCCCTTATGTGATGCTAATTAAACCCAAACCTGGAACTAGAACCAGAATACGGAATTACGGAACCGATATCGGAAAAAACTGGAAATCTGGGACTGTTTTGTGTAATCTGTTATCACCCCGAGACCCCAAAAATGAAACTGAGTTGACAGTGAGATGTGCAGGCACCATAGAACCACCACCCCAAACCCTAGCCCCCAACTCCAAGCTTTGGCCGCCAATTAATTCCCCCTGGCCGCAAATTGCGGCCAGAGCAGGGTGGATCTACCTCGTTTTGCGTGCATGCCCCCATTTCCTCTATTCTTGACCCTGGGTATGTCTAGTTTTGACTGAATCCATCTAGGGTGAAATCTGGGATGATTTTCCTATGTTGGTGCATGATTTGAGACTTGTTTTGGCATGGATTTTGGTAATTGGTGTTTCATTCCTGTCGGGTGGCGTTTGGACGTCAACGACAAGTGGATATTGATCGTGTTTACATGCGAGTCGATAGGTTTTTACCTATGCGGGTAGCGTGTGCTATTTTGGTTTCCGATGTGATTTTCATGTGCTTTAGCGTTATGATATACTTATAGGTACCCTACGAGATGTTGAGGCAAAGAAGATGAAGATGGCGACATCGGCACCGATACATGAGAAGCAAGGTGAGTAGATTTATATCTAGGGGAGAAGTTGGGTGGATGGCGTATAGCACCCCCGCAGTCCGTGGTGATGTATATGAATACGTATACACACGTATATTTATTATGTGTGGTTTAGATTAGTGATGGTAATAATGGTATTATTGATGATAAGAATGTATTGGTTTAGTTTAGTGCGAAAACCTAGAGTAGGGGTTGCACACATACACATACACATATACTTGCTTGCATTCTTTCATTATCTGTGCACATATGATGGTGGGTATATCTACACATGGGTATGGGACTATGTGTTTATATACGGGTTTTGAGGATGATACGTGGGATTGAGATGAGTCGATGAGATTCGATTGAGGCCGTGAGATTTGGCGACATGACAGAGTTCGTACTGGAGATGTGATATGATGGTAGTGATACCTGTCATGTGATGAGATAGTGTGATATCGACTCAGATCTAGGTGGTTTCCATACCCCTCTCTATTGGCTTGATTGTCGGGTTCGTAGTTCGCATAGTAAGCGTTAGGCTAGACCCGAGTCATACCTATTTCAAAACTAACGAATCGGGGATATTTTAAAGATATGCAGAAGGGTTATACGGGTATTTTCAAATGATGTATTTTTTCTTAAAACACCGTAGCCCTTGTTTTACCAAAAGCCCTGATTCGTCTTATTTCAAATGGCACCACTGCATGACATGTACAGATTGGTGTAGATTCTTTACCTTTGCGTTGATTATTCGATTCCGCATATTCATGCTATTTGCATTGTATCGCTTGTACTGTGGTGATATTTCAGTCATGCTGCTAGGACACCAGCACCATTATCGATGATGCATATGTTCCACGTACACTTGTTGCCGGCTCACACACTCATCATCGATAATTGCCATGTCACTACACTGTAGTACTATTGCATTCAGTATATGATCCTTGCATGACTTGATGATGTGCATACCTTCCTTTACATGTCGCATACTTCATGCTTTTGATTTTACGCATTGAGATATGTTGTTTCTATGATATTTCTGGATTTGGGAACCGAGGGTGTTTCAAAAGAGAATATGTCATTGCTTTAAAAACCCGGTTACCCTTGATATGATATTTCAGTGCGTCCACCATGTGTTTTCTCGGTGCTGAGAGTGACATGTGAAACCCGAATCGAGGAGTGGACGAGCCGATTGTGGGTACATGGTGGGCCCGGTATGGTTCCCCTCGGCAAGATGATCGATGAGCTTTGCCGATTGAGCCTGGAGGCGGGCGAGTACCTACCGGTGATTGGTTGGACCTGGCGGTTATCCGGAGGATACTGACCAGTGTCGATAGATGGATATGGGAATACTGCCGGGGCCGAGGGCCGATACCGCAGACAGAGCCCGCGGGCCGATCCGGACTGACGGAGCCCGATATATGAGGATTTACGTGCCGATGCTGGGCACAGTTTTCATGATGTTTTCGAGTGTCGATGCTGGGCACTCCGGTTCCATGATTTTGACGTGTCGCGAGGGACACAGATGGTTTATATCCTCATATTTTTCCTATGCACATGATTTATGATATTTACATGCATGGTGGTTATTGTCAGTGGGTGACGAGTGGACGGGATCCACGTGTGTGCAGATTTGATTACTTTGATCATACCTCATATTCATGACATGCTATTATCTGAGGCACTAGCACGAGCACTTGGCACTACACTCATGTATAGAGATTACATTGCCAGTTTAGCATGCTTCAGCTTTATTCATATTGAGGTTTATTTATATCTGATCGTATTGACCTAGGATGGGTCATACATTCGATCTCTGCTTGTAGATATTCTTCTATTCACGAGTTGGCAACTCACCCCCGTTGTGCCACAGTCCTTGCAGGTTTTGCCGTACAGATTCCATAGCGGCATTTCTGGCACACTGCTTCCTTATGGGTGACTTGCGTTGGTAGGTGGGTTCTTTGTATCAGAACCGCCATTGCTCCTGTATTATTCATTGTATCTAGTAATTCCATCAACCAAAACTTGTATATTGTTTCAGACTTAGAAAACAGTGTTGTATTATTTCGACCTTAGAGTCGCGTTTGTAGTATTACGGTTTTTCTGGCTGTTTTGAGTTTCTTTTTGGGTTTTGATCCTCACCCTTTGGTGTTGTATATTATTGCTTGCGTGGTTGTGACCGTCGATTGACGAAGAGCTAGCTCCCGCTTGGGGATGCCTTTTATCATCTTATATATATTATTCTTGTTGTACCCCGTTCGGGGCCAGTTTTTACAAAGGAAACTCTGCCGAAATTTTCAGGAAAGGTTACACATTTTAAAAATACACTTTTGGCTTAGTTATTTAAAAACTTTGATTTTCGAAACATGAATTCTTTACTTTTCAAAACCAGTTTTCCTTATTTACTCTTTAAATAGTTTTAGATTTCTGGGCTTTTGGCTTGCTTGGATCAGATGGAGTCCTATAGACTTCATAGGATTCAAGGGCCAGTCACGTGCTCTTTCGGGTCGTGACACTTATGATTTGTTGGCCAAAGTCAAGGTCATAAGAGCATGGGGCAAAAATCCACATCGGGAGTTTCTAAAGAACCAGAAACTTGCTAGCGCTGCATACCATTTGGAGTGTGATGATTCTGGTAGGATTCCTTCAGTTTTGTCAAGCGATAATATTTGGATCCCGATCCTACTGTGAGTATACTACTCCTCGGAAAATTTCTCACTTAACGATCAATGCTATAAACCAAGTAGGTGTCTAGAAAGGTGTTAGCGGGGCTACGCCCCTAGGGAAAAGAGGTTATTTAATTAAGAAACTTCGCGAAAGCGTTAGAAACCTCCCTCGAAGTACCAACACTGGCCTGGCTGAACGGTTAAGCAAGTATTATACGGTGAGATTGATTCTGACTAATTCTTCCTTTTTGGTTTGAGGAGGAATTCGAGATACAGTGGGAGCCATCCTGTTTAGACAAACTAAAAACCAGTCTAAACTTGCAAGAGCATCATGCTGAGTGTTTCTTCTCGCTCTCCTAATTGCAGCGACCAATCAACATGACCGGACTTAAGTTACTTCTAGATAAAAATATACTGACAGGGCCAAACTACAAAGATTGGCTCAGGAATGTCAAAATGGCAATCACTTACGACAAGCTGGGGTATCTTCTTACTACCAAAGCTTCCCCTGTCCCAGGTCCCACCTCCAGCATCGCGGATAGGGAAATCTGTAAGACCTGGGAGATCGATTGCGTGAAGGCCAAGTGCCTCGTGCTTGCCTCTATAGACAATGAACATCAGAGGAGGCACGAGAATATGGACCTCGAATCTATATTTCTCCATACAAAAGAACTGTATGGAGAGCAATCTCGTATCACAAGATACGAAGTGTTGAAGAGGCTATTTTCGGCAAGGTTGGCCATCGGATCATTAGTAGCGGAACACGTGCTTAAGATGATTGGCTTCATTGAGGAGCTCGCGGACCTTGGGACCACGTTAGAGAACGAGCTCTATACGGACTTGATTCTCCAGTCCCTTCCTTCCACTTACGCCCAGTTTATCCTGAACTTCAACTTGCAAGGAAAAGAAGTTGAACTTCCGGAGCTCCTCAACATGCTGAGGAGTGCAGAGGGCACCCTACAGAAAGGTAGGGAAACACCACTTTGTTTGTAGGAGGATCTTCCTCTTCTAAGTCCAAGGCAAAAGCCAAGGGAAAGAAGAAGAAAGCCCCCGCCAAACCAAAGGGCGGTGTTAGTAAAGTGGATACGAAGGGAAAAGCAAAGGCAACAAAAATAGCGGGGAAGCTTGTGGGTAAGGAAGAATGCTTCTATTGTCATAAGAAGGGACACTGGAAGAAAGATTGTAGGGCTTGGAAGGCCAGAAACCAGGATCCGAAGCAAGTTGCGGCTTCGGCTTCAGGTGTGTATGTTATTGAAAACTGTCTTTCAATAAACTCTACTTCCTGGGTATTGGATACCGGATCAAGATCTCATATCTGTAATTCTTTGCAGGCACTGAGAAAGCGTAGGGTTTTGAAGGCAGGTGATATGACCCTCAGAGTTGCAAACGGAGCTGGCATGGATGCTGAGTCCGTGGGGGACTATCACCTGGGCTTGTCGGATGGACACGTTTTGGTTTTGCGTAATTGCTATTTTGTACCCAATGCAACTTGTAATATCATTTCTGTATCTTTATTATCTAAAGAAGGTTATGAATTTGCATTTGTAAGTAATGTTGTGAACATTCACCTTAATCAAGTTCTGATTGGGTCAGGTACATTAAGCAATGGTATATACGTATTAAACCAACCACAGATTTTCAATGTCTAGAATACACACAAAAGAAAGTCTCCGGAAACTAATCAGGCTTTCTTATGGCATTGTAGACTGGGTCACATCAATGAGAGAACATTGACTAAATTACATACAGAAGGATATTTGGATCCATTCCAATATCAATCATATGCAACTTGTCAATCCTGTCTCAAAGGAAAGATGACAAAGACTCTGTTCACTGGACACGGAGTAAGAGCGAGCGAGCTCTTGGGACTCGTATACAGCGACGTGTGCGGTCCAATGTCTACACATGCGCGAAGCGGTTTTTCTTACTTCATAACTTTTACGGATGACTTTACAAGGTACGGATATGTCTTCTTAATGAAACATAAATCCGAAGCCTTTGAAAAATTCCAGGAATATAAGAATAAAGTAGAAAAACAAACCTGCAAAAGTATCAAGACACTAAGATCTGATCGTGGTGGAGAATACTTGAGTGCCGAGTTCCTGGATTACCTAAAAGAGAATGATATTCTCTCTCAGCTTACTCCTCTATACACTTCGCAAAACAACGGTGTATCGGAGAGACGGAACATGTCCCTATTGGATATGGTACGTTCCATGATGAGTAACACTGAGTTACCGCGATCATTCTGGGGATATGCGCTAGAATCAGCAGCATATCTTTTGAACCGAGTTCCAACTAAGACTGTGCCTACCACACCATATCAGATGTGGTGTGGGAAGAAACCCTATCTTAAGCACATTAAGACATGGGGATGTCCAGCTTTTGTTAAAAAGCAGCATGCGGACAAACTCGAGGCACGCTCAGTACTGTGCAAGTTTGTGGGATATCTAAAGAATTCCAAGGGATATTTCTTCTATTGTGAAGAGGAACAAAAGGTTTTTGTTTCTTGTCATGCCTGCTTCTTGGAAACTGAATTTTTGGAAAGTCAGATAAGTGGGAGCGCAGTAGAACTGGAAGAAATTCCTGAACCATGAGTTATTACTGAAAGCTTAGTAGAACCAGAGGGTTCAAAAGAACAGGACATTCCTATGCCGCTCCGCAGGAGTAGTAGGCAGTCTCATCCGCCCGAGAGATACTACGGTTTTCTCATAGACGGGGATAGAGAGGATTGCATCATTGATTATGATGAGCCTACTAGCTTCCAGCAGGCCATTCAGAGCGTTGACACGGTAAAATGGCTGGATGCAATGCGGACCGAAATGGAGTCCATGTACACCAACAAAGTATGGACTTTGGACGTTGCTCCAGACGGGGTAAAACCCGTAGGATGCAAATGGATCTTCAAAAGGAAGATTGGTGTAGATGGACAGGTGGAGACCTATAAGGCTAGACTTGTTGCAAAGGGTTTTCGTCAAAGACCTGGTTTGGACTATGACGAAACCTTTTCTCCAGTGGCTATGCTGAAATCCATTCGGATCCTTCTTGCCATTGCTACCTTCCACGATTATGAGATTTGGCTGATGGGCGTAAAGACCGCTTTTCTAAATGGCAATTTAGAGGAGTGTGTCTATATGGACCAGCCAGAAGGTTTCATTCAGAGTGGGAGCAGCGGAAAGGTGTGCAAGTTGCTTAAGTCCATCTATGGACTAAAGCAGGCATCGCGGAGTTGGAACATCTGTTTTGATGAGACGGTCAAAGAATTTGGCTTTATCAAAAATCCAGATGAACCATGCATCTATAGTAGATTTGTAGCACGAACTGTCGTATTCCTCGTTTTATACGTGGATGACATTCTTTTGATAGGAAATGACATTCCTATGCTACAATCTGTCAAGGGGTTCTTGTCACACAGGTTCTCCATAAAAGACCTGGGTGATGCCACTTACATTCTGGGGATCCGGATCCATCGTGATAGATCCAAGAGGATGCTAGGACTTTCGCAGTCCAGGTACATCGACACCATACTGAAGAGATTCAGTATGGAAGATTCCAAGCGCAGTAACCTACCGGCTTGTCACGGGATCACCCTCTCCAAAGAGATGTCTCCCAAGACTGATTTAGAAAGGGATCGCATGTCTATTATACCCTACGCTTCTGCGGTAGGCTCTATAATGTATGCGATGTTGTGTACCAGACCAGATGTAGCTTATGCACTAAGTGTGGTAAGCCGGTATCAGTCAAACCCTGGGGAGAAACACTGGATAGCGGTAAAGAACATTCTCAAGTACCTGAGAAGGACTAAGGAGATGTTCTTGGTGTACGGCGGAAAGGACCTCCAGATCAAGGCCTTTGCTGACTCTAACTTCCAGAGTGACAAGGATGATTCCAAGTCCATGTCGGGTTTTGTCTTTACCCTCAATGGAGGGGTGGTGTGTTGGAAGAGTTCCAAACAGGAAACCGTTGCAGACTCGACGATGGAAGCGGAATACATCGCTGCTGCTGATGCCACAAAAGAGGCTGTCTGGATGAAGAAGTTCTTAACGGAACTTCAGGTGGTTCTGTCCATTGTTGATCCAATACCTCTGTATTGCGACAACAACGGGGCAATAGCTTTAGGGAAGGAACCCAGGTCCCATCAGAAATCCAGACACATCTTGAGGCGGTATCACCTGATCAGGGAGATCGTGGATCGCCAGGAGATCGAGGTTCGGAGGGTTGCTACGGAAGATAACACTGCTGATCCACTCACGAAGGCCTTACCCCAGACTCAGTTCGAGCGGCTGATCAAGATGATGGGTCTTCGATACGCCAGTACATGGCCTTAGTGCAAGTGGGAGATTGTTAGTGTATATGCCCTAGAGGCCATTACTGTATCATACTAGTTGGTATATTACTTAATGGAAGCTTGGGATATTCACCTTGTATAGACAATCTTGCTCAAAATGGTAGTATGCTACTTGGTTTGTTTCTACTTTAATATGTGCATGTGTTTCTTTTAGCATATTGCTTATACATATTAGTAGAGCCCTTAGGATCTTTGCTTGATTACCAGCGTTATGATGGCAGTCACACTCTTGGGGGCTGGGTAATCCACAAGCACATCCTTATACAGGTCCCTAGTCGTAGGACTATCGAGACAGGGCATCGATACTCCGGAGTAGACTAGCGTATGCGCTTCTCATCCCAGCAGGGGAGACGGTCTGTCCCACAGCCGTCAGTACGTCGTACTTGAGATAGTATGCGGGTGCTCGTTAGGTTACGAGTACACTGGACAGGACTCGTCGGGAACTGATTGGTTGGTACTATACCTATCGTCAGTTATCAGTTCCCAGGTGACATGAGTACAGCTTAGTCCGCTGACTTGACACTGTCACTTCTCCTCGAGTGTGTTCCCACTGTACTTTTATTACTACCCTACCACGGCTCAAAGGAGTCGTGCAAAAAAGTAGTAGTTAGGTGCAGTCCCGAAGCACTTGGAGGCAGTGACGGTTAGACAAGATTCGTCTCTCCCGGTATTGGGGGTTGACATGGCGCTGTATCTAGGAGAGCCACTGCTAGTTGTATGTATGCCCTAGAGGCCAGTATTGTACAGATGATGTATATTATATTGGATGCTTGGACATATATAGAGATGACTTTCTTGCTCGATATGATAGTATGCTATCTGGTTACTCTTTATGTTAACATGTACACTAGTCTCTTTAAACTGTCTTATAGGTTGGTAAAGCCCTTAGGATGTGTACTTGACTACCTGGACTATGATGCAGATCATACTAGTAGGGACATGTAGTCCAAAGGTACATCCTTCAAGGTCCCTAGTCGTAGGTGTATCGAGACTGGGCATCGATATACTGGTGTAGACTAGCGTATACGCTTCTCGACCCATGAGATGGGCGATGGATGATCCCATATCCATTGGTGTTTGACATCAGAGATAGTATACGGGTGCTCAGTGGAGACTGGGTACACTGGACGGACTCGCCGAGAACTCCCAGATGGTATTATACCTCACGTCAGATGGCAGTTCTCAGGTGACACTTGTGCAGGTTAGTCTGTAGACCCGAGATCGTCATAGAGTCTTGTGTGATTCCCACTATGCTTTGATCTCCACCTTACCACGTCCATGAGGGCGTGCAAAACGGTGGTTTTTGGGCACAGTCCCGAGTCACATGGAGGCAATGAGCGATAGGAGGGGTTTCGTCTCTCCCGGTATTGGGGGTTGATGTTGCGCTGTGCTCGATTGGCCGTTACAGGGAAGTCCCTGGCCAGGGCTGATCAGAGATTTGATAGGCAAGTGTTACCAGTAGTTTCTCGACCCGTTATGAGCCTCACATCGGCACGACTTATCGGTTATTGGGGTCTGACGTTTACCACCCCTAGACTTGATATGCGACATATCAGACGAACAGACCAGACTGTACGGTAAGTGTTACTGGTTGGATTCACAGGAGTGTGAGCGGGCTTGCTCGTTGATCTTCTGATCGATCAATACCCGGGTGGCCGTTACGTTTAGCAGACCGCTTGCGGCTTGTGGATGCTTGATATGATCATCATCTGCTACCGGCGTATTGACGAGTCTTTAGAGTCCTACACAGAGATTTCCTGGCTCAAGCGAAACGAAATAGGAGCGCATATGAGATAAGTGCGGGACTGAAAATAATGCGTGTATGTGATACCGTATTTCATTCTCGCGATGAATGTTTCGATTGGTTGTATTCGAAATAACCTAGTTATCGAATCGAAGATTGATTTGATAAATCGATACATTGGATACTAGTCGGTTATGTGCGACATAACCGGATCATTGAATCAAATGTTGATTTAATGATTTAATGTATAATTATATATTTGATATATTACTTTGCATTAACTAGTATTGGTTCATTTTTAAAAGGATTTTCTCACTTGATGTGCACATTGTATATGTGATATATTTTTGTGTGCACTTGATTGTATCATGTTTGATGATACATGCTTACTTGAGTTTGTGTAAAGATTAAACCATGGTTATGTAATGGTTAGGGTTTTTCTTTTTCTTAATTATTTATTTATTTATTTATTTTGGAAAAGATAAAAAAGAAAATGGAGGCTTTCTTTGTTTGTTGTTGAAGCTTCATGAAGCTTTGACTAAAGTGACCATTTTGTCTTCATGCTTAACCCTAACCATTCAAACTAACCATGGTCTATTCTCTACACCTAACCAAGGTTAGGATATGATAAGTATTCATATTATTTTTCTTTTTAATAAGAACTAATCATATTCTTTCTTCTTCTTCATCATCTTTAACAAGAAGAAAAGCTTACTAGCTTTAATGGCAACTTGTGAAAATGAGTGAGAAATCCAATTCTAAAGTGAACCCCCCTCCTATTTCTTCATCCTCTACCTCTTTCCAAGTAGTATAGGGTGTTATCTTCACAAGTTTCACGACTTGGTGAAGTTGGAGCTTGATCTTGAGTTGCCTCGACGTAGATCTTCTTCGGCATCGAAGTCGACAACCTAGTCCGCACATTTCTCCGATGAAGTCGATGCTAGAGTCCGAGATCCGATATGGACAGCGAGGGGACGTCTACGTGGAGCTAAGGAAGTGGAGAACCGGATCTACAAAGGTTGTAACCTCTTTCTTTTAGTTAAATTGTTAACTAGTTTCACTTTTCGCCTAAACTCTAGTCAACGAATCCGTATTAGGGTTTCTCGGCACTTGTAAAATTTAAAATTGGCATGGTTGATGCCTTGTGAGACCTTATTAGTGTGCCTAGGAACCCTACAGTGGTATCAGAGCCTAGCTAGAGCCTTAGGCGAAGTGTAGACGACGTTTGAAATCTGAACGAACATCGAAGCCCTAACCAAAATTGCTCTCTGGACTTTTTTCAAAAACTGGGTTTTTTCCAGATTAAAAATGCTTAAAAAATTCAGCAGGGAATTCTAAGAATTACGGTGCAAAAATTACCTCATGATGTGTCTAATGCGCGGCGGAACCGCGGCAGAAGCCTGGCTTCTGCGGCGGTTCCGCGGCCAAATGATGGGATTTGCCTTCAATTATTGCACAGTAATTCATGTTTTCAGGTGCTGAATTTTCTGGGAATTTTTAATATTTACTCAAGAGTTGAGTATTTTGGGTTGTATTGGGAGTTCGTAGATTCGATCGGATTATCAGACTTCGTCTATGTGTTTTTCCAGATAATTTTAGAATATGTTAAAAAGTTCGACCGGATGTAAATACCCAATCTTTCCCCTGCCGGGAAATTTCCAATTGTTGGACTTTTCTGTAGTTTAATGACGTTCTAAGTAGTGCAAGTAACGCGATGGTCCCTTTAGAAGACAACAAACCTTAACTCGATTATGTGACCGTCTTGAACTGCCCTTTGAAACTTAGGGTTTGGGGCAGTACGGCGTGCCACATGTGAGGCGTTGGCTTGACCCTTCTACGGCTGGACCGTTGGTACTGAGGCATGAAGTGAATGTCTTTGAACTTATTTCATGTGTTGAACGGTTTCGGGAAAACTTGGGTGTTCGAATGTTCGATCGGAAAGTTTAATATTTTCTATTTATCCGGAATGGGATACAATAATTGGAATTCACAAACAGTTATGAGATAACTGAATGAATGTTATAAATCTAGCGGCTTAGTCTCACTTGATATTGAAAAGAGTTTTCGATAATGAGACTAAAATGCGGGGTTTATAATTGTTAGGCATGTGATGTCTAAGTATTTCATTTGATTAGGCATACGATGTCTAAAGAGGTTGCGGATTCCAACTGTTGTAGTTTTACACTTTCTTTTCTGTGACCGTAAGTGTAGTATGTAGTGGTATTGCCGATTGTCGTTACTATACGTCGACGACAATCGGTGTATGCATACTTACTTACGTTGATGACATATGATGTTATGTGTTGCTGGATATGTTATATTGGATTGTCGTGTTTGAATAGCCGGGTTTTTTTTATGTGAGATGAGTGTTTTTCATTTTCATTCATGTAAAAACTTGTATGTAATATTCTTTTATTGGGGCACTTCCAGGTTGCGGAAGATGTCACCGTTGATGTATATTATTTACTTTTCCGCATTAGGATAGACCCAAGGAGGGAAGCACAAGTAACCGGGTTCTAGGGTCCATTGGGAGACCATCTCGAGGAGTCGAGTCCGGGTCTCCTAACCCTAGAATTGGTAGGGTTGCTTGCCACTCTCGTAGGGGTCTAGGGGTGTGGGATTGGCTATTCATCACGACCGTGGAATCCGTGTTTTATACTGGCTCGTATTAAAAACATGGACGTCCTAGTATATCCAATATTTCATATGATATTTTCTGCTGCGATATCTGTGATGTGATCATTTGATATGTTCTGATGGATACTGTATATAGTATATATGATATATTATATAGACATTACTTATGTTGTGCACCCGCACTAGCCCTGCCCTGCTCTAACGTTAGTTACCTAACCTAACGGTGCACGAGGGGTCATCGAGGCGAATGCGGATGGCATAAGTGTACGTCGTATTTATCTGTGATGTTTAGGTGACTTAAATGATGGGAATTCATTAATGTGATTAATGAAAGAAAAGAAACCTAAAAGATGTTGTAGAATCAAATTTTAAATAAAAAGGGTAGCTACAGTTTTTCTTTGCATAGCGGTATATATGATATACCCTGCACCTTATTCGATGAGGAAAGGGCCGAGATCCCTTCACCGGGAGTGACCCCTTTAGCAATAACTGGCAGATGCTACACACTCGGTTTGACTTTTGATTGCTTCTATAGTTTCTGCTTTGCACAGTGATATATATGATATATCCCGCACCTCATTCGACGAGGAAAGGGCCGACGATCCCTTCACCGGGAGTGATCCCTTTAGCAAAACTAGAAAAGCCTCAAAATCACTCCATTTCAAAACTTCACTTGATTCTACAACGATATCAAGTTCATTACGCAATAGGTTTTCAGAAAAACCTGTCGTAGCCCTCCGTCATTTCAGATAAGTACTAGTTAGTATTCGTGCTATGTTTGTTGACTATGTTAAGGCGTAGTGTGCGGTAGCTAATTAGTGCTTATCTGTATAAGCATATGATGCGATTGGATTAGGGTAGTCGTGCGACTTTGTTGACTATGTTAAGGGTCGTGCGAGTGGGTTTAATTCAATCAGGAAATGACGGGTTGAACTTGACTAGCACTTATGATTTGTTGACTATGTTAAGGTCATATAGCTGCTAGGGGCAAAATATTATCGGGAATTTCAAGTGTTGAAATTTGCAATGAGATTGCATACCTTCTATGAGATAGTTGGATCCCGATACCCACTGCGAGTAAGAGTTACTCCTGGGAGAGTTTTACACATTATAATTAGCCGATCAAGTAGGTGTCTAGAAAGGTGTCAACGGGGTTACGCCTCTGGGAAAACGAGGTTTACTTTAATTAGGTCCGTGCGAAAGCACGGGGAACCTCCCTCAAAGTACTGACACTGGCCTGGCTGAAAGATCGACGAAGTTGTAAGGTGTAATTAATCTCGGCTAGTCTTTCCTTTTAGGGTTTGAAGGAAGATTTGATAAAAACCAGTGGGAGCCATCCTGATTAGATAAGATAATAACCAATCTGATCTTGCAAGAGCATACGCTAAAGTGTTTTCTTCTCTCTCTCTCCAGGTAGCGACCATGTCATGCCCTAATAAAGATAATAATATGGATGTATTGACTGAACCCGCATGTTATACTGTGCTGCGGAACGTTGGTTCCGTTCTTTCTTATAAGAGTTATGGGAATGAACAGGACATAGGGGAATACCAGGATTCCCAAGCCACCCGAATGAAGAAAGTACATGATGATGCATTTTCTTCGGGTGTGTTCGTTACAGAGAACTGTTTCTCCATTTGCTCTACGTCCTGGGTATTAGATACCGGGTCAGGATCCCATATATGTAATCAGTTACATGGGCTCAGGAAAGGTAGAGAACTTGGAGAAGGTGATAAAGACATTAGAGTTGGAAATGGTGCAATTGTTGCAGCTAAGACTGTCGGGGAATATCACCTTGCATTACCAACTGGTAATACATTGGTTCTGAACGAATGCTATTACATATCGAACCTGATATGCAACATTATATCGGTTTCTTTATTGAGTAAAGAGGGATATAATTTTGTATTACAGGATAAAGTTATGAACATTTTCCGTAACCAAAAGTTGGTTGGATCAGGTACGTTTTGCAATGGCATTTATGTTCTAAATCAATCAACAGTTCTAAGTATAACAAACACACATAAAAGGAAGAGTTCTGAACTGAATGAATCCTTCTTGTGGTATTGTAGACTGGGTCACATCAATGCGACACGACTAGCTAAGTTGCATAAGGATGGATATTTGAAACCATTCGAATTTTCATCTTATGACACTTGCCAGTCATGTCTTAAAGGCAAGATGACCAAAACTCCGTTTACGGGACACGGAGAAAGAGTTACTGAACTATTAGGACTGATACATAGTGATGTATGCGGTCCTATGTCTACACATGCCAGGGATGGTTTTTCATACTTCATTACATTCACTGAAGATCTCTCTAGGTTCGGGTATGTGTTCCTGATGAAACACAAATCAGAAGCTTTTGAGAAATTTAGAGAATATAAACAAGAAGTTGAGAACCAAACCGGAAAAAGTATTAAAATCCTACGATCTGATCGAGGAGGTGAATACTTGAGCAATGAATTCCTGGACTTCCTAAAAGAGAATGGGATTCTCTCTCAGCCGACTCCTCCATTTACACCACAGCACAACGGTGTATCAGAACGGAGGAACCGCACCCTATTAGATATGGTGCGCTCTATGATGAGCACAGCTGAGTTACCTATTTCCTTCTGGGGATATGCGCTGGAGACAGCAGCATACCTATTGAATCAAGTTCCATCTAAATCTGTACCTACCACACCATATGAGATATGGAGTGGGAAGAGACCATATTTTAAACGAGTTAAGATATGGGGTTGTCCGGCCTATGTCAAAAGGCAAAATCCAGACAAACTCGAGGCACGGTCAGTTCTTTGCAAGTTTGTGGGATATCCTAAGAATTCCCAAGGATATCTTTTCTACCATGCTGAAGAACAAAAGGTGTTTGTTTCTCAATATGCCACCTTTTTAGAAAAGGAATTCCTTGAAAAAGAAATTAGTGGCAAAGTGGTAGAGCTGGAAGAAGTTCCAGATATACAAACCGTAACTGAAGATTTAGTGGAACCAGAAGATTCAGTAGCTCCTAATGAACCTCAGCCTCTCCGCCGATCTAGTAGGGTTCCTCGCCAACCTGAGAGATACTACGACTTTCTCATGGATGGTGGTAGCGAGGATTGCATCATGGAGGATGATGACCCAACTAGTTTCGAGCAGGCCATCACGAGTAAAGACTCAGTGAAATGGCTGGATGCAATACGGTCCGAGATGGAATCCATGTACACCAACAAAGTATGGACTTTGGAAGTTGCTCCTGAAGGGGTAAAACCCATTGGGAGCAAGTGGATCTTCAAGAAAAAACTTGGTGTAGATGGGAAAGTCGAGACTTTCAAAGCTAGACTTGTTGCAAAGGGTTTTCGTCAAAGAACAGGTGTGGACTATGACGAAACCTTTTCTCCAGTGGCTATTCTTAAATCCATCCGGATCATGCTTGCCATCGCTGCATATCATGACTACGAAATCTGGCAAATGGATGTTAAGACCGCCTTTCTAAACGGTGATTTAGAAGAGTGCGTGTACATGACTCAGCCAGAGGGCTTCGTAGACAGTGGGAGCAGCGGGAAGGTGTGCAAGCTGCTTAAATCCATTTATGGATTAAAGAAAGCATCGCGGAGTTGGAACATCTGCTTTGACGTCGTTATCAAAGAGTTTGATTTCGTCAAAAACCCAGATGAACCTTGTATTTACAAGAAGGTGACAGAGAGTAAGGTTGTCTTCCTCGTATTGTACGTGGACGACATACTCTTGATAGGAAATGATATTCCTATGTTGCAATCAGTCAAGCTCTTCTTATCACAAAGATTCTCAATGAAAGATCTTGGTGATGCCTCCTGCATATTGGGAATCAGGACCTATAGAGATAGATCCAAACGGATATTGGGATTGTCCCAATCCAAGTACATTGACACCATACTAAAGAGATTTAGTATGGAAGAATCCAAGCGTGGGAACTTGCCCACGATCTCTGGAGTCACTCTCTCCAAAGAGAAGTCTCCCAAGACTGATTTGGAGAGAGCTCGCATGCAAGGGATACCCTATGCTTCGGCTGTAGGCTCTATCATGTAGGCGATGCTATGTACCAGACCCGATGTTGCATACTCACTAAGTGTAGTGAGCAGGTATCAAGCTGATCCTGGAGAGAGTCACTGGACAGCTGTGAAGAGCATTCTCAAGTACTTGCGAAGGACTAAAGAGATGCTCTTGGTGTATGGTAACGGAGAACTCCAAGTGGAGTCCTTTACCGATTAAAGCTTCCAGAGTGATAAGGACGACTCTAAGTCGCAGTCGGGATTTGTCTTTACCGTTTACGGAGGGACGGTTAGCTGGAAGAGTTCCAAGCAGGAAACCGTGGCAGACTCGACGATGGAGGCTGAATACATCGCTGCCAACGATGCTGCTAAAGAGGCTGTCTGGATCAAGAAGTTCATTACTGAACTTGGTGTGGTTCCATCCATTGAGCATCCAATACCTTTGTATTGCGATAACAATGGAGCGGTGGCTTTGGCCAAGGAACCCAGGTCCCATCAGCGATCCAGGCATATTCTGAGGCGGTATCACCTGATCCGGGAGATAGTTGATCGCCGGGAGATCGAGGTCAGGAGGGTTGACACGAAGAACAACACGGCGGATCCACTCACGAAGGCCATTCCCCAGATACAGTTTGAGAGACTCTTCGGGATGCTCGGTAAGCGATACTACAACAGCTGGCCCTAGTGCAAGTGGGAGATTGTTAGTTGTATGTATGCCCTAGAGGCCAGTATTGTACAGATGATGTATATTATATTGGATGCTTGGACATATATAGAGATGACTTTCTTGCTCGATATGATAGTATGCTATCTGGTTACTCTTTATCTTAACATGTACACTAGTCTCTTTAAACTGTCTTATAGTTACATGTTGGTAAAGCCCTTAGGATGTGTACTTGACTACCTGGACTATGATGCAGATCATACTAGTGGGGACATGGTAGTCCAAAGGTACATCCTTCAAGGTCCCTAGTCGTGGGTGTATCGAGACGGGGCATCGATATACCAGTGTAGACTAGCGTATACGCTTCTCGACCCATGAGATGGGCGATGGATGATCCCATATCCATTGGTGTTTGACATCAGAGATGGTATACGGGTGCTCAGTGGAGACTGGGTACACTGGACGGATTCGCCGAGAACTCCCAGATGGTATTATACCTCATGTCAGATGGCAGTTCTCAGGTGACACTTGTGCAGGTTAGTCTGTAGACCCGAGATCGTCATAGAGTCTTGTGTGATTCCAACTGTGCTTTGATCTCCACCTTACCACGTCCATGAGGGCATGCAAAATGGTTGTTTTTGGGCACAGTCCCGAGTCACATGGAGGCAATGAGCGATAGGAGGGGTTTCGTCTCTCCCGGTATTGGGGGTTGATGTTGCGCTGTGCTCGATTGGCCGTAACAGGGAAGTCCCTGACCAGGGTTGATCTGAGATTTGCTGGTAAGTGTTACCAGTAGTTTCTCAACCCGTTATGAGCCTCACATCGGCACGACTTATCGGTTATTGGGGTCTGACGTTTACCACCCCTAGACTTGATATGCGACATATCAGACGAACAGACCGGACTGTACGGTAAGTGTTACTGGTTGGATTCACAGGAGTGTGAGCGGGCTTGCTCGTCGATCTTCTGATCGCTCAATACCCGGGTGGCCGTTACGTTTAGCAGACCGCTTGCGGCTTGTGGATGCTTGATATGATCATCATCTGCTACCGGCGTATTGACGAGTCTTTAGAGTCCTACACAGAGGTTTCCTGGCTCAAGCGAAACGAAATAGGAGCGCATATGAGATATGTGCGGGAACGAGAATAATGCGTGTATGTGATACCGTATTTCATTCTCGCGATGAATGTTTCGATTGGTTGTATGCGATATAACCTAGTTATCGAATCGAAGATTGATTTGATAAATCGATACATTGGATACTAGTCGGTTATGTGCGACATAACCGGATCATTGAATCAAATGTTGATTTAATGATTTAATGTATAATTATATATTTGATATATTACTTTGCATTAACTAGTACTGGTTCATTTTTAAAAAGGATTTTCTCACTTGATGTGCACATTGTATATGTGGTGATATATTTTTGTGTGCACTTGATTGTATCATGTTTGATGATACATGCTTACTTGAGTTTGTGTAAAGATTAAACCATGGTTATGTAATGGTTAGGGTTTTTCTTTTTATTATTTATTTATTTATTTTGGAAAACATAAAAGAGAAAATGGATGCTTTCTTTGTTTGTTGTTGAAGCTTCATGAAGTTTTGACTAAAGTGACCATTTTGTCTTCATGCTTAACCCTAACCATTCAAACTAACCATGGTCTATTCTCTACACCTAACCAAGGTTAGGATATGATAAGTATTCATATTATTTTTCTTTTTAATAAGAACTTATCATATTCTTTCTTCTTCTTCATCATCTTTAACAAGAAGAAAAGCTTACTAGCTTTAATGGCAACTTGTGAAAATGAGTGAGAAATCCAATTCTAAAGTGAACCCACCTCCTATTTCTTCATCCTCTACCTCTTGCCAAGTAGTATAGGGTGTTATCTTCACAAGTTTCATGACTTGGTGAAGTTGGAGCTTGATCTTGAGTTGCCTCGACGTTGATCTTCTTCGGCATCGAAGTCGACAACCTAGTCCGCACATTTCTCCGATGAAGCCGATGCTAGATCCGAGATCCGATATGGACAGCGAGGGGACATCTACGTGGAGCTAAGGAAGTGGAGAACCGGATCTACAAAGGTTGTAGCCTTTTTCTTTTAGTTAAATTGTTAACTAGTTTCACTTTTCGCCTAAACTCTAGTCAACGAATCCGTATTAGGGTTTCTCGGCACTTGTAAAATTTAAAATTGGCATGGTTGATGCCTTGTGAGACCTCATTAGTGTGCCTAGGAACCCTACAGCCATTACACAAGTAGTCCCTGGCCAGGGCAAGCGAGATATACTGGTAGGTTTCCAGTGTTATCTCAGGGTGTTCTGGGCTACACTCCGACACGACTTGTACCGCTATTAGGGACTGATGTTTACCGCCCCCTAGGCCCGCCATGCAATGTACTCAGACGAACAGACCGGACTGTACGGAGATTATCATATTCAGGCTCAGTAGGAGTTCAGATGGGTTTCACTTCGTCCGTCTTCTTATCGGCATCTACCTGGGGGCCATTACGCACAGCTAGTGCCGCTTGCGGTCTGTGGTTAATGTTGGAGATAGTGCCCTCAGAGTCAATTATTAGGTCACAGGTACGTGATTGCAATGATTGATGGAGGACCTATCCCGGTAGGACAGTCTTACTCGAGATGATAGTATGCTATTTGGTTTACCTTTATCATCGTGTACTGTTTTAAGTGACCTGACACGTCGCTATTATACGTTGATAGAGCCCCTAGGATTCTTGCTTGACCACCAGCAGTATGAGGGCGATCATATAAGTGGGAGCTGGGGGTCTATAAGCATATCCTTAAAAGGTCCCTAGTCGTGAGAGTTTCGAGACAGGGCATCGATTCTCCATAGTAGACTAGTGTATACAGTCGAGACCCCGACGAGGGGCGGTGGCCGGTCTCACAAGCCACTGGTGTCAGTTGGATCACCTAAGATGTATACAGGTGCTCATTGGGTTATGAGTACACCGGACAGGACTCGCCGGGAACATGCTAGTTGGTCATATACCAGACGTCAGATGGCAGTTCCCTGGTGACATGTGTGCAGGTTAGTTCATCGACCTGGGGATCGTCATTTGTCTCGTGTGAGTTCCCACTGTACTTTGATTACTACCCTACCACGGCTCAAAGGAGTCGTGCAAACAGGTTTTAGTTGGGTACAGTCCCGAGCCATATGGAGGTAGTGAGCGTATCTTCAGGGGTTCGTCTCTCCCGGTATTGGGGGTGAGGTCGTGCTGTGTCTAGGAGAGCCATTACACGAAGCCCTCGGCCGAGGCAAGGAGATTTACTGGTAGGTATTCCAGTAGTATCTCAGGGTGTTCTGGGCTACACTCCGACACGACTTGTACCGCTTTTGGGGGTCTGACTTTTACCAACCCCCTAGGCCCGCCATGCGATGCTCATAGACGAACGGACCGGACTGTACGGATATTGTCACTGACAGGCTCAGTAGGGAGTCAGGCTGAGTTCGCTCACAGACGTCCCTTTTGGTCAATACCTGGTGGCCCGTTATGTATTGGCTTATACCTCTAACGTGCTAGTGGTTAAATCCACAACCAAGGTGTTGATGAGTCTTTAGAGTCCCCCACATTCAGTTACTCAGCTTTCGGGCGAAAGGTTGTAGAGGCCGTATGGAGATATGGCAAGGTCCGATCGGATACGTGCGGTATTGCACGGATCGGGATCGGACAGTTTGTACTATAGGCCGTATGGATATATGGCAGGGTTCGATCAGATACGTGCGGTATTGCACGGATCAGGATCGAACGGATAATACTAGCCGGTTTTGGTATAAGCCGGATCCTAGTATAGTACAGTGTAGATTTTGTCTCATTGCATTTGTATTTCGGTCGAAATACAGATGCGGGTGTGTATGCACAGTATCGGGGTTTTCCTGTAATTTATTACGGGACCAGTTTTATGGAGTTGCCAGTTTGCTTTCCGTTTCGGCCAATTTCCTTTGTATCGTTCATTGGCCGAAGTTTGGTGGAGGAGGGCTTATTTGCATTGTTGCAAATAAGTGTTTGTGGAAGGGGTTCCTTGCATATTTCCTTGTATCATGATGGTGCACCATTCTTTTGACCTTGACTTCTTCTTTCATGATTGCTTGACTTTGTGAGCAATCATGGTTGTAGTAGGTGGGTTTTTGGAGTATGGGTTTGTTTAGGTGATCATTGCTTTTCATGATAACCATTCCTCTCTCTCTCTCTTGCTTGATATGAGAATGGCTCCCATTTTTGATAGACCTCTCCCCACTCTCTCATTTCTCTTGACCACCAATAGCATGGCCGGCCACTTCCCTCATGGGGCTGTCCAAACATTTTGGTGTGGGATTTTGCTTCATTTCATGTTGCAAAAATCCTACAAGATCAATTCAAAAAGCTCCAAGTATCATTCCTCCACAAAATGGCAATTCCACAACCCCAAAGTGAGACTTGAGGACTACATATTCTATAGCGAACCTTGGGCACGTCGAGTAGCCGGCTTCGTGCCCGAGTTGCCTCGGCATTGAGGTGGGAGCCCGTAAAACATGGAGACGATGTGGTGCCCTTCCGGCAAGGTGGCGACGACCGGAGATTCCGCAGGAGATCGGGACGATGATGAGAAGACCGGAGGACTTGGATCGTCGGTATATCTCTATTCCCCTTCTTGTAGATAGCTAGGACTAATTAATGGTTCGATCCGGGTATTAGTGAGCGGCGGTTTGCCAGTTCAAGTAAAATTAAAGTTTATCACCGCTTCAGCATTTGGCCGTCGGATTGACGGCCGGGGCGCCGCCGTGCACTTACAGTGGTATCAGAGCCTCGCCATTAACTTAGTCTAGCTTGGTTTAATGTGTTTTGCATTTCGGATCGATCAAAAATCCCAAAACCCGCATTTCCTTCAGCATCAGTTTCTGTTGAAATTTTTCAGTCTCGAAAAATTTTTCTGGTTGTATAAAAGTACTGTACAGGTAGTTCTAAGCTCTCTGGAAAAATTCGACAAAGTGATCTTTTAAGTGGAGCGCGGAACCGCGGCCAAATCCCACTCAGGGCCGCGGTTCCGCCGCAGTTTGGAATCTTCAGTTGGTCGAAATTTTCCAGTGGGCTTCTGGGCTGGAAACAGGGTTTTTGGAATATTAATATTGGGCCCAGAAATTCTTGATGTGCTGCAGTAACACTTGGGGCCCACTTGTTAAAAATTTGATCGGTCGGATATTTTAAACACATTATTCACAGTATTTACATTATATCTGCGACCGTGAATGTCATTCGATCGGTAAATCCGGTCTAACTGCTATAGCCCGGTTAGACGGATTTGCGAACGTGACTTTCACGTTGATATTCTGTTTTTGCTGTGATGTTGCGGATCGGTCGTGGGGGATAGCCTGGATGCAATGCTAGTACAGTTGTGGTTGTATTATGTACATTTGATATTGCGGGGCGAGCGTCCGACATGTGGACTGCCGTCACTGCCTGTTTGTATTATTTTTTTGGGGCACGACCTGGTTGCGGTCGATGTACCCGTTGTATGTATATTTTACTTTCTGTACTAGGATTGCCCCGCGGAGGGGTGCACGGATAGCCGGGTTCTAGAGGGCAACAAGCCCGCATCTCATGGCATTGGGACGGAGGGGGCTTCACTCTAGGATTGGCGGGCTATTCGCCGCACTCGTAGGGGGCACAAGTTGACCCAGGTGGGGTGCCCAAGTTACCGGATTCCGTGAAGTGCTGGGTGGTCCATTCACGGTGCTGAAGGGGGCTGCCTCGCTTCAGGTTTTGGCGGGTGACTTGCCGCGCCCGTAGGGGTCTAGGTTCTCATTGCACAGGCTATCCACACGACCAGGGGAACGTCGGGTTTCAGTAGTGGCTCTGTGAAACCCGGGGATCCCAGATATCTGTATTGTTTCTGTGATGCTGTTCATTCTCTGTGATGTTGCATTTTATTCACGCCTTGAGCGAATATAATATATTGGTATATATATTAGTAGATGTTGTATATGTTTTACATCCGCGCTAGTCCAGTCCCCGCTCTGTCGTTAGTTAGCTAACCTAACGGGTAATGACGGGACCCAGTGGCGAATGCGGATGGCATATACGTACATCAGTATATTTTCGTTCTTTGTGGTGTGATCAATTGATGGGACTGCGTTGATTCGGATCAATGCAAGTTAAAAACAAACCTAATCTGATGTTGTTGGAACACTTTTCAAAAAGCTGTTATTGCAAGGACGTTCACTTTTGTTTTGCATCGCGGTATTCATTTAGAATATCCTGCTCCTCAGTCGACGAGGCAAGGGCCGAGATCCCTTCACCGGGAGTGACCCCTTGGACAAAAAGTTTGCGTCAGGGCAATGACTTCACTATAGCCGATTACTTTTGCTTTGCATCGCGGTATTCAGTTGGAATATCCTGCACCTCATTCTATGGGGAAAGAGCCGAGATCCCTTCACCGGGAGTGACCTCTTTAGCAACGGTTTTCGTCACTATATTCAAAAAGCTATCCGTTCCTTCAACGATATCAAGTTCTTTACGCTAAAGGTTTTCGCCAGAAACCATTCGTAGCCCTCCGTCGTTTCAGACGGGTAGCATGTAGTATTCATGCTGTGTTTGTTGACCTTCGTCAAGGCATAGTGTATGGTAGCTGCTTGTTACCTTTCTGCTGCATAGATAGATGCGTTGGTTTGGGACAGTCGTATAGCCTTGTTGGCCTTCGTCAAGGGCTTGTACGGGTGGATTCAAATTAACCTGGATAATGACGGGTAGAACTTGACATGTGACTTATGATTTGTTGGCCTTCGTCAAGGTCATAAGAGCATGGGGCAGAAATCACATCGGGAGTTTCAAAAGAACTGAAACTTGCCAGATATGCGCATACCTTCTGGAGTGTGATGCCGTGAGCGGATTCCGTCACGTTATCATGCGATGATAGTTGGATCCCGATTCCCACTGATGAGTTAGGTTACTCCTCGGGTGACCCCGACTAATTCTTCTTTCAGGTTTGGAGGAGAATTTGAGGTACAGTGGGAGGATTCCAGATTAGATAAATTGGTAACCATTCTGATCTAGGTTAGAGTGCACGCTGAGTGTTTCTTTTCTCTCTCTCTTTGGCAGCGACCATTGACCTGACCCTAAGACTATGACTCAGTGACCAAGTTGACCGAACCTTCTTGACACCGGCTTTTGGATTGTCAGAGTTGCAGACCTCATTGCCACTCCTACTTTTACCCTTTTCTCCAGGACACCCCGTATTACTACGAACGTCCACTTCCATTGGACAAAACCATCGTATGGTTAGATACGAACTCGAAAGAATTTATTCGAGGATGGTTTCCGGTCCTGGAGAAAACGGATAGGATTATTCAGTTGTCTTTTCCTTTTTACCTTCTCTCAAGTTGTGAGTACTCCTTGGTTTAGGGGTAGTACACCTATTATGCTTATTGGATAGTCTTCTTCCAAACCTTAGGCTGGTGCCGACTGGTAGGGAATGAAGAAAACCAATTAGCATAACGATGGTGTGCAGAAGGTATTAAGTTAAGACAAAGCAAGGGATTAGTAAGAGGGCAAAGTAAATTGCAACAGATATTCACGACCAAACCAAGTATTCCTTCGCCAATCCTAAATCACCTTTGTATTTCTCCAGGACACTCCGTATCACTACGAAGATCCACAGTTTATTGGATACTCCATCGTATGGTTATATACGAACTCGAAAGGAACTTGTTCCAGTTCGGGGATGGATTCTGGTTCAGGAGAAATAGGAATAAGGTTTATTCAGGTGTCTTTTATCTTCACCTTCTCTCGCACTGCGAGTGCTCCTAGGATTAGGACAGTACACCCATTATGCTTATTGGATAGTCTTCTTCCAAACCATAGGCTGGTGCCGAACGGTAGGGAAGGAAGAAAACCATTTGGCCTAAAGGGGTGTGCAGAAGATAATGACTAAAGACATATGAAGGGATTTGGAGAGGTGGCAAAGAATTATACGGTTACAGTCGTGAATCTGGAAGAGGCATTACTAGGAATACCGGAATACCCCATCGAAACATTTCAATGTTTCAGCTTCACTGTGTAGTGTTAAAAGAAAACTGATTTCCCGATTAGATACTTACTCCAGGATATGTATTTACCAAGTACGATTCTCACATCTCTATGGTTTTACAGATGATGAGTGGGAGTAAGTTATTGGGAATTGGGTGATCATCATCATTATATCGGGATTCGTTGTAATCGGTGATATTTGAGGAAATCACCTGGGCTGTTTGCCGGTTGGCAAATATTTGGTTTTGAATATCCGCTGTTATGCACCAATTTCAAATTGATATATCTGTACGTCTATTTTCATAGAGTGAGATATACCTTTTTGAAATTATGTCTATGACATTTACCTATATCAGTGGATGGTTAGGTAAGGAGCATTAAACAGCGGTGTAATTCTTCTTAACCATAAGTACAGTTTTCAACCTACGACACACAGTGAATGAGTTTTCAGACTCAAGGGACTTATACAGAGTATTGTATGTTGTCCAGGGTCCATCAGGACAGAGGGGTTGGTCCTCGTACTATATTCGGTTTACTTATGACTTCTCTGGTTTTTAGACAGGTGTTTCGTGGAAACACAGGGTCCGAATTTGGAGAAGTTATAGGTATTTGAATAGAGTAGAGAACCAGGTGTAGCAAGTATCGGGATTCTTCAAAGTGATCAAAGATGTAGATACTTGTATATGGTATTCAGTTGATAGTAGTGATTAAGAGAAATTGCTTCTCTTTCAGGTTACTCATAATTGGAAGCATTCCTAAGTTGAGTAACGCTGATCGGCCTCTTTCCATTTAGTTGACATGCACTGGAGATAGCTGCATGATTTGAATCTGGTTCAATTAAATCAGTGCCTCTGGTTCTATATTGGATATAGAACAGTTCATATCTTAACGATGTTTAAGGTACGGGGAGTTGTCCGGTTTATGATTAAAACCAGACACTGGACAACTCAAGGCACGTTTCTGTAATGGCTGTTTGTGGGTTGACCCAGGCAATGACGAGGGTTGACTTTCTACCATCTGGATGAACAATAGCGATATTGTTCTAGACTAGCCACAGTTTTATTAAAAATGGATTTTTTCAGAAAACAATAGTGGGAGTATGGTAGAACTGGAAGTGATTCCAGAACCACAAACGATTACTGAAGATTTGACAAGGAACCTAAAGATTCAATCTGGATTGACATTCCATTGGCCACTCCGCAGATATGGTGGGTAACTTCAGGCACCCGAGAGGTACTCCGGTAGCCTCAAGGACGGTGACAGGGAAGTTCTTGTTTACCCACACTTGCCATTGCTGTTGTTCCAGATTGCGAGACCCGGCGGGAGGATAAGTATAGCGTCGTTCTAAACTAGCTTTAGAAGTGTACGTGTATATGACTCTGCCAAAGGGTTGTCGTAGTCAGTGGGAGCAGCGGAAGCATTGGTGGACAGGTAGCTTATGTCTATTTATAGACTGAAGCACCAGTAGCGGAGATAGATCATCTATTTCTGACGTGACAGTCATAGGTTTGACTTCATCAGAATAGGGGATGGATCTGTTGAGAAGGTAGTAGGGTGTGATATCCTGGTATTTGGATGACATACACAGAGTAGGAAAGGAAACTCCTATACTACAATCGGTTATACTTTGGTCGTCACACAGTAGTTTCTCCTTATGGGACTTGGACATTATATCAGACATTCTGGTTACTGGATCTATGGTTTTAGATCTAGATTTGGGTAGTTTCCCAATCTGGGTACTTAGACAGCATTCTAAGAGTATTTAGAATGAACGACTCCTGGCACGGTAGTGTACCTGCAGGTGATGGAGTCACCCTCTCTAAAGGTGTCTTACAGACTAAAAGGGAGAGGGATGTGCATGATTGGCAGATCACTTGCTTAGGCAATTGAGTCAATCATGAGATGTCAAGTACCACGCCAGATGTTGTTCTTGCACTAGATGCAATAAGTTGACATTAATCCAATCCTGGAGAAACAGTCGGAAGCAGTTTTAGAACATAAGTGGATGTTCTAGGGATATGATAACGACAGCCTCATTCGGGAAACAGTTATCATTCCAGGCTTCCAAGGTGACATGGACGACAAGGAGGTTGTCAGAGCTATATTTTTTCCTTCTGACGAGGGGCAGTATTTTGGACAGTTGGTCCAAGGCGATACTGAGGGAGGCATGGCGCAGGATACTGATTAAGTTCAGTTGACGATACAGTCTAAGGAGTTTGGATTTGGAGTTCATTTATGAGCTATGTCCCATCAGACATCCAGACACATCCTAAGACAGGTATTGCTCATTTCGGGAGATGTCTTTCTCCGCGAACTTGAGATATAGAGAGACATAGAAAGAAACAACAAAGCGGATCCACTCACTGAGGCTATTCCTCGAACGCAATAGTTTCGCAAACGAGCTTTGTGAGACTGACTAGTAGAGGAGTTGGGTGTTCGGTATCACACGGGCTGTGAGTATGCGACATCGCAATAATTAGCCTTGAGTGCAAGTGGGAGATTGTTGGAGATAGTGCCCTCAGAGTCAATTATTAGGTCACAGGTACGTGATTGCAATGATTGATGGAGGACCTATCCCGGTAGGACAGTCTTACTCGAGATGATAGTATGCTATCTGGTTTACCTTTATCATCGTGTACTGTTTTAAGTGACCTGACACGTCGCTATTATACGTTGATAGAGCCCCTAGGATTCTTGCTTGACCACCAGCAGTATGAGGGCGATCATATAAGTGGGAGCTGGGGGTCTATAAGCATATCCTTAAAAGGTCCCTAGTCGTGAGAGTTTCGAGACAGGGTATCGATTCTCCATAGTAGACTAGTGTATACAGTCGAGACCCCGACGAGGGGCGGTGGCCGGTCTCACAAGCCACTGGTGTCAGTTGGATCACCTAAGATGTATACAGGTGCTCATTGGGTTATGAGTACACCGGACAGGACTCGCCGGGAACATGCTAGTTGGTCATATACCAGACGTCAGATGGCAGTTCCCTGGTGACATGTGTGCAGGTTAGTTCATCGACCTGGGGATCGTCATTTGTCTCGTGTGAGTTCCCACTGTACTTTGATTACTACCCTACCACGGCTCAAAGGAGTCGTGCAAAAAGGTTTTAGTTGGGTACAGTCCCGAGCCATATGGAGGTAGTGAGCGTATCTTCAGGGGTTCGTCTCTCCCGGTATTGGGGGTGAGGTCGTGCTGTGTCTAGGAGAGCCATTACACGAAGCCCTCGGCCGAGGCAAGGAGATTTACTGGTAGGTATTCCAGTAGTATCTCAGGGTGTTCTGGGCTACACTCCGACACGACTTGTACCGCTTTTGGGGGTCTGACTTTTACCAACCCCCTAGGCCCGCCATGCGATGCTCATAGACGAACGGACCGGACTGTACGGATATTGTCACTGACAGGCTCAGTAGGGAGTCAGGCTGAGTTCGCTCACAGACGTCCCTTTTGGTCAATACCTGGTGGTCCGTTATGTATTGGCTTATACCTCTAACGTGCTAGTGGTTAAATCCACAACCAAGGTGTTGATGAGTCTTTAGAGTCCCCCACATTCAGTTACTCAGCTTTCGGGCGAAAGGTTGTAGAGGCCGTATGGAGATATGGCAAGGTCCGATCGGATACGTGCGGTATTGCACGGATCGGGATCGGACAGTTTGTACTATAGGCCGTATGGATATATGGCAGGGTTCGATCAGATACGTGCGGTATTGCACGGATCAGGATCGAACGGATAATACTAGCCGGTTTTGGTATAAGCCGGATCCTAGTATAGTACAGTGTAGATTTTGTCTCATTGCATTTGTATTTCGGTCGAAATACAGATGCGGGTGTGTATGCACAGTATCGGGGTTTTCCTGTAATTTATTACGGGACCAGTTTTATGGAGTTGCCAGTTTGCTTTCCGTTTCGGCCAATTTCCTTTGTATCGTTCATTGGCCGAAGTTTGGTGGAGGAGGGCTTTTTTGCATTGTTGCAAATAAGTGTTTGTGGAAGGGGTTCCTTGCATATTTCCTTGTATCATGATGGTGCACCATTCTTTTGACCTTGACTTCTTCTTTCATGATTGCTTGACTTTGTGAGCAATCATGGTTGTAGTAGGTGGGTTTTTGGAGTATGGGTTTGTTTAGGTGATCATTGCTTTTCATGATAACCATTCCTCTCTCTCTCTCTTGCTTGATATGAGAATGGCTCCCATTTTTGATAGACCCCTCCCCACTCTCTCATTTCTCTTGACCACCAATAGCATGGCCGGCCACTTCCCTCATGGGGCTGTCCAAACATTTTGGTGTGGGATTTTGCTTCATTTCATGTTGCAAAAATCCCACAAGATCAATTCAAAAAGCTCCAAGTATCATTCCTCCACAAAATGGCAATTCCACAACCCCAAAGTGAGACTTGAGGACTACATATTCTACAGCGAACCTTGGGCACGTCGAGTAGCCGGCTTCGTGCCCGAGTTGCCTCGGCATTGAGGTGGGAGCCCGTAAAACATGGAGACGATGTGGTGCCCTTCCGGCAAGGTGGCGACGACCGGAGATTCCGCAGGAGATCGGGACGATGATGAGAAGACCGGAGGACTTGGATCGTCGGTATATCTCTATTCCCCTTCTTGTAGATAGCTAGGACTAATTAATGGTTCGATCCGGGTATTAGTGCGCGGCGGTTTGCCAGTTCAAGTAAAATTAAAGTTTATCACCGCTTCCGCATTTGGCCGTCGGATTGACGGCCGGGGCGCCGCCGTGCACTTTCAGTTAAACCTACTGCCAGCGTAGTGTCGAGTCTTTAGAGTCCCACACAGAGAGCTATTCGCCTTTAGGCAAAAGAGTAGAGGTCGCATGGTTTTGCGACAGGTCGCATGGTCTTGCAACAGGGTTCGGTCACATCCGTGCACTTGTGCACGTTTAGTGACCGGGCGGTTATTACTAGCGGGCTTTGGTTTAAGCCAGATCCTAGTATACGTTTTGGGATTGGTTTTATCTCGTTTGTATTCGTGTTCCCCGGAACGCGGATACGGATGTGTATGCACAGTTGACAGAGACAGTGGCAGAGGATTCTCATTAGGGTTGTTGACTGTTGACTTTTGCTTAACCCTAATGAGAATTAGAAATATGATTAACAATAATATTAATTGAGTATTATAGTGACATGGTTAGGGTTGAAAGGTTGACCTTGTTGACTTTTGTTGGCCGGTTGACTAGGTTGGACTTGTTGACCACCATCATGACAATGGCTATCATTTGTTTGCATTGACTTTGGCTTGCTTGTTTTGTTCAAAATTTGCATTTAATGCAAGAAATGATATTGTCATTTGTCATGATAACAACCATTACATTATACTCAATTATTATTACTTGTTATGATGATTTTGGATTATGAGAGCTTGGATGGCAAAAGACTTGCTCATTCTCTCATTTTCATTTCTCTCTCTTGCTCAAGCTCTCCCTCTTCTTCTTGCTCTCTCTAGCTCAAGGCAACCCCCTCTCATGAGTTGAGAACCATTGCCTTAGAGATAAAACCACCAAAACAATCCTCTAATCATCCTAGTTCACAAGGCCTAGCAAGCCAAGTGTTCTAGTTTCTTCAAGTTTGAAGTAGAAGCCAAAAGGTAGAAGCTTTCGGGTGGATCCATCTTCGGCGCGAGGAGACGACGAGGTGAGGCCGATCCGTACACCACCAAGAGTTGAAGACGAAGGAGTTCAAGAAAGGTATAACCCCCTAACCGAGTAGGTAAAACTCCTAGTTAGGTTGTTAGGTAGTTGTTTAACAAAGATCCGTATTTTGAGTCCAAGTTACCACCCTAGAAAAATCGTTTTTTCACTATTTCCGCAACCCCAAAGAACCGGGAAAGGGTAACGTGGACTTACATAGTGATGATGAATACTTATGATTACAAATTCTTATCTATTGAATATTTATTGCTAGATCGATGACAATCAACGAGGTTTAGGGATCTATTGAAGGAACTATGGTTTCTTCATCATCATCTCTTGTCCTTTCATTGATTAGCATTCATATTCTAGCCTCTAGGAAATTCAATTATCGATCGTTGATCTCTAATTTGGAGCGAAAATATCAAGAAAGTATCTCGCTCAAAACTAGGTCATCTTTGATTCAATTTCCTAAAGTTTACAAAACTCATAAGACTTAAGAATCGTTCAAGAATTTAATCATCATCATCTATCTATTTTCTCGATTCCTCCACAAGCGGAGTTTTCACTCAAACATCATGAAAAAGAAAACAATCAAGAATCGATAACTCTTCGTAATGCTCAAATGTAAAGAAAAGCAAGATCAAGAATTTTCACCTTTTATTAATCGACGTTTCGTTACAATACACTTAAAGATTACAAGATTTGAGTAGGAACTAAATCGTCGAACAAGCTTCGCATCGTCTTCTTGAGTCGTGGATCGTCGTGGATCTCTTGCTCGGATGAAAATCGGCGTTGCTTTAAAGGATCATTGGAAGCTTGCTTGAATCGGTACTCGATGAATCTTGATTTGGCTTTTGAATTGGATTTGGGGCTAGGGTTTAGAGTTGCAAGTTGTGTCACTCAACTTGTGGAAATTTGGCTCAATATTCAACAACCTTTATAATGAAGCCATAGGTCCCCTTTTATAGTTTTCTCTTTAGCTTCCCCTAGAAACTAGGTCTATCTTCCCTTGGAAGCTTGGTTGTTATGAGAAGTTTCTAGATTAAGGTAGTTAGCTAGCTTGTAAGAAAAGACTGTAAGGATGCTAGGCACTGCCACAAGGGTCTACGAGGCATCAAACATGCCCGATTTAAAATTTAGCCGTGCCGAACAACCCAAAGTCGGATCTTTAAACTAGAGATTAGGCGAAAATAAGCATGTTAAACACTTTAACACTAAGTGAGAGGGATTACAACCTTTGTAGATCGGTCCTTCACTTCTTAAGCTCCATGTTGAGGTCCCTTCGCTGCGATCATCGTGTTACGGACTCTCGAGAGGCTCCACGAAGAGAAAGATGCAATCTTGCTTCCGATCTTCGATAACAAAGATGATCTACCTTGAAGTTTCATTAACATAAGCTCTCACTCTCTAAATGAAGTGAACACCCTCATCTAAAGGGCAAGGGTAGATGAGGATGATGAAGTAGGATTTTTTCTCTCATTTGTTTTCTTATTCTCACTCATTTTTCATCACAAAATCAAAGCATGAAAGCTTTCCATGAAGAACTCAAGCAAGAAGAAGATGAATAATTATTAGAATCCTTTTGTGATGAATAATGAAAAGATAATAATGATGAATAATGCAACCATGGTTAACTAAACCTTTATAGAGATTTAACTAGGGCTAGGGTTTTGGGTTGGGTTAAGAATGAGTCACACATAAATATCAACATAATATCTTAACTCAAGACAAAAGAAAAACCTTCTAGAATCTTCATGAAACAACTAACCCAATTCAAACCCTAATCTTGTTTAATCTCCACTAATTTTGTTGCATTAATAATCATATCATGTTACAATATTATATATCACATATACAATATTTATTGTAACAAAATAAAATAATACAATTAACATATATCGCATATATATCAATGTATTACCCGAGTGAGAAAAAGAATCTTTTAATGAGCTAATATTAGTTAATGTAATTTAATATATCATATATATTATTATACATTAAATTATCGAATCAACACTTGATCCGACAATCCGGCTATATCGCATATAACCGACTAATACGATGACCCGGCTATATCACATATACCCGGCCGATATCTCATATCGCGAGAATCCAATACGGTATCACATACCGCATTATCCTCGGCCCCGCACATATCACATATGTGCTCCTACTCCATTTTGCCTGAGTCAAGAAACCTCTGTGTAGGACTCTAAAGAATCGTCAATTCGCCGGCAGTAGGTGATGATCATATCAAACACCCACAAGCTGTAAGCGGTCAGCTAAACGTAACAGCTACCCAGGTATTGAGCGCTCAGAAGATCAACAAGCAAGCCTGTACATTCTCCTGTGAATCCAATCAGTAACACTCCCGTACAGTCCGGTCTCGTCGTCTGATATGTCGCATATCTCGCCTAGGGGTGGTAAACGTCAGACCCCAGTAGTTTGATAAGTCGTGTCGATATGAGGTCTATAATAGTTCGAGAAACTACTGATAACACTTACCAGTAAATCTCTACAACCCTGGCCAGGGATTTCCAGTTATAGCCAATCGAATACAGCGCAACATTTACTCCCTATACCGGGAGAGACGAATCCCCTTTTATCGCTCATTGCCTCCATGTGATTCGGGACTGTACCCAAAAGCCACCTTTTTGGACACCCTCTTGGACGTGGTATGATGGAAATCAAAGCACAGTAGGAATCATACAAGACTCTATGACGATCTCAGGTCAACAGACTACTCTGTACCCGTGTCACCGGAGAACTGCCATCTGACGTGAGGTATAATACCATCTGGGAGTTCTCGGCGAGGCCGTCCAGTGTACCCAGTCTCTACTGAGCACCCGTACACCATCCTTGATGTCAAACAACGATGGATATGGGATCATCCATCGACCATCATATGGGTCAAGATGCGTATACGCTAGTCTACTCTGGTGTATCGATGCCCTGTCTCGATACACCCTCGACTAGGAACTGTTGTAGGATGTACTCGTCGACTAACGTGGCCCTACTAGTATGATCTCATCATAGTCCCAGTAGTCGAGTATATATCCTAAGGGCTTTATCAACCTGTATATATAGAGACAATCAAAGTACATGTTAAGATAAAGAGCAACCAGATAGCGTACTATCATGTCGAGCAAGAAAGTCCTCCCTATATATGTCCAAGCATCCACTACAATATACATCGTATGTATAGTAATGGCCTCTAGGGCATACATATAACTAACAAAGACTTGCTGTTGGAGGGAAGGTTTTAGAGATTTGAAGCGTCTTGAAGAAGTTTTGCCGTTAAAAGATAAGCCTCGGGAAAAATTCTAACCTCCGACGAGTCAACTCGGCCGCAGATCCGCGGCGGATCGGCCTGACTCGGCAGCGGATCCGCGGCCGTTTGGTGGAATTGCTGCATGGAATTTCCAGGGTATTCTGGTGTTGGCTTTAGGGATGTTTCCTGATGTCTGGAATAATTTTATACTTTCTTGTTTACTTCCTGATCACAAGTCTTGGACTTGATATATTTTGTCAGCACTTTTAGCAGTTCCGGCTTTTTTACCTGGAGAATTTCCTGCACACAATCTCAAGACAAAGGTTGATATATACAGATCAATGCAAGAAGTAATAAACACTTAATTTCCCTTTAGAATGTCGATTATAACTGTAACACAGTGTATTTGGTATTTTCCATATAAATTCGTAATCTGTGTTATAATTACAATAAACACCTATATATGAATGATAAGAGTAGGGAAATTAACGTGTTGAGAATGCACTATTTTCGACTGATCAAATTCCCCCAAACTTAATTTTGGTCTTCTCGAGAAAACGTCTTTATTTAAAAAGAAGGAGAAAATAAAGAAAGAGAAAAACTAACTAGCACACTTTCGTAGGCAACACGATTGCTCTGAGCACGTGCAACAAGCCTTTAAATCTCTAGGTGTCCCTAGTAGGAGGAGTGTTGTCTCCTAAGGGTTTTCAGCGGATTGCACCTACAAAATCCCATAATAAAAGGAAGACTGTGAAAGTTACATATAAAGATCAGAACTGTAAAAGAAAGACTTTGAAAATCAGAGTTTCCAACTACACTAGCTTTTCGGTTGTCATGAGCCCTATCTTAATAGTCATGAAAAAATGTTAGAAATCACATCATCTTTCAATAAAACATCGTCTTTATTCTTCATTCCTACCTTTCTTCCAAACATTGATCATATACCCCTACGTGTGTGTAAAAGAACATCCCTACACTCGGAGAATTCAATTTAAGCTATCATACTCTTGTCCATCTACCTCAATACTTTTTAATCGATGAATATTTAGACCGAATTGCTCACACATTTTTCATGCGACCGTTAATACTTCTTGAGGTACTAACCGACCGATTACTCAACATGCTTGCTGATTTGGTGTATTTAATATTTTTCTCGTCTTGCAACACCTAAGGCTTAGCAGTGACTCCTAAACCAGTTGGTCTAAGGCACTAGGTGATGAAGCACCCTTGCTATATTTTTTTATTGCTGCCTTGGTGATAACAAAACCAGTGTTTATTTTTTTCTTCACCATTTTATCTTTTATTTTCCATTTATTATTTCCTTCATACTTTGGTTTTTAGACAAGAGTATTTCAAGGTATCCTCTACTATCCCGAGTTTCAAGACCTGTGTAAGTGCGTATAGTAGGGTATCAACATTCAAATGTTTGGCTTCCAGAATAGGAACTACTTTTCAGACTTATTTCTATTCTCATATTAGTGACTTCTTTCATCTTACTAACCCTTGGGACAACAGCTCATAACTACTTATTACTAGTTTCTTTTAAGAAAACTTCTAACTTTCTAGGTTTTCTTAAATTATTCTAATCTTTTAGATGTAATTTTTCACTTTCTTATCTTTTATTATAAAATTAAATATTAAATATTTTTATCTTTAAATTTTTTTTTAAATTTTTATATGTTTTATATGTTTTGTGTTTATGCAAAGTATGATGCAAAATGATGCGCAAAATAAGCACAAACCTCCCCCAAACTTGTTTACAACAGTGTCCTCACTGTTGCTATCTGTTAAAGATCAGAAACCTGTAAACTTAGGAGGAAAAATTTGTTAAAGGGAACATGAAATATGATCGTGAAAATCTCCCCCAAACTTATTCTTTTATTCACAAATTATATATATATATATATATATATATATGTTTATAAAATGTATGTACAAATTGACTCACCTCCATTCTAAGATGTGACAAAATTACCAAGTCATGGAGGTGAGGTGGAGGAAAATCAGTCATTATAAAGCGGCTCCTGTAAAAACAGGAGCTCCTCCAAGGGGTCAGTGGAAAAATACGGTATTAGTCTATGTCCATTTATTTTAAAAATTATACCGTTTTCAACATTTTCTACTTCAACTGTCCCATGCGGGTATACATACCGCACAACAAAAGGTCCTTTCCACCGAGATTTTAGCTTACCCGCTTGAAGATGGAGTCATGAATCATAAATAAGGACTTGTTGACCAGATGTAAAAGTTTTTCTCAAAAGGTTTTTATCGTGAAATACCTTAGTCCGATCTTTACAATTACATCATTATCGTAAGCTTCATCGCGGAGTTTGCTTAGCTCGTTTAATTGCAGCTTCCAAAAGTTGCAGGCTTGATTTAAATCATAGTTAAGTTCTCTAATGGCCTACATTGCTTTGTGTTCAATCTCGACCGGAAGGTGACAAGCCTTTCCAAACACTAGTCTATAAGGAGACATACCTAGATCGATTTTATATGCAGCACGGAATGCCCAAAGAGCATCCGTCAATTTGGTTGACCAATCTTTTCGATTTTTGGAAACAGTTTTCTCCAAAATTTGTTTGATTTGTCTGTTTGAAACCTCAGCCTGCCCGCTCATTTGGGGATGATAGGGTGTGGAAAGTTTGTGGTTGATTGCATATTTCAGTATCAAAGTCTCGAAAGACCGATTGCAGAAATGCGTCCCGTTATCGCTAATGATAGCACGTGGGTGTCCAAATCGCGAAAAGATATTTTCTTTTAAGAACTTAATGAAAACCTTTTTGTCATTAGTACGACAAAGAACAGCTTCTATCCACTTCGAGACATAATCAACCGCGAGCAATATGTACAAATTCCCAAAGGAATTAGGAAAAAGGACCCATAAAGTCTATACCCCAAACGTCAAAAATTTCAACCACCAATATAGGTTGAAGTGGCATCTTATTTCTCCTGGAAATCCTACCCGTGTGTTGACACCGTGTACAGGTTTTGCAATGATCAAATAAGTCTTTGAACAAAGTCGGCCAATAAAAACCGCATTGCAAAACCTTCTCCGCCGTCTTTCGAGGACCAAAGTGACCCCCACATGCCTGATCATGACAAAAAGATAGAACACTCTTGAATTCATCGTTAGGGACACACCTGCGAATGATCTGGTCAGGACAATACTTAAACAGATAAGGTTCATCCCAGTAAAAATGTTTTGCTTGGGATAGAAATCGATGTTTGTCCTGTTTCGACCATTCACAGGGAATAAGTCCTGTAGCAAGATAATTCACAATATCCCCGAACCAAGGTTTAGTGGATACTTTCAAGAGTTGTTCGTCTGGAAAAGAATCATTGATCGGCAGGGTCACAGGTGAAGAAGAGATGCGTGACAGATGGTCGGCTATGACATTTTCACATCCTTTCTTATCTTTAATAACAAGATCAAATTCTTGTAATAGAAGGATCCAACGTATTAGCCTACCTTTAGCATCCTTCTTCGCCAAAAGATATTTCAAGGCGGAGTGGTCAGTGTACACAACAATTGGTGAGCCAATCAAGTAAGGCCTGAATTTTTCTAATACAAATACAACTGCCAAAAGTTCTTTTTCGGTAGTTGTATAATTAATTTGAGCATCATTCAGAGTCTTACTTGCATAATAGATCACGTATGGCATCTTTTCAATATGCTGTCCTAAGACTGCACCAACTGCAAAATCTGATGCATGACACATAAGCTCAAACGGGTGGTTCCAATCTGGAGAAGATAGAACGAGAGCTGTAGTGAGGGAGTATTTGAGTGAGTCAAATGCTGCCTCACAATCCGAATCAAAGTGAAAGGTTGTGTCCTTGGCCAAGAGAAGAGTTAAAGGTCTAGCAATTTTGCTAAAATCCTTAATGAATCTCCTGTAAGAACCTACATGGCCAAGAAAGGATCAGATATCCTTGACGCATTTGGGATGAGGAAGGTTTTGAATGACATCTATTTTAGCTCTGTCAACCTCAATGCCTTTTCGTGAAATCATATATCCAAGCACAATTCTCTCTTGGACCATGAAATGGCATTTTTCCCAATTCAAGGTTAAGTTCTTCTCCTTACAACGAGTAAGAACAGCGTCAAGATGTGATAAGCAGTTAGCAAAAGAATCTCCGAATATCGAAAAATCGTCCATGAAAATCTCCAGAAAATTCTCGACCATGTCCGAGAATATCCCCATCATACACTGCTGAAATGTAGCGGGAGCATTGCATAATCCAAAGGGCATGCGTCTATAAGCAAAAGTACCAAAAGGACAAGTAAATGTGGTTTTGTCTTGATCCTTTTTGGCAATAGGGATCTGGTTATAGCCAGAGTATCCATCCATGAAGCAGTAATAATCTTGTCCAGCTAAGCGTTCTAGCATCTGGTCAATGAAAGGTAGAGGAAAGTGATTTTTCCTCGTTACGGCATTGAGTTTTCTATAATCAGTATATACACGCCACCCAGTTTGAGTGCGTGTCTGGATTAACCCATTTGCCTCATTTGTTACGACCGTAATGCCAGATTTCTTAGGGACAACATGAATTAGACTTACCCATTGGCTATCGGAGATTGGGTAAATGATACCATTGTCAAGGAATTTGACGATCTCTTTCTTTACCGCATCCTTCATGATGGGGTTTAACCGTCTCTGTGGTTCTCGGGTTGGCTTGGCTTCATCCATCAGATGTATATGATGTTCAACTATTAAGGGACTAATCCTTTTGATGTCAGCCATAGTCCAACCAAACGCCTGCCTATTAGATCTCAATACCGTCAAAAGAGCATTCTCTTGCTTTAGGGCTAGAGAAGCTGATATGATAACAGGTAAAGACTCATTATCACCTAAATATGCATATTTAAGATGAGAAGGTAACAGTTTGAGATCTAATGCTGGCGGAGAAACTATAGAAGGTGGGGTCAACGAATGATATTCGGAGTCACAAAGAAGCTCGTAGCCTGGAAAAGATACAGACTCGGAAGGTGAAGAGTCAAGAGTTTCAGACTTTAGAGTGGAAAGAGTGTCCTCACTAAGATGTGAAAGATCAAACATTGATGTGCTAGTGTCGTCGAGATTATCAAAGCAAAATTCATCAACTTCGCAGCTTTCGGGAGCAATCTCGTGGACAGAACAGACATCAAATATATGAGCAGAGGGTTCAGATGGCTGACTTCCAATTTTATAGATGTTCAGTTAAATTGTAATTTTTCCAAAAGATAGGTTCATTGAACCGTTTCGACAATTAATGACAGCATTGGAAGTGGCAAGGAATGGTCGACCCAAAATCACCGGAATTTGGTTCTATGGGTTCGCTACATGTTGTGTATCGAGAACAATAAAGTCTATAGGGAATATAAATTCACCGACTTTTATCAACACATCCTCAAGTTCACCCCTAGGTTTGGTGATTGAACGGTTTGCCATTTGGAGAGTGCAATGAGCTGGTTTCAACTCTCCAATCCCTAACTGCTCATAAACAGAATATGGAAGCAGGTTAACACTTGCGCCCAGGTCAAGTAAAGCACGGTTAATGTTTTTACCCCTAATAGAAATTGATATCGTAGGACATCCTGGGTCCTTACGTTTCTTTGGTAATTGTAGGGTAAAGGCAGTGCTAACATTATTGGTCATGAAAACCTTTTTAGGCACTTGAGTCTTCCTCTTCCTATTGCACAAGTCTTTAAGAATTTTCGCATAAGCAGGGACTTGTTGGATAGCATCTAGGAGAGGGATGTTGATGTTAACCTGTTTAAACATTTCCATAATCTTCTCCATATGTGGACTCGATTTGTTTTCCCTTAACCGATTCGGATAAGGAGCTTTAGCAATAATAGCTGGGTCCATCATTGGAGAAGGTGGTGAGTGTGGAACTGATCCCATAATAGAAGTGGGGATCGTCTTTGGTGGACTAGAAGAGGTATGCTGAGGGTTCGAGCCTTGGGGAAAACGAAGAATAGGCTCGGAAGAAAGTGGTGGGGTAGACAAAGTAGGATTAGAAGTAGAAGTGGATGTGGAAGGAAAAGTCTCAGCCGGGGTATTATTGATTAATTCTTCATGATTATCAATCTCTTCACCGACTTGATTATTCAGCACTCTTCCTGATCTCAACGTTGTAATGGCATTCAGATTGTAGTGTTGTGAATGCCCCGATTCGGTAGGGGTTGAGACGGAAGTTTCCCTTTCTCTCTAGCACTCATTTCGGCTCTTAATTGTGAAATTTGCGCTTCTATCGATTTTATACTCTCAGCTTGGGAGGCGGAATTTTCTTTATATCATCGACAGAAGACTTAACCTCAGCCGAAAATCGCATGAAATTTTTCAGAATTAAATTCATGGTTTGTTCGAGTGAAGAGGATTCATCAGTACCGGTCAATTGCAAAGGATTATACGTTGCAGGTGTGTTGACCGGATTTTGAAAGTTTTGTGATTGATAGGGGTGCTGACTCAGTTGAAGTGGTTGCTGCTGTGGTGGAGGACCCTTTTGAAAATTGTTTTGGTTTGGAACCGTGTTTTGAGTTTGGTGTTGGTTCCAAGCAAAGTTAGGGTGATTCCTCCAACCCTGATTATAAGTGGAAGAATACGGATCGTTTCTAGGTCTTTGTTGGAAAGTAGCATTGGTATGCTCTTGACCTTGAAACGGAGAATTTAATGGACATTTTTCCCTAAGATGTGATGGATCAGAACAGCATCCACAAACAGTTTTGGAGAGTGATATCTGATTTGGGGAGGCTGCTAAAAATTTATGTTCCATAGCTTCGAGTTTCTTTTGCATTGCTGCCATTTCAGCTCTGACTCCTATGGAAACATCAAGTTGATGAATACCACCCCTAGACGATGACTGGTTTACACTCTCCCACTGTAAAGTTTTCTCAGCGAAATCTTCTAAAAATCTCCAGGCTTCACCATCATCTTTAGTCATGAAGGTGCCTTGACATATGGATTCAAGGTTCTGTTTTGTGGTAGGATTAATACCCTCGTAGATGATTCTGCACAGATCCCATCTAGGAATTCCGTGATGAGGACATTGAACTAACAGATCCTTGAAGTGTTCAAAACACTTCGAGAATGGTTCATTTGGAAGCTGGGTAAATTGATTTATTTTGCTACGGACTCGAGCTGTTTTATGATTGGGGTAGAATTTCTTTAGGAATGCTATTACGAATTCTCCCCAGTTCGAAATAGAATGTGCGGCTGTGTTATAAAGCCACTTCTCGGCTATATCGCACAAGGTAAATGGGAGAAGACGTAATCTCATAGCATCCACAGAAAGCTGTGAAGTACCCATCATAGCGCATACATTTTCAAATTTGGTAATAAAGATATATGCTTCTTCAGACTCGAGACCGTGATATTTGGGTAAAAGATTGATGTATTGGGGTTTTATTTCAAAGTTGTCCTTATTGGCTGGTGGAATGGTGAGACAGATCGAAAGAGGACCTCGTATAGGGTAGCATCTCTCTTGGAGAGAGATGCGGGGCGGATTCTGCGCACCTGCGGACGGTAGCAGAGTAGTGTTACAGAACTTCGATGGAGAACCGTCCATCGAAGTGGGTGTGGTAGTGGGTGAAGAAAAAGTAGACGTAGAATTACCGACTTCGGAGTCGATAAGAGGAACGCGGACAAGACGGGCATTAGAATCCCGTGTCCAGCCGAGCATGCACTAAATGGTTTAGCACAGGTGGCAGCGTTAAATGATAATTAAGGAAAAGATGAGTTGGTGTTTGGTTTGAAAAATACGGATTTTAAAAAATTCACACAAACAATGCACAAGCAACCCTAATTCTAGTGGTTACCTAGGTCAAGGCTCTAGACTGCTTTTGGAATTCTAGAAGACAAGTCGCAAGATAGATCCTCTACTGCCTCTTTGCCCCTTCTGTGGCAAGGTAAGTGCCAGGTAAGTGGGAGGTTCTCCACTACGTAAGTAGTCGGCCTAATTAAGTAACCACTTGCCTTAGACACACTTGCCTAGACACCACAAAAGAAACGCAGATAAACAGTAGATTACCCACGACCTTCGTCTATCCTTAATGAGCGCGACAGTCCTTAGAGTCTTGTCTAGATTTTTTTAATTAATGAGGGTAATGCGGATGCAAGTTTATGATTTTTGGGGCTTAGGAAGGGTAATGAAATCCCCACCTAATCTGAATTTGGTCTTTTGCCCCTTAATTTCCGTGTTTAAAATATGCAAACAACCAAGATCAAACACGCAACAATTTTCTTTTTGCGGCGCTGTGAATTTTTGCAAAGAATCCTGCAGAAATTGGTTAATGGAACAGAGCAGGGAGGAGATAAGAAAGACAGAGATGGACCTAAGAAGTTTTTAAGCACTGAAGTCCTAATAGAGCCGTGGTTCCGCCGCAATAAGCCTCTATTGCCGTGGATCAACGGTCAGGTAGTATGATCACTGCACAAAAATTTCAGGAACTATTCCAATTGCCTCTCTGGACTTTGTGAGATGTCCTGAAAATTTTTCCTCTTGCTCCAGAGATTCCAGATTTCCTTGCAGCAAATCACAACAAATTGTTAAGCGCTTGTTGCGAATTTTGATCTAAAAACTGATGGAATAATAAATTTTCCAACTCAAATTACAAAAACGAACAAATTAGCACACGATCGCCGGCGACGGTGCCATTTGATTGATCATTTTCTTCGTGTGTATGTAAAATGTTTCACAACCAAAGAAATTTATAAACCGCAATCAATTAACGGTGTCTATTGTAGTTTTGTCAATGAGAACGAATCGTCCACTGAGAAAGTGTGATTTGATCGATCTTGTTTTAGTTGAGTTGAAAATAAAAGATAAAAGAAAATGATTCAATATGTGTGAAATTTAGTTTCAAGAATCATCAAGAAATAGATCTAAAATCAAGAAATACTAAAGATCAAGAAGTTGTCCAAATCGAATGAATTATTAAGATTTGTAAAGAGGCTTGTAGGAATCGATCCAATTGATAGTGATGATGAATACTTATGATTATAAATTCTTATCTATTGAAGATTTGTTTCTAGATCGATGACAATCAATGAGGTTTAGGGATCTATTGAAGAAACTATGGTTTCTTCATCATCATCCCTTGTCTTTTCGTTGATTAGCATTCAAATTCTAGCCTCTAGGAAATTCAATCATCGATCGTTGATCTCTAATTTGGAGCGAAAACATTCAAGAAAGAATCTCGCTCAAAACTAGGTCATCTTTGATTCAATTTCCTAAAGTTTACAAAACCCACAAGACTTAAGAATCGTTCAAGAATTTAATCATCATCATCATCTATCTATTTTCTCGATTCCTCCACAAGCGGAGTTTTCACTCAAACATCATGAAAAAGAAAATAATCAACAATCGATAACTCTTCATAATGCTCAAATGTAAAGAAAAGCAAGATCAAGAATTTTCACCTTTTATTAATCAACGTTTCGTTACAATACACTCAAAGATTACAAGATTTGAGGAGGAACTAAATCGTCGAACTAGCTTCACATCATCTTCTTGAGTCGCGTATCGTCGTGGATCTCTTGCTCAGATGAAGATCGGCGTTGCTTCAAAGGATCATTGGAAGCTTGCTTGAATCGGTACTCTATGAATCTTGATTTGGCTTTTAGATTGGATTTGGGGCTAAGGTTTAGAGTTGCAAGTTGTGTCACTCAACTTGTGGAAATTTGGCTCAATATTCAACAACCTTTGTAATGAAGCCATAGGTCCCTTTTTATAGTTTTCCCTTTAGCTTCCCCTATAAACTAGGTCTATGTTCCTTTGGAAGCTTGGTTGTTATGAGAAGTTTCTTGATTAAGCTAGTTAGCTAGCTTGCAAGAGAAGACTTGCTGTTGGAGGGAAGCTTTCGGAGATTTGAAGCGTCTTGAAGAAGTTTTGCCGTTAAAAGATAAGCCTCGGGAAAAATTCAAACTGCCGACGAGTCAACTCGGCCGCGGATCCACGGCTGATTGGCCTGACTCGGCCGCGAATCCACGGCCGTTTGGTGGAATTGCTGCATGGAATTTCCAGGGTATTCTTGTGTTGGCTTTAGGGATGTTTCCTGATGTCTGGAATATTTTTATACTTTCTTATTTACTTCCAGATCACAAGTCTTGGACTTGATGTATTTCGTCAGTACTTTTAGCAGTTCCTGCTCTTTTACCTGGAGAATTTCCTGTACGCAATCTCGAGACAAAGGTTGATATATACAGATCAATGCAAGAAGTAATAAACACTTAATTTCCCTTTAGAATGTCGATTATAACTGTAACACAGTGTATTTGGTATTTTCCATATGAATTCGTAATCTATGTTATAATTATAATAAACACCTATATATGAATCATAAGAGTAGGGAAATTAACGTGTTGAGATTGCACAATTTTCGACTGATCATCACCCTAGGCCAAACTAGGGAATTTTGCATATAGGGTTACTCTAGATATCACCTAAGGGACTCACAAACCAAAATTCATCGAATTCCACCGAAATGTGGCCGCAATTTGCGGCCACAATGAATAAATCTGCGGCCAGATTGAGGGTATTGGGTCTCAGGTTTCAGGGGTTGCCTCTAAGTTGCCTGCACGTCTCATGGTCAAGGGAACTTTATTTGCAATGGTCTCGGGTCATCCCAGATCTCTAAATACCATCACTAAATCGATAAAAAAACGATATCGACAAATTTAAAGTTCGTATTCTCTGTTTTTGGGCAAGGAATCCATACTAGGGTCTTGTAAACAACCGCTAGGTATCACCCAATCCACACAAACACTCAAACCCTTCCCTTGAATTTTCTAACATCACAATTTCACACTAAAACAACTTCTAACCTAAACTAGAATATAAAGAACTAAAAATTAAACTAAATGGAGGAATTTATACCTCCTTTGGGCAACTCAATATAAAACCCTAGCTTCTCAAACTCATCAAAATCTAACTTTTCTTGGTCCAAAGTGTAGAGGATGAGGATAGGATTAACTTTTGTGAAGAGAGTATAGGGTTTTGGTGAATATTTGGAGATGGATCTTGGGGTAGAGGTGGAGGGAAGTGAGTTGAGGAAGATGAAGAAGGAAAAATAATGGTGGAAATGAAGTAGACATGGCTGCCTCCCCTCTCTCCTCCTCTTATTCTCACCCACTCTCTCATCTATTTACCCATTTACCCATTTACCCCTTTCTCTTTATTTTTAAAACCAAATCATATAATACCCCAAAACAATACAAGAAAACAACATGTAACCAAAATGCAACATGACACGGTGCACTAGCCATGAAAAACTGTAGAAACACGGATTTGGCTTAATCGCGATTAGCAGTGCACTAATCGGGTTTTCATTTAAACTGCATATAATTGATTTTAAAAATGCCAAATCCTTTAAATATATTTTTAAATAAATAAATCATTTTAATCTCCATTTATTTCATAATTATTGGTATATATTTATATCCTTTTTCGAAAACCCCAATTTCGTAAATCGGGCAGTTTTCAAGAAATATATTATTTTAATATTAAATTCCAAAAATTATATTTTATATTTTCTGAAATGTTACAATATTCCCCCCTTAAATAAATTCGGTCTCCGAATTTAAATTTAGACCCTAAAATACTAAAACATTTCAATACTCAACTCAAATCAACAGGGCTTCGAAATCATGGAAGATATAGAAATACCATAGCGCATCGCGTGTGCCTGAAAACGAGTACGAAACTAAAAAAAATCGAGCTCCGTCAAGCGTCACGCAAATCACCGGATTTGCACGCATATCATCGGAGTTACAATGGAGATATAGATCTCGAAATCCACTACTGAAATCCAATATACACTAGTCAAATACTATTATACATATATAGTACGCATCTTTGAAAATCTTCTAAAACTGACTAAAACACATGCAAAATCTTTTCTGAATCGCCGTGTGATGCGTAACTCACGGCACAAATGACGGACGCTCATTTTTAAAGTAATAAATATACGTTTTGTTCAAATATACGTTCCGCCCTCTTTTTTTTTAAAAATATCCCAAAAGGTTTTCCTTTTTTAACGTTCGTGTCGCTCACAGATACGTAGGAAATAGCGAGACTATAGCTCCTTTTGAAAACCTCTGGTCAAATTTTTAACGCATGCAAAGTACTCAGGTACTGTCCTCAGATCAGTCCTGTTCAGCTACTACGTAACCTAGTGCCCATCATGAAAACAAGGTGCTCAAGAGCAAAATCAACCTCGAAATGCATATCCAATACACACGTGCGTCTGGTGCGCACGGAAATCAAATTCAAATACAAGTGCTACGAATGTGCACAAAACCAAAACTAAGTGCAACGGGTGTACACGAAAGCATCTGTCACGACCCAAAATATTAGCTCGTGACCAGCACTTAAATCACGCAACGTCTAAAGGCGTAACGTAATCCAAGTAAGCTGAAACCCAGAAATCTAAACCTTTTAAAGAAATAAAAGAGGTGAAGTTTTGAAATAAAGGAATAATGAAATCAAGTTTTCTTAAATGCATAGAAAAGGAACATGAATAATGCATGTGAAATTTACTAGATCGAAAACATGTTTCGTCTTTTTAAAAATTTGGGCAGAACCTCTTTTGTATATTTTGATCCGAAACCATAATACATGATAATATAAAGGCATCCCGAAGCGGGAGCTAGCTCTTCGCCAATCGGCGGATCCACAACCACGCAAAGCAGTAATATAAGTATACGACGCCCAACGGCGAAGATCAACACAAAAGATAATAAATAAAGCAAGACATCAACCCACAAGCGAATATAAAACCCATCGCTCAAATCTCGCAACTACAAGTCTTACTAAGTCTTACTAAATATACAAATACTAGTTTTGATTGATGGAGTTGACTAGATACAACAAGAATAATAAATACAATAGTGGCACGATCCGATGTGTACCACCTAACAAAGCAAATCACCCGAATGATACCGCTACCGATCCAAGCGGTCAACCTGCAATAACTGTGGCACAACGGGGGGTGAGTGGCCAACTCGTGAGTAGAAGACATCAACAGGTAGAAATCGAACAAAATAACGATTTCCTAGGTCAACTATATCATAAAGGTAATACTATGATATCTAGGGTGACCGTAAGTATAGGTGCCAACAATAATAACCAATGTTTGTAAGCACGTGGATAACATCCAACAATATAATAAATGTCAATATACATATGGATCTCGTCCACTCGAAACATCGTAATAGCATATGCATGTAAATATATGAGGATATCAAGAATGTGTGTGCCCATCAATGACACACCAAAACATGTAGCCTGAGTGTCCAACACCGACACTCGAACTATCATGAAACCCGTGTCCAGCATCGACACATAAATCCTCATATCTCAGGCGCCGCATCCTTAGATCGGCCCTCAAGTCCATCTCTCTACTCCGGTCGGTATCCTTCGGATAAACCGCCGAGTCCAAAAACTATCACCGGTAGGTAGTGCTCCCCTGCCAGGCTCAACGCCATTATCTGCGGCCTTCTTGCCCCGGGGTACCTCACCGTGTCTACCATGCACCCGCAGACGGTTCCTCCTCCTCCTCGAATTGGGTGTCACATGCCAATCTCAGAACTGATAAAACGCATGGTGCACCCACTGAAATATCATATCAAGAGAAACCGGGGTTTTAAAACAATACATACTTTCCTTTGAAATAACCACGGTTCTCAAATCCAAAAATCTCATGAAAACAGCATATCTCAATGCGTAAAATCGTTAAAGCATGATGTAGGCGACATATAACAGAATGTAAGTATATCTGTAAATCATGCAACATGGGACAGTAATATGCATATATTAAAGGAAAACCGCTCCTTAAAATGAATCCAGTTTTAAAATAAATCCCGCGGTTCCCAATTTCTCCAAGGTCAAATGCAACATCGTATAAAGGTGTATATGTAACTATAGCAAGTAAGTTATGCAAAGAGTCATATCATGATGCAGCAATTCTACTGTGTAGTGACATGGTAATTATCGATGATGAAGTGTGTGAGCCGGCTAATCTGTGTAAGTGTGACATACGCATCATCGATAATGGTGCAGGTGTACTAGCACAGGTATATGAATGCAATAGTAATGACATGAACGTAGCATAAAGTAAATCAGCAGCTAAAAGGTATAAGGTATACGTATCAAACAAGACTAAGTCGGTGAATCTATCAATCGGCCTCCTCTAGTCAAGGGTATGGATCAATAATCAAATAACTCGCCACGTACGGTAACTCATCGTACGGCGTCATTAAACAGTTTGGGTTCCTAACAACCTAATGTTGGGTTAGCCTAGCACCACATGAAGGGTTTGGAAGCATCACATGAACCAAAAGTGGAGTCTTTAGGGTGCTAAGTTAACGAACAAAGAATCGTTCCTAGAATCAATTAGGGTTTCAAATTTTTCACATCATCATATGAAAGAAATGCTAGGGTTTAGAGAGTACAACCTTTGTAGCTCCCTACGCTAGACTCCTCGGCTACTTGGGGTTTGAAAAAGCTCCGCTTGAACTCCTCGAGGTCACCGATGATCCACCCGGAGTCCACTTTGTCCAAGCTTGCAACTTTATCCGATCAAGTGAACGAAATCAAGCTAACACTCTAAACAAGTGGGCTAGACTTGTGTAGAATGGTGTTGTGGTTCTCTTTCTCACTTCAAAATCCAATCTTGATGAGTATATTGCTCACTACAAAGAACTAGAGAGCAAAATGAGAGAGGAAGAAGAAGATGATGGCAATATGAGAAGATGATAAGTTTAACTCTAAAAAGAAAATAGAAAATATATCAATATATATTTTCCTCTTCTCATATCAAACCATGGTTAGGATATTATTGAACTTGAGTTAAAAACACAAAAGGAAAAGTAACCCATGGTCAAATGGTGGGTGAGAATGGTTAGGTCAAGAGAAGAGTGTAGAAACAAATCAATAATGACCATTTTGCTTTTTCCCTTTTTGTTTTAAATCAAATGCAATTTAATCCATAAATAAAACCATGGTGTGAGTCTTATATTGCCACCATTTTCATGTATATACAACCATGAAGGATGTATGTATGTATGTATGTGTATATGTACATCCATATGTGCATGAATCAATAAAGAAACTATACATGCATGCATACATCCATCATACTCAAGAAAGGATTTCAAGTGAGAAGCTAATGGTTAAATGATAAATCAACACTTGATTTATCAATCCGGCCATATCACATATGACCCCTACCAAAAGCAAGCCGCCCGACCAATATACGGTATCCTATACGCGCATTTTAATCGGGTCCATGCGCATATCGCATACGCGCACCACAACGTTTCGCCTGGACTAGGAAACTTCATTGTGGGACTCTGAGACTCGTCAATACGCCGGCAGTGGGTGATGATCATATCAAGCACCCCCAAGCCGCAAGCGGTCAGCTAAACGTAACGGCCACCCGGGTATTGAGCGATCAGAAGAGAACAAGCGAACCTGCTACAACTCCCGTTGAGCCAACCGGCAACACTTCCCGTACAGTCCGGTCTTTTCGTCTGATATGTCTCATATCAGGTCTAGGGGTGGTAAACGTCATACCGCAATAACCGATAAGTCGTGCCGATGTGAGGCTCATAACGGGTCGAGAAACTACTGGTAACATCTTACCAGCAAATCTCTGAATCAGCCCTGGCTAGGGACTTCCCTGTTATGGCCAATCGAGCTCAGCGCAACATCAACCCCCAATACCGGGAGGGACGAAACCCCTCCTATCGCTCATTGCCTCCATGTGACTCGGGACTGTACCCAAAAACCACCGTTTTGCACGCCCTCATGGACATGGTAAGGTGGAGATCAAAGCACAGTGGGAATCACACAAGGCTCTATGACGATCTCGGGTCTACAGACTAACCTGCACAAGTGTCACCTGAGAACTGCCATCTGACGTGAGGTATAATACCAACTGGGAGTTCTCGGCGAGTCCGTCCAGTGTACCCAGTCTCCACTGAGCACCCGTATACCATCTCTGATGTCAAAAACCAATGGATATGGGATCATCCATCGCCCATCTCATGGGTCGAGAAGGGTATACGCTAGTCTACACTGGTATATCGATGCCCCGTCTCGATACACCTACGACTAGGGACCTTGAAGGATGTACTTATGGACTACCATGTCCCCACTAGTATGATCTGCATCATAGTCCAGGTAGTCAAGTACACATCCTAAGGGCTTTACCAACATGTAACTATAAGACAGTTTAAAGAGACTAGTATACATGTTAAGATAAAGAGCAACCAGATAGCATACTATCATATCGAGCAAGAAAGTCATCTCTATATATGTCCAAGCATCCAATATAATATACATCATCTGTACAATACTGGCCTCTAGGGCATACATACAACTAACAATCTCCCACTTGCACTAGGGCCAGCTGCTGTAGTATCGCATACCGAGCATCCCGAAGTGTCTTTCAAACTGTATCTGGGGAATGGCCTTCGTGAGTGGATCCGCTGTGTTATTCTTCGTGTCAACCCTCCTGACCTCGATCTCCCGGCGATCAACTATCTCCCGGATCAGGTGATACCGCCTCAGTGTATGTCTGGATCGCTGATGGGACCTGGGTTCCTTGGCCAAAGCCACCGCTCCATTGTTATCGCAATACAAAGGTATTGGATGCTCAATGGATGGAACCACTCCGAGTTCAGTAATGAACTTCTTGATCCAGACAGCTTCTTTGGCAGCATCGTTGGCAGCGATGTATTCAGCCTCCATCGTCGAGTCTGCCACGGTTTCCTGCTTGGAACTCTTCCAGCTAACCGCCCCTTCGTAAAGGGTAAAGACAAATCCCGACTGCGACTTAGAGTTGTCCTTATCACTCTGGAAGCTCGAATCGGTAAAGGACTCCACTTGGAGTTCTCCGTTACCATACACCAAGAGCATCTCTTTAGTCCTTCGTAAGTACTTGAGAATGCTCTTCACAGCTGTCCAGTGACTCTCTCCAGGATCAGCTTGATACCTACTCACTACACTTAGTGAGTATGCTACATCGGGTCTGGTACATAGCATCGCGTACATGATAGAGCCTACAGCCGAAGCATAGGGTATCCCTTGCATGCGAGCTCTTTCCAAATCAGTCTTGGGAGACATCTCTTTGGAGAGAGTGACTCCAAAGATCGTGGGTAAGTTCCCACGCTTGGATTCTTCCATACTAAACCTCTTTAGTACGGTGTCAATGTTAGTGTATATGCCCTAGAGGCCATTACTGTATCATACTAGTATGTATATTACTTGATGGAAGCTTGGGATATTCACAGTTGTATATACAATCTTGCTCGAAATGGTAGTATGCTACTTGGTTTGTCTCTACTTCAATATGTGCATGTGTTTCTTTTAGCATATCGCTGATATACATATTAGTAGAGCCCTTAGGATCTTTGCTTGATTACCAGCGTTGTGATGGCGCTCACACTCGTGGGAGCTGGGTAATCCGTAAGCACATCCTTATACAGGTCCCTAGTCGTTGGACTATCGAGACAGGGCATCGATACTCCGGAGTAGACTAGCATATGCGCTTCTCATCCCAGCGTGGGAGACTGTCTGTCCCACAGCCGTCAGTACGTCGTACTTGAGATAGTATGCGGGTGCTCGTTAGGTTACGAGTACACTGGACAGGACTCGTCGGGAACTGTTAGTTGGTATTATACCTATCGTCAGTTATCAGTTCTCAGGTGACATGAGTACAGCTTAGTCCGCTGACTTGACACTGTCACTTCGCCTCGAGTGTGTTCCCACTGCACTTTGATTACTACCCTACCACGGCTCAAAGGAGTCGTGCAAACAGGTAGTTTTTGGGTGCAGTCCCGAAGCACTTCGAGGCAGTGACGGTTAGACAGGATTCGTCTCTCCCGGTATTGGGGGTTGACATCGCGCTGTGTCCAGGAGAGCCATTACACGAGTAGTCCCTGGCCAGGGCAAGCGAGATATACTGGTAGGTTTCCAGTGTTATCTAAGGGTGTTCTGGGCTACACTCCGACACGACTTGTACCGCTATTAGGGGACTGACGTTCACCGCCCCCTAGGCCCGCCATGCGATGTATCAGACGAACAGACCGGACTGTACGGAGACTGTCACATACAGGCTCAGTAGGAGTTCATATGGGGTTCGCCTCGTCAGTCTTCTTATCGACATCTACCTCGGGACCGTTACGTACCGCTAGTGCCGCTTGCGGTCTGTGGTTAAACCCACTGCCAGCGTAGTGTCGAGTCTTTAGAGTCCCACACAGAGAGCTATTCCCCTTTAGGTAAAATGAGTAGAGGTCGCATGGTTTTGCGACAGGGTTCGTTCACATCCGCGCACTTGTGCACGTTTGCTGTCCGGACAGCTTATACTAGCGGGCTTTGGTTTAAGCCGGATCCTAGTATATGATTTGGGATTGGTTTTATCTCATTGTATTCGTGTTCCTCGGATCACGAATACGGGTGCGTATGCACAGTTGCTTGAGACAGAGGGAGAGGACTTTGATTAGGGTTAATGACTATTGTCATTTTATTAACCCTAATGCTTATGTGTGTATTATGGTTAATTGATATTAGTTTAAATAATTGTGCATGGTTATGGTTATTGACCATTTGACCTCCTTGACTTGTTGACCTAGGTTGACACTTTGACCATCATCATTTCATTTGGAAGATGCTCTTTGATCCTTGCAATTTGCATTAAAAATGAAATGATAATGGTCATGTCTTGATTAAGCCATGACAATTATCACACTAATTATCTAATTACAATAATTCACATATATATGAGAGAATGCTTCATATTTTCTCTCATTCTATTTTTTACTTTCTCTCTCTTGTTCTTCCTCTCCCTTAAGCTCTCCCCTCTCATGTGTTGAGAAACACTTGAGCTTGAGAAAAACCTCTTCTTGATAATCTCTACTCTCATCTAGGGTTCTAGGATTAGCACTTCTAGCACCCTAGTTACTTCTAGCTTGGAGTTGAAGCCAAAGGTCGAGGCTTTCGGGTGGATCCTTCTTCGACGTGAGAAGACGACAAAGGTGATCCCTTTCTACTACTCCAAAGAGCAAGGAGAGTAGGACATAAAGCCCTAGGTATAACCGTTCTAACCCTTAGCTAGTTTCTAGTTAGCTTTAGCTTGTTTTTGTTTAGCAAAGATCCTTCTTTGTCTAGTCCATGTTGCCTATAGTTGATAAAAAATTGATTTTTATTCCGTTTTCCGCCCCCCCGTATGTACCGGGGTGGGCAACGTGGACTTACAGTGGTATCAGAGCCCAACTAAACATAAACTAGCTAGGTGGTAAAGTGTATGGAAGTTCAATCGGAAAAAAATCGAAAAAACCGAGTTTTCAAAAACCCAACTTTCTGTTAAATTTTTTCCTGCTCAAAATAAAATTTATCATACTCCAAAAACCGTCTCAGGGTTTTGTGAAGGAAGCCACCATACCCGGTCCAGTGAATCGACCAAAGCGCCGCGGTTCCGCGGCAATAGCAAGCTATTGCCGTGCAACCGCGGCCGTTTTGGCTCGGCTCTGTGTCGAGTTTGGTGCAGTGTCTTTCTGGCTTGGTTTTAGGATTTTTAAGATGGTTTATATGTGCCCAGGTTTTCCAGAAAAGAAATTTGTTTTTAGGGGCCTATAAATCCGTATTTTTTTGATCGAACTTCAATACACTTTGACTAAAGGGTTATATCTATGACGTTTATATGTATTGAACGTCGGCTAATCGGTATATGTCGATTAGTAGGGGTTATACATATCTGTGATCTGTGTTTGATGATGGTATGTGTATATGAATGCATTGGATTGTCGCGGGTGAATAGCCGGGGTGGATGTGAGATGAGTGTTTCTTTTTCTTTCATTCATTGTAACATGTAAATTGATGTAATATTATTTGTTTGGCCGCACAACCGGGTCGGGGTTGTAGCCGTCATTGTATAATTCTTTTTACTGTTTTTGCTCCTAGGATAGACCCATGGAGGGGGTGCACAAACTACCGGGTATCTCGAAGTGCCGAGTGGCCTACTCACGGTGGTGAGGGAGGTTGCTTCGCTTCGGGTACTTGGCGGGTAGTTTGCCGCACCCGTAGGGGTCTTGGGTGGGGTATTGGCTATTCACCGCGACCGTGTAATCCACTTTTCGTTGCAGGCTCGAACGGATTGCGGATTCCTAGTATATCCAATGTATTCATCTGTGATCTGTAATGTCTATCATTGCAATATACTTATATATGATAACTATTTAGGCGTTGCTTATGTTTTACAGCCGCGCTAGGCCAGCCCCCGCTCTGTCGTTAGTTAAATAACCTAACGGGTGATGACGGGGCCCCGTGGCAAATGCGAATGGCATAAGCGTACGTCATATTTTAGTTGTTTTCTGCAATGGTAGGATTAAATGATGGGACGCATTAAAAGAACTAATGCAAGAAAATAAACCATGTAAAAGTCGATTGGAACACTTTGAAAACCACTCGGTTCTTTTCAAAACTAAACTTTTAAACGCGGAGCTTGAACCACTCCTTTTAAAAGCTATCTCGTTCCATCGATTATATCAAGTTCACTACGTTCACGGTTTCGCCAAAACCATTCGTAGCCCTCCGTCATTCCACATGAATGGTCAAAAAGTATTCAAGCTATGTATTTTGGCCAAAGTCAAGGCATAGTGATTGGTAGCTATTGGGTATTCATGTGCAGCATAGATAGATGCGTTGGTTTGGGACAGTCGTGCTGCCATTTTGGCCAAAGTCAAGGGTAGGTACGGGTGGGTCCAAATTAACCAGGAGAATGACGGGTAGAACTTGACATGTGACTTATGATATTTTGGCCAAAGTCAAGGTCATAAGAGCATGGGGCAAAAATCCACATCGGGAGTTTCATAAGTACTGAAACTTGCTAGCGCTGCATACCATTTGGAGTGTGATAATTCTGGTAGGATTCCTTCGGTTTTATCACGCGTTGATATTTGGATCCTGATCCTACTGTGAGTATATGCTACTCCTCGGGAAAACTCTCACTTAACGATCAATGCTATAAACCTAGTAGGTGTTAGCGGGGCTACGCCCACAGGGAAAAGAGGTTACTTAATTAAGGAACTTCGCGAAAGCGTTGGAAAACCTCCCTCGAAGTACCGACACTGGCCTGGCTGAACGGTTAAGCAAGTATTGTACGGTGAGATTGATCCTGACTAATCTTTTCTTTACGGTTTGAGAAGGGATTCGAGAGACAGTGGGAGCCATCCTGTTTAGACAAACTAAAAACCACTCTAAACTTGCAAGAGCATCATGCTAAAGTGTTTCTTTTCTCTCTCCTAATTGCAGCGACCATTCAACATGACCGGACTTAAGTTATTACTAGATAAAAACATATTGACAGGGCCAAACTACAAAGATTGGCTCAGGAATGTCAAGATGGCAATCACTTACGACAAGTTGGGGTATGTCCTTACCACCAAAGCTCCCCCTGTCCCAGGTCCCAAAACCAGTGTCGCAGATAGGGAAATCCATAAGACATGGGAAATAGATTGTGCGAAGGCCAAATGTCTCGTACTTGCCTCGATGGACAACGAACATCAGAGGAGGCACGAGAATATGGACCTAGAGTCCATATTTCTTCATACAAAAGAACTGTATGGAGAGCAGTCTCGTATCGCCAGATACGAAGTGTCGAAGAAGTTGTTTTCGGCAAGGTTGGCCGTCGGATCATCGGTAGCGGAACACGTGCTTAAGATGATTGGCTACATAGAGGAGCTCGCGGACCTTGTGACCACGTTGGAGAATGAACTCTATACTGATTTGATTCTCCAGTCCCTTCCTTCCACTTACGCCCAGTTTATCCTTAACTTCAACATACAAGGAAAGGAGGTTGAACTTTCCGAACTTCTGAACATGTTGAGGAGTGCTGAGGGCACCCTACAGAAGGGTAGGGAGACATCCACTTTGTTTGTAGGAGGATCTTCCTCTTCTATGTCCAGGGCGAAAGCCAAGGGCAAGAAGAAGAAAGCCCCCGCCAAACCAAGAGGCGGTGTCAGTAAAGTGGATACGAAGGGAAAAGGAAAAGCAACAAAGGTAGCGGGAAAGCTGGTGGGGAAGGAAGAATGCTTCTATTGTCACAAAAGTGGTCACTGGAAACAGGATTGCAAGGCTTGGAAGGCCAGAACACAGGATTTGAAGCGAGTTGCGGCTTCAGCTTCAGGTATGTATGTTACTGAAAACTGTCTATCAATAAACTCTACATCCTGGGTATTGGATACCGGATCAGGATCTCATATCTGTAATTCTTTGCAGGCGTTGAGAAAGCGTAGAGTTTTGAAGGCAGGTGACATAACCCTCAGAGTTGCAAACGGTGCTAGCATGGATGCTGAGGCCGTGGGGGACTATCACCTGGGATTGTCGGATGGACACTTTTTGGTTTTGCGTAGTTGTTATTATGGACCAAATGCAACCTGTAATATCATTTCTGTATCTTTATTATCTAAAGAAGGTTATGAATTTGCATTTGTAAGTAATGTAGTGAACATTCACCTTAATCAAGTTTTGATTGGGTCAGGTACATTGAACAACGGTATATACGTATTAAACCAACAACAAATTTTCAATGTCCAGAATACACACAAAAGAAAGTCTCCAGAAATCAATAAAACTTTCTTATGGCATTGTAGACCGGGTCACATCAATGAGAGAAGGTTGACTAAGTTACATATAGAAGGATATTTGGATCCGTTCGAATATCAATCGTATACAACTTGTCAATCCTGTCTCAAGGGAAAGTTGACAAAGACTCCGTTCACTGGACACGGAGTAAGAGCGAGCGAGCTCTTGGGACTCGTACACAGCGATGTGTGCTGTCCAATGTCTACACATGCACGAAGCGGTTATTCTTACTTCATTACTTTTACGGATGACTTTTCAAGGTACGGTTATGTCTTCTTAATGAAACATAAATCTGAGGCTTTTGAAAAATTCCAGGAATATAAGAATGAAGTAGAAAAACAAACAGGCAAAAGTATCAAGGCACTGAGATCTGATCGAGGTGGTGAATACTTGAGTGCCGAGTTCCTGGGTTACTTAAAAGAGAATGGAATTCTCTCTCAGCTTACTCCTCCATACACTCCTCAACATAACGGTGTATCGGAGAGATGGAACCGAACCCTATTGGATATGGTACGTTCCATGATGAGTAACGCTGAGTAGCCGCGATCGTTCTGGGGATATGCGCTAGAATCAGCTGCATACCTTTTGAACCGAGTTCCAACTAAGACTGTGCCTACTACACCATATCAGATGTGGTGTGGGAAGAGACCCTATCTTAATCACATTAAGACATGGGGATGTCCAGCTTTTGTAAAAAAGCAGCATGCGGACAAGCTCGAGGCACGCTCAGTACAGTGCAAGTTTGTGGGATATCCAAAGAACTCCAAGGGATATTTCTTCTATTGCGAAGAGAAACAAAAGGTTTTTGTTTCTCGCCATGCCAACTTTCTAGAACACCAGTTCATAGAAAAAGAAATAAGTGGGAGCGCAATAGAACTGGAAGAAATTCCAGAACCACAAGCTATTACTGAAAGCTTAGTAGAACCAGAGGGTTCGAAAGATCAGGACATTCCCATGCCACTCCGCAGGAGTAGTAGGCAGTCTCATCCGCTCTAGAGATACTACGGTTTTCTCATTGACGGGGATAGAGAGGATTGCATCATAGATTGTGATGAGCCTACTAGCTTCCAGCAAGCCATTCAGAGCGTCGACTCGGTAAAATGGCTGGATGCAATGCGGACCGAAATGGAGTCCATGTACACCAACAAAGTATGGACGTTGGACATTGCTCCAGATGGGGTAAAACCCGTAGGATGCAAGTGGATCTTCAAAAGGAAGATTGGTGTAGATGGACAGGTTGAGACCTATAAAGCTAGACAGGTAGCAAAGGGTTTTCGTCAGCGACCTGGTTTGGACTATGACGAAACCTTTTCTCCAGTAGCTATGCTGAAATCCATTCGGATCCTTCTTGCCATTGCTGCTTTCCACGATTATGAAATTTGGCAGATGGACATAAAGACCGCTTTTCTAAATGGACATTTAGAGGAGTGTGTCTATATGGAACAGCCAGAGGGTTTCATTCAGAATGGGAGCAGTGGAAAGGTGTGCAAGTTGATTAAGTCCATTTATGGACTAAAGCAGGCATCGCGGAGTTGGAACATCTGTTTTGATGAGACGGTCAAGGATTTTGGCTTTATCAAAAATCCAGATGAACCATGCATCTATTGTAGATTTGTAGCGAGAACTGTAGTATTCCTCGTTTTATACGTGGATGACATTCTCTTAATAGGAAATGACATTCCTATGCTACAATCTGTCAAGGGGTTCTTGTCACACAGGTTCTCCATGAAAGACCTGGGTGATGCCTCATACATTCTGGGTATCCGGATCTACCGTGACAGATCCAAGAGGATATTAGGACTTTCGCAGTCCAGGTACATCGACACCATACTGAAGAGATTCAGTATGGAAGATTCCAAGCGCGGTAATCTACCGGCTTGTCACGGGATCACCCTCTCCAAAGAGATGTCTCCCAAGACTGATTTGGAGAGGGATCGCATGTCTATTATACCATACGCTTCTGCGGTAGGCTCTATAATGTATGCGATGTTGTGTACCAGACCGGATGTGGCTTATGCACTGAGTGTGGTAAGCAGGTATCAGTCAAACCCTGGGAAAAAACATTGGATAGTGGTAAAGAACATTCTCAAGTACCTGAGAAGGACTAAGGAGATGTTCTTGGTGTATGGCGGAAAAGACCTCCAGATTGAGGCTTTTGCTGACTCCAGCTTCCAGAGTGACAAGGATAATTCCAAGTCCATGTCGGGTTTTGTCTTTACCCTCAATGGAGGGGCGGTGTGTTGGAAGAGCTCCAAACAGGAAACCGTTGCTGACTCGACTATGGAAGCGGAATACATCGCTGCATCTGATGCCGCAAAAGAAGCTGTCTGGATAAGGAAGTTCTTGAAAGAACTTCAGGTGGTTCCGTCCATTGTTGACCCAATACCTCTGTATTGCGACAACAACGGGGCTATAGCTTTAGCGAAGGAACCCAGGTCCCATCAGAAATCCAGACACATCTTAAGGCGGTATCACCTGATCAGGGAGATCGTGGATCGCCAGGAGATCGAGGTTCGGAGGGTTGCTTCAGAAGATAACACAGCAGATCCATTCACTAAGGCCTTGCCCCAGACTCAGTTCGAGCGGCCGATCGAGATGATAGGTCTTCGATACGCCAGTACACGGCCTTAGTGCAAGTGGGAGATTGTTAGTGTATATGCCCCAGAGGCCATTACTGTATCATACTAGTATGTATATTACTTGATGGAAGCTTGGGATATTCACAGTTGTATATACAATCTTGCTCGAAATGGTAGTATGCTACTTGGTTTGTCTCTACTTCAATATGTGCATGTGTTTCTTTTAGCATATCGCTGATATACATATTAGTAGAGCCCTTAGGATCTTTGCTTGATTACCAGCGTTGTGATGGCGCTCACACTCGTGGGAGCTGGGTAATCCATAAGCACATCCTTATACAGGTCCCTAGTTGTTGGACTATTGAGACAGGGCATCGATACTCCGGAGTAGACTAGCGTATGCGCTTCTCATCCCAGCGTGGGAGACGGTCTGTCCCACAGCCTTCAGTACGTCGTACTTGAGATAGTATGCGGGTGCTCGTTAGGTTACGAGTACACTGGACAGGACTCGTCGGGAACTGTTGGTTGGTATTATACCTATCGTCAGTTATCAGTTCTCAGGTGACATGAGTACAGCTTAGTCCGCTGACTTGACACTGTCACTTCGCCTCGAGTGTGTTCCCACTGCACTTTGATTACTACCCTACCACGGCTCAAAGGAGTCGTGCAAACAGGTAGTTTTTGGGTGCAGTCCCGAAGCACTTCGAGGCAGTGACGGTTAGACAGGATTCGTCTCTCCCGGTATTGGGGGTTGACATCGCGCTGTGTCCAGGAGAGCCATTACATGAGTAGTCCCTGGCCAGGGCAAGCAAGATATACTGGTAGGTTTCCAGTGTTATCTCAGGGTGTTCTGGGCTACACTCCGACACGACTTGTACCGCTATTAGAGGACCGACGTTCACCGCCCCCTAGGCCCGCCATGCGATGTATCAGACGAACAGACCGGACTGTACGGAGACTGTCACATACAGGCTTAGTAGGAGTTCAGATGGGGTTCACCTCGTCAGTCTTCTTATCGACATCTACCTGGGGACCGTTACGTACGGATAGTGCCGCTTGCGGTCTGTAGTTAAACCCACTGCTAGCGTAGTGTCGAGTCTTTAGAGTCCCACACAGAGAGCTATTCGCCTTTAGGCAAAATGAGTAGAGGTCGCATGGTTTTGCGACAGGGTTTGTTCACATCCGCGCACTTGTGCACGTTTGCTGTCCGGACAGCTTATACTAGCGGGCTTTGGTTTAAGCCGGATCCTAGTATATGATTTTGGATTGGTTTTATCTCATTGTATTCGTGTTCCTCGGATCACGAATACGGGTGCGTATGCACAATTGCTTGAGACAGAGGGAGAGGACTTTGATTAGGGTTAATGACTATTGTCATTTTATTAACCCTAATGCTTATGTGTGTATTATGGTTAATTGATATTAGTTTAAATAATTGTGCATGGTTATGGTTATTGACCATTTGACCTCCTTGACTTGTTGACCTAGATTGACACTTTGACCATCATCATTTCATTTGGAAGATGCTCTTTGATCCTTGCAATTTGCATTAAAAATGAAATGATAATGGTCATGTCTTGATTAAGCCATGACAATTATCACACTAATTATCTAATTACAATAATTCACACATATATGAGAGAATGCTTCATATTTTCTCTCATTCTATTTTTTACTTTCTCTCTCTTGTTCTTCCTCTCCCTCAAGCTCTCCCCTCTCATGTGTTGAGAAACACTTGAGCTTGAGAAAAACCTCTTCTTGATAATCTCTACTCACATCTAGGGTTCTAGGATTAGCACTTCTAGCACCCTAGTTACTTCTAGCTTGGAGTTGAAGCCAAAGGTCGAGGCTTTCGGGTGGATCCTTCTTCGACGTGAGAAGACGACAAAGGTGATCCCTTTCTACTACTCCAAGGAGCAAGGAGAGAAGGACATAAAGCCCTAGGTATAACCGTTCTAACCCTTAGCTAGTTTCTAGTTAGCTTTAGCTAGTTTTTGTTTAGCAAAGATCCTTCTTTGTCTAGTCCATGTTGCCTATAGTTGATAAAAATTTGATTTTTATTCCGTTTTCCGCCTCCCCGTAAGTACCGGGGTGGGCAACGTGGACTTACAGTCAATGTACCTGGATTGGGACAATCCCAATATCCGTTTGGATCTATCTCTATAGATCCTAATTCCCAATATGCAGGAGACATCACCAAGATCTTTCATTGAGAATCTTTGTGATAAGAAGAGCTTGACCGATTGCAGCATAGGAATATCATTTCCTATCAAGAGTATGTCGTCCACGTACAATACGAGGAAGACAACCTTACTCTCTGCCACCTTCTTGTAAATACAAGGTTCATCTGGGTTTTGGAGAAATCAAACTCTTTGATAACGACGTCAAAGCAGATGTTCTAACTCCGCGATGCTTGCTTTAATCCATAAATGGATTTAAGCAGCTTGCACACCTTCCCGCTGCTCTCACTATCTACGAAGCCCTCTGACTGAGTCATGTACATGCACTCTTCTAAATCACCGTTTAGAAAGGCGGTCTTAACATCCATTTTCCAGATTTCGTAATCATGATATGCAGCGATGGCAAGCATGGTCCGGATGGATTTAAGCATAGCCACTGGAGAAAAGTTTCGTCATAGTCCACATCTGGTCTTTGACGAAAACCTTTTGCAACAAGTCTAGCTTTGAAAGTCTCCACTTTCCTATCTACACCAAGTTTTTTCTTGAAGATCCACTTGCTCCCAATGGGTTTTACCCCTTCAGGAGCAACTTCCAAAGTCCATACTTTGTTGGTGTACATGGATTCCTTCTCGGACCGCATAGCATCCAGCCATTTCACTGAGTCCCTACTCGTGATGGCCTGCTCGAAGCTAGTTGGGTCATCATCCTCCATGATGCAATCCTCGCTCCCACCATCCATGAGAAAACCGTAGTATCTCTCAGGTGGGCGAGGAACCCTACTAGATCGGCGGAGTGGCTGGGGTTCATTGGGAACTATGGAATCTTCTGGTTCCACCAGATCTTCTGTTGTAGCTTTTGTAGCTGGAACCTCTTCCAGTTCTACCTCATGACCACTAATCTCTTTTTCAAGAAATTCCTTTTCTAAAAAGGTGGCATGCCGAGAAACAAACACTTTTTGTTCCTCAGGGTGGTAGAAGATATACCCTTGTGAATTCTTGGGATATCCTATAAATTTGCATAGAACAGACCGTGCCTCGAGTTTGTCCGGATTTTGTCGTTTGACATAGGCTGGACAACCCCATATCTTAACATAGTTAAGACATGGTCTCTTCCCTTTCCATATCTCATATGGAGTGGTAGGCACAGATTTGGTGGGGACCATATTCAATAGATGTATGGCTGTTTCAAGCGCATACCCCCAGAAGGAAATAGGTAACTCAGCTGTGCTCGTCATAGAGCGCACCATATCTAATAGGGTCTGGTTCCTCCGTTCTGATACACCGTTGTGCTGTGGTGTATATGGAGGAGTCAGCTGAGAGAGAATCCCATTCTCTTTTAGGAAGTCCAGGAATTCACTGCTCAAGTATTCACCCCCTCGATCAGATCGAAGGATTTTAATACTTTTTCCGGTTTGGTTCTCGACTTCCTGTTTATATTCTCTAAATTTCTCAAAAGCTTCAGACTTGTGTCTTATCAAGTACACATGTCCGTATCTTGAGAGATCATCAGTGAATGTAATGAAGTATGAAGAACCATCCCTGGCATGTGTAGACATGGGACCGCATACATCACTATGTATTAGTCCCAAGAGTTCGGTAACTCTTTCTCCGTGTCCCGTAAACGGAGTTTTGGTCATCTTGCCTTTGAGACATGACTGGCAAGTGTCATAAGATGAAATTTCGAACGGTTTCAAATATCCATCCTTATGCAACTTAGCTAGTCTTGTCGTATTGATGTGACCCAGCCTACAATGCCACAAGAAGGATTCATTCAGTTCAGAACTCTTCCTCTTGTGTGTGTTTGTTATGCTTAGAACTGTTGATTGATTTAGAACATAAATACCATTGCACAACGTGCCTGATCCAACCAACTTTTGGTTACGGAAAATGTTCATAACATTATCCTGTAATACAAAATTATATCCCTCTTTACTCAACAAAGAAACCGATATAATGTTGCATATCAGGTTCGACATGTAATAGCATTCGTTCAGAACCAATGTATTGCCAGTTGGTAACGCAAGGTGATATTCCCCGACAGTCTGAGCTGCAACAATTGCATCATTTCCAACTCTTATGTGTTTATCACCTTCTCCAAGTTCTCTACCTTTCCTAAGCCCATGTAACCGATTACATATATGAGATCCTGACCCGGTATCTAATACCCAGGACGTAGGGCAAATGGAGAAACAGTTCTCTGTAACGAACACACCCGAAGAAAATGCATCATCATGTACTTTCTTCATTCGGGTGGCATGGGAATCTTGGTATTCCCCTATGTCCTGTTCAGTCCTATAACTCTTATAAGAAAGAACGAAACCAACGTTCCCCAGCACAGTATAACATGCGGGTTCGGTCAATACATCCATTTTATTATCTTGATTAGGGCATGACATGGTCGCTACCTGGAGAGAGAGAGAAGAAAACAGTTTAGCGTATGCTCTTGCAAGATCAGATTGGTTATTATCTTATCTAAATCAGGATAGCTCCCATAGGTTTTTATCAAATCTTCCTTCAAACCCTAAAAGGAAAGACTAGCCGGGATTAATTACACCCTACAACTTCGCCAATCTTTCAGCCAGGCCAGTGTCGGTACTTTGAGGGAGGTTCCCCGTGCTTTCGCACGGACCTAATTAAAGTAAACCTCGTTTTCCTAGAGGCGTAACCCGGTTGACACCTTTCTAGACACCTACTTGATCGGCTAATTGTAATGTGTAAAACTCTTCCAGGAGTAACTCTTACTCGCAGTGGGTATTGGAATCCAACTATCTCATAGAAGGTATGCAATCTCATTGCAAATTTCAACACATGAAATTCCCGATAATGCTTTTGCCCCTAGCGTGCTATGACCTTGACGAAAGCCAACAAACCACAGCCCGCTAGTCAAGTTCAACCCGTACATTTCTTGACTGAATTAAACCCACCCGCACGACCCTTGATGAAAGCAAACAAAGCCGTACGACTACCCTAATCCAGTCGCATCATATGCAGCAGATAAGCAGCACATAGCTACCGCACACTACACCTTGACGAAAGCCAACAAATGTAGCACGAATACTATATGCAACTTATCTGAAATGACGGAGGGCTACGACAGGTTTTTCTGAAAACCTATTGCGTAATGAACTTGATATCGTTGTAGAATCAAAATGAAGTTTTGAAATGGAGTGATTTTGAGGCTTTTCTAGTTTTGCTAAAGGGGTCACTCCCGGTGAAGGGATCGTCGGCCCTTTCCTCGTCGAATGAGGTGCGGGATATATCATATATATCACTGTGCAAAGCAGAAACTATAGAAGCAATCAAAAGACAAACCGAGTGTGTAGCATCTGCCAGTTATTGCTAAAGGGGTCACTCCCGGTGAAGGGATCTCGGCCCTTTCCTCATCGAATAAGGTGCAGGGTATATCATATATACCGCTATGCAAAGCAAAACTGTAGCTACCCTTTTAATTTAAATTTTGATTCTACAACATCTTTTAGGTTTCTTTTCTTTCATTAATCACATTAATGAAGTCCCATCATTTAAATCACCTAAACATCACAGATAAAAACGATGTACACTTATGCCATCCGCATTCGCCTCGATGTCCCCTCGTGCACCGTTAGGTTAGGTAACTAACGACAGAGCAGGGCAGGGCTAGTGCGGGTGTAAAACATAAGTAACGCCTATATAATATATCATATATACTATATACTGTATCCATCACAACATATCAAATGATCACATCACAGATATCGTAGCAGAAACATAGATATAATGTGGGATATACTAGGACGTCCGTATTTAGTATTTAGCCAAAATAGAAAATACGGATTCCACAGTCGCGATGAATAGCCAACCCCACACCCTGGACCCCTATGAGAGCGGCAAGCGACCCTACCAATTCTGGAGTTTAGGAGACCCGGTCTCGACTTCTCGAGATGGCCTCCCACTGAACCCCAGAACCCGGTCACCCGTGCTCCCCTCCTTGGGTCCATCCTAATGCGGAAAAGTAAATAATATACAACACAGGTGGCATCGAACTCAACCCGGAAGTGCCCCAAATAAAAGAATATTACATTACATTTGAATTTACATAAATGAAAATATAAAACTCTCATCTCACATAAAAACCCCCCGGCTATTCAATCGCGACAATCCTGCACATCATATCTCAGCAACACATAATATCACATATCATCAACGTAAGTATGTATGCATACACCGATTGTCGTTGACGTATAGCAACGACAATCGGCAATACCACTACATACAACACTTACGGTCACAGAAAAAAATGTAAAACTGCAATATCTGGAATCCACATTCTCCTTAAACATCGTAAATGCGAAATATCACATACCTCGTATTTCATGTTTTATAATATGAATTCCACACGTTGCATCACATCCCAGATAATTAGACAGTATTAAAGTTTTCGAACGAACGATCAAATACCCAAGATTCACTAAAGCTCAACACTTGAGCGAAGTTCAAAAACTTGGAGTGTGACACAGTAGTAGCGGTCCAGCCGTAGAAGGGTCAAGCCAACACCTCACATGTGGCACGCCGTACTGCCCCAAACCCTAAGGTTCAAAGGGCAGTTCAAGACGGTCACATAATCGAGTTAAGGTTTGTTGTCTTCTAGAGGGACCACCACAAAACTTGCACATGTCTCCAAAATATTTAAACCCCGTGAAAAGTGAGCAAATGATACTCGTTCAAACACTTCACTACTTTCTAATTTACCCGGAAAAGTCACGAAATCAAAATTCCGATCGAATTGACGAGTACAAAACCATCTCCAGAATTTTTCAGCACTAAATACAGATTAAAAATACCCTAAAAAATATACAAGCAGAATTAAGCATTACAGTATAAAAATTATACAGTGATTGAGGTGTACGGCCGCGGAACCGCGGCCCAAGCAAGCTTAGGCCGCGTTTCCGCGGCAGAAAAGAATGTTCATAGAAAAAATTTTATACTGTAATTCTTATTTTTACCTGCTGAATTTTTTACATATTTTTAATTATGAAAATAACCAGATTTTGAAAAAAGTCCAGAGAGCACCCAAAAATCCGTATTTTCGGTTCGATCTAAGTTTTAACTTAGTAAAAAGGTCGCCTAATGTTCTAGGTCGGCTCTGATACCAATGTTGGGTTAGCCTAGCACCACATGAAGGGTTTGGAAGCATCACATGAACCAAAAGTGGAGTCTTTAGGGTGCTAAGTTAACGAACAAAGAATCGTTCCTAGAATCAATTAGGGTTTCAAAATTTTCACATCATCATATGAAAGAAATGCTAGGGTTTAGAGAGTACAACCTTTGTAGCTCCTTACGCTAGACTCCACGGCAACTTGGGGTTTGAAAAAGCTCCGCTTGAACTCCTCGAGGTCACCGATGATCCACCCGGAGTCCACTTTGTCCAAGCTTGCAACTTTATCCGATTAAGTGAACGAAATCAAGCTAACACTCTAAATAAGTGGGCTAGACTTGTGTAGAATGGTGTTGTGGTTCTCTTTCTCACTTCAAAATCCAATCTTGATGAGTATATTTCTCACTACAAAGAACTAGAGAGCAAAATGAGAGAGGAAGAAGAAGATGGTGGCAATATGAGAAGATGATAAGTTTAACTCTAAAAAGAAAATAGAAAATATATCAATATATATTTTCCTCTTCTCATATCAAACCATCGTTAGGATATTATTGAACTTGAGTTAAAAACACAAAAGGAAAAGTAACCCATGGTCAAATGGTGGGTGAGGATGGTTAGGTCAAGAGAAGAGTGTAGAAACAAATCAATAATGACACTTTGCTTTTTCCCTTTTTGTTTTAAATCAAATGCAATTTAATCCATAAATAAAACCATGATGTGAGTCTTATATTGCCACCATTTTCATGTATATACAACCATGAAGGATGTATGTATGTATGTATGTGTATATGTACATCCATATGTGCATGAATCAATAAAGAAACTATACATGCATGCATACATCCATCATACTCAAGAAAGGATTTCAAGTGAGAAGCTAATGGTTAAATGATAAATCAACACTTGATTTATCAATCCGGCCATATCACATATGACCCCTACCAAAAGCAAGCCGCCCGACCAATATACGGTATCCTATACGCGCATTTTAATCGGGTCCATGCGCATATCGCATACGCGTACCACAACGTTTCGCCTGGACTAGGAAACTCCATTGTGGGACTCTGAGACTCGTCAATACGCCGGCAGTGGGTGATGATCATATCAAGCACCCCCAAGCCGCAAGCGGTCAGCTAAACGTAACGGCCACCCGGGTATTGAGCGATCAGAAGAGAACAAGCGAACCTGCTACAACTCCCGTTGAGCCAACCGACAACACTTCCCGTACAATCCGGTCTCTTCGTCTGATATGTTGCATATCAGGTCTAGGGGTGGTAAACGTCAGACCCCAATAACCGATAAGTTGTGCCGATGTGAGGATCATAACGGGTCGAGAAACTACTGGTAACACTTACCATCAAATCTCTGAATCAGCCTTGGCCAGGTGATTGTCATGATCTAACTGTGTCGTGTTTAAAAAGAATTCTGAAATTACCGCAATCAAAACGGTGTCGCTTGTAGCGAGCCGCGATGAATACGGGTCGTCCGCAGGGAGATGGTAAGTTTCTTATTGCTTGTTTTAACGAGTTAATTCCGTGTTTTGATTTGTTGGTTAACTAATTGTCGTAACAAAGATATGAATAAAAAGGGCTTGTTAAGGGTAGTAATAAGTTAGATTGTATGAAGGTGATGTTTGCCAATTCCTTATAGCCCCGACTTGGTATTGATACTAAAGCAATAGGTAACAACGCGGATTAGGGAACTTGAAATACGGTATTTGCGGTATTTCGCTAAATCCGTTTTCCTTGTCCCTTGTCCTTCCGTTGTTATCTCTTGATTTTAGCCTTCGGCAAACCACGGGCAATCCGGTCATGATTAGGAATCATCACTATCGGGGTAGGATAGGATGCCTAGTGAGCGGAGTTGCGGGTGATTTGCACGAAGTTTCAATAGGCAAGTTTTAGGTTTTAAAGTTTGGACAAAGAAAATCTTCGAATACGATCTAACATATTACACCCTTAACAAGTGAAAAGATTACTCACACATATTTACAAATTAACAAGAAAGAAAAGAGAAGATACATAAAAACATGAAATGAAATAAAGAGGAAAAGAGAACCGATGAGTTCAAGCGTTTTATCTCCCAGTGTTCAATCCCCGGCAACGTGTGAGATCCAAATACCAAGCTTTAAGGTTGCAAGCTCACTTAAGAGGTTGCAAGATCAAAGCAAGGCATGAATTTCACAATTGAAATCATGTAAAGTGGAACAAGACATGTAATAAAAATACGAACTTTTATTGAAGAACAAACTTGTTACAAGAGATCTTGAAGTCAAGAACCTAAGCCTTAAGCTTGCAAGTTCTAAATGAGAAGTTGCAAGGTCAAGACAAAGGGGCAAGAGCTCAAGAATGAAAAGAAAAATTACAAGAATTCTAAGATAGAACTAAAGAAAAAGCTACCCTTTCCTCTTCCCTCTGGTCTCTATTTATAGGCTCAGAAAGAAATATTCATATCTGCCCCATTATGGCTCATACTGATTTGTTTGATTGCCTTTGATTTGAACACATGCTTTTTAGTCTTGAATGCATATAATATCATATGCATATAAAATCATATCCTTGATTTCATATAAAATCATATCCTTGATGATTGCATATAAAATCATATCCTTGATGATTGCATATAAAATCATATCCTTGATTGCATATAGAATCATATCCTTGATTGCATATAAAATCATATCCACATGTGCTTAAAAGTCTTGTGTACACACTTGTTGTGTTGGACCATTTAGAAAAAAATGTGTACACAACTTGTTGCATAAAGGAACTCCTGAAGTAACGGTCGGTTAGCGTTTCTGGTCGCAGTGTCTTCCCTCAAGTGATATATCCGCGCTGTTGGATGCATTTCCAGTATTTTGTCATGGATACCTGTAATCTGTAATACTGTGCAGACACTGGTCAATAATACCGATAAATACAACAATTAGATAATGAATGAACGGTATTAGAATGCAATTTTCTGATATGATCAAATACCCCCAAACTTATCTATTGCTCGTCCCGAGCAAAACCAATTTATTCACAAAAAATTTCCTAACCTCACTTTCGCAGGGAACGCGATTGCACTGAGCAAGTGCAACAAGCCGTTAAACCTCTAGGTGTCCCTAGTAGGAGGAGTGTTGTCTCCTGAGGGTTTTCAGCGGATACTACCCACAAAATCCGGTCAAGCTAGTTTTGTAAAATAACTAAGATTCAAACCCTAAAGTTTTGTTTCAGAAAATAACAATTCTATTATCCTAGGTGTAGACTATCGACCCTTTATTTTTCACACTTCGCTTCTTGTTTAACTACAGCTTTTATATGTCTTCACGTGCAGTGCAAATAGTGTCGTTAAGTTCCCGAAAGGTCGAATAAAGTCATCATATCACACAATTAAGCCCGGATAAAAATTTTAAAAGGATCACATAAGTTTTATAAAGAGTTAAGCAATTTTTTTCAAGCTTCGTTTTCCAGTAAAAAGTTTCAACTTCAGAATTTCTATCTTCCTTAACAGGAAACTAGGTCTTATTTTTCACTCCACCCTTTCCTTGTTTTCATTTCATACACACCTCTGTGAATCGTGCAATAGTCTTTATCATAGAATAAAACCTTCATATCTCCGCTAAATTTTTTTAAAAAAGCCTGTCTTTTATCAAGATTATTCTCACACAAAGAACCGTTAGGAATTTTAACTCGGAGAGAACACTTGCTTGACTTTGTTTTAATCTGGACTTTCTAGGCTTCTTAGCGAGCTTTGGGCCAATGCACCCACACCAGTTGGTTTTAGGGCATTAGGTGTAGAAACACCCCGGCGGACTTAATTACTCAAGTTACCCAGGTCCAAAAACAAAAGACAGTTTGGCGTGAAAATCAAATGATTTAATACGAACGGAGATATAACCGGCAGTTCAATTATTTTTTGGATAAAAAACGTGTTTAGTGGGTTTGGTGTGTAATCATTCCAATCAAGTTTCAGATGGGTTATTTTTCAGACTTAGTTCCAATTACGGCATCAATAACATTCCTTCATATTCGCTTTACTTCATAAACTATTCTTGACACTACTTATTTCAGAACAAACCTATTTGATCCTCAGAAAATCATTGATCCATTTAAAAGTTTTTCGACATAAAAGACTTATCATCTAATTCCCAAAAACTCACGACACGTGTAGTGTGATGTAAAGACGTATATCAGCTATAGTTAACTTCAAAGGAGAGTTATTTTTCAGGTTTTCAAAATCTAAACATAAGATTTAGTTATTCTTATTTTATCAAACAAAACCGTCGAAATGTTGAATCAGAGTCCTCCCACTAGCTAACTTGACAGAAAAGTTTTTATGTTTTTAGAAAATTTTCAGATTTTTATGGATTTTATGGATTTTAATATGCAGATGCAAAATATACATATGAATGCGAAGGTAAGAAATGCGTACCGAGTGTACCCCCAAACTTAAACTGAACAGTGTCCTCACTGTCATTGCATGAAGAGAAGGGTCAAAAATTGTCGGTTAGCGATACACAATTTTTATTTGTTTTTGTTTGTAAAGAAAAGAAAAAGAAAAAGAATGGAAAAGAATATTCACAAATATATACAAAAGGCTTTATACATACCCCCAAACTTATTTGGAACAGTGTCCACTGTTCTTGGCTGGATAACCGAAGTTTGGAGGTGGGCAGAGGAAGATCAGGCAGGGTAAACCGGCTCCTGTAAGAATAGGAGCTCCTCTGTTGGTTCGGCGCTAAGGTACGGTTTTAGTCGGTGTCCGTTCACTTTGAAAAATGAACCGTCCTTTGGATTTTCCAAATCCACAGCGCCCTGCGGATACACATTCCGCACAAAATACGGCCCTTTCCAGCGAGATCGGAGCTTTCCTGGATGGAAATGAAGTCTGGTGTCGTAAAGCAGTACCTGCTGACCAGGTACGAAGGTTTTGCGCAAAAGGTGTTTATCGTGAAACACCTTCGTTCTATTCTTAACGACAACCGCGTTATCGTAAGCCTCATCCCTAAGCTCGCTCAGTTCGTTCAGTTGCAGCTTCCGATGGCTGCCCGCATCTTCGAGAGATAGATTCAGCTCTTTTATCGCCCAAAATGCGCGATGCTCTATTTCGACAGGGAGGTGGCAAGCTTTTCCGTATACAAGCCGATAGGGAGACATGCCAAGGTCGGTCTTATAAGCAGTGCGAAAAGCCCAAAGGGCATCAGTTAGTTTCAGCGACCAATCCTTATGGTTCTTGGAAACCGTCTTCTCCAGTATCTGCTTGATCTGCCGATTTGAGACTTCGGCTTGACCACAGGTTTGGGGGTGATAGGGCGTGGGTAGCTTATGATTAATGGAATACTTCCGCATTAAGGCCTCGAAAGTCTTATTGCAGAAATGACTTCCATTGTCGCTAATGATCGCTCGGGGGTGCCCAAAACGGGAGAAAATGTTTTCTTTAAGGAACCTAACGACAACCTTGTTGTCGTTAGTCCGGCTGGGCACAGCCTCGACCCACTTAGAGACGTAATCAACAGCTAGAAGGATGTACAAGTTCCCGAAAGAGCTGGAAAACGGCCCCATGAAATCTATCCCCCACACGTCGAAAATCTCCACAACCAAGATTGGTTGGAGCGGCATCTCGTTTCTCCGGGATATCCGGCCCATATGTTGGCACCGGGAGCAAGTCTTGCAATAGTCATGAGCGTCTTTGAAGAGTTGTGGCCAGTAGAAACCACATTGCAAGATCTTCTCAGCTGTCTTTCTGGGGCCAAAATGCCCGCCACACGCTTGATCGTGGCAAAATGACAGCACACTCTTGAATTCCTCATCAGGGACACACCTACGAATAATCTGGTCAGGACAGTACTTGAACAGATAGGGTTCGTCCCAGTAAAAATGTTTTACTTGGGATAAAAAGCGAAGTCTGTCCTGACTTGACCATTCGGTTGGTAGTAACCCTGTGGCCAAATAGTTCACAATATCTGCGAACCAAGGTTCGCGAGATATTGTCAAGAGTTGTTCATCCGGGAAAACGTCATTGATCGGGATTTGAAGCGACGGCGAAGAAGGAAGTCGTGAGAGATGGTCGGCAACGACGTTTTCACATACTCGTTTGTCCTTAATGACAAGGTCAAACTCTTGAAGCAAGAGGATCCAACGTATAAGACGAGATTTGGCATCTTTCTTCGCAAAAAGATGGCGCAGAGCAGAATGATCAGTGTAAACAATGACTGGAGAGCCGATGAGGTAGGGCCTGAACTTCTCTAAAGCAAATACAACAGCCAAGAATTCCTTCTCAGTTGTTGTATAATTGAGTTGGGCGTCGTTCAGGGTTCGGCTAGCGTAATAGATTACGTGCGGCATCTTGTTGATGTGTTGTCCAAGGACAGCACCGATGGCAGAGTCGGATGCATCGCACATAATCTCGAATGGGTGTGTCCAGTCAGGGGAAGAGAGAACGGGAGCAGAAGTGACTGAGTGTTTCAATGATTCAAAAGCAGCCACACAGCTCGGGCTGAAGTCGAATGGCGTGTCCTTGGCCAGTAGAAGAGTCAAGGGCCTAGCAATCTTGCTAAAGTCCTTGATAAACCGTCTATAGAAACCGGCGTGGCCAAGGAAGGCTCGGATATCTCGGACGCATCGGGGAGGAGGAAGATTGGAAATGACCTCAATCTTTTCTTTGTCTACCTCAATGCCTTTCTGCGAGATGATATGTCCTAAGACAATACCTTCGCGCACCATGAAGTGGCATTTCTCCCAGTTCAAAGTGAGATTATTGTCCTTACATCTGGTAAGGACAGCATCGAGATGCAGCAGACACTCGTCAAAGGAATCGCCAAAGATGGAGAAGTCGTCCATGAAGATCTCCAAGAATTTCTCCACCATGTCTGAGAATATTCCCATCATACACCGCTGGAAGGTAGCGGGCGCATTGCATAACCCAAAGGGCATGCGACGATATGCAAACGTGCCGAAAGGACAAGTGAAAGTAGTCTTGTCCTGGTCTTTTTCGGCCATGGGAATTTGATTATAGCCAGAGTAGCCATCAAGAAAGCAATAGTACTCATGTCCGGCCAATCGTTCGAGCATCTGGTCAATAAAAGGTAGCGAAAGTGGTCTTTCCGCGTTGCGGCGTTGAGTTTTCGGTAATCAATGCATACTCGCCACCCAGTTTGGGTGCGAGTAGGGATTAACTCGTTCGCCTCGTTGGTTATGACCGTGATGCCCGACTTCTTGGGGACAACATGAATGGGGCTAACCCACTGGCTATCGGAGATAGGGTAAATGATACCACTATCCAGACATTTGACGATCTCCTTCTTCACAGCCTCCTTCATAACTGGATTGAGACGTCTTTGTGGATCCCTGGCTGGTTTGGCATCATCCATCAGATGAATATGATGCTCAACGATCAGGGGACTAATCCCCTTGATGTCCGCCATGGACCAGCCAAAATCTTGCCTATTGCCGTGTAAGACCGAAAGAAGGGCTTTCTCTTGCTCGGGAGCAAGAGAAGCCGAAATGATAACCGGGAGGGTCTCGTTCTCACCTAAGTAAGCGTACTTAAGGTGAGACGGCAAAGGCTTGAGTTCGAGAATTGGAGGTGAAATGATTGAAGGCTGGATTGGAGAAAAGGTCTCGAACTCAAAGGATTCCATCAAAGGTTCAAAACGAGCGTAAGCTACCGAGTTGGATGGTTCAGGTAACTCATCCGGAAAGTCAAAAGATTCAAACTCGGGTTGTGAGCGGCTAAGATCGTGTGAGAACGTAAAACACTCGTAGTCATAGTCGGGCGCGGAAGCAGCAGCAGATTCGAAGAGAAACGCACTAGTGGCGTCAAGGTTATCGCGTTCAAATAGAAACTCCTTGAATTCACACTCTTCCGGGGTGATCTCCTGGATCGAGCAGACGTCCAGTATATGAGCATTAGGTTCGGCGGGCTGATTCCCCAACCTAAAAATGTTGAGTTCAATCGTCATATTTCCAAAAGAGAGGTTCATCGAACCATTGCGACAATTGATCACAGCATTTGAGGTTGCGAGAAATGGGCGACCGAGTATCACCGGAATTTGATTCCGGGGGTTAGCTACAGGCTGTGTATCTAATACAATGAAGTCAACGGGGAATATGAAGTCCCCGACTCTTATCAACACATCCTCTAGCTCACCCCTAGGATGGGTGATCGATCGGTCGGCCATTTGGAGAGTGCAGTGCGTGGGTTTCAGCTCTCCGACGCCTGATTGCTCGTATACTGAATACGGAAGCAAGTTAACACTGGCACCAAGATCTAATAGTCCGCGGTTGATGTTCTTATCCCCAATGGTAATTGAAATCGTAGGACAGCCAGGGTCCTTCCGTTTTTGTGGTAAAGATTAGGTAAGGGCATCACTCACAGCACTAGCCAAAAAAACTTTCTTGGGTACCTGAGATTTCCTCTTTTTCGTGCACAAGTCCTTTAAGATTTTCGCGTAAGACGGGACTTGTTGGACAGCATCTAAAAGAGGAATGTTAATGTTAACTTGCTTAAATAACTCCAGAATCTTCTCCATTTGAGGATTTTGTTTATTAGATCTCAACCGGTTTGGAAATGGAACATTTTGAAAATTGGTTGAGTCTAATGCTGGAGGAGGAGATTGTGGAGTTGGACCGGATCCCAGAATAGGTGTTTTCGTGGAGTGAGAAGTGGGTCCGTTCATAGAAGAAGAGGAAGGAGAGCCTTGTGAAGAACGGAGAATAGGCTCAGAAGATGAAGAAGAAGAAGGAGAAGAAGAAGAAGAAGAAGAAGAAGCGGCCGGGGTGTCATCGTTGATCCGTGTGCCAATGTTGTTTTGCAGCATCCTCCCCGATTTCAGTGTAGTCACGGCACTCACATTATGGTTTTGTTGTTCAAGAGCAACATGTGCATTATGTGGGTGACCGGGATTTGGAAGTGGCTGGGACGGGAGCTTCCCCTTCTCTCGCTCGCTTAAGGCCGCGTTCAGCTGTGCAATCTGGGCCTCGATGGTCTTGATGCTTTGCCCGTGTGCGGCAGTGTGTTGCACTAAAGATTGAATCAAAGACTGGATGTTGGCGGTGGATTGAGTCGATTGTTTAACAAACGCCTCCAGACTTCGCTCGAGCGAGGAAACCTTATCGTTGTTTGACGGAACAAAGTTGTTTGGTGGAAAAGAGTTGTTGGGTGCAAAGTTGTTCGTCTGGTTTTGGAAAGGCTGGGGTTGGAAGGGCTGCTGATATTGATGTTGAGTTTGTTGTTGCGCTTGTTGTTGCGGCGGAGGGGGCCTTTGGAAGTGGTTGCCTTGGAATTGATTCTGATTCTGATTCCAGGCGAAATTGGGGTGGTTACTCCAACCGGGATTGTACGTGGAAGAGTACGGATCATTCCTTGGTCTTTGCTGAAATGCAGCATTAACCTGATCCTGTCCTTGAGATGGAGAATTGTAAAGACACTCTTCGGTTAAATGAGAGGGATCGGAACAACAAGCGCAGATGGTACGAAGTGGAAGAACAGGGCTAGGAGCAGGAGAAGAAAATTTGCTCTCTATCGCTTCAAGCTTTCTAGTTATTGCAGCCATTTCAGCTTTCATTGCAATAGAGACGTCAAGTTGATGAATTCCTACCCTAGACTGACCGGTAGAAGTGGAGGTAGAAGAAGAAGAAGTCGTCGGTCTCGTGCTCTCCCACTGTAGCGTTTGCTCCGCAAGGTCGTCAAAGAATTGCCATGCTTCCTCGTCAGATTTGGATAGGAAGTGGCCCTGACAGATGGTTTCCAACAACTGCTTCGTTGCTGGGTTCAGGCCCTCGTATAAGGTTTGGCAAAGTTGCCATTTCTCTATACCGTGGTGAGGACACTGAACAAGAAGGTCTTTGTACCAGTCAAAGCACTTCCAGAAGGGTTCAGAAGGAAGCTGGGAGAATTGATTGATTTCATTGCGAATCCTTGCAGTTTTGTGATTTGGATAAAACTTTTTGAGAAACGCTTTAACAAACTCATCCCAACTGGTTATGGAATGGGAAGCGGTGCTATACAGCCATTTTTCAGCGAGATTGCATAGAGTGAACGGAATGACCCGTAGACGTATAGCATCGTCCGACAGCTGGGTGGTTTTCATCATGGCACAGACGTTTTGAAATTTGTTGATGAAGATATAGGCATCTTCAGATTCAAGCCCATGAAAACGTGGAAGCATGTTGATGAAATGGGGCTTAATTTCAAAGTTGTCCCCATTGGCCGGAGGAAGAGAAAGGCAGGTGGGAAGTGCAGAACGGGTGGGGTAGAAACGATCCTGGAGCGCGATTCGCTGCGGCGCTACAACAGGCGGAGGTGGTGGGATATTGGTCTCCGTAGGAGGTGGAGCCAATCCAGGGGTGGTCAAAGAGATGTTCGGATTGAATCCCGACATCGCGGAAGAAGAGGTTGGTGAAAGCGAAGGTGAAGGTGAAGAAGTATGAACAGAATTCCGGTCAACGTCGGAGTTGGCCGGCAAAGGTAGGGGTGAAAGAGGAGTGGAAGGAGTATCGACTTCGGAGTCGATCGCGTAGTCGGTAGCGACTAACGTAACGCGGACTAGACGGGCGCTAGTGTCCCGAGTCCAAGCGGACATACACTAAACGAGTTTAGTATAGTCAAAGCGGAGAAGGTGAGGGTAAGAAAACGCAATGGAGAAAGGCGATGGGTGATGGGTGAAAAATGGATTTGGCGACAAAGGGCAAGTTTTTTTTTTATAAAAGTTTTTGATTTTTTTTTCTTTTATTTTTTTTTTTAGAAGGAGATTTACAGAAATATGTATGGATATACGGCTTAAGCAATCATAAACAAGATATGCACAATCACACCTAGATCTAGGGTAACCTAGGTCTACTAGACCTGCTCCTGAACTTGATTGTCGAAGTTAAACAGTGACGAGAAACGGGCTTAAAAATACACTGATCACAAGGCCAGGTAAGTGCAGAGATAAGGGGAGGTTGTCCAACGCTTTCGCGAAGTTCCTTAATTAAGTAACCCTTTCTCTTTTGGCGGTTGCGCCTTTAACACTTTCCTAGACACCCCGTAAACAATATACCGTTAAGCGAGGTTCTAAACACGGTTTATCTTCTCCTAATGAGCGCGAAGTCCTTAGAGCTGAAGTCTAGTATTTTTTTAATTTACAATGGACAATGCATATGCTTTAGTGATTTTTGGGGTCCTGGGAAGGGTGATGAAATCCCCACCCAATCTGGATTGGTGTTAGAGCCCCTTAAGTCCGTATTAAATGATGCAATGCGCAAAATTCAACCAAGTTTTGTTTTCAAGCAATCAGTTATCGTTTTTTACTTTTAATGTGGCGCTGCAACAAATATGGTTAGTTTTTTTTTGGCTTTTTGCGGCGATTTTTGCTAAGAATCCTGCAAAGACAAGAATATTGGAGCGTCGGGTTTGAGAGGGGAAGTTTAGAAAAATACGTACCAAAAAGCACGAGTTTCAGAAACTCGTGTTGATATTGCCTCCGAGTGGTCGAATGGTTCGCTTGCGCGGGTCTAACTACCCGGATCTTTGGCACTGAGTGTTCACCCTCCTTTGCACTTGAAAATGCCCCTTTGTTCCGTATGATCGCTGCTCAAAATCCGTCAAATCTGCATATGTTGGAAAAATACGGATATTTGAGCCAAAAAGCAATATTAACAACCACAATTCTGAACACAAATAATTAAGAAAATCAGAGTGTTAGCAGAATTCAAATCCAGAGAAGAAAAGAATTTTATTTGTGTTTGTGGTTGGTTTCAAAAAGAATGGTTATTTGTTTGAATGTGTTAGAAGTTAGTTTTATACAGAATATGCACAAATTTAACCCGAAACTACAAGTATAAAAAGCGTTACCGTCTCCCCGGCAACGGCGCCATTTGATTGTCACGATCTAACTGTGTCGTGTTTAAAAAGAATTCTGAAATTACCGCAATCAAAACGGTGTCGCTTGTAGCGAGCCGCGATGAATACGGGTCGTCCGCAGGGAGATGGTAAGTTTCTTATTGCTTGTTTTAACGAGTTAATTCCGTGTTTTGATTTGTTGGTTAACTAATTGTCGTAACAAAGATATGAATAAAAAGGGCTTGTTAAGGGTAGTAATAAGTTAGATTGTATGAAGGTGATGTTTGCCAATTCCTTATAGCCCCGACTTGGTATTGATACTAAAGCAATAGGTAACAACGTGGATTAGGGAACTTGAAATACGGTATTTGCGGTATTTCGCTAAATCCGTTTTCCTTGTCCCTTGTCCTTCCGTTGTTATCTTTTGATTTTAGCCTTCGGCAAACCACGGGCAATCCGGTCATGATTAGGAATCATCACTATCGGGGTAGGATAGGATGCCTAGTGAGCGGAGTTGCGGGTGATTTGCACGAAGTTTCAATAGGCAAGTTTTAGGTTTTAAAGTTTGGACAAAGAAAATCTTCGAATACGATCTAACATATTACACCCTTAACAAGTGAAAAGATTACTCACACATATTTACAAATTAACAAGAAAGAAAAGAGAAGATACATAAAAACATGCAATGAAATAAAGAGGAAAAGAGAACCGATGAGTTCAAGCGTTTTATCTCCCAGTGTTCAATCCCCGGCAACGTGTGAGATCCAAATACCAAGCTTTAAGGTTGCAACCTCACTTAAGAGGTTGCAAGATCAAAGCAAGGCATGAATTTCACAATTGAAATCATGTAAAGTGGAACAAGACATGTAATAAAAATACGAACTTTTATTGAAGAACAAACTTGTTACAAGAGATCTTGAAGTCAAGAACCTAAGCCTTAAGCTTGCAAGTTCTAAATGAGAAGTTGCAAGGTCAAGACAAAGGGGCAAGAGCTCAAGAATGAAAAGAAAAATTACAAGAATTCTAAGATAGAACTAAAGAAAAAGCTACCCTTTCCTCTTCCCTCTGGTCTCTATTTATAGGCTCAGAAAGAAATATTCATATCTGCCCCATTATGGCTCATGCTGATTTGTTTGATTGCCTTTGATTTGAACACATGCTTTTTAGTCTTGAATGCATATAATATCATATGCATATAAAATCATATCCTTGATTTCATATAAAATCATATCCTTGATGATTGCATATAAAATCATATCCTTGATGATTGCATATAGAATCATATCCTTGATTGCATATAGAATCATATCCTTGATTGCATATAAAATCATATCCACATGTGCTTAAAAGTCTTGTGTACACACTTGTTGTGTTGGACCATTTAGAAAAAAATGTGTACACAACTTGTTGCATAAAGGAACTCCTGAAGTATCGGTCAGTTAGCGTTTCTGGTCGCAGTGTCTTCCCTCAAGTGATATATCCGCGCTGTTGGATGCATTTCCAGTATTTTGTCATGGATACCTGTAATCTGTAATACTGTGCAGACACTGGTCAATAATACCGATAAATACAACAATTAGATAATGAATGAACGGTATTAGAATGCAATTTTCTGATATGAACACCAGGGACTTCCCTGTTACGGCCAATCGAGCACAGCGCAACATCAACCCCCAATACCGGGAGAGACGAAACCCCTCCTATCGCTCATTGCCTCCATGTGACTCGGGACTGTACCCAAAAACCACTGTTTTGCACGCCCTCATGGACGTGGTAAGGTGGAGATCAAAGCACAGTGGGAATCACACAAGACTCTATGATGATCTCGGGTCTACAGACTAACCTGCACAAGTGTCACCTGAGAACTGCCATCTGACGTGAGGCATAATACCAACTGGGAGTTCTCGGCGAGTCCGTCCAGTGTACCCAGTCTCCACTGAGCACCCATATACCATCTCTGATGTCAAACACAAATGGATATTGGATCATCCATCGCCCATCTCATGGGTCGAGAAAGGTATACGCTAGTCTACACTGGTATATCGATGCCCCGTCTCGATACACCTACGACTAGGGACCTTGAAGGATGTACTTATGGACTACCATGTCCCCACTAGTATGATCTGCATCAAAGTCCAGGTAGTCAAGTACACATCCTAAGGGCTTTACCAACATGTAACTATAAGACAGTTTAAAGAGGCTAGTATACATGTTAAGATAAAGAGCAACCAGATAGCATACTATTATATCGAGCAAGAAAGTCATCTCTATATATGTCCAAGCATCCAATATAATATACATCATCTGTACAATACTGGCCTCTAGGTCATACATACAACTAACACCTATATGACAAGGAGGGTACGGACCTCACGTCTCGTACGGCTTATCATTCGAGATTCACAACATTATCCATATATATATACCATCTCTCAGGTCACGTCCGCCTCAATCTCGGATCATGGGACCGGTAAGGTATCAATCATCTCATATCGACTCGCATCCGTATACCAACATATCAATCAAGTCATCTTATCAATCTAAAATCTTATATTATCCACCTCATGTTATACCACTATAATCTCCTATTGGTTCTCTTTACAACTACTTATCTATATCTATCATATCATGTTACCTAAACCCTAAGCTATAGTTTTGAGTCATGGTATATCGTTTCTCCTACTAATTTCTTAACCCTATTCCTAACTTTCTAGTATGGTTTCACTAGCTATATCCTATAGTTTTCTAGTCTAGGGTTCCTTAACCGTATTCTATAAATCGGTTTCCATCAAAACTTGTGGGGCTGCTATACGCCATCCACCCGAGTTCCCCCGTAGATATAGATCTACTCAACTTGATCCTTGATCGCCGAAGTTGATGACGCCACTCTCCATCGCCTCGGAATCCATGCGAAGGTACCTACAATGATACACAATCGAAATCGCTATTAACATCAAGTCCGGAAAACCAATACGGCACATGGTGCGCTCATAGGTTAGAGCCTATAGCCTACGCATGCAAAACAATCAAACAACCCTTGTTGTTGACGTACAAACGCCCAGCAACCAAATAGAAATCCAAATATCAAAACCAAGCATTCTAAAATACGGAAAACGTAACCCAAAACACCCCAATGTGCTCCCAGATTTCACCCTAGGCCAAGCTAAGGAATTTTGCATATAGGGTTGCTCTAGATATCACCTAAGGGACCCACCAACTAAAATTCAATACATTTCCTCCCGATATGGCCGCAAATTGCGGCCCATATGAATAAATCTGCGGCTAGAAAGATAGGGGAGGGGCTCAGGTTTCAGGGGGTGATTCATGGTTGCCTGCACGTCTCATGGTCAAGCGAACTTCTTTTACAATGGTCTCGGGTCATCCCAGATATCTAAATACGTTCACAAATCGTCAAATTACTAATGTCGGAAAGTTCTAAGTTCGTGTTTGGGTTCTATTTTCTATTCTAGGTCAGTAAAAACACCACTCAAGTCTAGTTAACAGCCTTTACACATCATCAACTCCTCACAATTACCCAAACCCTTCTATAGGATTTTCTAAGATCACAATTCCACACAAAATCAACCTCTAAACTACACTAGAATGCAAGGAAACTAGAAACTAATCTAAAGGAAATGAATTATACCTCATGGAAGTAGCCAAGCAAAACCCTAGCTCCCCAAAGTCCTCAAAATCCAACAATGATTGGTCTAAAGTGTAGAGGGTGAAGAGGGGATCAACTTTAATAAAAGGGGTTTAGGGTTTGAATGAAGAATGTGAGATGATTCTTGGGGTAGAGGTGGAGGGGGATGTGAAGATGAAGAAGGAGAAGAAGAAAATGATGGGCGAAAATGATATGAGGCAGCCCCCCTCTCTCTCACTTATTCTCACTCTCTCTCACCTATTTACCCTTCTACCCTTCTCATTTTCTTTTCTTTTTATTTTTAAAAGCCAACTCACATAATACCCCAAAACAACATAAGAAATAACATGTAATCAAAACATAACATGACATGGTGCACTGGCCATGGAAAACTGTATAAACACGGATTTGGCTTAATCGCGATTAGCAGTGCACTAATCGGGTTTTATCCAAACTGCATATAATAAAGTTTTAAAATGCCAAATCCGATAAATATATTTTTAAATGAATAAATCATTTTAAATCTTCAATTATTTCACAATTATTGGTATATATTTATACCATTTTACGAAAACCCAAATTTCGCAAATCGGGTATTTTTCGCAAAATATATTATTTTAATATTAAATTCCAAAAATAATTTTTTTATATTTTCTGAAATGTTACAATCTTCCCCCCTTAAACAAATTCGGTCCCCGAATTTAAATTTAAACCCCCAAATACTAAAATATTTTAGTAATCAACTCAAATTGAGGGGGCTCCGAAATCATTGAAGATATAAAAAAGCCGCAGCGCATCGCGTGCGACTGAAAACGAATACAAACTCAAAATCGAACTCCGTCAAGCGTCTCGCAAATCATCGGATTGCACGCATATCATCGGAGTTACAATGGAGATACAGATCTCGAAATCCCCTACTGAAATCCGATACACTAGTTAAATACTATAATACATATATATAGCACGCATCCTTGGAAAAATCTTAAAACCGAATAAAACACATGCAAAAAATTTTCTGAATTGCCGTGTGATGCGTAACTCACGGCATAAGGGGCGGACACTCATTGTAAAGTAGTAAATATACTTATATATGTTTTTGCTCAAATTATACGTTCCGCCGTCTTGAAATATCCCAAAAGGGTTTCCTTTATAAACGTTCGTGCCGCTCGCGGACACGTAAGAAATAGTGAGACTACAGCTCTTTTTTTGAAAACCTCTTGTAAACTTTTAGTGCATGCAAAATACTCAGGTACTGTCCCCAGATCAGTCCCGTTTGGCTACTACACAATATAATGCCCAACATGAAAACAAGGTGCTCAAAAACAAAATCATCCTCAAAAGGCGTATCCAACAATCACGTGCATCCGGTGCACACGGAAATCAAATCCAAACACAGGTGCCGCAATATGCACAAAGCAAAACTAAGTCCAACGGGTGTGCACGAAAGCATCTGTCCAGTGCAACGGGTGTGCACGACAACAATATCTGGTGCAGCTATTGTGCACAAAAATCTCAATTGAGTGCATCCGGTGTGCACAAAATCACATCTCATATCATGCGCGAAAATCCAAATCAAAAGCGTCAGGTCCGTAGAAAAGAAAAGAAAAAAAACATCTAGTGTAAAAGGATGTACGAAAAATATAAGTCTGGTGTAACAAATGTACAAAAATACAAATCTGGTGCATCAATGCACGAAATACAAATAATACTCCAATGTGTAAAAAGTAACACCGAGTGTACCAAGGTGTATAAAGTCATAAACGTGTGCAACTGCGTGCATAAAACACATATCAATGCACTGCAAGCACATATAAGCTATACCGAGTGCAAAATCAAATCGAGTGCGTACCACATGCACAAAAACAAATCAACTGTATGAAATCCAGGAAATCATAAACATGTGCAGCCAAGGCATAAAAATCAATATCGAGTGCAATATATATGCACAAATCATAAACCAATACAACGGTGTATAAAAACATATATCAAGTGCAATAACTATGCACAAAAATATACATACCCAGTAAGTGCAGCCATGGTGCACGAAATCAATATCATGAAACTCATCATCAAAACTCAAATCCAAGCGATATAAGTGTAATGCTTGGATCACAACGCAAATCGCAGCAAATGACATTGAGGTATACTTCCTACAATGTCTGAAAAATATTGGTGCGCCCAAAAACTGGCAGAGCAAGAACATCCACTTGCCTCCTGCTCACGATCTGGCATCCTCTGTCTCTGGGTCCTCATTTCTCCGTGGATTACCAATCTCGCAATCCATCGGCTCATTGGTCCGTCCGGTGTGCTAACGGAAATGATCCCGCTCTGGCATTTTTCTGGTCGTCTCTTGGCCAATTAGTATGACCACTCGTAAAGTAGCACGTCGCTGGCGTTGGCCTCTGGTCCTCTGAATACATGTCACACATCTGATCCTGGGTGCAAATCTTATTGCAGCAGTGTCCTGGAAGGAACCTGCTCAGGGTCTCTTCCGATCTTGCCTATGCTGAACTATATGGAGGCCGGTACTCTTGCCTAATCATTTCTCGTTTTCTGGACATCTGCGTTCTCAGCACAGCTTTTCTACAGGAACTGGTTGTATCTCACGCCTCTTTATACATATCAGATCTCTAATCTCAACGGGGAGTAGCAACAGCTCGTTGACATCTCGCACGAATCTCTTGTTCCACTCATCTTTATTATCGTCTGCTTCGACGTCACGTCATGCTATCTGTGTACTGCAATTGTCTCGGCTACCGTCAATCCGGAGTCTCTCACACGGACTCCAAATCGCGAACTCGGTATCTTCATCACTCTGTAGAAGATCTCTAGCCGAATATGTCCTCGGGAACTCGTCCATACCATCGAAGGAATACTCAATACTCGGTCGTTCTCGATCAACTCACAACGCACCTGGATGAGGTCCTCTATCTGAAGCCGGTCCACTCACTAGTCTCCTATCACATGATATTCAGACGACGTTAAACTTTTCGTTCGATTTGTTAAAGACCCATAAATCCCCGAAAGCTCAACTCTGAGCACAGTTTAATAATAACTAGTACACGCCACAGTACCTATGGACCAACCGTAAAAGGGCAAACCCAAGACTCACTGATGGCACCGCTAAACTGCCGCAAATCCGAAGGTTCAAAAGAGGTTCCATGGTCATCATGTCGAGTTAGGGTTTCATTCTTCTAGAGGGTCCACGGAATTACTTGCATGTTCCTCCGAATACTTTAAACTTGGAAAAATTGGATTCTGACATTCGTTCGAACTTTTAACTTCGCCTAGACAACATGTGAATACCCTTCGTCTCTCAACTCAAGATAGAATAGCTATCATCTGTCTTATCTCTGCCTGAAAGCTCTAGCGATCTCAGCTTGTAAGCTCTGGAAGCGACATCACATCAATCTCAGCAACAGCTGGGTCATCTGTCCACACGGTAGACGACATCAAAATCTCTGAGGTTTGCTGTACATCAATAGTCCACTCACAACTGGCAGCCTCTATCAACGTCCTGATCATACGGTGCAAAGCCGAACACTCGCCTCAAACGAGAAGTAACAACAACAATACAAAATTGAGACGTCCCCGTGTCACCAGAAAACACGATGGTCAGTCCTCGTCCAAGACGAGCTCGCCCTGACCGCATCACTAGCAGCAGCTTAATCTACGCTCAAACCATTGTGACAGGAACCTCAAGCATGCATTGATGAAACCAAATCAAAGGAATGAAAGGAATCAACAGATCCCAAAATGGATACATGATCATAAGGAGGAATGGAATCAATAAGAGTATGATTATGGAAACAAGTAGAATCAAGGATCACAATATATGTACATCCTAAGGTTTCTTAAGTGGAGTATCGTATCGTATCGTAAATATGCCGCGGAATATACGCATGGTACGTTACTCTACTCAAGGTACCTACTCCATCAATCAGGGTCAGCCTATGTAACGAAAGTTCGGGTCTAATACCCCCCTGTCCAAGTCTAGGTTCTGTAAAGTCAATCCTAGGTTCCGAAATATTTATGCCTTAGACTCCACATAGTCAAACCTAAACTCGAACAAAGGTTAAACTTAGCGCTTTGATACCAACTTTGTCACGCCCCGAAATATTAGCTCGTGACCAGCACTTAAATCACGCAACGTCCAAAGGCGTAACGTAATCCAAGTAAGCTGAAACCCAGAAATCTAAACCTTTTAAAGAAATAAAAGATGTGAATTTTTGAAATAAAGGTATAATGAAATCAAGTTTTCTTAAATGCATAGAAAAGGAACATGAATAATGCAAGTGAAATTTACTAGATTGAAAACATGTTTCGTCTTTTTAAAAATTTGGGCAGCACCTCCTTTGTATATTTTGATCCAAAACCATAATACATGATAATATAAAGGCATCCCCAAGCGGGAGCTAGCTCTTCGCCAATCGGCGGATCCACAAACACGCAAAGCAGTAATATAAGTGTAGGGATGCTAGGCACTGCCACAAGGTTCTACAAGGCATCAACCATGCCCGATTTAAAATTTAGCCGTGCCGAACAACCCTAAACGAGATCTTTAAACTAGAGATTAGGCGAAAACAAGCATGTTAAACACTTTAACACTAAGTGAGAGGGATTACAACCTTTGTAGATCCTGTCATTCACTTCATAAGCTCCGTGTTGAGGTCCCTTCACTGTGATCATCTTGTTCCGAACTCTCGAGAGGCTCCACGAAGAGAATGATGCAAGCTTGCTTCCGATCTTCGATAACAAAGATGATCTACCTTCAAGTTTCATTAACACAAGCTAACACTCACTAAATGAAGTGAACACTCTCATCTAAAGGGCAAGGGTAGATGAGGATGATGAAGTAGGATATTAGCTCTCATTTATAATCTTTTTCTCACACATAATCATCACTTAGAAAAAACTAGAAAGCCTTTTCCATGAAGAACTCAAGGAAGAAGAAGATGAATAATTGATTAGAATCCTTTTGTGATGAATAATGAATAAATCATATGTGAGGTTAGAAATGCAACCCTAGTTAAGAATGAATCCTTAACCCGTGTAGAGAAACAACCATGGTCAAGGGTTTGGGTTTGGTTAAGCAAATATCTTCACAAAGTATCTTTCAAAAACAAATAAAAGCTTCTAGAAACTTCTAGAATAGCTTAACCCAAATCAAACCCTAACCATGTTTAATCTCCACTAATCATGTTGCATTAATAACCATATCATGTTACAATATTATATATCATATATATAATATTTATTATAACAAAATAAAATAATACAATTAACATATATCGCATATATATCAATGTATTTACCCGAGTGAGAAAAAAAATCTTATAGTGAGCAAATATTAGTTAATGTAATTTAATATATCATATATATTATTATACATTAAATTATCGAATCAACACTTGATCCGACAATCCGGCTATATCGCATATAACCGACTAATATCTCATTTACCGATTCATCGAATCGACACTTGATCCGATGACTCGGCTGATATAATATATCGCGAGAATAGAATACGGTATCTCATATCGTATTATCCTCGGTCCTGCACATATCACATATGTGCCCCTATTCCGTTTTTCCTGAGTCAAGAAACCTCTGTGTAGGACTCTAAAGAATCGTCAATACGCCGGTAGCAGGTGATGATCATATCAAACACCCAGAAGCTGCAAACGGTCAGCTAAACGTAACAGCCACCCAGGTTTTGAGCGATCAGAAGATCAACAAGCTAGCCTGTACATTCTTCTGCGAATCCAATCAGTAACACTCCCATACAGTCCGGTCTCGTCGTCTGATATGTTGCATATCTTGCCTAGGGGTGGTAAACGTCAGACCCCAGTAGCTCGATAAGTCGTGTCGATATGAGGTCTATAACAGTTCGAGAAACTACTGATAACACTTACCAGTAAATCTCAGCAACCCTGGCCAGGGATTTCCAGTTATAGCCAATCAAACACAGCGCAACATCAACTCCCTATACCGGGAGAGACGAATCCCCTCCTATCGCTCATTGCCTCCATGTGATTCGGGACTGTACTCAACAGCCACCTTTTTGCACGTCCCCTTGGACGCGGTATGATGGAAATCAAAGCACAGTGGGAATCACACAAGACTCTATGACGATCTCGAGTCTACAGACTAACCTGTACCAGTGTCACCGGAGAACTGCCATCTGACGTGAGATACAATACCTTCTGGGAGTTCTTGGCAGTCCGTCCAGTGTACCCAGTCTCTACTGAGCACCCGTACACCATCCTTGATGTCAAACACCGATGGATATGGGATCATCCATCGCCCATCATATGGGTCAAGATGCGTATACGCTAGTCTACTCTGGTGTATCGATGCCCTGTCTCGATACACCCTAGACTAGGAATAGTTATAGGATGTACTCGTCGACTACCGTGGCCCCACTAGTATGATCTCATTATTGTCCCAGTAGTCGAGTACATATCCTAAGGGCTTTATCAACATGTAACATAGAGACAATCAGAGTACATGTTAAGATAAAGAGTAACCAGATAGCGTACTATCATGTCGAGCGAGAAAGTCCTCCATATATATGTCCAAGCATCCATTACAATATACATCGTATGTACAATAATGGCCTCTAGGGCATACATATAACTAACAATCTCCCAATTGCACTAGGGCCATCTGTTGTGGTATCACATACCCAACAATTATCTGTGGTTGAAGTATCTCAAACTCAACCATCCCATAAAAGTCTCTACTGGGATAAAGGCCTTTGTGAGTGGATCCGCGCTGTTGTCCTCTGTGTCTACTCTCCTAACCTCGATCTCCCTGGAGATCAACCATCTCCATGATCAGGTGATACTGCCTAAGAATTATATCTGGATTTCTGATGGGACGGGGGGTTCCTTGGCATAAGCCACAATTCCATTATCACACAATGGTAGGAACGAAGTTCGTCTCATGAACTTATATATCCAGACTGCCTCTTTGGTAGCATCCTTGGTAATGATGTATCTTGCCTTTAATCGTCTAGTAAGTCACGGTATCTAGCTTGGAACTCTTCCAACATACCGTCCCTCCACTGAGGGTAAAGACAATGCCTGCGACTGACATTCAGTCGTCCTCATCACCCTGGAACCTTTCCAGTGATTCTCCCCAGGATCGATTGATACCATCTCACTACAACTAGTGAGTATCCTAACATCCAATTAGATCTATCTCATAGATCAAAAACCCAGGATTTTGGAGGTATCACTTTGATCCTTTATGGAGAATCCTTGTGATAAACGGAGAGTGACCGAGCGTAGCATAGGAAACTCCTTCCCTATCAAGAGTATGCCATCCACGTACTCTACGAGGATCACCACCATACTCCCTACTACCTTTTTGTATATACAAGGTTCATCTACCATTTTGATGAAGTCAAACTCTTTGACTACCACATCAAAACAGACGTTCCAACTCCGCGATGCCCGCTTTATCACATAAAACATCTTGCACACGTTTCCGCTGCTCCCACTATCTACGAAGCCCTCTAGCTGTGTACTTATAGACTCTCTCTTCTAAATCATCATTTAGAAGAGCAGTCATGACACCCAACCGCCAGATATCGTAGTCATGGTATGTAGCTGTGGCAAGTAGGATCTGGATGGACTTAAGCATAGCTTTGAAAGTCTCAACTTTTCCATGTACACCAAGTAATCTTCTCAAGATATACTTTCTCCTGATGGGGATTTAACCCTTCAGATAAAGCAACTAAAGTCCATACTTTGTTGGTGTACAAGGATTCCATCTCAGATCGCAAAGCATCCAGCCATTCTTATAGAGTCCCACTCCTGATGGCTAGCTCGAAACAAGTTGGGTCACCATCTCATGATGCAATCCTCGCTCCCACTGTCATAGAGAAACCGAAGTAACTCTCAGGTGGGTGAGGAACCCTACTAGATCGGCGGAGAGGCTGAGGTTCGTTGGTTACTATTGAATCCTTTGGTTCTACCAAATCATCTGCTGCAGTTTGTATAACTGGAACTCCTTCCAGTTCTACCTCATGACCAATAATTTCTTCACAAGAAATTCCCTTTCACAAAGGTGGCATGCTGAGAAACAAAACATCTTTTGTTCCTCTGTTTGGTAGAAGATATTCCCTTGCGAATGCTTAGGATATCCAACAAACTTCCACAGAACTGACTTTAATTTGAACCCTATTCAATAGGTATGCAGCTTCTCAAGTGCATAACTCCCAAAAGGAAATAGGAAACTTAGTAGTACTCATCATAGAGCGCACCATATCAAATAGGGTGTGATTGCTCCGTCCCGATACATCGACGTGCTGTGGTGTATACGGAGGAGTAATGCTGAGAGAGAATCACATTCTCCTTTAGAATAGTCCAGGAATTCCGTGCTCAAGTATTCTCCTCCTTGATCTCATCAAAGGACACAATACTTATACCCGTTTTTGGTTCTCTACTTCTAACTTATATTCTTTGAATATCTCAAAAGGTTCAGACTTGTGTTTCAACAGGAACATATGTCCGAATCTTGAGAGATTAACAGTGAATGTAATGAATTATAAAGAACCAGTCTTGGTATGTGTAGACAGGGGACCTCATACATCAGCATGTATTAATCCCAAGAGTTCACTAACTCTTTCTCTGTTTCCAATAAATGGAGCTGTGGTCATCTTATCTCTGTGACATGACCGGCAAGTTTCACAAGATGTAAATTCAAACTAATTTAAATATGCATCTATATGTAACTTCAGCTAGTCGGGTCGCATTGATATGACTTAGTCTACAATACCTCAAGAAGGATTCGTTCATTTCTGAACTCTTCCTCTTGTGTGTGTTCTGTATACTAAGAACTGTGCTTTGATTTAGAAAGTCTATGCTTTTAGATAACGTGCCTGAACCGATCAACTCTTGATATAGGAAATGTTCAAAACATTATCCAACAATACAAAATTATATCATTCTTTACTAATAAAGAGACTGATATGATGTTGTATATCAGGTTCGGTATCTATTAACATTCGTTCAAAATCAATGTATTTTCTAATACAGGGTGATAACTACCAACAGACTTGGCTGCAACACTTGCACTGTTTCTATCTCATGAAATTTATCACACGTTCTCAGTTCTCTACCTATCTGTAGCCCATGTAACAAATTACATTTGCGGGATCCTGATCCGGTATTTCATACCCAGGACGTAAAGGATACTGAGAAATAGTTCTGTGTAATGAACACACCCGAAGAAGATGCATCAACATGTACTTTCTTCGTTTGGGCGGCACGGGAATTCTGGTAATCTCCTATTTCCTGCTCTGTCTTATAACAATTATAAGTTGGAGCGGGACCAACGTTCCCTAGCGCAGTATAACAAGCGGGTTCGGTCAATACATCTGTATTATTATCTTGATTAAGGCGTGACATAGTCGCAACCAGGAGAGAGAGAGAAGAAAACACTCAGCGTGCGCTTTTACAAGATTAGATTGGTTATCAATTTATCTAATCAGGATGTCTCCCACTATTTTTAGTCAAATCTTCCTTCAAACCCTAAAAAGGAAAGACTGGCCGGGATTAATTACACTCTACAAGTTCGCCAATCTTTCAGCCAGGCCAGTGCTGGTACTTTGAGGGAGGTTCCCCGTGCTTTCGCACGGACCTAATTAAAATAAACCTCGTTTTCCAAGGGGCGTAACCCCGTTAACACCTTTCTAGACACCTACTTGATCGGCTAATTGTAATGTGTAAAACTCTCCCAGGAGTAACTCTTACTCGCAGCGGGTATCGGGATCCAACTATCTCATAGAAGGTATGCAATCTCATTGCAAATTTCAACACTTGAAATTCCCAATAATATTTTGCCCCCAGCGTCCTATGACCTTGACGGAGGTCAACAAACCATAGGCTACTAGTCAAGTTCAACCCGTCATTTCCTGATTGAATTAAACCCACCCGCACGATCCTTGACGGAGGTCAACAAGGCCGCACGACTGTCCTAATCCAATCTGCATCATATGCATAAGCAGATAAATACTAGTCAGCTACCGCACACTACGCCTTGACGGAGGTCAACAAACGTAGTACGAATACTAAGTAGAACTTATCTGAAATGACCGAGGGCTACGACAGGTTTTTAGAAAAACCCTTTGCGTAATGAACATGATATCGTTGTAGAATCGAGTAATTTTGAATGGAATGTTTTTGAGGCATTTTCTAGTTTTGCTAAAGAGGTCACTCCCGGTGAAGGAATCGTCGGCTCTTTCCTCATCGAAAAGGTGCAGGATATTTCACAAATACCGCTATGCAAAGCAAAAACTATAGAAGCAATCAAAAGACAAACCGAGTTTGTAGCATCTGCTAGTCTCACTAAAGAGGTCACTCCCGGTGAAGGGATCTCGGCTCTTTCCTTATCGAATAAGGTGCTGGATGTTCTACAAGGAACACCGCTATGCAAAGTAAGAACTAGAGCTACCAGTTTTTAAACAAGTTTCTACAACATCTTTAGGTTTCTTTATTTTCATTAATCTCATTAATGAAGTTCCATTTTATTATGCTTCACAAGCATCACATTTGAAACGAAATTTGCAATATAACATATATCTCATATATATAATATAAACATTCGTCTCAGGCAGTAATATGATCTCATCACAGAACATTGCAGCAGAAGAACATATATGAAATATTGGATATACTAGGACGTCCGTGTTTTAATACGAGCCTGTATAAAACATGGATTCCACGGTCGCGATGAATAGCCAAACCCACATCCCTAGACCCCTACGAGAGCGGCAAGCAACACTGCCAATTCTAGGGTTAGGAGACCAGGTCTCGACTCCTCGAGATGGTCTCCCACTGGACCCTAGAACCCGGTTACTTGTGCTCCCTGCCTTGGATCTACCTAATGCGGAAAAATAAATAATATACAATGGTGACATCATCCTCAGCCCGGAAGTGCCCCAATAAAAGAATATTACATACAAATGAATTTTACATGAATGAAAAAGAAAAACTCTCATCTCACATAAAACCCCCAGCTATTCAGAACGCGACGATCCAATATAACATATCACAGCAACACATAATATCTCATATCATCAACGTAAGCAAGTATGCGTATCCCGATTGTCGTTGATGTATAGCAATGAAGCCGGCGATACACAACATACTACGCTTACGGTCACAGAAAAGAAAGTGTAAAACTACAACAGTTGGAATCCGCAACCACTTTAGACATCGCATGCTTAACCAAATGAATTCCTTAGGCATCTCATGCCTAACGATTATAAACCCCGCATTTTAGTCTCATTATCGAAAACTCTTTTCAATATCAAGTTGGACAATTCAACAAGATTCCCGACATCCTGATCGAATGCTCGTCGCAAATTTTAGTAGACGGCCGCACCCCCGAATGCCGTCGACGAAGTGCACTAAGGCGGAACACCGCTGCCGCAAGCCCCCGAACGGATGCTTTTGGCGACGGGGTTCTCCTACAGTCACTTGGTCGGGGCTATGGGGCGTGTCTATCTATTAAATTTACCCGGCGAGTATCCACGTACGCTACGTGATTGCGACGGATTTTTGATCACATCAAAATTCCGTGGCAACCGATCATCTGAGACTAAACTGCTAGATTTTTAACATTCAATTTAGTTATCTCATAACTACCTGTGGATTCCAAATATTGTATCACATTCCAGATAAATAGACAATGTTAAACTTTCCGATCGAATAATCAAACACCCAAGTTTTCCCAAATAGTTCTCAACACTTGAAATTAGTTTAAAAAACATCCATCACATGCCACAGTACCAATGGTCCAGCCGTAGTAGGGTCAAGCCAACGCCTCACATGTGGCACGCCGTACTGCCCCAAACCCTAAGGTTTAGAGGCAGTTCAAGACGGTCACATAATCGAGTTAAGGTTTGTTGTCTTCTAGAGGGTCCACCGCGTTACTTGCACGACTTAGAACGTCATTAAACTACGGAAAAATCCAACGCTTGGAAATTTTCCGGCAGGGGAAAAAGTGAGTTATTGATATCCGTTCGAACTTTTTAACACGTTCTAAAAATTATCCGGACAAACTAAACGAAGTTAAATCATCCGATCGAATCAACGAGTCCACAATACACCCCAGAAAACTCAACACTTGAGTTAGAATTAAAAATTCCCAGAAGAAACAGGAAACAGCTACGGACGTTACTGTAGAAAAAGGAGTCCCTGATCTTTACATACGGCCGTGGAACCGCCGTAAAAAGCAGGGTATGGCCGCAGTTCCACGGCGCTACAGTTGAGTTAGGGAGTCGTATTCTACAGTTATCCTTAGATTTCCCTGCTCTATTTTCTGAGCATTTTTAATTCTGAAAAAAATCACATTTTTGAAAATATCCAGAGAAGGGTATATATCGGGGTTTCCGGGTTCGATCAGACTTTAAACTTCGCCTAGACTTCGCCTAAAGCTCTAGCTTGGCTCTGATACCACTGTAGGGATGCTAGGCACTGCTACAAGGTTCTACAAGGCATCAACCATGCCCGATTTAAAATTTAGCCGTACCGAACAACCCTAAACGAGATCTTTAAACTAGAGATTAGGAGAAAACAGGCATGTTAAATACTTTAACACTAAGTGAGAGGGATTACAACCTTTGTAGATCCTGTCCTTCACTTCATAAGCTCCTTGTTGAGTTCCCTTCGCTGCGATCATCATGTTCCGAACTCTCGAGAGGCTCCACGAAGAGAATGATGCAAGCTTGCTTCCGATCTTCGATAACAAAGATGATCTACCTTGAAGTTTCATTAACACAAGCTAACACTCACTAAATGAAGTGAACACTCTCATCTAAAGGGCAAGAGTAGATAAGGATGATGAAGTAGGATTTTAGCTCTCATTTATAATCTTTTTCTCACACATAATCATCACTTAGAAAAAACTAGAAAGCTTTTTCCATGAAGAACTCAAGGAAGAAGAAGATGAATAATTGATTAGAATCCTTTTTTGATAAATAATGAATAAATCATATGTGTGGTTAGAAATGCAACCCTAGTTAAGAATGAATCCTTAACCCTTGTAGAGAAACAACCATGGTCAAGGGTTTGGGTTTGGTTAAGCAAATATCTTCACAAAATATCTTTTCAAAAATAAAAAAGAAAGCTTCTAGAAACTTCTAGAATAGCTTAACCCAAATCAAACCCTAACCATGTTTAATCTCCACTAATCATGTTGCATTAATAACCATATCATGTTACAATATTATATATCACATATATAATATTTATTGTAACAAAATAAAATAATACAATTAACATATATCAATGTATTTACCCGAGTGAGAAAAAAAATCTTTTAGTGAGCTAATATTAGTTAATGTAATTTAATATATCATATATATTATTATACATTAAATTATCGAATCAACACTTGATCTGACAATCCGGGTATATCGCATATAACCGACCAATATCTCATTTACCGATTCATCGAATCGACACTTGATCCGATGACCCGGCTGATATCATATATCGCGAGAATAGAATACGGTATCTCATATCGCATTATCCTCGGTCCTGCACATATCACATATGTGCCCCTACTCCGTTTTGCCTGAGTCAAGAAACCTCTGTGTAGGACTCTAAAGAATCGTCAATACGCCGGTAGCAGGTGATGATCATATCAAACACCCAGAAGCTGCAAGCGGTCAGCTAAACGTAATAGCCACCCAGGTATTGAGAGATCAGAAGATCAACAATCAAGCCTGTACATTCTCCTGCGAATCCAATCAGTAACACTCCCGTACAGTCCGGTCTCGTCGTCTGATATGTTGCATATCTTGCCTAGGGGTGGTAAACGTCAGACCCCAGTAGCTCGATAAGTCATGTCGATATGAGGTCTATAACAGTTCGAGAAACTACTGATAACACTTACCAGTAAATCTCAGCAACCCTGGCCAGGGATTTCCAGTTATAGCCAATCGAACACAGCGCAACATCAACTCCCTATATCGGGAGAGACGAATCCCCTCCTATCGCTCATTGCCTCCATGTGATTCAGGACTGTACCCAAAAGCCACCTTTTTGCACGCCCTCTTGGACACGGTATGATGGAAATCAAAGCACAGTTGGAATCACACAAGACTCTATGACGATCTCGGGTCTACAGACTAACCTGTACCAGTGTCACCGGAGAACTGCCATTTGACGTGAGGTACAATACCATCTGGGAGTTCTCGGCGAGTCCGTCCAGTGTACCCAGTCTCTACTGAGCACCCGTACACCACCCTTGATGTCAAACACCGATGGATATGGAATCATCCATCGCCCATCATATGGGTCAAGATGCATATACGCTAGTCTACTCTGGTGTATCGATGCCCTGTCTCGATACACCCTCGACTAGGAACAGTTATAGGATGTACTCGTCGACTACCGTAGCCCTACTAGTATGATCTCATCATAGTCCCAGTAGTCGAGTTCATATCCTAAGGGCTTTATCAACATGTAACATAGAGACAATCAGAGTACATGTTAAGATAAAGAGTAACCAGATAGCGTACTATCATGTCGAGCAAGAAAGTCCTCCCTATATATGTCCAAGCATCCATTACAATATACATCATATTTACAGTAATGGCCTCTAGGGCATACATATAACTAACTATAAGTATACGACGCCCAACGGCGAAGATCAACACAAAAGATAATAAATAAAGCAAGACATCAACCCACAAGAGAATATAAAACTCATCGCTCAAATCTCACAACTACAAGTCTCACTAAGTCTTACTAAATATACAAATACTTGTTTTGATTGATGGAGTTGACTAGATACAACATGAATAATAAATACAATAGTGGCACAATCCGATGTGTACAACCTACCAAAGCAAATCACCCGAATACAACTGTGCGCCAAAGATACCGCTACCGATCCAAGCGGTCAACCTGCAATAACTGTGGCACAACGGGGGGTGAGTTGCCAACTCGTAAGTAGAAAACATCAACAGGAAGAAATCGAATAAAATAACGATTTCCTAGGTCAACTATATCACAAAGGTAATACTATGATATCTAGGGTGACCGTAAGTATATGTGCCAACAATAATAACCAATGTCTGTAAGCATGTGGATAACATCCAACAATATAATAAATGTCAATATACATGTGTATCTCTTCCACTCGAAACATCGTAATAGCATATGCATGTAAATATATGAGGATATCAAGAATGTGTGTGCCCATCAATGACACACCAAAACATGTAACCTGAGTGTCCAACACCGACACTCGAAATATCATGAAACCCGTGTCCAGCATCGACACATAAATCCTCATATCTCAGGCGCCGCATCCTCAGATCGGCCCTCAAGTCCATCTCTCTACTCTTGTCGATATCCTCCGGATAAACCGCCGAGTCCAAAAACTATCACCGGTAGGTAGTGCTCCCTTGCCAGGCTCAACGCCATCATCTGTGACCTTCTTGCCCTGGGGTACCTCACCGGGTTCACCATGCACCCGCAGATGGTTCCTCCTCCTCCTCGAATCGGGTGTCACATGCCAATCTCAGAACCGAGAAAACGTATGGTGGACGCACTGAAATATCATATCAAGAGAAACCGGGTTTTTAAAATAATACATACTTTGCTTTGAAATAACCACGGTTCTCAAATCCAAAAATCTCATGAAATCAACATATCTCAATGCGTAAAATCGTTAAAGCATCATGTAGGCGACATATAACAGAATGTAAGTATATCCATAAATCATGCAACATGGGACAGTAATATGCATATATTAAGGGAATATCGCTCTTTAAAATGAATCCAGTTTTAAAATATATCCTGCGGTTCCTAATTTCTCCAAGGTCAAATGCAACATCGTATAAAGGTGTATATGTAACTATAGCAAATAAGTTATGCAAAGAGTCATATCATGATGCAGCAATTCTACTGTGTAGTAACATGGCAATTATCGATAATGAAGTGTGTGAGCCGGCTAATCTATGTAAGTGTGCCATACACATAATCGATAATGGTGCAGGTGTACTAGCACAGGTATATGAATGCAATAGTAATGACATGAACGTAGCATAAAGTAAATCGGCAGCTAAAAGGTAAAAGGTATACGTATCTAACTTGACCGAGTAGGTGAATCTATCAATCGGCCTTCTCTAGTCAAGGGTATGGATCAATCATCAAATAACTAGCCACGTATGGTAACTCATCGTACGACGTCATTAAACAGTTTGGGATCCTAACAACTTATATGACAAGGAGGGTACGGACCTCACGTATCGTACGGCTTACCATTCGAGATTCACAATATTATCCATATATATATACCTATCTCTCAGGTCACGTCCGCCTCAATCTCGGATCATGGGACCGGTAAGGTATCAATCATCTCATATCGACTCGCATCCGTATACCAACATATCAATCAAGTCATCTTATCAATCTAAAATCTTATATTATCCACCTCATGTTATACCACTATGATCTCCTGTTGGTTCTCTTTACAACTACTTATCTATATCTATCATATCATGTCACCTAAACCCTAAGCTATAGTTTTGAGTCATGGTATTGTTAGTGTATATGCCCTAGAGGCCATTACTGTATCATACTAGTTTGTATATTACTTAATGGAAGCTTGGGATATTCACCTTGTATATATAATCTTGCTCAAAATAGTAGTATGCTACTTGGTTTGTTTCTACTTCAATGTGTACATGTGTTTATTTTATTATATCACCTATACGCATTAGTGGAGCCCTTAGGATCTTTGCTTGATTACCAGCGTTGTGATGGCAGTCACACTAGTGGGGCTGGGTAATCTATAAGCACATCCTTATGAAGGTCCCTAGTCGCAGGATTATCGAGACAGGGCATCGATACTCCGGAGTAGACTAGCGCATGCGCTTCTCATCCCAGTGTGGGAGACGGTCTGTCCCACAGCCGTCAGTACGTCGTACTGGAGATAGTATGCGGGTGCTCGTTGGGTTACGAGTACACTGGACAGGACTCGTCGGGAACTGACTAGTTGGCATTATGCCTATCGTCAGTTATCAGTTCCCAGGTGACATGAGTACAGCTTAGTCCGCTGACTTGACACTGTCACTTCGCCTCGAGTGTGTTCCCACTGCACTTTGATTACTACCCTACCACGGCTCAAATGAGTCGTGCAAACAGGTGGTAGTTGGGTGCAGTCCCGAAGCACTTGGAGGCAGTGACGGTTAGACAGGATTCGTCTCTTCCGGTATTGGGGGTTGACATCGCGCTGTGTCTAGGAGAGCCATTACACGAGTAGTCCCTGGCCAGGGCAAACGAGATATACTGGTAGGCTTCCAGTGTTATCTTAGGGTGTTTTGGGCTTCAGTCCGACACGACTTGTACCGCTATTAGGGGACTGACGTTTACCGCCCCCTAGGCCCGCCATGCGATGTATCAGACGAACAGACCGGACTGTACGGAGAATGTCACATTCAGGCTCAGTAGGAGTTCAGATGGGTTTCGCCTCGTCAGTCTTCTTGTCGGCATCTACCTGGGGACCGTTATGCACAGCTAGTGCTGCTTGCGGTCTGTGGTTAAACCCACTGCCAGCGTAGTGTCGAGTCTTTAGAGTCCCACACAGAAAGCTATTCGCCTTTAGGCAAAAGAGTAGAGGTCGCATGGTTTTGCGACAGGTCGCATGGTTTTGCGACAGGGTTCGGTCACATCCGTGCACTTGTGCACGTACAGTGTCCGGACAGTTTACACTAGCGGGCTTTGGTTTAAGCCAGATCCTAGTGTACCTTTTGGGATTGGTTTTATCCAGTATGCATCCGTGTTCCTCGGAACGCGGATGCGGGTGTGTATGCACAGTTGACGGAGAGACAGAGGCAGAGGGTTCTCATTAGGGTTGTTGACCGTTGACCGTTGACTATTGACTTTTTGCTCAACCCTAATGAGAATATGATATATGATTAACAATTATATTAATTAAGTATTATGGTGACATGGTTGTTGAGGGGTTGACTTTGTTGACTTGTTGACTTTGTTGACTTGTTGACTTTGTTGACCGGTTGACTAGGCTTGACTAGTTGACCATCATGATAACAATAGCTATCATTTCATGGCAAAGACTTTTGCTTGCTTGCTCTCTTGTGCAAAATGAGTGCATGAAATGATATGGCTATTGTTGCTTAAACCATCACATAATACTTGATTGCTATGATGTGTTATGATGGTTATGGATTATGAGAGCCAAATGAGAAAAGTCTTCTCTCATTCTATCATTCTCATTCTCTCTCTTGTTCTTGAGCTCTCATCTCCTTCCTCTTGCTCTCCCTCTCTTAGTCTATGGTTCACTTGTCTCATGTGTTGAGAGCCAAGAACCATAGAGAAAATCCCAACACAATCTCCTCTACTCACTCTAGTTCACAAGGTTTAGCAAACCGAGTGAACTAGTTTCTTCAAAGACCGAAGAAGAAGCCAAAGGTAGAAGCTTTCAGGTGGATCGATCTTCGACGCAAGGAGACGACGGGGTGAAGCCGATCCGGACAACCATCGAGGCTTGAAGACGAAGGAGTTCAAGAAAGAAAGGTATAACCCCCTAACCGAGTAGTTAACAACTCCTAGTTAGGTTGTTAGTTAGATGTTTAACAAAGATCTGGTTTTGAGTCCATGTTACCACCTCTAAGAAAACTGATTTTCACCAAATTCCGCGTGCCCGAAAGTACCGGAAGAGGTAGCATGGACTTACAGTGGTATCAGAGCCTAGTTAAACTCTATCTAACATGTTAGCAAAGTAACTAGAAGATCGATCAAAGAAAAAGTCACGAAACGAACCCTAGTTGTCAAGTTTCTGCCGATTTTTATTCTGTTCAAAAGATGATAATTTTCATCTTAAAAATCGGCTAAGGCTTTTGTTTGAATAACCACCAAATTTGGTCCCACGAACCGTTCAAAGAGCCGCGGAAACGCGGCGGGAGCACGCTCCCGCCGGCCGAGTTGACTCGGCCGAGGTCCAAATTTGGTGCAGAGTATTTCTGGGGTTGTTTTGGGATTTTTGGAATATGTATTTTTTGCCCAGATTTTCCAGAACGAAAATTTTGTATTTGGGGCCTATAAATCCGTATTTTTGATCGAACTTCTAAAAGACTTAAGCTGACGGGTTTTTCTGTGATGTGATATTTGTATTGAACGTCTGCTAATCGCTATATGTCGATTAGTGGGGGTTATACAAATCTGTGATCTGTAATGTTATTGGAATGTGTATATGAATTCATTGGATTGTAGCGGGTGAATAGTCGGGGGTTGTGAGACGAGAGTTTTCTTTTCTTTCAATTCATGTAAATTTGTAAATTGATGTAATAATTATTTGTATGGCCGCACAACCGGGTCGGGGTTGTAGCCGTCATTGTATAATTTCTTTTTACTGTTTTTGCTCCTAGGATAGACCCATGGAGGGGGTGCACAAACTACCGGGTATGACGAAGTGCAGAGTGGCCTACTCACGGAGTTGAGGGAGGTTGCTTCGCTTCGGGTATTGGCGGGTAGTTTGCCGCATCCGTAGGGGTCTTGGGTGGGGTATTGGCTATTCACCGCGACCGTGTAATCTGCTTTTCGTTACAGGCTCGTACGAATTGCGGGTTCCTAGTATGTAACACTTTGAACTTCCGTTTGAATGTCTGTTGTGATAATTAGTGATCGTACGTGTGATTATAGATATGTGTTTCTAGGATTATTAGTTATTTTTGGTAATGTTAGCATATTGGGAATTTTCTTGTATTTGTGCATACTTGCATACTTAGACTTTTTCTTGTGACTTGTTAAACATTGTTTGTGCATGGTTGCAAAGTTATTTTCCCCACCATTTAATCCTTTCACAAAACTCTTTTTATAATTTCAAATCCTAATAAAACAAATGAGCATGGTGTTAGGTAAAGATTTTGACTTTTTGACCCATTTCCTTGCTCTTTTCTCTCTCTTCTCCTCACTTCAGTTTTCCTGCAGAATTTCCAGCAGAGAAACCCCCATTTACTTCATCTTTTCTTCTCCTCTTCACTTCCCTTTGATTCCCAAACAAATCCTACACAAAAACCACACATTTTCATCACAAAACCCTAGGAAAAATGAATTTTTGAGGTGTTTGAAGGCTAATCTGCAAAACTGAGAGTGAAGATGAAACTTTGGTGTTTTTAGGGTCTTTTAGAAGGTATAAATTCTTGACTTAACCTCTTTTTTCCATAACTTGTTGTATTCTTAAGTAAAGATCTCATTTTGTGCATTGTTTTGTGATATTAGAAGATATTTGTGAAGTATATGTTAGATTGGTGTTCTCATAGTTTAGTTAACTCTTTTGAGTGTTATTAGAGCTATTTTAACCAGGTTGCACTTCAAGTTGCACAAAAATACCCTAAAGTTCCATTTTTAGTGCAAAGTGTGAATTTTAACTAGAAATTAGGCCCTGTAGGATCTGCTGCTACCCGAGACATTTCAGAGTGAAACTAGTGGTTACTGTAACATGTATGTAGGGTTTATAGTGCACACACAAAATCTGGAAGCCCAATTCCCCACCCAGGCCGCCAAAATATTCATTCTGGCCGCAATTTGCGGCCAGATAGGGGAGTTGTGGGTTGGGGTTTGGGGTGTGGGTGTCTGCTGCTGTGTGTGTTGTTTTGGTATATGTAGTTTTACAATATCTTTCCTGTATCAAAATCTGGGGTAGAATACCTGTTTTCCCGTATTTTCAACCTTTCGCGACACGCGTGATACGTGTGTGTGGGTTTTGGGTTTCTGTATATCGCGACGCGTCGGAGTGGTTTCAGGCGCGTAACCACACGTTTTAGCGTATCGCGCACACGCGCGTTTGGTTCACGACACGAGTTATTAGTTCGGCTTAAATGTCGCGTTTGTGTGACTTCAAACTTATGTATGATGTATTGTGTAATTCTAGATTCGCAGGCGAGTACGGCGGACGCCGCGCAGAAGGGGAAACAAGTTGTTGGCTACACCTAGTAAGGGACTACGGTGAGTAGATTTCACATCTACGGGGATATCGCCCGCATGGCGTTCTACGTCAGGGCTGATAGGACCTTATAGTTTCCTTAGTATACATTGACTGTTCATGGCTACTATTTAGTGTATATTGCATTCCCTACTACCCGGATATAAATTAGAATTGATAGAACACCGCACCATTACTAACGGTCCATGTGCACGAGCACTATCCTGTATGTTACACACACACCGTTAGTAATTGCCATGACACTCACACTATAGTATATCACATCGGATTATTGCATTGTAGCTCATCTATATGTGACATGACTTGATATTCATCCTTGATGCCTATATCACATCGGATCATTGCATTGTAGCTCATCTATATGTGACATGATTTGATATTCATCCTTCATGCCTATATCACATCGGATCATTGCATTGTAGCTCATCTATATGTGACATGACTTGATATTCATCCTTGATTCCTATATCACATCGGATCATTGCATTGTAGCTCATTTTTATGTGACATGACATTCATACTTGATGCCCAAATCACATCACATTTACTTGCATTATTGGTTTGGATTTCATGTGATTTCTGGATTTGGAAACCGTGGCCTTTTCAAATATGTAATCATTTAAAAACCCGGTTCCTTTGATATGATATTTTGGGGCGCCACCCCGTGTTTTCTAGGTGCTAGAGGCATGTTGTGAGAGAGGGCTGACCCGGACTGACGGATGCCCGATATATTGAGAGAGGGCTGACCCGGACAGACGGATGCCCGATATATTGAGAGAGGGCTGACCCGGACTGACGGATGCCCGATGTATTGCGAGAGGGCTGACCCGGACTGACGGATGCCCGATGTATTGAGAGAGGGCTGACCCGGACTGACGGATGCCCGATTTATTGAGAGAGGGCTGACCCGGACTGACGGATGCCCGATATATTGAGAGTGGGATGACCCGGACTGACGGATTCCCGATATATATTGAGAGAGGGCTGACCCGGACTGACGGATGCCCGATAAAGAATGTTTTGCGTGTCGATGCTAGACACGAGTATTTATGTTATTTGGGTGCCGATTTTGGGCACTCGGGATTCTCAGAGATGTACAGGATTTGAGGGCCGATGAGAGTGCCGGCGCCTAGGCTATTTGGGGGGGATCTGGGTGCATTGAGGGACACCGATTATATATTCCACGTTGACATCCGTGTAGACATTATATTGCCCCTGCTCAGTATTTACTATTGTACCTCATCCTGTAGTTACATTACCTGATAGAGCATTTGCATGATTATTGCACATACTGCTTATCACACATTGATATCATCTGTTGGTTTATGATAGAGTAGCGCAGTACGTGCATGCTCGCGATTACCTTTTTATGTTATCTCTATTCACGAGTTGGCAACTCACCCCCGTTGTGCCACAGTGTTTGCAGGTTGCCCTTTGGAGTAGTCGCGGCAGGCTGCGGTTGCATCTTTTGGGGCAGATACCCCCATAGTTGGTGTACTAGCTCTTTTGCTGATAGGTGTGTTTTGTGCGGTATCTGTTATCTTTTCTGTATGAACATTGTTGTATCTAGTATTCTCCATCTACCATGTATGTATTTGACTTAGAGACAGTGTGAGGACGATGTTGTACTTTATTTGTATTCTGGTGTCGAGCTCGTTGTGAGCCGACTGTACTTGCAGTTTATCCTATCTGTGTTGTTCCCACTTGTGGATCTTGATCTTCGCTACGGCGTCGTATATTACTATCTTGGTGATTGTTTACTTAGATTTCTTATCATGTTAATAAGTGCTTTCTTTTAAAATCTCATAACACTCTATACTTTCACTGGTTTGATTTCTGGGTTTTCGGTTCACTTGGTCGCGTTACGCCTGTAGACGTTACGTGGTTAAGTGCCGGTCACGGGCCAAACCTTGGGTCGTGACAAAGTTGGTATCAGAGCGTAGGTTTTACCTTTCGGAGTGTAGGATGACCTTGGTATGATGGAGTAGGTAGCTGCAGCAGGGTAGCGTAACGTGTGTATGTTCCGCGGCATGCTCGCACGGTACTCCGCCTATGCGCCCTTAGGACTTGTTGATTTAAATTCCTTCTTGAGTATATACATTTTTGCGATTCGATTTCCGTATCCTTATCAAATCCTATTGTTCCTTTCAGCCATTATGCCGCCAAAGACTACGAGGGCGCAGAGAGCGGCCGCGAGGGCCGAGATTCGAGTTGACTCGTCCGAGACGAGGACTGATCTGGGCAGTGCACCCGTTGTACCCGAGCAGACTGTTCCTCCCGTGACAGATCAGATCGCCACGCTAGGGGCTGGTATGCAGGAGATGCGCCAGACGGTGGGATCTAGCATGCAGGAGATGCGCCAGATGATAGGATCGCTAGTTGAGACGCTTCGAGCACAGTGATCAGAGGTAGCTCCACCTGTTCCAGCGACCGCGATGGTACCTACCGCACAGTCAGTTGCCCCTGCAGCCACGGAGGTGATTACAGTATCGCTATCAGAATTCATGAGGCTGAAGCTTCCGGTTTTCACAGGCACCGATACAGCCGAGGACCCCCAGTCCTTCATTGATAAGATGGACCGTATATGCCGTTCCCTCAGATGCGCAGATACGAGATGGGTCGAGTTCGCGAGCTTTTGCCTAGAAGGTCTTGCGCAGAAATGGTGTGATTCGGTTGAGAAGGGCAGCGCAGCAGGTCTTCCTCCTATGACCTGGACCGAGTTTGTGGCGCTATTCCTTGCCCGTTTTCTTCCCCAGAGTGTTAGGGATGCTCGAGCACGCAGATTTGAGTCCTTGCGCCAGACGCCAGAGATGTCAGTGGCAGAGTACGACGTGCTGTTCACAGAGCTAGCTATCTATGCCCCGTACTTAGTGGCTACCGAGGAGTTGCGAGTCAAGAGATTTGTTTGAAGCTTCCTTACCCCGATATTCCTTGCTATCAGCGCGCAGCATTACGAGACATACGCAGCAGCAGTTGATGCAGCATTATTGGTTGAGGAGCGCCTTGCCGAGACTTCGGCAGTTCCAGAGCCGAAGAGAGTTCGTGCGGCTACATCAGCACAGAGACAGCCTTTTCGGCGCCGTGATAGACGTATTGCAGGCAGCAGAGATTCAGGGCGGGGCCGGTTATTCAGTTCCTATCCCCAGGATGGTCAGCGGTCATCGTCGGGCTGTTTTCGCTATGGGAGTTTTTATCATCGTGTACGAGATTGTCCTGAGTTACCCCGGAGGGAGGCGGCAGCACTGCATGTTACATTACCACCTTCACCACCCCAGACGGCATTGCCGATAGTACCTACTGTTACTCCGCGTCAGACGCATACACAGAGAGGTCGTGGTCGTGGAGGATTTGTTCATAGAGGACGAGGTGGCCGAGGTAGAGGGCAGCCAGCGGCCGGCAGGGGACAGTTAGTTGCAGGTGGAGGACAGGCGCGAGTCTTCGCTTTGACGCATCAGGACACGCAGGCGTCCAATGCGGTGGTTTCAGGTATCCTTCCTGTATGTTCGGTTGATGCACACGTGTTATTCGATCCCGGATCCACGCACTCGTACGTATCCACACACTTTGTGCCGAGTTTGGGTAGAGAGTCCGGTTTGCTTGGCCAGCCGCTTGTTGTGACTACTCCTGTGGGAGAGTCGTTTGTTGCTAGGCACGTGTTCCGATCCTGTACCGTCCGTATTAGCGAGAGAGAGTTGCCTGTCGATTTGATCCTTCTAGAGATGTTGGACTTCGACGTTCTTTTGGGCATGGATTGGTTAGCCACGTGCTATGCTTCTGTTGACTGCCGCGAGAAGACAGTTCGATTTTGTTTTCCCAGCGAGTCGGTTGTTGTTGTGTTGGGGGACCGTGGTGCCACCCCTCACAGTGTGATTTCTTCTTTTCGCGCTGGACAGCTTTTGCGGAAGTGATGTCAGGGATTCCTTGCATATGTTTACGATACTAGGGCTACAGAGGTTCCGATGGATCAGGTTCCGGTTGTTAGCGAGTTCCCTGATGTGTTCCCTGACGAGCTTCCTGGGCTACCGCCCGAGCGTGATATTTCCTTCTGTATTGATTTGGTTCCTGGCGCGGGGCCTATTTCTGTACCGCCTTATCGGATGGCCCCGGCGGAACTTAGAGAATTGAATGGTCAGTTGCAAGACTTGCTGGATAAGGGACTTATTCGACCCAGTGTTTCTCCTTGGGGTGCTCCAGTCCTGTTCGACAAGAAGAAGGACGGCAGCATGCGTTTGTGTATTGACTACCGCCAGCTGAACAGGGTGACAGTGCGGAACAGATATCCTTTGCCACGCATCGACGATTTGTTCGACCAGCTTCAGGGGGCAGGATACTTTTCGAGGATCGATTTGCGATCGGGCTACCATCAGCTGCGGGTTCGACAGGAGGACATTCCTAGGACAGCCTTCCGCACACGTTACGGCCATTACGAGTTTTTGGTGATGTCGTTCGGACTCACCAACGCGCCAGCAGCATTTATGGACATGATGAACCGTATTTTCCGGCCGTATCTTGATCTGTTCATCATAGTGTTTATTGACGATATCTTGGTGTATTCTCGGAGTAGAGAGGAGCACGAGCAGCACCTGCGGATTACACTGCAGACCTTGAGGGAGCATCAGCTTTTCGCCAAATTCTCCAAGTGTGCCTTCTGGCTGGACAGCGTAGACTTCCTGGGGCACGTGATTACACGAGATGGTATTTGTGTCGACCCGAGGAAGATAGAGGCAGTTCGGAGTTGGCCTAGACCCACGTCAGTGACGGAGGTTCGCAGCTTTCTAGGGCTGGCAGGTTATTACAGGCGGTTTGTGCAGGACTTCTCTCGCATTGCTACACCTTTGACCGGGTTGACCCGAAAGGGATGAACCTTAGACAGCGCCGATGGATGGAATTAGTGAAGGACTACGATTGTGAGATCTTGTATCACCCGGGCAGGGCGAATGTAGTGGCGGATGCTTTGAGCAGGAGGCCCGGGGGTAGTCTATCTTGTTTGAGTGCAGTGCAGAGGCAGTCGTCGGCAGATTGGCAGATCTTATGCGACAGCTGAGTACAGTTCGAGTTTACGCCGATCGGGGGACAGATTGCGCATGTTCGTGCACGCCCACAGTTGCTTGACCATATACATGAGGCGCAGCACAATGATGACCGCTGTTCATGTTAGTTGTATGTATGCCCTAGAGGCCAGTATTGTACAGATGATGTATATTATATTGGATGCTTGGACATATATAGAGATGACTTTCTTGCTCGACATGATAGTATGCTATCTGGTTACTCATTATCTTAACATGTACACTTGTCTCCTTAAACTGTCTTATAGTTACATGTCGGTAAAGCCCTTAGGATGTGTACTTGACTACCTGGACTATGATGCAGATCATACTAGTGGGGACATGGTAGTCCATAAGTACATCCTTCATGGTCCCTAGTCGTGGGTGTATCGAGACGGGGCATCGATATACCAGTGTAGACTAGCGTATACGCTTCTCGACCCATGAGATGGGCGATGGATGATCCCATATCCATTGGTGTTTGACATCAGAGATGGTGTACGGGTGCTCAGTGGAGACTGGGTACACTGGACGGACTCGCCGAGAACTCCCAGATGGTATAATACCTCACGTCAGATGGCAGTTCTCAGGTGACACTTGTACAGGTTAGTCTGTAGACCCGAGATCGTCATAGAGTCTTGTGTGATTCCCACTGTGCTTTGATCTCCACCTTACCACGTCCATAAGGGCTTGCAAAACGGTGGTCTTTGGGTACAGTCCCGAGTCACATGGAGGCAATGAGCGATAGGAGGGGTTTCGTCTCTCCCGGTATTGGGAGTTGATGTTGCGCTGTGCTCGATTGGCCGTAACAGGGAAGTCCCTGGCCAGGGCTGATCAGAGATTTGCTGGTAAGTGTTACTAGTAGTTTCTCGACCCGTTATGAGCCTCACATCGGCACGACTTATCGGTTATTGGGGTCTGACGTTTACCACCCCTAGACTTGATATGCGACGTATCAGACGAACAGACCGGACTGTACGGTAAGTGTTACTGGTTGGATTCACAGGAGTGTGAGCGGGCTAGCTCGTCGATCTTCTGATCGCTCAATACCCGGATGGCCGTTACGTTTAGCAGACCGCTTGCGGCTTGTGGGTGCTTGATATGATCATCATCTGCTGCCGGCGTATTGACGAGTCTTTAGAGTCCTACACAGAGGTTTCCTGGCTCAAGCGAAACGAAATACGAGCGCATATGAGATATGTGCAGTTCCGAGAATAATGCGTTTATGTGATACCGCATTTCATTCTCGCGATATATGTTTCGATTGGTTATATTCGATATGACCTAGTTATCGAATCATTGATTCGATAAATCGATACATTGGATTCTAGTCGGTTATGTGCGACATGTCCGGATCATTGAATCAAATGTTGATTTAATGATTTAATGTATAATTATATATTTGATATATTACTTTACATTAACTAGTATTGGTTCACTTTAAACGGATTTTTCTCACTTGATGCACATTGTATATGTGATATGCTTTTGTGCACATTTTTGTATCATGTTTGATGATACTTGTTCATTTGGTTAAGTGTAAAGAATTAAACCATGGTTAAGTAGATAATTAGGGTTTTGATTCTTTCTCTCATTTATTTATCCATTCTTTATTTATATAAATGGATAAATGAAAACATAATGGTTTCTTTTTATCATGAAGCTTGTTGAAGCTTCATGAAGCTTTGACTAAAGAAACCATTTTGTCTTCTATCTTAACCCTAACCCTTCTCTTTTACCATGGTCTTTTCTCTACACATAACCTTGGTTTAGTTATGATAAGTATTGATTTATTTTGATTTTATCTCAACACTTATCATATTCTTTCTTCTTCTTCATCTTCATCTTCAAGAAAGAAACCTTGATGCCATCAATGGCAACTTGAGTTCTAGTGAGAGAAATCCAATTCTAAAGTGAACCCACCTCCTATTTCTTCACCCTGTACCTCTTGCCAAGTTGTTTTGGGTGTTTTCTTCACAAGTTTCACAACTTTGTGAAGTCGGAGCTTGAGCTTGTGCAACCTCGACGTAGATCGTCTTTGACACGAAGCCGACGACCTATTCCGCTCGTTTTCCCGATGAAGCCGACGAATGAGTCTAGGATTCGAAAAGGACAGCGAGAGGATGACTACGTGGAGCTAAGGAAGTGGATATCCGGATCTACAAAGGTTGTAGCATCTAACTTTTAGTTAAGTAGTTAACTAGTTTACCGTTTCGCCTAGAAATCTAGCCGACGATCCGTATTAGGGTTTCTCGGCACCCATAATTTTTGAAATTGGCATGATTGATGCCTTGTGAGACTTCATTAGAGTGCCTAGGAACCCTACAGTGGTATCAGAGCCTAGCTAGAGCCTTAGGCGAAGTCTAGACGGAGTTTGAAGTCCGAACGAACCCGAAAACCTAACTTTAAGATGCTCTCTGGACTTTTTCTAAATTCTGGGATTTTTCCAGATTAAAAATGCCTAAAAAATTCAGCAGGAAGATCTAAGAATTATGGTGAAACACGAGCTCATGATACATCTATACAGCCGCGGAAACGCGGCAGAAGCATGGCTTCTGCCGCTGTTCCGCGGCCAACTGTTCAAATTGCGCAATACTGTTTGCACAGTAATTCTTGTTTTCTGGTGCTGGATTTTCTGGGAATTTTTAATATTTATTCAAGAGTTGAATTTTCTGGGATTGTTTTGGGGATTCGGTGTTTCGATCGGAGTATCAGATTTTGTGTATGTGGCTTTCCGGATAATTTTTTGAATATGTTAAAAAGTTCGACCGGATATAAATACCCAATTTTTCCCCTGTCGGGAAATTTCCAAGTGTTGGATTTTTCCGTAGTTTAACGACGTTCTAAGTAGTGCAAGTAACGCGATGGACCCTCTAGAAGACAACAAACCTTAACTCGATTATGTGACCGTCTTGAACTGCCCTTTGAACCTTCGGGTTTGGGGCAGTACGGCGTGCCACATGTGAGGCGCTGGCTTGACCCTACTACGGCTGGACCGTTGTTACTGAGGCACGAACTGAATGTTGCTAGACTTATTTCATGTGTTGGACTGTATCAGGAAAACTTGGGTGTTCGAATGTTCGATCGGAAAGTTTAACATTTTCTGTTTATCTGGAATGTGATACAATAAGTGGAATTCACAAACCGTTATGAGATAACTGAATGAATGTTATAAATCTAGCAGTTTAGTCCCACATGATATTGAAAAGAGTTTTCGATAATGAGACTAAAATGCGGGATTTATATCTATTAGGCATGTGATGTCTAAGTATTTCATTTGATTAGGCATGCGATGTCTAAAGAAGTTGCGGATTCCAATTGTTGTAGTTTTACACTTTCTTTTCTGTGACCGTAAGTGTAGTATGTTCATATCGCCGGTTTCGTTGCTATATGTCAACGACAATTGGGGTATGCGTACTTACTTACGTTGATGACATGTGATGTTATGTGTTGCTGGATATGTTATATTGGATTGTCGTGTTTGAATAGCCGGGGGTTTTTATGTGAGATGAGTGTTTTTCATTTTCATTCATGTAAAAACTTGTATGTAATATTCTTTTATTTGGGGCACTTCCAGGTAGCGGAAGATGTCACCTCTTGTATATTATTTACTTTTCCGCATTAGGATAGACCCAAGGAAGGGAGCACAAGTAACCGGGTTCTGGGGTCCAGTGGGAGACCAACTCGAGGAGTCGAGTCCGGGTCTCCTAACCCTAGAATTGGCAGGGTTGCTTGCCGCTCTCGTAGGGGTCTAGGGGTGTGGGATTGGCTATTCATCACGACCGTGGAATCCGTGTTTTATACTGGCTCGTATTGAAAACACGGACGTCCTAGTATATCCAATATTTCATATGTTTATTCTGCTGCGATATCTGTGATGTGATTCTGTGATGGATATAGTATATAGTATATATGATATATTATATAGACGTTACTTATGTTTTACACCCGCGCTAGCCCTGCCCTGCTCTGTCGTTAGTTACCTAACCTAACGGTGCACGAGGGGACATCGAGGCGAATGCGGATGGCATAAGTGTACGTCATATCTATCTGTGATGTTTAGGTATTTAAATGATGGGACTTCATTAATGTGATTAATGAAAGAAAAGAAACCTAAGATGTTGTAGAATCAAATTTTAAACTAAACAGGTAGCTACAGTTCTTGCTTTGCATAGCGGTATATATGATATACCCTACACCTTATTCGATGAGGAAAGGACCGAGATCCCTTCACCGGGAGTGACTCCTTTAGCAATAACTGGCAGATGCTACACACTCGGTTTGTTTTTGATTGCTTCTATAGTTTCTGCTTTGCACAGCGATATATATGATATATCCCGCACCTCATTCGACGAGGAAAGGGCCGACGATCCCTTCACCGGGAGTGACCCCTTTAGCAAAACTGGAAAAGCCTCAAAATCACTCCATTTCAAAACTTCATTTGATTCTACAATGATATCAAGTTCATTACGCTCATGGTTTTATGAAAACCTGCGTAGCCCTCTGTCATTTCAGATAAGTACTACTTAGTATTCGTGCTACGGTAGTTTGGCATTCGTCAAGGCGTAGTGTACGGTAGCTAACTAGTATTTATCTGCTTATGCATGTGATGCAGATTGGATTAGGGTATTCGTACGGCGTTGTTTGGCATTCGTCAAGGGTCGTGCGGGTGGGTTTAATTCAATCAAGAAATGTACGGGTTGAACTTGACTAGTGGACTATGGGTTGTTTGGCATTCGTCAAGGTCATAGAACACTAGGGGTAAAATATTATCGGGAATTTCAAGTGTTGAAATTTCCAATGAGATTGCATACCTTCTATGAGATAGTTGGATCCCGATACCCACTGCGAGTAAGAGTTACTCCTGGGAGAGTTTTGCACATTGCAATTAGCCGATCAAGTAGGTGTCTAGAAAGTTGTTAATGAGGTTACGCCTCTGGGAAAACGAGGTTTACATTAATTAGGTTCGTGCGAAAGCACGGGGGACCTCCCTTAAAGTACCGACACTGGCCTGGCTGAAAGATTGGCGAACTTGTAGTGTGTAATTAATCCCGGCTAGTCTTTCCTTTTAGGGTTTGAAGGAAGATTTGATAAAAAGCAGTGGGAGCCATCCTGATTAGATAAGATAATAACCAATCTGATCTTGCACGAGCATACGCTAAAGTGTTTTCTTCTCTCTCTCTCCAGGTAGCGACCATTTCATGCCCTAATGAAGATAATAATATGGATGTATTGACCGAACCCGCATGTTATACTGTGCAGGGGAACGTTGGACCCGTTCTATCTTATAAGTGTTATAAGAATGAACAGGAAACAGGAGAATATCTGGATTCTCACACCGCCCAAATGGAGAACATGCATGTTGATGCATCATCTTCGGGTGTGTTTGTCATTGAAAACTGTTTCTCAGTTCACCCTACGTCCTGGATATTAGATACCGGATCAGCATCCCACATATGTAAGATGTTACATGGGCTGCGAAAAGGTAGAGAACTGGGAAAAGGTGATCATTCCGTTCAAGTAGGGAACGGTGCAAATGTTGCAGCCAAAGCAGTTGGCGAATATCACCTAGTATTACCAAGTGGTGATACAATAATTCTGAATGAGTGCTATTATATACCAAACATGATGTGCAACATTATATCAGTTTCTTTATTGAGTAAAGAAGGATATAATTTTGTAGTAATGGATAATGTTATGAACATATTCCTAGATCAAAAGTTGATTGCATCAGGCTTGCTACATAATGGCATATTCATTCTAAATCAAAATACAGTCCTCAATATACAAAACACACACAAGAGAAAAAGTTCAGAAATGAACGAATCCTTCTTGTGACATTGTAGACTTGGTCATATCAATGCGACACGACTGGCTAAGTTACATAAGGATGGTTATTTGAATCCGTTCGAATTATCATCTTATGATACTTGCCATTCATGTCTCAAAGGAAAAATGACCAAAGCTCCGTTTAGTGGACACGGAGAAAGAGTTACTGAACTCTTAGGACTGGTACATAGTGATGTATGCGGTCCCATGTCTACCCTTGCCAGGAAAGGTTCTTCCTACTTCATTACATTCACTGACGATCTCTCTAGATACGGGCATGTGTTCCTATTGAAACACAATTCTGAAGCTTTTGAGAAATTCAGAGAATATAAGCACGAAGTAGAGAACCAAACGGGCAAAAGTATTAAGATCTTTCGATCTGATCGAGGAGGAGAATACTTGAGCAATGAGTTCCAAGATTATCTAAAAGAGAATGGGATTCTCTCTCAGCTTACTCCACCTTATACACTACAGCACAACGGTGTATCGGAACGAAGGAATCGCACCCTATTAGATATGGTGCGTTCAATAATGAGTACATCTGAGTTACCTATTTCCTTCTGGGGGTATGCGCTTGAGACAGCCATACACCTATTGAATATGGTTCCTACCAAATCAGTGCCTACCACTCCATATGAGATATGGAAAGGGAAGAGACCATCTCTTAAGTATGTTAAGATATGGGGTTGTCCAGCCTATGTCAAAAGACAAAATCCGGACAAACTCGAGGCAAGATCTGTCTTATGTAAGTTTGTAGGATATCCCAAAAATTCACAGGGGTATATCTTCTATCATCCCGAGGAACAAAAAGTGTTTGTTTCTCGGCATGCCACTTTCTTAGAAAAAGGTTTTCTTATGAAACAGATAGGTGGCATTGAGGTAGAACTGGAAGAGGTTCCAGCGACACAAACTATAACAGAGGACTTGGTAGAACCAGAGGATTCAGTAGTACCCGACGAACATCAGCCATTCCGCCGATCTAGTAGGGTTTCTCGTCCACCAGAGAGATACTACGGTTTTCTCATTGACGGTGGAAGCGAGGATTGCATCATGGAGGATGATGACCCAACTAGCTTCGAGCAGGCCATCACGAGTGGGGACTCAGTGAAATGGCTGGATGCTATGCGGTCCGAGATGGAATCCATGTACACCAACAAAGTATGGACTTTGGACGTTGCTCCTGAAGGGGTAAAACCCATTGGGAGCAAGTGGATCTTCAAGAAGAAACTTGGTGTAGATGGGAAAGTGGAGACTTTCAAAGCTAGACTTGTAGCAAAGGGTTTTCGTCAAAGACCAGGTGTGGACTATGACGAGACCTTTTCTCCAGTGGCTATGCTTAAATCCATCCGGATCATGCTTGCCATCGCTGCTTATCATGATTACGAAATCTGGCAAATGGATGTTAAGACCGCCTTTCTAAATGGGGATTTAGAAGAGTGCGTGTACATGACTCAGCCAGAGGGCTTCGTAGACAGTGGGAGCAGCGGGAAGGTGTGCAAGCTGCTTAAATCCATTTATGGATTAAAGCAAGCATCGCGGAGTTGGAACATCTGCTTTGACGTCGTTATCAAAGAGTTTGATTTCGTCAAAAACCCAGATGAACCTTGTATCTACAAGAAGGTGGAAGAGAGTAAGGTCGTCTTCCTCGTATTGTACGTGGACGACATTCTCTTGATAGGAAATGATATTCCTATGCTGCAATCGGTCAAGCTCTTCTTATCACAAAGATTCTCAATGAAAGATCTTGGTGATGCCTCCTGCATATTGGGAATTAGGATCTATAGAGATAGATCCAAACGGATTTTGGGATTGTCCCAATCCAGGTACATTGACACCATACTAAAGAGGTTTAGTATGGAAGAGTCCAAGCGTGGGAACTTGCCCACGATCTCTGGAGTCACTCTCTCCAAAGAGATGTCTCCCAAGACTAATTTGGAGAGAGCTCGCATGCAAGGGATACCCTGTGCTTCGGCAGTAGGCTCTATCATGTATGCGATGCTGTGTACCAGACCCGATGTAGCATACTCACTAAGTGTAGTGAGCAGGTATCAAGCTGATCCTGGAGAGAGTCACTGGACAGCTGTGAAGAGCATTCTCAAGTACTTACGAAGGACTAGAGATATGTTCTTGGTGTATGGTAACGGAGAGCTCCAAGTGGAGTCTTTTACCGATTCGAGCTTCCAGAGTGATAAGGACGACTCTAAGTCGCAGTCGGGCTTTGTCTTTACCCTTTACGGAGGGGCGGTTAGCTGGAAGAGTTCCAAGCAGGAAACCGTGGCAGACTCGACGATGGAGGCTGAATACATCGCTGCCAACGATGCTGCTAAAGAAGCTGTCTGGATCAAGAAGTTCATTTCTGAACTTGGAGTGGTTCCATCCATTGAGCATCCAATACCTTTGTATTGCGATAACAATGGAGCGGTGGCTTTGGCCAAGGAACCCAGGTCCCATCAGCGATCCAGGCATATTCTGAGGCGGTATCACCTGATCCGGGAGATAGTTGATCGCCGGGAGATCGAGGTCAGGAGGGTTGACATGAAGAACAACACGGCAGATCCACTCACGAAGGCCATTCCCCAGATACAGTATGAGAGACTATTCGGGATGCTCGGTATGCGATACTACAGCAGCTGGCCCTAGTGCAAGTGGGAGATTGTTAGTTGTATGTATGCCTTAGAGGCCAGTATTGTACAGATGATGTATATTATATCGGATGCTTGGACATATATAGAGATGACTTTCTTGCTCGACATGATAGTATGCTATCTGGTTACTCTTTATCTTAACATGTACACTTGTCTCCTTAAACTGTCTTATAGTTACATGTTGGTAAAGCCCTTAGGATGTGTACTTGACTACCTGGACTATGATGCAGATCATACTAGTGGGGACATGGTAGTCCATAAGTACATCCTTCATGGTCCCTAGTCGTGGGTGTATCGAGACGGGGCATCGATATACCAGTGTAGACTAGCGTATACGCTTCTCGACCCATGAGATGGGCGATGGATGATCCCATATCCATTGGTGTTTGACATCAGAGATGGTGTACGGGTGCTCAGTGGAGACTGGGTACACTGGACGGACTCGCCGAGAACTCCCAGATGGTATAATACCTCACGTCAGATGGCAGTTCTCAGGTGACACTTGTACAGGTTAGTCTGTAGACCCGAGATCGTCATAGAGTCTTGTGTGATTCCCACTGTGCTTTGATCTCCACCTTACCACGTCCATAAGGGCGTGCAAAACGGTGGTCTTTGGGTACAGTCCCGAGTCACATGGAGGCAATGAGTGATAGGAGGGGTTTCGTCTCTCCCGGTATTGGGAGTTGATGTTGCGCTGTGCTCGATTGGCCGTAACAGGGAAGTCCCTGGCCAGGGCTGATCAGAGATTTGCTGGTAAGTGTTACTAGTAGTTTCTCGACCCGTTATGAGCCTCACATCGGCACGACTTATCGGTTATTGGGGTCTGACGTTTACCACCCCTAGACTTGATATGCGACGTATCAGTCGAACAGACCGGACTGTACGGTAAGTGTTACTGGTTGGATTCACAGGAGTGTGAGCGGGCTAGCTCGTCGATCTTCTGATCGCTCAATACCCGGATGGCCGTTACGTTTAGCAGACTGCTTGCGGCTTGTGGGTGCTTGATATGATCATCATCTGCTACCGGCGTATTGACGAGTCTTTAGAGTCCTACACAGAGGTTTCCTGGCTCAAGCGAAACGAAATAGGAGCGCATATGAGATATGTGCAGGACCGAGAATAATGCGTGTATGTGATACCGCATTTCATTCTCGCGATATATGTTTCGATTGGTTATATTCGATATGACCTAGTTATCGAATCATTGATTCGATAAATCGATACATTGGATTCTAGTCGGTTATGTGCGACATGACCGGATCATTGAATCAAATGTTGATTTAATGATTTAATGTATAATTATATATTTGATATATTACTTTACATTAACTAGTATTGGTTCACTTTAAACGGATTTTTCTCACTTGATGCACATTGTATATATGATATGCTTTCGTGCACATTTTTGTATCATGTTTGATGATACTTGTTCATTTGGTTAAGTGTAAAGAATTAAACCATGGTTAAGTAGATAATTAGGGTTTTGATTCTTTCTCTCATTTATTTATCCATTCTTTATTTATATAAATGGATAAATGAAAACATAATGGTTTCTTTTTATCATGAAGCTTGTTGAAGCTTCATGAAGCTTTGACTAAAGAAACCATTTTGTCTTCTAGCTTAACCCTAACCCTTCTCTTTTACCATGGTCTTTTCTCTACACTTAACCTTGGTTTAGTTATGATAAGTACTGATTTATTTTGATTTTATCTCAACACTTATCATATTCTTTCTTCTTCTTCATCTTCATCTTCAAGAAAGAAACCTTGATGCCATCAATGGCAACTTGAGTTCTAGTGAGAGAAATCCAATTCTAAAGTGAACCCACCTCCTATTTCTTCACCCTGTACCTCTTGCCAAGTTGTTTTGGGTGTTTTCTTCATAAGTTTCACAACTTTGTGAAGTCGGAGCTTGAGCTTGTGCAACCTCGACGTAGATCGTCTTTGACACGAAGCCGACGACCTATTCCGCTCGTTTTCCCGATGAAGCCGACGAATGAGTCTAGGATTCGAAAAGGACAGCGAGAGGATGACTACGTGGAGCTAAGGAAGTGGATATCTAGATCTACAAAGGTTGTAGCATCTAAGTTTTAGTTAAGTAGTTAACTAGTTTACCGTTTCGCCTAGAAATCTAGCCGACGATCCGTATTAGGGTTTCTCGGCACCCATAATTTTTGAAATTGGCATGATTGATGCCTTGTGAGACTTCATTAGAGTGCCTAGGAACCCTACAGTTCAGAGATCAGGACACAGATGGGACATGGCAGATTTTCCGAGTTCGTGATCGATGATCAAGGGGTACTACAATTTGGAGCTAGACTGTGTGTACCAGATGCTGAGGGATTGCGGCGCGAGATTTTGGAGGAGGCACATCGATCGGTATATAGTGTTCATCCCGGTTCCACCAAGATGTACCATGACTTGAGAGATGTTTACTGGTGGGACGGTATGAAGAGGGACATTGCAGATTTTGTGTCGAGATGCCTGACTTGTCAGCAAGTCAAGGCTGAGCACCAGAGGCCCGCGGGAGAGTTACAGCCGTTACCCATTCAGGAGTGGAAATGGGAACATATATCTATGGATTTCATTGTGGGTCTACCCAGGACTAGTCGAGGGTATGACTCCATCTGGGTGATCGTGGATCGTTTGACGAAAGCGGCTCACTTCCTACCGGTGATGAAGACTTTCGGATTTACTCAGTATGCCCAGCTTTATATTGACGAGATTGTACGACTGCACGGAGTTCCAACATGCATCGTGACCGATAGAGGCACCCAGTTTACCGGCCGGCTATGGCAGAGGCTTCAGGAGGCTTTGGGCACTCGCTTGAGTTTTAGTACAGCATTCCACCCGCAGACCGACGGACAGTCAGAGCGGACTATTCAGACTCTCGAGGACATGCTCAGAGCCTGCGTTTTAGACTTCGGAGGTAGCTGGGATCATCATTTGCCCTTAGTAGAGTTCTCCTACAACAACAGCTACCAGGAGACCATTCAGATGGCACCGTTTGAGGCTCTTTATGGGAGGAGATGCAGATCGCCCACCTGTTGGACGGAGCTCAGTGAGAGCAGTATCTTAGGGCCACAGATTGTGGAGGAGACGACCGCGAAGATCCAGTTGATTCGCGATAGGATGAGAGCAGCCTAGAGTAGGCAGAGATCTTATGCAGACCGTCGTCGGCGCAGACTTGAGTTTTCTGTAGGTGATCATGTTTTCTTGAGGGTCTCCCCAATGAAGGGCGTGATGAGGTTTGGGAAGAAGGGGAAGCTAAGTCCCAGATACGTGGGCCCCTTCGAGATCCTTGAGCGTATTGGTGCGGTTGCGTATCAATTAGCCCTTCCGCCCAGTTTTCCAGATGTGCACCCCGTATTTCACGTTTCGATGCTCCGCAGATATCTTCATGATCCTTCGCATGCGATTCAGCACCCGACGATCCAGCTTGAGCGCGACCTTTCCTATGCAGAGCAGCCGGTGATGATCTTGGATCGACAAGTGAAGAAATTGAGGTCGAAGGAGATATCGTCCGTCAAGATACTTTGGCGTGGCCGAGGCGGAGAGGAGGTCACTTGGGAGACCGAGAGCGAGATGAGGAAGAGGTACCCCTATCTTTTTGAAGGTGCGTATAGTTAGATTTTTTTTAAATTCGGGGACCGAATTTCTTTAAGGGGGGTAGATTGTAACACTTTGAATTTCCGTTTGAATGTCTGTTGTGATAATTAGTGATCGTACGTGTAATTATAGATATGTGTTTCTAGGATTATTAGTTATTTTTGGTAATGTTAGCATATTGGGAATTTTCTTGTGTTTGTGCACACTTGCATACTTAGACTTTTTCTTGTGACTTGTTAACCATTCTTTGTGCATGGTTGCAAAGTTATTTTCCCCACCATTTAATCCTTTCACAAAACTCTTTTTATAATTTCAAATCCTAATAAAACAAATAAGCATGGTGTTAGGTAAAGATTTTGACTTTTTGACCCATTTCCTTGCTCTTTTCTCTCTCTTCTCCTCACTTCAGTTTTCCTGCAGAATTTCCAGCAGAGAAACCCCCATTTACTTTATCTTTTCTTCTCCTCTTCACTTCCCTTTGATTCCCAAACAAATCCTACACAAAAACCACACATTTTCATCACAAAACCCTAGGAAAAATGAATTTTTGAGGTGTTTGAAGGCTAATCTGCAAAACTGAGAGTGAAGATGAAACTTTGGTGTTTTTAGGGTCTTTTAGAAGGTATAAATTCTTGACTTAACCTCTTTTTTCCATAACTTGTTGTATTCTTAAGTAAAGATCTCATTTTGTGCATTGTTTTGTGATATTAGAGGATATTTGTGAAGTATATGTTAGATTGGTGTTCTCATAGTTTAGTTAACTCTTTTGAGTGTTATTAGAGCTATTTTAACCAGTTTGCACTTCAAGTTGCACAAAAATACCCTAAAGTTCCATTTTTAGTGCAAAGTGTGAATTTTAACTAGAAATTAGGCCCTGTAGGATCTGCTGCTACCCGAGACATTTCAGAGTGAAACTAGTGGTTACTGTAACATGTATGTAGGGTTTATAGTGCACACACAAAATCTGGAAGCCCAATTCCCCACCCAGGCCGCCAAAATATTCATTCTGGCCGCAATTTGCGGCCAGATAGGGGAGTTGTGGGTTGGGGTTTGGGGTGTGGGTGTCTGCTGCTGTGTATGTTGTTTTGGTATATGTAGTTTTACAATATCTTTCCAGTATCAAAATCTGGGGTAGAATACCTGTTTTCCCGTATTTTCAACCTTTCGCGACACGCGTGATACGTGTGTGTGGGTTTTGGGTTTCTGTATATCGCGACGCGTCGGAGTGATTTCAGGCGCGTAACCACACGTTTTAGCGTATCGCGCACACGCGCGTTTGGTTCACGACACGAGTTATTAGTTCGGCTTAAATGTCGCGTTTGTGTGACTTCAAACTTATGTATGATGTATTGTGTAATTCTAGATTCGCAGGCGAGTACGGCGGACGCCGCGCAGAAGGGGAAACAAGTTGTTGGCTACACCTAGTAAGGGACTACGGTGAGTAGATTTCACATCTACGGGGATATCGCCCGCATGGCGTTCTACGTCAGGGCTGATAGGACCTTATAGTTTCCTTAGTATACATTGACTGTTCATGGCTACTATTTAGTCCATATTGCATTCCCTACTACCCGGATATAAATTATAATTGATAGAACACCGCACCATTACTAACGGTCCATGTGCACGAGCACTATCCTGTATGTTACACACACACCGTTAGTAATTGCCATGACACTCACACTATAGTATATCACATCGGATCATTGCATTGTAGCTCATCTATATGTGACATGACTTGATATTCATCCTTGATGCCTATATCACATCGGATCATTGCATTGTAGCTCATCTATATGTGACATGACTTGATATTCATCCTTGATGCCTATATCACATCGGATCATTGCATTGTAGCTCATCTATATGTGACATGACTTGATATTCATCCTTGATGCCTATATCACATCGGATCATTGCATTGTAGCTCATTTTTATGTGACATGACATTCATACTTGATGCACATATCACATCACATTTACTTGCATTATTGGTTGGGATTTCATGTGATTTCTGGATTTGGAAACCGTGGCCTTTTAAAATATGTAATCATTTAAAAACCCGGTTCCCTTGATATGATATTTTGGGGCGCCACCCCGTGTTTTCTAGGTGCTAGAGGCTTGTTGTGAGAGAGGGCTGACCCGGATTGACGGATGCCCGATATATTGAGAGAGGGCTGACCCGGACTGACGGATGCCCGCTATATTGAGAGAGGGCTGACCCGGACTGACGGATGCCCGATGTATTGCGAGAGGGCTGACCCGGATTGACGGATGCCCGATGTATTGAGAGAGGGCTGACCCGGACTGACGGATGCCCGATATATTGAGAGAGGGCTGACCCGGACTGACGGATACCCGATATATTGAGAGAGGGATGACCCGGACTGACGGATTCCCGATATATATTGAGAGAGGGCTGGCCCGGACTGACGGATGCCCGATAAAGGATGTTTTGCGTGTCGATGCTAGACACGAGTATTTATGTTATTTGGGTGCCGATGTTGGACACTCGGGATTCTCAGAGATGTACAGGATTTGAGGGCCGATGAGAGTGCCGGCGCCTGGGCTATTTGGGGGAGGGGATCTGGGTGCATTAAGGGACACCGATTATATATTCCACGTTGATATTCCGTGTAGACATTATATTGCCCCTGCTCAGCATTTACTATTGTACCTCATCCTGTAGTTACATTACCTGATAGAGCATTTGCATGATTATTGCACATACTGCTTATCACACATTGATATCATCTGTTGGTTTATGATAGAGTAGCGCAGTACGTGCCTGCTCGCGATTACCTTTATATGTTATTTCTATTCACGAGTTGGCAACTCACCCCCGTTGTGCCACAGTGTTTGCAGGTTGCCCTTCAGAGTAGTCGCGGCAGGCTGCGGTTGCATCTTTTGGCACAGATACCCCCATTGTTGGTGTACTAGCTCTTTTGCTGATAGGTGGGTTTTGTGCGGTATCTGTTATCTTTCTGTATGAACATTGTTGTATCTAGTATTCTCCATCTACCATGTATGTATTTGACTTAGAGACAGTGTGAGGACGATGTTGTACTTTATTTGTATTCTGGTGTCGAGCTCGTTGTGAGCCGACTGTACTTGCAGTTTATCCTATCTGTGTTGTTCCCACTTGTGGTTCTTGATCTTCGCTACGGCGTCGTATATTACTATCTTGGTGATTGTTTACTTAGATTTCTTATCATGTTAGTAAGTGCTTTCTTTTAAAATCTCATAACACTCTATACTGTCACTGGTTTGATTTCTGGGTTTTCGGTTCACTTGGTCGCGTTACGCCTGTAGACGTTACGTGGTTAAGTGCCGGTCACGGGCCAAACCTTAGGTCTTGACATAGTATATCCAATGTGTTCATCTGTGATCTGAAATGGCTATCATTGCAATATATATATATATATGATATTATTTAGGCGTTGCTTATGTTTTACAGCCGTGCTAGCCCAGCCCCCGCTCTGTCGTTAGTTAAGTAACCTAACGGGTAATGACGGGGCCCCGTGGAGAATGCGAATGGCATAAGCGTACGTCATATTTTGGTTGTTTTCTGCAATGGTAGGATTAAATGATGGGACGCATTAAAAGAACTAATGCAAGAATATCACGCATTAAAAGAACTAATGCAAGGAAAAAAAACCAAGTTAAAGTCGTTGGAACACTTTCGAAAAACCACTCGGTTCTTTTCAAAACTAACTTTTAAATGCGGAGCTTGAGCCACTCCTTTTAAAAGCTATCTCGTTCCATCGATTATATCAAGTTCACTACGTTCACGGTTTTGCCAAAACCATTCGTAGCCCTCCATCATTTCAGTTAAATATTCGGTAGTATTCAAGCTATGTATTTTGACCTCACGCCAAGGCATAATGATTGGTAGCTGCCGGATATTTATCTGTTGCATAGATAGAATGCGTTGGTTTGTGACAGCCGTACTGCCATTTTGGCCTACGTCAAGGGTAGGTACGGGTGGGTTCAAATTAACCTGGATAATGATAGGAAGAACTTGACATGTGACTTATGACATTTTGACCTCACGCCAAGGTCATAAGAGCATGGGGCAAAAATCCACATCGGGAGTTTCAAAAGAACTGAAACTTGCTAGTGTTGCATACCATTTGGAGTGTGATGATTCTGGTAGGATTCCTTCAGTTTTGTCATGCGATGATATTTGGATCCCGATCCTACTGTGAGTATATTCTACTCCTCGGGAAATTTCTCACTTAACGATCAATGCTATAAACCAAGTAGGTGTCTAGAAAGGTGGTAGCGGGGCTACGCCCACTGGGAAAAGAGGTTATTTAATTAAGGAACTTCGCGAAAGCGTTGGAAAACCTCCCTCGAAGTACCGACACCAGCCTGGCCGAACAGTTAAGCAAGTATTGTACGGTGAGATTGATCCTGACTAATTCTTCCTTTGTGGTTTGAGGAGGGATTCGAGAAACAGTGGGAGCCATCCTGTTTAGACAAACTAAAAACCATTCAAAACTTGCAAGAGCATCAAGCTGAGTGTTTCTTCTCTCTCCTAATTGCAGCGACCAATCGACATGACTGGACTTAAGTTTTTACTAGATAAGAACATACTGACAGGGCCAAACTACAAAGATTGGCTCAGTAATGTCAAGATGGCAATCACTTACGACAAGCTGGGGTATCTTCTTACCACCAATGCTCCCCCTGTCCCAGGTCCCACTTCCAGCGTCGCGGATAAGGAAATCCGTAAGACTTGGGAGATGATAGCGCGAAGGCCAAGTGCCTCGTGCTTGCCTCTATGGACAATGAACATCAGAGGAGGAACGAGAATATGGACCTGGAATCCATATTTCTTCATACAAAAGAACTGTATGGAGAGCAATCTCGTATCACAAGATACGAAGTGTCGAAGAAGTTATTTTCGGCAAGATTGGCCGTCGGATCATCGGTAGCGGAACACGTGCTTAAGATGATTGGCTATATTGAGGAGCTCGCGGACCTTGGGACCACGTTGGGGAATGAGCTCTATACGGACTTGATTCTCCAGTCCCTTCCTTCCACTTACGCCCAGTTCATACTGAACTTCAACTTACAAGAAAAAGAAGTTGAACTTTCAGAGCTCCTCAACATGCTGAGGAGCGCAGAGGGCACCCTACAGAAAGGTAGGGAAACATCCACTTTGTTTGTAGGAGGATCATCTTCTTCTAGGTCCAAGACGAAAGCCAAGGGAAAGAAGAAGAAAGCCCCCGCCAAACCAAGAGGCGGTATTAGTAAAGTGGATACGAAGGGAAAGGCAAAAGCAATAAAGAAAGCGGGGAAGCTTGTGGATAAGGAAGAATGCTTCTATTGTCATAAGAAAGGACACTGGAAGAATGATTGCAGGGCTTGGAAGGCCAGAACACAGGAATTGAAGCAGGTTGCAGCTTCAGCTTCAGGTGTGTATGTTATTGAAAACTGTCTTTCAATAAACTTTACTTCCTGGGTATTGGATACCGGATCAGGATCTCATATCTGTAATTCTTTACAGGCGTTGAGAAACCGTAGGGTTTTGAAGGCAGGTGACATGACCCTCAAAGTTGCGAATGGAGCTAGCATGGATGCTAAAGCCGTGGGGGACTATCACCTAGGAATGTCAGATGGACATGTTTTGGTTTTGCGTAATTGCTTTTTTGTACCCAACGCAACTTGTAATATCATTTCTGTATCTTTGGTTTCTAAAGAAGGTTATGAATTTGCGTTTGTAAGCAATGTTGTAAACATTCACCTTAATCAAGTTCTGATTGGGTCAGGTACATTGAGCAATGGTATATACGTATTAAACCAACCATAAATTTTCAATATCCAGAATACACACAAAAGAAAGTCTCCGGAAATAAATCAGACTTTCTTATGGCATTGTAGACTGGGTCACATCAATGAGAGAAGGTTGACGAAGTTACATACAGAAGGATATTTGAATCCGTTCGAATATCAATCGTATACCACTTGTCAATCCTGTCTCAAAGGAAAGATGACAAAGACTCCGTTCACTGGACACGGAGTAAGAGCGAGCGAGCTCTTGGGACTCGTACACAGCGACGTGTGCGGTCCAATGTCTACACATGCGCGAAGCGGTTATTCTTACTTCATTACTTTTACGGATGACTTTTCAAGGTACGGTTATGTCTTCTTAATGAAACATAAGTCCGAAGCCTTTGGAAAATTCCAGGAATATAAGAATGAAGTAGAAAAACAAACCGGCAAAAGTATCAAGATCCTAAGATCGGATCGAGGTGGTGAATACTTGAGTGCCGAGTTCCTGGACTATTTAAAAGAGAACGGAATTCTCTCTCAGCTTACTCCTCCATACACTCCGCAACATAACGGTGTATCGGAGAGACGGAACCGAACCCTATTGGATATGGTACGGTCCAGGATGAGTAACGCTGAGTTACCGCGATCATTCTGGGGGTATGCGCTAGAATCAGCCGCATACCTTTTGAACCGAGTTCCCACTAAGACTGTGCCTACCACACCATATGAGTTATGGAGTGGGAAGAAACCCTATCTTCAAAATCTGAAGATCTGGGGATGTCCAGCTTTTGTCAAAAAGCAGCATGCGGACAAACTCGAGGCACGCTCAGTACTGTGCAAATTTGTGGGATACCCAAAGAACACCAGAGGATATCTTTTCTACCACGCAGAGGAACAAAAAGTCCTTATTTCTCGTAATGCCCACTTTCTAGAACACCAGTTCTTGGAAAAAGAAATTAGTGGGAGCGCAGTAGAACTGGAAGAAATTCCAGAACCACAGACTATTACTGAAAGCTTAGTGGAACCAGAGGGTTCAAAAGAACAGGACATTCCTACGCCACTCCGCAGGAGTAGTAGGCAGTCTCATCCGCCCGAGAGATACTACGGTTTTCTCATAGACGGGGATAGAGAGGATTGCATCATAGATTATGATAAGCCTACTAGCTTCCAGCAGGCCGTTCAGAGCGTTGACTCGGTAAAATGGCTGGATGCAATGCGGACCGAAATGGAGTCCATGTACACCAACAAGGTATGGACGTTGGACATTGCTCCAGACGGGGTAAAACCCGTAGGATGCAAGTGGATCTTCAAAAGGAAGATTGGTGTAGATGGACAGGTTGAGACCTATAAAGCTAGACTGGTTGCAAAGGGTTTTCGTCAAAGACCTGGTTTGGACTATGACGAAACCTTTTCTCCAGTGGCTATGCTGAAATCCATTCGGATCCTTCTTGCCATTGCTGGCTTCCACGATTATGAGATTTGGCAAATGGACGTAAAGACCGCTTCTTTAAATGGAAATTTAGAGGAGTGTGTCTATATGGACCAGCCAGAAGGTTTCATTCAGAGTGGGAGCAGCGGAAAGGTGTGCAAGTTGCTTAAGTCCATCTATGGACTAAAGCAGGCATCGCGTAGTTGGAACATCTGTTTTGATGAGACGGTCAAGGAATTTGGCTTTATCAAAAATCCAGATGAACCATGCATCTACAGTAGATTTGTAGCGAGAACAGTAGTATTCCTCGTTTTATACGTGGATGACATTCTCTTAATAGGAAATGACATTCCTATGCTATAATCTGTCAAGGGGTTCTTGTCACACAGGTTCTCCATGAAAGACCTGGGTGATGCCTCATACATCCTGGAGATCCGGATCCATCGTGATAGATCCAAGAGGATATTAGGACTTTCACAGTCCAGGTACATCGACACCATACTGAAGAGATTCAATATAGAAGATTCCAAGCGCAGTAACCTACCGGCTTGTCACGGGATCACCCTCTCTAAAGAGATGTCTCCCAAGACTGATTTGGAGAGGGATCGCATATCTATTATACCCTACGCTTCTGCGGTAGGCTCTATAATGTATGCGATGTTGTGTACCAGACCGGATGTAGCTTATGCACTGAGTGTGGTGGGCCAGTATCAGTCAAACCCTGGGAAGAAACACTGGATAGCGGTAAAGAACATTCTCAAGTACCTGAGAAGGACTAAGGAGATGTTCTTGGTGTATGGCGGAAAAGACCTCCAGATTGAAGCCTTTGCTGACTCCAGCTTCCAGAGTGATAAGGATGATTCTAAGTCCATGTCGGGTTTTGTCTTTACCCTCAATGGAGGGGCGGTGTGTTGGAAGAGTTCCAAACAGGAAACCGTTGCAGACTCGACGATGGAAGCGGAATACATCGCTGCATCTGATGCCGCAAAAGAAGCTGTCTGGGTGAGGAAGTTCTTGAAAGAACTTCAGGTGGTTCCATCCATTGTTGATCCAATACCTCTGTATTGCGACAACAACGGTGCTATAGCTTTAGCGAAGGAACTCAGGTCCCATCAGAGATCCAGACACATCTTGAGGCGGTATCACCTGATCAGGGAGATCGTGGATCGCCAGGAGATCGAGGTTCGGAGGGTTGCTTCAGAAGATAACACTGCAGATCCATTCACCAAGGCCTTGCCCCAGACTCAGTTCGAGCGGCTGATCGAGATGATAGGTCTTCGATACGCCAGTACATGGCCTTAGTGCAAGTGGGAGATTGTTAGTGTATATGCCCTAGAGGCCATTACTGTATCATACTAGTTTGTATATTACTTAATGGAAGCTTGGGATATTCACCTTGTATATACAATCTTGCTCAAAATAGTAGTATGCTACTTGATTTGTTTCTACTTCAATGTGTACATGTGTTTATTTTATTATATCACCTATACGCATTAATGGAGCCCTTAGGATCTTTGCTTGATTACCAGCGTTGTGATGGCAGTCACACTAGTGGGGCTGGGTAATCTATAAGCACATCCTTATGCAGGTCCCTAGTCGCAGGATTATCGAGACAGGGCATCGATACTCCGGAGTAGACTAGCGCATGCGCTTCTCATCCCAGTGTGGGAGACGGTCTGTCCCACAGCCGTCAGTACGTCGTACTGGAGATAGTATGTGGGTGCTCGTTGGGTTACGAGTACACTGGATAGGACTCGTCGGGAACTGACTAGTTGGTATTATGCCTATCGTCAGTTATCAGTTCCCAGGTGACATGAGTACAGCTTAGTCCGCTGACTTGACACTGTCACTTCGCCTTGAGTGTGTTCCCACTGCACTTTGATTACTACCCTACCACGGCTCAAATGAGTCGTGCAAACAGGTGGTAGTTGGGTGCAGTCCCGAAGCACTTGGAGGCAGTGACGGTTAGACAGGATTCGTCTCTCCCGGTATTGGGGGTTGACATCGCGCTGTGTCTAGGAGAGCCATTACACGAGTAGTCCCTGGCCAGGGTAAACGAGATATACTGGTAGGCTTCCAGTGTTATCTCAGGGTGTTTTGGGCTTCACTCTGACACGACTTGTACCGCTATTAGGGGACTGACGTTTACCGCCCCCTAGGCCCGCCATGCGATGTATCAGAAGAACATACCGGACTGTACGGAGAATGTCACATTCAGGCTCAGTAGGAGTTTAGATGGGTTTCGCCTCGTCAGTCTTCTTGTCGGCATCTACCTGGGGACCGTTACGCACAGCTAGTGCCGCTTGCGGTCTGTGGTTAAACCCACTGCCAGCGTAGTGTCGAGTCTTTAGAGTCCCACATAGAAAGCTATTCGCCTTTAGGCAAAAGAGTAGAGGTCGCATGGTTTTGCGACAGGTCGCATGGTTTTGCGACAGGGTTCGGTCACATCCGTGCACTTGTGCACGTACAGTGTCCGGACAGTTTACACTAGCGGGCTTTGGTTTAAGCCAGATCCTAGTGTACCTTTTGGGATTGTTTTATCCAGTATGCATCCGTGTTCCTCGGAACGCGGATGCGGGTGTGTATGCACAGTTGACGGAGAGACAGAGGCAGAGGGTTCTCATTAGGGTTGTTGACCGTTGACTATTGACTTTTTGCTCATCCCTAATGAGAATATGATATATGATTAACAATTATATTAATTAAGTATTATGGTGACATGGTTGTTGAGGGGTTAACTTTGTTGACTTGTTGACTTTGTTGACTTGTTGACTTTGTTGACCGGTTGACTAGGCTTGACTAGTTGACCATCATGATAACAATAGCTATCATTTCATGGCAAAGAATTTTGCTTGCTTGCTCTCTTGTGCAAAATGAGTGCATGAAATGATATGGCTATTGTTGCTTAAACCATCACATAATACTTGATTGCTATGATGTGTTATGATGGTTATGGATTATGAGAGCCAAATGAGAAAAGTCTTCTCTCATTCTATCATTCTCATTCTCTCTCTTGTTCTTGAGCTCTCGTCTCCTTCCTCTTGCTCTCCCTCTCTTAGTCTATGGTTCACTTGTCTCATGTGTTGAGAACCAAGAACCATAGAGAAAATCCCAACACAATCTCCTCTACTCACTCTAGTTCACAAGATTTAGCAAACCGAGTGAACTAGTTTCTTCAAAGACCGAAGAAGAAGCCAAAGGTAGAAGCTTTCAGGTGGATCGATCTTCGACGCAAGGAGACGACGGGGTGAAGCCGATCCGGACAACCATCGAGGCTTGAAGACGAAGGAGTTCAAGAAAGAAAGGTATAACCCCCTAACCGAGTAGTTAACAACTCCTAGTTAGGTTGTTAGTTAGATGTTTAACAAAGATCCGGTTTTGAGTCCATGTTACCACCTCTAAGAAAACTGTTTTTCACCAAATTCCGCATGCCCGAAAGTACCGGGAGAGGTAGCATGGACTTACAGGTATATCGTTCCTCCTACTAATTTCTTAACCCTATTCCTAACTTTCTAGTATGGTTTCACTAGCCATATCCTATAGTTTTCTAGTCTAGGGTTCCTTAACCGTATTCTATAAATCGGATTCCATCAAAACTTACGGTGGTGCTATACGCCATCCACCCGACTTCCACTATAGATATAAATCTACTCACTTTGATCCTTGCTCGCCAAAGTCGATGACGCCACTCTCCGTCGCCTCGGAATCCACGCGAAGGTACTTACAATGATACATAATCAAAATCGCTATTAACATCAAGTCTGGAAAACCAATACGGCACACGGTGCGCTCATAGGTTAGAACCTATAGCCTACGCATGAAAAACAATTAAACAGCCCTTTTTGTTGACGTACAAATGCCCAGCAACCAGATACAAATCCAAATATCAAAACCAAGCATTCCAAAATACGGAAAACTTAACCCAAAACACCCCAATGTGCTCCCAGATTTCACCCTAGGCCAAACTAGGGAATTTTGTATATAGGGTTGCTCTAGATATCACCTAAAGGACTCACCAACCAAAATTCAATGCATTTCCTCCCGACATGGCCGCAAATTGCGGCCCATATGAATAAATCTGCGGCCAGAAAGAGAGGGGAGGGGCTCAGGTTTCAGGGGGTGATTCATGGTTGCCTGCACGTCTCATGGTCAAGGAAACTTCTTTTACAATGGTCTCGGGTCATCCCAGATCTCTAAATACCCTCATAAATCGTCAAATTACCAATGTCGGAAAGTTCTAAGTTCGTGTTTAGGTTCTATTTTCTGTTCTATGTCAGTAAAAACACCACTCAAGTCTAGTTAACAGCCTCTACACATTATCAACTCCTCACAATTATCCAAACCCTTCTCTAGGATTTTCTAAGATCACAATTCCACACAAAATAAACCTCTAAACTACACTAGAATGCAAGGAAACTAGAAACTAATCTAAAGGAAATGAATTATACCTCATGGAAGTAGCCAAGCAAAACCCTAGCTCCCCATAGTCCTCAAAATCCAATATTTATGGGTCCAAAGTGTAGAGGGTGATGATGGGATCAACTTTAATGAAAGGGGTTTAGGGTTTGGATGAAGAATGTGAGATGATTCTTGGGGTAGAGGTGGAGGGGGATGTGAAGATGAAGAAGGAGAAGAAGAAAATGATGGGGGAAAATGATATGAGGCAGCCCCCCTCTCTCTCACTTATTCTCACTCTCTCTCACCTATTTACCCTTCTACCCTTCTTATTTTCTTTTCTTTTTATTTTTAAAAGCCAACTCACATAATACCCCAAAACAACATAAGAAATAACATGTAATCAAAACGTAACATGACATGGTGCACTGGCCATGGAAAATTGTATAAACACGGATTTGGCTTAATCGCGATTAGCAGTGCACTAATCGGGTTTTATCCAAACTGCATATAATAAACTTTTAAAATGCCAAATCCGATAAATATATTTTTAAATGAATAAATCATTTTAAATCTTCAATTATTTCACAATTATTGGTATATACCATTTTATGAAAACCCCAATTTCGCAAATCGGGTATTTTTCGCGAAATATATTATTTTAATATTAAATTCCAAAAATAATTTTTTATATTTTCTGAAATGTTACAGCATCTGTCCAGTGTAACGGGTGTGCACGACAACAACATCTAGTGCATCAATAGTGCACGAAAATCTCAATCCAGTGCGACTAACCTGCATAATGAAAATCCCAATCGAGTGCATCCGGTGTACACAAAATCACATCTCATATTATGCGTCCAACACGCGCGAAAATCCAAATCAAGTGCATCCATCATGCACGAATGAAATCTAAATCAAGGGCATCCAACTTGCATGAGTAAAATCTCACTCAAATGCATCCGATGCGCACAAAATCCAATATCAAGCGCCTATCATGCGCAAAATCCAACCCAAGCGCGTCAAGTCCGTAAAAAGCATCTAGTGCAGTAGCATGAACGAAAACGAACGGCAAGTGCCAACGTGCACGGAAACACAAATCTGGTAACACAAATGCTCAAGACATAAATTGGGTGCCACCAAGGTACGGAGTATAAATCTAGTGCAACCAATGCACAAACACAAATTCGGTGCATCCAGTGCACGAAATACAAATATAGTGCAGCAAATGCACAAAAACTCATAAATAAATCAAATGCGTATAAAAGCCATGCCGAGTGTACCCAAGTGTATAAAATACATATCAAGTGCAATAATGTCATGACCCGAAAGAGCACGTGACTGGCACTTGAATTATATGAAGTCTATAGGACTCCATCTGATCCAAGTAAGCCAAAAGCCCAGAAATCTAAAACCATTTTAAGGAGTAAATAGAGGAAACTGGTTTTTATGAAGTAGGAAAATAGCTTTTAAAAGTAAGGAAAACATGTTTTAAAATCAAAGTTTTTAAATAACTAAGCCGAATATGCATTTTTAAAAATCACATATCTTTTCTGAAAATTTCGGCAGAGTTTCCTTTGTAAATACTGGCCCCGAACGGGGTACAACATAAATAATATATATGAAATGATAAAATGCATCCCCAAGCAGGAGCTAGCTCTTCGTCAATCGACGGTCACATCCACGCAAGCAATATAATATACAACGCCGAAGGGTGATGATCAAAACTCAAAGGAAAACTCAAATAGCATGAAAAGCGTAATACTACAACGCGCGACTCTAAGGTCGAAATAATACATAACTGGTTTCTAAGTCTGAAACAATATACAAGTTTTGGTTGATGGAATTTCTAGATACAACTGAATAATATATATACAATGGTGGTTCTGATGCAAAAGAATTCACTTACCAAAGCCAATCACCCGTAAGGGAAGCAGTGTGCCAGAAAAGCCGTAATGAAACCTGTACGGCAAAACCTGCAAGAAACTGTGGCACAACGGGGGTGAGTTGCCAACTCGTGAATAGAAAACATCTACGAGTAGAAATTGAATGCATGACATAATCCTTGGTCAATACGATCAGATATATATAAACCTCAAGGATAAGTCTGAAGCATGATAAGGTGGCAATGTAACATCTATACAAGAGTGTAGTGCCAAGTGCTCGTTCCAGTGCCTCAGGTAATAACATGTCATGATGTCTATAAGTATGTGGATATCATCCAACTATGTGATCAATGTCATCAATGTCAACTATATTAGGAAATCTATGAGTATGTGGATATCATCCCACTATGTAATCAATGTCTGTATGTATGTGGATCTCGTCCACCTGTCACCCAATGACAATAAGCATCATGCATGTAAATATCATAAAGCATATGCATGGAAGTATGAGGATATAATCAAAATCATGGAACTTGAGTGCCTAGCATCGACACTCGAAAACATCATGAAACCTATGCCTAGCATCGGCACGTAAATCCTCATCTATCAGGCGCTGTCACCGCGACTGGCCCTGATAGGTACGCATCATATGCTATCTCGAAATCCCGAGTGCCCAGCTTCGACCCTCGAATTCCAACGTATCCATACATACATACACCGGTCGGTATCCCCACCATAACCGTCGAGTCCAAATACTATCACCGGTAGGTAGTACTCCCCTGCCAGGCTCACCGTCTAACATATACGATTCATCTTGTCCTGGGGTACCTCACCGGGTCCACCATGTACCCGCAGATGGTGCCTACCGCTCCTCGAATCGGGTTTCACATGCCACTCTCAGAACCGAGAAAACACATGGTGGACGCACTGAAATATCATATCAAGGGTAACCGGGTTTTTAAAACAATATATATATTCTCTTTTAAAATACCCACGGTTCCCAAATCCAAAAATATCATGGAAACAACATATCTCAATGCGTAAAATAAAAAGCATGATGTATGCGACATATAACCAAAATGTAAGCATATCAGTATATCATGCAACATGGAGTAGCAATATGCACATAATTAGGGAAGACCGCTTCTTTAAAATGAACCAGTTCTTAAAAGTATCTTGCGGTTCCCAATCTGCGAGTCAAGCCAGAATCATCTATGTATGTGCAATATGTAAGTGTATAAGTATAAGTGTGCAACAGGTAGGTGCACGAGTATGAGTGTACAATATGTGAGTGCATGAATATGAATGTACAATAGGTATGTGCACAAATATGAGTATACCCTATGTAGGTACACGAGTATGAATGTACAATAAACATGTGCACAAGTATGAGTGTACGCTATGTAGGTACACGGGTATGAATGCAATGGATCATATCCTGAATGCAACAGTACTACAGTGTAGTGACATAGCAATTATCGATGATGAAGTGTGTGAGCCGGCAAATAGTGTACGTGGAACATACGCATCATCGATAATGGTGCTGGTGTCCTAATAGTATGATGGTAATATAGCAATAAGTATAGCAATAAGTACGTGTGTGCGTGTGGGTGTAAACCTGCTCTAGGGTTCGCGACTAGGAACTACACTAGTTTACTTCCAACCCTAATCTATCTATAGTACACCTAACACATCTCAAATATTCACGACACTATAAGCTATCATAAATATATATATAGTATATATATGCTATACTAAGTATCGAACTGCGGGGGTGCTATACGCCATCCACCCGACTTTCCCCTGTAGATATAATCTACTCACCTGTATCCTGCGTGTCGGTGTCAATGTCGCCTTCATCTTCTTCATCGTCTCGGATCTCCGTGGGGATACCTACATATCACACGTATCGCATCGCATCAAAACCAAATCGAAACTTAAAACGACACGCGAAAACCAACACGATACGCTAAAAGGGCTATAGGTTAGAACCTATGGTTAGCCTTCGCAAAACAACCCGAAATCACTCAATATAGACATACAAACGTCACATTATCGAGATAACACACAAATACCAAAATCTGGAAATCAAAATACGCAAAACCAAAACTAAATTCAAAGAATCAACTCAAGAAAATGATCCCAGATTTCTTCTCAGGCCAAACAAAGGCAAGCAAACAAGTCTAGAGTGATGTATAGGGTGCATATGACCTAAAGTAGAAACCTGGACCCTACCCTACACTAAGTGGCCAAGCCCCCTACAGTGAAAACCGGCCTGGCCGTCCCAGGGTACTCCAGTGGGGTTCGTCTGGCTACAGGGTGCTCCTAGGGTCTCAAATGCGCCTCTGAACTTGTTTATTTTTCCAGAAAAACTCCCAGCACATTCCAGATTCACCTGCACGCTCTAGACACTCACAAACCGACATGGACTGATCTGTTTTTGGGTTCCAGGTCTTGTAATGTGTCGGATCTGGGTTCGTAGCACCAAGGGGGGTTTAAGGATCACTAATAGGGCTTAACTACACTAACACAATTCAATTTAACCTTAACCCTCTCTAGGTTTGTCCAAAGCGCCCAAAATCACATAATATCGATATGAAACTAGTATAGATGCATATGGAATGAAATACTACTATAATGGGTGCAGAAATTACCTCCTTAGAGACTCATGAATCTTCCCACAGCACCAAAACATCAACTTTCTTAGTCCATTCTATAGCTTGTGAGCTTGTGCATACTTTTTGTGAAATGGAATTGGGGTTTTGGGTTTGTTTTAATGGTGTTTTGGGGGATTTGAAGGAGGAGGAAGATGGAGGAAGGGAGCAGGAGCAGCAGCAGTTCTAGGAGAGGGGAGAGAGAAATGGGTGTGAGGAAATGATGGGAGTATGGTTTCAAAAATGAAGGTTGACCTATACCTACCCTCTCTCTCTCTCTCTCATCATCATTCCTTACTTTTTCCTTTTCTTTTCTTTTCCAAATCCTTCTCTCTCAAATAGTAGACCCAAAACACTCATGGTAGGAAAAATGTAACACAAGTCCAAAAATGATATGTGCATATTTTGCACAAAAAAGCCAAAAATCCGATTAGCGATTTTTAATCGCGATTAGCACTAAATTAGTATATAAATACTCATAAAAACTTAAAAATGACAAAATTCCATAGAATACATTATTTTTGAATTTTCCATAATTTTTTTCAAAATTTTTCCTATTTATCGGTATTTAATTATAAATTTAATATTAAAATAATCAATAAAATAATATTAAATTATAAAAATTCCCAATATAATATTTTATTATTTTGAAATGTTACAAATAACCATGCAAAAAAATGTAAATACCCAGTAGGTGCAGCCATGTTGCACGAAAACAATATCATGAAACTCAATCATCAAAACTCAAATCCAAGCGATATAAGCATGATACTCAGATCATAAATACAAATCTCAATAAATGACATCGAGGTACACCTCCTACAATGTCGAAAATATCGGTGCGCCCAAAACTGGCAGAGCAAGAACATCCGCTTGCCTCATACTCACGGTCTGGCGTCCTCTGTCTTTGGGTCTTCATTTCTCTGTGGATTACCAATCTCGCAATCCATCGGCTCGTCGGCCCGGTCCAGTGTACTAACGGAAACGATTCCGCTCTGACACTTCTCCCGTCAACTCTCGGTCAATTAGCATGATCACACATAAAGCAGCACGTCACTGGCGTTGGCCTCTGGCCCTCTGAGTACACGTGACACATCTGATCCTCAGTGCAAATCTTATTGCAGCAGTGTCCTGGAAGGAACCTGCTCAAGGTCTCTTCCGATCTCACCTATGCCGAACTATACGGAGGCTGGTACTCTTGCATAATCTTTTCTCGTTTCTGGACATCTGCGTTCTCAGTACAACATTCCTCGGGAACTGGTCGTATCCCAACGCCTCTGTATACCTATCAGATCTCTAATCTCGACAGGGAGTAACAATAGCTCGCCAGCATCTCACATGAACCCCTGGTTCCACTCGTCTCTATTATCGTCCACTTCAACATCACGTCACTGTTCTCCACCGAAAGACGCGACCGGGACCTTAAGACGTCCAGGCCTGAATTCCGAGGGCAGATGCTAATTGGTGCAATCCGTCCACCTCTCCGAAGATGCCAAGTTGATTTATGGCACCGCGTATCGAAGGTTTAAACGGATGCGGCCGATGTAGCAGACTTCGTCAGATTCCCCCTTGTTGAGGGGTTTTTGATTGTGGGGACTCTCTTCCCTGCAGGCGCTTGCTCCAGCAATTAATTACGCTACCGCATCGCGGTAACCACTTTCTCCTTCTCCAGATGGTCACTTCGTGTCGTGTGTGTTTGTTTTGTTTTTGGTTGCCCGCGGATTGTATACGGAGACTAATTTATGTTGTCGCCCTAGGACGTGGATTAGTCCAAATCCGTATCTTCTTAGATTTGGGTTTGGGGGTTGGGGTTAAGGATACGTTAGTCTCATTTGAGACTAAGATCAACTTAAACGTTTGTTAAGGATACGTTAGTCTAATTTTAGACTAAGATCGACTTAACGGGATCGTTTAGATCCAACAAGAGAGCATTTAGACTCAATTGTTTAGTTTAGGGACATTGCGGTCGATTACCAGTTTAAGGACATGGTTGTCCAACGTTAGTTTAAGGACATTACGGTCCATGGGCTTGAGGACCCCACAGTCCAGTTTAAAGACGTCATAGTCTATAAAGTTTAAGGACATCATAGTCCGTGAGTTTAAAGACATCACAGTCAAGGACATCATAGTCTGTGAGTTTAAAGACCTCACAGTCAAGATTAAGAACATTATAGTCCGTGAGTTTAAAGACCTCACAGTCAAGGTTAAGGACATCATAGTCCGTGAGTTTAAAGACCTCACAGTCAAGGTTAAGGACATCATAGTCCGTAAAATGTATGGTTGTCGGGACCCGTCACCTCTCCAAAGACGTTGAAGGATTACAACGACAAATATCAGAGGAGTGAAGAGATGTACCCTTAAACCGATGTGGGTTGAGAGACCTATAGTCCAATTGGGACTAAGATCTGTGATTTATGAGCATATGAACTCAATTAATCTGAATTGAGGACTTATGGCCAACTTGGGCTAAGTCCATTCGATTACAATGTTCAACATTTATTTTTTGAGTATTGCATTTAACATAGCTCCAGGCTTATTCAAAGAACAGTTTATGTTCTGTTCAAGCGCACATAAAAGCATGTGGCGCACTTGGCACTAGCGCCAGTCGATGAGCGCAGTGTGCTATGGTTAAAGCGCTAATGCGCTTAGCGCTTTGTACCCGATGTGAAGTGCTAATGCGCTTAACGCTTTGCGCTAAATGAAGAGCGCTGATGCACCTAGCGCTTTGCGCTAGATATAGAGCGCTGATGCGCTATAATTGAAGTGTTGAGATGCTTGGCGCTGGTGTCATATACTGAGTGCAAAGCGCTTTTAGTATTGCACCGCACACGTGAGGAGCACGTGGCGCGCTTAGCGCTAGCCAATGAGCGTAGTGCGCTGTGTTTGAAGTGCTATGGCACTGCAGCGCTTTGCGCTAGATGAAGAGAACTAAGGCACTTTTAAATTAGGAGCGCTAAGGCTCTTCTTAGATTAGGAGCACTAGGGTTCTTCTTAAGTTAACTTTGCGCTCTGAAGATTATCTTTTCTTTGATAAGAGACTTTGTCTCAAGATCCTAAGAACAAAGTTCTTAGTTTACAGGAAATATTTCAATCTCTTTTTGATGAAAGGCTTTGCCTTTCTGGATCTGTGATCCTAAGAGAATTGAATAACTCCCCCCCTTTATAATGAGATGTTCATAATCTCTTTTGTGAAAGACAATTTTTCTTATAGATCTATGATCTGTGAAAGAAGTAAATACTTCTTTTTATATTGAGATGATTTCGTCTTTCTATTCCCTTTTTTTACCTTGAAAAGAATTGTCTTATTTTGCCGAGAGCTTCTACTTCTTCCTGAGATTTTATCAAAGTTTATGGGGGGGTTCCTCTGTACAAGACTTGAAGTCTTAGGTCCTTTATATAGGGGAGGCTGATTTGTTGAATCAGTTAAAGAGATTTATTCTTTAATTGATTTGGGAATTTCCCCACCGTCGGATCTTTGATCCAAGGGCTTCTGGTTTACAGAAGATAATCTTCTTGTTTTGACAATATTGAGAAATCTTTCCCCCTTAAAGAATTTGTTCTGTATTTTAGTGATTTTTAATCACCATTGGATCATTGATTCAACGGTGTTCCAAATTCAGGGCACAATCTTTTCTGTTTGGAAAGATTCAACATAATTTCATTCTTGTTAATTGATGATTTAATCATATCCGTTGGATATTTAATCTAACGGTGAGGAACATTTAGTTCCAGCGCTAGCGTTTATGCGCTCTGCCCATGGTGCGCTACTCGGAGCGCATCGCTCTTAGCGCTAGCGCACACGTGCTTTGCAGATGGTGCACTACTTGGAGCGCAGTGCCTCTAGCGCTAGGGCATATGCGCTTTGCACGGGATGCACTACTTGGAGCGCAGCGCCTCTAGCGCTAGCGTCTATGCGTTTTGCGCGGGATGCGCTAGTTGTAGCACAACGCTTTTATAAAAGCACAGCTTTAATTCAAATTTTGAATTCTAAACAGAGCTTTGCTCTAATTGGGGAAACAAATTCCCCCCACCGTTGCGCTCACGGGGCCCACATGTGGGTGCAGCAGTGGAAGCATCTCGACTCTTGGATCAACCGAGGAATTGAAACGGCGCTTAGTGCCTATAAATAGGACCCTTGGTCGTTGAGATGACTTCTGTTCATCTTCAATCCTTCTTGAAAATTTATTTTCTCCTTCAGAGCGCAGCTCTTCGTCTTAAAAATTTTTAAGGACAGAACTCTGTCAGATTAGGTAAAAGAATAAATCTTTTTGAAAAATCTTTTAGGGTTTCACCCATTAACAGAGCCTTGCTCTTCATAGATCTTTGATCTAAAAAATGTCATTTTAGGGTTTCTTAACCTGTTAACAGAGCTTTGCTCTATCAAATCGTGTAGATTTGTTAATCTTTAATGAAGAACTCGTAAGAGTTTTATTCATGGATCTTGAAGATCATGGAATTCCAAATTTATTAAAAGCTTTACTTTTAGGGTTCCTGATAAGTTATTTCATCTTCCTCATATAGCATGGCTCTTAGAAATCTCGGGGAATTTTTAAATTCCCTTCATAATTGACTTTGACAGATGTCACTCCTGTCTGCAGAGCATTTGTCACGTCCCGAAAGTACGGAACATGACCGGCACTTAAACTACGAAACGTCTCGAGGCGTACGTAATCCAAGTAAGCCGAAAACCCAGAAATGCAAACCAAGAAAAGTAGTAGAGTGAAGGGAAACCAATTTAAACAAGTAGTTTTAATAGCATAAGCCGAATTATGCGGTTTTAAAAAAAACATCAATATTTCCCGAAAATTTCGGCAGAGACTCCTTTGTAAATACTGGCTCCCAAACGGGATACAACATGAATAGTATACGAAATCAATAAAGGCATCCCCAAGCGGGAGCTAGCTCTTCGTCAATTGACGGTCACAACCACACAAGCAATATGATATACAACGCCAACGGCGAGGATCAAAACTCAAAACCATAAGAAAACTACAGAAATAAAACGCGCGACTCTAAGGTCGAAAGAATAACATCACTGGTCTCTATCTCTGAAATAAATACATGTTTAGTTGATGGAACTTCTAGATACAACAGAGTAATAATATACAAGTTATATAATGGGGGGTACGATACAAGTAAACCCACCTACTAGCAAATCACCCGAAGGAAACTATGCCCGCAAGCCGTAATGAAACCTGTACGGCAAACCTGTAAGAAACTGGGGCACAACGGGGGTGAGTTGCCAACTCGTGAATAGAAAAACATCTACGCACAGAAATCGCATAAATAACGCAACCTAGGTCAAAGATCATAATATATCCTCAAATATATGAATAACATGCAGCCTATAACAATGGCTAGGGTAATATCTAACCCGAGTGTGATCTCATGTGCCCGTGTCAGTGCCTCAGGTAGCAATATATCATATGAATGAGGTATGAATGCATGAAAACAGAATACATGTAAATGAAGAAACTGTTTTCATAAATTAGTGAGATTTCCTTTGTATTTTTAAAATGAGGTATCATAAATGAAATCAACATCAACAGTGTCTAACATCGACACAAAACATAAATCTCAATGTCTCAAAACCTCAGGCTCCGGCTATCCGGACTGGCCTGTATCATCAAATCTCAGTACCTCATTATCTCGAAATCTCAATGTCTCAATCTCAATATCTAGGACGCCGTCAGTCTAGACCGGCCCCTACCATCCATCTCAAGACCACGACGGTATCCTCCGGATATCCGACGCGTCGGGTAAAATCACCGGTAGGTAGTCTCCCCCTGCCAGGCTCATCGTCATCACCACGAGCTTCTTGCCCTGGGGTACCTTACCGGGTCCACCATGTACCCGAAACGGTACATCCAACTCCTCGAATCGGGTCTCGAAATCCATCAGCAAACTCATGGTGGACGACTCATACATCATGGGAAAAACCGCGCTTTTTATTTAAAAAGAGAAAGAAGAAGTTTGTATATGTTTTGCGGTTTTCCCCAAATCCAGAAAATCTCATGGAAATCCGAATCCAAAACCTCAATAGCACGTAAAAAGTGAATATATGTATGAGAATCCATGAATGCGGCATACCAATGAATAATAGTATGCATGAAGCAGCAGGTAATAACTACAATGTCTAAACTAACATATAAGGCAAGTACACTAATATCATGTCTAAACTATTAGCTAACAGGCTATGTCAAGCAATAATATTTTCTAAGGTGTACGTGACATGGCAATTACCGATGAAGATGTGTGTGAGCCGGCAAGTAAGTGTACGTGGTACATACGCATCATCGGTAATGGTGCTGGTATCCTAACCACAAGATATCAACAGTAGAATATGAAGCATAATATAAGCATGTGATGCGGAGCAACCAACAATAATGAGCGGGAGCTGAATACTAGACGCAACGATAACTAATCCGCTTTAACCTAATATAAGTCCTACAATGGTGCCTTTTGAAATAACACGAATCGTGGGGTTTTGAAAATAGGGGCTACGGTGTTTTTAAGAAAAGATACGTTTTTTTTTTGAAATATCCGTAGACTCCCTTGACTTGTCTTTTAAAATACGCACGATTCGTAAGCTTTGAAATAGGTAGGAACCGAATCTAATCTAACAACTAACTAAACTAAAGGGCTAAGCTACAAGCTAGACTACAGGTAAGGAAACCGCCTAATACCTGAGTCGATACATATACATACCTGTATATATATTAGTCGGTGATCCCGCCTCAATAATATCATATCCGATACCATATCTATAATCAGACATCCCAAGTCAAGAGTGCGGATCAATCATCAAGATATAGCTCGTACGTAAATCCGTCGTACGGCATCCCCAAATCTGGGTACGGGTCAATATCATATTCCTCACACTATTCCTCTGGTATCCTCTTTATCCAAGATCATAGTCTAGGGTACTGACCTATGTCTAGTACAATACTAATATCCTCAATATACTCATGATCTGACTACTGATCGACAATCTCGTACAAACCGATATCGTCAGCACATATCATCATCAAGGGGTATACATCGTCCGATATGGCCTAATATCAATATCCTAGCATATCATGCCTCATATCACGATCACATGTCGACCATTTTATTTATAACACTATTCACCCGTATCGCCGCCCCAAGATCCGCTATAACACCAGGACGTACCTCAAGTACGAATCTTGCCATATCACCGATATCACAACCACAAACAAATCTCATCGACTCAGCTCAATCCCAAGTATCATCCTCAAATCCTTATGTGAACACATAGTTCCATATCCATGTGAACACATAACTATAAAGAATCCCATGATCACATATAAATAGGAATGTATGCAAGTATGTATATGTGTATGTGTAGTGCAACACTACCCTAGGGTTCGCGACACTAAAATAATCCAACACACCAATATCCATCCTAAACATCGTTATTAATCCCAAATAACATAAAATAATTGTTGGTGTGTATACGCATTTGTATACACCACCACGGACTGCGGGGGTGCTATACGCCATCCACCCGACTTCTCCCCGTAGATATAAATCTACTCACCTGGTTCTCGCTCGCCGGTGCCGACGTCGCCACGCGCTTACTTGCCGTCTCGAAGTTCATATGGGGGTACCTACATATCACAACGCATCGTATCGCATTAAAATCCGACTCATGACCAAAACGACACACGAATCCCACATAGGTCAAAACCTATGGTTGCTTCCACAAATCAACCCAAAAACCCTCGACGTCGGCGTACAAACGCCAGACCATCGAGAAAAACCCAAATACACTCATTTGCACATTCACGAACACTAATTTTAATATAAAATAGGTTAAAACTCACAAAAACCCCAAATTCACTTTAAAAGCCGTTTTTCCGATAAACTAGCAAGCAAAATTACCCGTTTTAGTACAAAACTCGACGTTTAAACAATTCTAGCGGCCATAATACTTATTAAATAACTTAAATAAGTCATATAACCTATAACCACAATTTAATCTCATCAAACTATATACGTTCAAAAAAACTAGTTTGCAATTTTACCCAAATTTCAACCATTTTAGCAAAAATGCACAAACAACAATTTAGCTAGGATTTTCATGAACTAAAGACATTAACCCACACTTAATAATGTTAATGAAGTCATAAAAAAAACTAATTATAATTTTAAACCCAATTATTTAACCATTTCCAAAAACCTAGATAGCAAATTAGTGTAATTATCACAATTTTTAAACTAACAATTAACAACTAGCTACTAATTTGTTTTAACATGTCATAAGAGCTTAAACACATTACACAACCATACACCAATTTCACAAAACCCTAACTTGCATTCAAGTTCTTCTCTTGAATTTTCATCACACAAACCACAACAACCAATTTAACACTTATAAACAAAATCATATAAGCAACTAATCAACAAACAACCATGGGGCACAAAAATTTATACCTCACAAATCCATGATCAAACATGAAATCTAGACCTCCAAAATGAAATCCTTGCACCAAGATCCATGCATCTAAGGCTACACTAAAATGGGTAAGAGCTAGATTTAGATTTTGGGATTTTTTTGATGGGTATTTGATGAATTTTTTGAAGCAAAAGAGATGGAACAATGGGGGGAGAAAGAGGGCTGTTGGTGCAGGAATTTTCGGCCAGAAAGGGAGTGGGGGAGGTGAGAGAGGGAGGTGGAGAAAAATGGGGAGAAAAAGACAAGGTCTACACCCCCTTTTGACTTTCTTTCATTTCCCTTTTTCGTTTCTTTTCTTTTCTTTTTTGTGTGGAATGGAGTATGGAAATGGGGGGGATGTGCTGCTCAATTCAGCCACATAGGGATGGGGGTGAGTGAGTGTGGGTGTGGGTGTGGGGGAAAAAGATAAATGTTATACCCCAAACAACCATTTACACTAATTTCACCGAAAAAAGCTTTTTTTTCGATATTTTCTAAACCGTTTTTGAAAACGATTTCGTTTCAAAAAGCACATGATAAAATTTTATTTAAAGTTTTATGATGCACAAAATTTGTTTCAACTCATTCCAATTTGTAATTTTCCCTAATTAAATGTATTAGTGACGGCTTAAAATAATAATAAAATAATTTTTTTTAGAAAATTTGAAATTTCACCAGTGGCTCAATAAACTCCAAATACTAGCAATTACATAGCTAGAATATGTATATTTAATTTTTATAATAAGATATTTGCATTTTGACTTTTTACAGAAAACCCCCTTATTTTACCGATTTTCCGAAATTTCACCGAAACGATTTTCAAAACGCTACAATCTTCCCCCCTTAAAAAAATTCGGTCCCCGAATTTAAAGTAAAACTCCCCCCAAATACTAAAACGTCTAAACCAAAACCATCAAGTCGTCGGAGCTACGAAATTGTAAATACATAAAACAAATCGTAGCGCAGCGCATGCGCATGAAAAATGAGCATATAACTCAAATCAAAACTCCGTCAAGCATCCCGCAATCATCGGAGTCATGGGGGAGACACCAATGCCAAATCCAAAGCAAAACCAATATGATATAACTCGAAACTATACATGTAAATATCGAATCTATATATGTAAATATCTGAAGGAAATGAATGCCAAATATATTCAGGTACTGTCCTCTGGCTAGTCCTGCCCAGTACGAAAACACATAGAAAATATCACAAAAACGTACTGCTCTATAGGTTAAATCAATCCTAAAATACGCATATGAATACTACGTGCGTCTGGTGCGCATGGAAATCAAAATCCATATACGTGCCATACAAGCGCACAGAAACAACATCTAAGTGCATCGGTTGTGCACATAACATCTGTCATAGGCAACGTGTATGCCTGACAGCAACGACAGGTGCGTCTGACACTCACGAAGAATCTCGATTTAGTGCATCTGGTGTGCACCAAAATCGTATCTCATAACATGCGCCCAACATGCGCGAAAACCCCCAAATCAGGTGCATCCATCATGCACGAAATCATGAAATCCAATATCAAGCACCGAACATGCGCAAAATCCAATCAAGTGCACAAGGTGCACAAAACAAATATCGAACATCACAATCGAAATCGAAGTCCAGTGCATCTATGTGCACAAAATGCGTATCACTGCACTGCAAGCATATATGAACTATACCGAGTGCAAAAAAAACCAAATCGTGTGCGTACATGCGCACAAAATCAACTCAACTGTATGAAACCCATAAAATCATAAACATGAGAAACCAAGGCATGAAAATGATATCAAGTGCAACACTGTGCAGAAATCATAAATACTCAGTAGGTGCAACCATGGCGCATGAAAATGATATCATGAAACTCAATCATCAAAACCAAATCATGCGAATATATCGCTCAAAATAACAAAATCAAGTATGGCGGAATAGTCCCGTCAAGAACATCCTCCAAGAATCTCTGGCCAACTGTCGGGGTCACTCATAGCATATCTTGTCGACGATCCTGAACTCTGGCCTGCCGGTGTATGCAACATGACCACTCCTGGGTCCTAGTCTTCTCGTAATTCATTCCAGAAAGGTCCTATCGAGATCTCTCCCAAATTTCGTCTCTGCCGAACCGTCCGGAAGTCATCGTCCTTTACTATATCTGTTTCTTGTTCGGGAACGGCTGCATACTCATCGCGACTCCTTCTGGAAGGTATATCCATGCACAATGCCTCGGCATGCGTATCGCATCTCTGATGTCGGCGGAGTGGAACGTCGTTTCATCAAGATCTCGTATGAACCTCTTACTCCACTTTTCTAATGTCGACTGCTCTGGACTCGTCTCATCGTGGCTACATGGACTGAGCTCCAACGACTATCCTCGTATCTGGAGTCTCCCAAGAATGCATCTCACCACCTAGCATCCGAATTAAGTCGAGCCATCTGATCGAGTCGTCAAAACCTCATAATCCCCCAAGAGCTCAACATCTTGGGCACAGTTTAATAGTATCGAGTACATACCACAGCATCGGTGGTCCAGCAGTAGAAGGGCAAACCCAAGCCTCACTAATGGCGCCGCAGAACTGCCGCAAACCCGAAGGTTCCAAGGCATTCACACGGTCATTAAGTCGAGTTAGGGTTTCATTCTTCTAGAGGGACCATAGAATTGCCTGCATGTCTTTCCGACTACTTTAAACTTGCAATAATAGGTTTCTGACATTCGATCATCTCTGTCGACTCTCAACGTCTCCGCGTGAAGTCGTCTCTAGCTGGAATCAATCTATCTGATGACCTCGCATCGGGGTAGGCGAACGAACCACCTGTCCTAGTCATTCATCATCGGGTGACTAGCGACCTTCTAGCATCTATTAGTACAACTCGTCCCGCAATAGCTCCAACATATGGGGCGATATCTCGTCACTCGCAGCAACAACTGGCTCACTCGTCTGCACGCTGAACAGTGCCTCAATCATCATGAGTAAGCAATACACCAACGGTCATCAAAATCTGACTGGCCTCTGTCAGTGGCTCAATCCTCTAGTGCTGATCGGCACGTCCAAGTAATCTCATACAGTGATCCATCAAACGCTCGTGGCGCGAAGTCACAATGAAAAGACACATCTCTGCAATCGTGTGTCGCCGGAATCATGCCCTGGTCAGTCCTCGTTCTTGACGAGCTCAAGCTGACCGCAACTCTAGCCGTAGCTCTCCCTGCCCATAATCGTGGCAGCAAAATCATAACTGGTACTGATGAGGCTAGATCGGAATGAATATAATACTGAGCAAAGAAATGTACATCCTAAGGCTTCTTAAGTGGACTAGCGTATCAAAAATATGCCGCGGAACATACCTACGGTATGTCACTCTACTTTAGTCACCTATTCCATCAACCAAGGGTCATCCTACGCTCCGAAGGTAAAACCTAACGCTCTGATACCAACTTTGTCACGTCCCGAAAGTACAGAACATGACCGGCACTTAAACTACGAAACGTCTCGTGGCGTACGTAATCCAAGTAAGCCGAAAACCCAGAAATGCAAACTAAGAAAAGTAGTAGAGTGAAGGAAAACCAATTTAAACAAGTAGTTTTAATAGCATAAGCCGAATTATGCGGTTTTAAAAAAAACATCAATTTTTCTCGAAAATTTCGGCAGAGTCTCCTTTGTAAATACTGGCTCCCAAACGGGATACAACATGAATAGTATACGAAATCAATAAAAGGCATCCCCAAGCGGGAGCTAGCTCTTCGTCAATTGACGGTCACAACCACACAAGCAATATAATATACAACGCCAACGGCGAGGATCAAAACTCAAAACCACAAGAAAACCACAGAAATAAAACGCGCGACTCTAAGGTCGAAAGAATAACATCACTGGTCTCTATCTCTGAAATAAATACATGTTTGGTTGATGGAACTTCTAGATACAACAGAATAATAATATACAAGTTATATAATGGGGGGTACGATACAAGTAAACCCACCTACTAGCAAATCACCCGAAGGAAACTATGCCCACAAGCCGTAATGAAACCTGTACGGCAAACCTGCAAGAAACTGGGGCACAACGGGGGTGAGTTGCCAACTCATGAATAGAAAAACATCTATGCACAGAAATCGCATAAATAACGCAACCTAGGTCAAAGATCATAATATATCCTCAAATATATGAATAACATGCAGCCTATAACAATGGCTAGGGTAATATCTAACCCGAGTGTGATCTCATGTGCCCATGTCAGTGCCTCAGGTAGCAATATATCATATGAATGAGGTATGAATGCATGAAAACAGAATACATGTAAATGAAGAAACTGTTTTCATAAATTAGTGAGATTTCCTTTGTATTTTTAAAATGAGGTATCATAAATGAAATCAACATCAACAGTGTCTAGTATCGACACAAAACATAAATCTCAATGTCTCAAAACCTCAGGCTCCGGCTATCCGGACTGGCCTGTATCATCAAATCTCAGTACCTCAATATCTCGAAATCTCAATGTCTCAATCTCAATATCTAGGGCGCCGTCAGTCTAGACCGGCCCCTACCATCCATCTCAAGACCACGACGGTATCCTCCGGATATCCGACGCGTCGGGTAAAATCACCGGTAGGTAGTCTCCCCCTGCCAGGCTCATCGTCATCACCACGAGCTTCTTGCCCCGGGGTACCTTACCGGGTCTACCATGTACCCGAAACGGTTCATCCAACTTCTCGAATCGGGTCTCGAAATCCATCAGCAAACTCATGGTGGACGACTCATACATCATGGGAAAAACCGTGCTTTTTATTTAAAAAGAGAAAGAAGAAGTTTGTATATGTTTTGCGGTTTTCCCCAAATCCAGAAAATCTCATGGAAATCCGAATCCAAAACCTCAATAGCAAGTAAAAAGTGAATATATGTATGAGAATCCATGAATGCGGCATAACAATGAATAATAGTATGCATGAAGCAGCAGGTAATAACTACAATGTCTAAACTAACATATAAGGCAAGTACACTAATATCATGTCTAAACTATTAGCTAACAGGCTATGTAAAGCAATAATATTTTCTAAGGTGTACGTGACATGGCAATTACCGATGAAGATGTGTGTGAGCCGGCAAGTAAGTGTACGTGGTACATACGCATCATCGGTAATGGTGTTGGTGTCCTAACCACAAGATATCAACAGTAGAATATGAAGCATAATATAAGCATGTGATGCGGAGCAACCAACAATAATGAGCGGGAGCTGAATACTAGACGCAACGATAACTAATCCGCTTTAACCTAATATAAGTCCTACAATGGTGCCTTTTGAAATAACACGAATCGTGGGGTTTTAAAAATAGGGTCTACGGTGTTTTTAAGAAAAGATACGTTTTTTTTTAAATATCCGTAGAATCCCTTGACTTGTCTTTTAAAATACGCACGATTCGTAAGCTTTGAAATAGGTAGGAACCGAATCTAATCTAACAACTAACTAAACTAAAGGGCTAAGCTACAAGCTTGACTACAGGTAAGGAAACCACCTAACATCTGAGTCGATACATATACATACCTGTATATATATTAGTCGGTGATCCCGCCTCAATAATATCATATCCGATACCATATCTATAATCAGACATCCCAAGTCAAGAGTGCGGATCAATCATCAAGATATAGCTCGTACGTAAATCCGTCGTACGGCATCCCCAAATCTGGGTACGGGTCAATATCATATTCCTCACACTATTCCTCTGGTATCCTCTTTATCCAAGATCATAGTCTAGGGTACTGACCTATGTCTAGTACAATACTAATATCCTCAATATACTCATGATCTGACTACTGATCGACAATCTCGTACAAACCGATATCGTCAGCACATATCATCATCAAGGGGTATACATCGTCCGATACGGCCTAATATCAATATCCTAGCATATCATGCCTCATATCACGATCACATATCGACCATTTTATTTATAACACTATTCACCCGTATCGCCGCCCCAAGATCCGCTATAACACCAGGACGTACCTCAAGTACGAATCTTGCCATATCACCGATATCACAACCACAAACAAATCTCATCGACTCAGCTCAATCCCAAGTATCATCCTCAAATCTGTATGTGAACACATAGTCCCATACCGATGTGAACACATAACTATAAAGAATCCCATGAGCACATATAAATAGGAATGTATGCAAGTATGTATGTGTGTATGTGTAGTGCAACACTACCCTAGGGTTCGCGACACTAAAATAATCCAACACACCAATATCCATCCTAAACATCGTTATTAATCCCAAATAACATATAATAATTGTTGGTGTGTATACGCATCCGTATACACCACCACGGACTGCGGGGGTGCTATACGCCATCCACCCGATTTCTCCCCGTAGATATAAATCTACTCACCTGGTCCTCGCTCGCCGGTGCCGACGTCGCCACGCGCTTGCTTGCCGTCTCGAAGTCCACATGGGGGTACCTACATATCACAACGCATCGTATCGCATTAAAATCCGACTCATGACCAAAACGACACACGAATCCCACATAGGTCAAAACCTATGGTTGCTTCCACAAATCAACCCAAAAACGCTCGACGTCGGCGTAAAAACGCCAGACCATCGAGAAAAACCCAAATACACTCATTTGCACATTCACGAACACTAATTTTAATATAAAATAGGTTAAAACTAACAAAAACCCCAAATTCACTTTAAAAGCCGTTTTTCCGAAAAACTAGCAAGCAAAATTACCCGTTTTAGTACAAAACTCGACGTTTAAACAATTCTAGCGGCCATAATACTTATTAAATAACTTAAATAAGTCATATAACCTATAACCACAATTTAATCTCATCAAACTATATACGTTCAAAAAAACTAGTTTGCAATTTTACCCAAATTTCAACCATTTTAGCAAAAATGCACAAACAACAATTTAGCTAGGATTTTCATGAACTAAAGACATTAACCCACACTTAATAATGTTAATGAAGTCATAAAAAAACTAATTATAATTTTAAACCCAATTATTTAACCATTTCCAAAAACCTAGATAGCAGATTAGTGTAATTATCACAATTTTTAAACTAACAATTAACAACAAGCTACTAACTTGTTTTAACATGTCAAAAGAGCTTAAACACATTACACAACCATACACCAATTTCACAAAACCCTAACTTGCATTCAAGTTCTTCTCTTGAATTTTCATCACACAAACCACAACAACCAATTTAACACTTATAAACAAAATCATATAAGCAACTAATCAACAAACAACCATGGGGCACAAAAATTTATACCACAAATCCATGATCAAACATGAAATCTAGACCTCCAAAATGAAATCCTTGCACCAAGATCCATGCATCTAAGGCTACACTAAAATGGGTAAGAGCTAGATTTAGATTTTCGGATTTTTTTGATGGGTATTTGATGAATTTTTTGAAGCAAAAGAGATGGAACAATGGGGGGGAGAAAGAGGGCTGTTGGTGCATGAATTTTCGGCCAGAAAGGGAGTGGGGGAGGAGAGAGAGGGAGGTGGAGAAAAATGGGGAGAAAAAGACAAAGTCTACACCCCCTTTTGACTTTCTTTCATTTCCCTTTCTTTTCTTTTTTATGTGGAATGGAGTGGGGAAATGGGGGGGATGTGCTGCTGAATTCAGCCACATGGGGATGGGGGTGAGTGAGTGTGGGTGTGGGTGTGGGGGAAAAAGATAAATGTTATACCCCAAACAACCATTTACACTAATTTCACCGAAAAAGCCTTTTTCTTTGATATTTTCTAAACCGTTTTGGCAAACGATTTCGTTTCAAAAACCACATGATAAAATTTTATTTAAAGTTTTATGATGCACAAAATTTGTTTCAACTCATTCCAATCTGTAATTTTCCCTAATTAAATGTATTAGTGACGGCTTAAAATAATAATAAAATAATTTTTTTTCAGAAAATTTGAAATTTCACCAGTGGCTCAATAAACACCAAATACTAGTAATTACATAGCTAGAATATGTATATTTAATTTTTATAATAAGATATTTGCATTTTGACATTTTACAGAAAACCCCCTTATTTTACCGATTTTCCGAAATTTCACCGAAACGATTTTCAAAACGCTACAGCATTGCTCTCGAGGAGTTTAACTCCTTGGCCTTACCATTAAATGTGAAATCCTTTTTTATGATTCCTTTCTTAATTGCACATAATTAAATTTCTTGAGTGATTTATTTGGCACTTATTTCCTCCTTTGGGATATCAAGAGTTGTTTAAATCCTGTGTCTGTTTCAATCAGCTTTACTTTCATCAATTTGTTCACTAACTCTTATTGATTTTCCTTTTCAGACGTTATGGACGCTCATATGTATGATCTTGACAAGATTATTTCTTATGGAGACATTCGCACACTCGGTCGTTCCCAAAACCAAGAATTCACAAACGCCTAGTGTGCTAAAATTATGGGTCGCTTTGATGCATATAATGGTCGACTGCTTCCTCGCCGTTCCTCTTTCTCGAAGCTTATTGTGGGAGTGATTTGGGGAGCATTTCCTTTATTCTGTGCTGGCATGCCGCTTAAGGCATTGGATGATGCCGAAAACCAGGTGCACTCGGTATATCTGATGAGCCTAATCTAAAAAAAAGGCGAGACAATCTTGTTGATCTCCTGCATCAGGCTTTTCAACAGGCGGCAATACTCGCTGCTTATCGAAGGGTGGAGGACATCAGTGAGGACCCCGACGCTTGTGATCGCGAGAGGAAGCATACTAGTATGGTTCGAAAGGCCTGGAACATTTTAGATGGCCTTACTTTTGAATTTCTCAATCCATGCCCTAGATTTGATGTCGTTACTTTGTAAACATTCCAATTATGTTTTTATTTACTGTTTTCCTCAATGTAGGCATTTCCTGAAGTATGAATAGCAAGCCTTTTCATTTCCTATGTGTTTATTTTATACATCAAACTTTTTCGCACATGCATGAATGGGTATGCCTTGAACGCTTAACTGAATGTGAATAAAATGTTCTTCTCACTGTCGCTTTCTTTTCTTTTCTTTGTTGCCGGCATGTCACTTTAGTAAGCATAGCCTGTAGATGATAGAGAGAATTCCATCTAGAACTCTTTGAGAGGTAGCGATGGCTTAGGAAGCAGGTTCAGGTCTGCTGCCTAAGACTTTTCAACATTATGAGCCGTGAGGGTCTCATAAAGACTTTTCCCCCTGCAAGTCGTGAGGATCTCGTAGGTGTATTTTCTCCTTAGGAATCGTGAGGATTCCTAAGTGCGTTTTCTTTTAAGAGTCGTAAAGATCTCACAAGAGAGTTTGCTCCCTTACGAGTCGTGGGGACCCGTAAGTGATGGGTGAGGTTACCATTATCCGCATTTCACGGAGTCAGGAGTTGCTCTGGATGCTTCCAACGGGGTCGGTTTGACATAGCCGTATTCTGCGAGGACCAGGCTCCGCTCTGGACGCTTCCCACGGGTCAGGATTGACATAGGCCGTGTTCCACGTGACCAGGAATTTGCTCTGGATGCTTCCCACGGGGTCAGTTTGACATAGACGTGTTCTCCGAGGACCAGGCTCCGCTCTGGACATTTCCCACGGGGTCAGGATTGACATAGACCGTGTTCCACGTGACCATGAATTTTCTCTGGATGCTTCCCACGGGGTCAGGATTGACATAGCCGTGTTCTGCGAGGACCAGGCTCCGCTCTGGACGTTTCCCACGGGGTCAGGATTGACATAGGCCGTGTTCCACGTGACCAGGAATTTGCTCTGGATGCTTCCTACGGGGTCAGGATTGACATAGCCGTGTTCTGCGAGGACCAGGCTCCGCTCTGGACATTTCCCACGGGGTCAGGATTGACATAGGTCGTGTTCCACGTGATCATTGAATGACGTATTTCCGCGACGGGGTCATTTGGATGACGTATTTCCACGACGGGGTCATTTGGATGACGTATTTCCGCGACGGGGTCATTTGGATGACGTATTTCCGCGGCAGGGTCGTTTGTTGACGTATTTCTGCGACGGGGTCATGTGGATGATGTATTTCCGTGACGGGGTCATGTGGATGCCGTATTTCCGTGACGGGGTCGTTTGTTGACGTATTTCCGCGACGGGGTCATGTGGATAACGTATTTCCGCGACGGGGTCATGTGGATGATGTATTTCCGAGACGGGGTCATTTGGATGACGTATTTCCTCGATGGGGTCGTTTATTGACGTATTTCCGTGACGGGGTCATGTGGATGACGTATTTCCGCGACGGGGTCATGTGGATGACGTATTTCTGAAACGGGGTCATGTGGATGACGTATTTCCGGGACGGGGTCATTTGGATGACGTATTTCCGCGACGGGGTTATGTGGATGACGTATTTCCGCGATGGGGTCATTTGGATGACGTATTTCCGTGACGGGGTGATGTGGATGACGTATTTCCGCGACGGGGTCATTTGGATGACATATTTCCGAGACGGGGTCATGTGGATGACGTATTTCCGCGACGGGGTCATGTGGATGACGTATTTCCGAAACAGGGTCATGTGGATGACGTATTTCCGGGACGGGGTGGATGACGTATTTCCGCGACGGGGTCATTTGGATGACGTATTTCCGAGAAGGGGTCATTTGGATGACATGTTTTCGCGACGGGGTCATGTGGATAACGTATTTCCGCGACGGGGTCATTTGTTGACGTATTTCCGCGACGGGGTCATGTGGATGACGTATTTCCGCGATGAGGTCATTTATTGACGTATTTCCACGAAGGGGTCATGTGGATGACGTATTTCCGAGACGGGGTCATGTGGATGGCGTGTTTCTGCGACGGGGTCATGTGGATGACGTGTTTCCGCGACGGGGTCATGTGGATGACGTGTTTCCGCGACGGGGTCATGTGGATGACGTGTTTCCGCAACGGGGTCATGTGGATGACGTGTTTCCTCGACGGGGTGATTTGTTGACGTACTTCTACGACGGGGTCATGTGGATGACGTACTACCGAGACGAGGTGATTTGGATGATGTATTTCCATGACGGAGGTCATTGGTTGACTTGCTCCGCTTTCTGCGGTGCCAGGGTTGACTCTAGGTTGTCTGTGAACCGTAGAGTCTTAGAACTAGGGATTATGCCGTAGCTCAGATTGGTGATGGTGTGTCCGTATCTTGCTGGAACGAAGATGAACACCGTTGTTGGTTTCTACGCTGTAGATGTAGCCGTCGAGATTTGGAACTAGGGACTTTGCCGTGGCTCCACTTCGTTGCAACCCTGAGGTCGGTTGCTGACGTTACGTCTGCATCATGCTGGAGTTGAGAAGGAACGCCGTGTTGATCTTCTGAGATGCAGATGTTGCCATCAAGATCTCACTCTCCCTTTGACAGAGTCTGGTGGGAAAATGTGGTTCCCTTTTTGTTTGTGCCCATGGATTGTATACAGGGGTCAGTATGGACTCGCCTGTAGGGCAAAAAAGTTTCATTTTTTTAAATTTCTTTCTGCGATGCTATATCATTTCAGCTTTTTATATCGCGAAAGTCGCGATTGCCCGATCATTTCGGCTATTTTTCGCGGTGCCCAATCATTTCGGCTATTTTTCGTTTTACTCACTGCTTTTTATTGCGAGTTGCCCAATCATTTCGGCTATATTTTTATGCATTTGCTTTGCCTCAAGCTTGGGATTTGATACCGATTTAGGTATCAGCATCGCTACAACTGGGATATTGCTAGGAGCGAACCATCATTTTCCTCTGTCGACGTCGAACAAAGTTGGCTTAGTAAACAGGGTTAAGATCCTGTCGACTAAAGCTTTTGACTTCATGAGCCATAAGGGTCTCATAAAGGTATTTCTCCCTACTAGTCGTGAGGATCTTGTAGGTGCGTTTTCTCCTTAGGAATCGTGAGGATTCCTAAGTGTGTGTTCTCTTATAAGTCGTAAGGATCCTACAAGAGTATTTTCTCCTTATATGTCGAGAGGACTTATAAGTGTCTTTCGCCATATGAATATATCCCCAGTCTCTGATGAGACTTTGTTAAGGAAATGTTTATTCGCGCCCATGGATTGTATACAAGGGTCAATATCGAGACGCTTGTAGGGCCATATCGGAGATTGTGATAGCTTAAGAACAGGTTCAGATCCCTGTAGCTCAAGACTTTTGAATCCTATGAGCCGTGAGGGTCTCAAAGGGGAGTTCTCCTTATGAGTCGTGAGGATCTCGCAAGTGTAATTTCTCCTTAGGAATCATGGGGATTCCTAAGTGTGTTGCTCCCTCGTGAGTCGTAAGGATCTCACGCAGGTAGTTTCTCCTTACAGGGTTGAGAGGACCTTGTAAGTGTCTTTTAACGAGATTGCGCCCTTTCGGGTTTTCACAACTCTCGCCGGTAGCCCTACTGTTTTTACTCACGGAGCTCTTTCGGGTTTTCATCCGTGCCTATTTTGCTTATGGACATACCGTTTTTTTTGTGTCAGCCTTGGGATGCTGCGGTTCGTAGTAGTTTATCGACGTCTCGGTCAATAGCCAGTTTTAGGACATAAGGGTCCATCGTTAGTTTAAGGACGTTTCGGTCCGTAAGCCGGCTACTACTTACAGAGTTTGGGCTTAGGAAGACAGCGAGCGGACATAGGCGTCGTCATCTATCGTTAACCTAGGCCGTGACTCGTCAGGCGTAGTATTTTTTCAGGAAGCAACCATTTATTGGCCTAAAAGGTCTTTCACCATGCATGTCCATGAGTAGATAAGCTCCACCCTGATAGACTTTGTCTACGATATACGAGCCTTCGTAATTCGGCTCGATTTCCCCCGCTTGGCGCGATTGGGGATCATAGGTTTCTTGACCACTAGCATGAGTTCGCCTTGGCGGAATGTTCTCGGCCTAGTCAATCTCTCGTATGAGCGCGTCATCTTTGCTTTATAAGCTTCGAGATTTTGTTGCGCCATGAGCCGAGTTTCATCAAGGGCGTCGAGCTCCTCAAGCTGAAGGTGAGCATTTTCTTCGTCTGTTAGCTCGTAGTGAACCGTCACTCATAGAGAGGGTACTCTATCTCGAGGGGGAGTACCACTTCTGTGCCGAATACCAATGCATACGGCGTTGTGTTCATGGATGTTTTGAACGTAGTTCGATACGCCCAGAGAGCTTCATGTAGTCTCTTGTACCAGTCCCTCTTATTTCGAGACACCGTCTTTTTCACGATCTTCATCAAGGTCTTATTAAGAGCCTCAGCTAGACCGTTAGCTCGGGGATTATAGACCGAAGAGTATCTTCAGTCTATATTATGCTGTTGTGCGAAGCAGCTGATCTTGTGGCTTCTGTAAGCTGGCCCGTTATCGGAGATAATCCGTCGCGGAGTGCCGAACCGGTAAATGACGTGTGTATTGAAGAAATGGAGGATATTCTCCGTCTTCACTTCTCTTAGCGATATTGCTTCCGCCCACTTAGAGAAGTAATCGGTTGTTGCCAGTATGAACGGATGTCCTCTGGACGATACTGGTTCGATGGGGCCGATTATGTCAGTTCCCCACATTTCGAACGGCCAGCTAGCCACCGTTGGGTGTAGCGGATTTGGATGCTGATGGATAAAGTCTCCGTGAATCTGGCACGAGTGGCACCACTTCGCGTATTCGAGACAGTCTTGGATCATTGTGGGCCAATAATAGCCCATCTTTTTGATCTTCAGCTTCATCTTCGGCGCGGCTTGGTTAGAACTGCAAAGTCCGTCGTGAGTTTCTTGGACGACTCTCCTTGACTCTTCAGGTCCCAGGCATCTTAGCCACATAGAATCAAATGATCTCTTATATAGAGTATCATTGACGAATGCAAAAGATAGAGCTCGTTTCATGAGCTGATGTCTTGAGGACGCATCTTCAGGCGTTCGACGGGATTTGAAGTAGTCTATAAAGACTTCTCTCCAATCCATAGCCTTTTCCCGGTCTTTTATTTGTAGGGCCGTTTGCTCGGTCGCTCCTTTTTCTTCGGACGACTCTGGCGATATTTCTGCCGGTGCAAGAACTCGACGGCTTCACATCGATCTTCACATCATCGAGATCCTCGTCGGCCAGTTCTTTAGCGAGCTTGGCTAATGCATCCGCCTTGCTATTTTCCGCGCGCGGTATGCTTTCCTGGGCATAGGCAGGGATTTGAGTCAGCAATTGTTGTACCCTTTCACCGTACTTTACCAACTCCGATTTTCACGTCTGATAGTCGACGTTCACTTGGCTAATGACTAGTTGGGAGTTTTCTTATATGAGAAGGTTTTCAATTCCCATGTCGACAGCGATCTCAAGACCTGCTATCAAAGCTTCATATTCAGCTTCATTGTTTGTCCTTGGCTCTGTTAAGGAGAAGGCAAAGCACATTATCCCTCCTTATGGAGTCACGAAGATGAGGTCCACCCCGGATTTGATTATGGGGGTGCTTTGTTTGTGCTTCTTCATGGAAGATGCTCCAACGAAATAGAGTTCCCACCGGGTATCATTCTCACTTCTCTCCCCGTCGATCGTATCAAACGCGTGCTCGTCGGGCAATTCGCAGTTCAAAGGAGAGTCGGCAGGTATTGGATGCTCAGCAAGGAAGTCGGTGATGGCCTGGCCTTTACTGCCTTAAGGGGTCGGTATGTCATCGAGAATTCCATTAAGAGTAGGGCCCATTAGCGAACCGTCCCGTTAATATGGCCTTTGACATCAAATACTTGAGAGGGTCCACCTTTGATATGAGAAGGACCTCATATGCCAACGCGTAGTGTCTGAGCTTCGTTATTATGAAGATCAACGCCAGGCAGTGTTTTTCGATGGGGGAGTAATTGCTTTCTGCCCCCAGGAGAACTCGACTCAGATAATAGATGGCTCTCTCCTTCCCTTGGTCATTTTCTTGTGCCCATAGCGCGCCTAAGGAACCTTCGAGGGTTGTCGTGTATAGGATGTGAGGTTTTCCTTTAACGGGAGCAGCCACTACTGGCAGATTCTGCAGGTACTGCTTGATTTCGTCGAGTGCGCTTTGGCACTTGCGATCCCAGACGAAAGGAGTCCCTTTCTTCATTAGGTGACTGTAAGGACGGCACTTGCCGGAGAGATTAGCTATGAATAGCCGGATAGACGCGAGCTTCCCTTGGAGAAACCACAGTTGCTTGAGAGTCCTTAGCGGAGGCATTTTCATGATCGCCTTGATCTTCGACGGGTCTATCTCGATGCCTTGGTGTCGGACGACGAATCCTAGGAACTTGCCCGAGGAAACTCCGAACGCGCATTTAAGAGGGTTCATCTTCAAGTTGTATTTCCGAAGGCGCTGAAACACGATCTTCAGGTTCACTAAATGTTCCTCTTATGGTTTGCTTTTAACTACGAGGTCGTCAATATAGAATTCGACGATTTCATGTGTGAGGTCATTAAAAATCTTCGTCATGGCCCTCTGATAGGTGGCACCGGCTGTAGGGTTCCTAGGCACACTAATGAGGTCTCACAAGGCATCAACCATGCCAATTTCAAATTTTACATGTGCCGGGAAACCCTAATATGGATCGTTGACTAGAGTTTAGGCGAAAAAAAACTAGTTAATAACTTAACTAAAAGAAAGAGGCTACAACCTTTGTAGATCCGGTTCTCCACCTCCATGGCTCCGTGATGAAGTCCCCTCGCTGTCCATATCGGATCCCGGACTCTAGCGTCGGCTTCATCGGAGAAATGGGCGGGCTAGGTCGTCGACTTCGATGCCGAAGATGATCTACGTCGAGGCAACACTAGATCAAGCTCCAACTTCACCAAGTCAAGAAACTTGTGAAGAAAACACCCTATACTACTTGGCAAGAGGTAGAGGATGAAGAAATAGGAAGTGGGTTCACTTTAGAATTGGATTTCTCACTCTTTTTCACTAGTTGCCATTGATGGAGGCAAGGTTTCTTCTTAAAGAAGAAGAAGAAGAAGATGATAGAATATGATAAGTATTCTTTTTAAATAGAAAATAAAATGAATACTTATCATATAGCAACCATGGTCAAGTGTAGAGAATGAACTAGGGTTAAGTGGAATGGTTAGGGTTAAGCATGAAAACAAAAAAAGGTCACTTAGTCAAAGTTTCATGAAGCTTCAACTAGCAAACAAAGAAAACCTCCATTCATTTATTTTGCAAAAATAAATAAACAAAATAAATGAATAAGTAAATCAAAACCCTAACCATTACACAACCATGGTTTAATCATACACTTAACAAAGTATGCATGTATCATCAAACATGATACAAACAAGTGCACAAAAAAATATATCACATATACAATGTGCACATCAAGTGAGAAAATCCTTTTAAAGTGAACCTTTACTAGTTAATGCAAAGTAATATATCAAATATATAATTATACATTAAATCATTAAATCAACACTTGATTTAACGATCCGGTCATATCGCATATGACCGACTAATATCGAATGTATCGGCTTATCGAATCAATCCTCGATTCGATAACTAGGTTATATAGCATACAACCATTCGATACATTTATCGCGAGAATAGAATACGGTATCACATACACGCATTATTCTCGGTCCCGCACATATCTCATATGCGCTCCTATTTCGTTTCGCTTGAGCCAGGAAACCTCTGTGTAGGACTCTAAAGACTCGTCAATACGCCGGCAGCAGGTTATGATCATATCAAACACCCACAAGCCGCAAGCGGTCTGCTAAACGTAACGGCCACCCGGGTATTGAGCGATCAGAAGATCGACGAGCAAGCCCGCTCACACTCCTGTGAATCCAACCAGTAACACTTACCGTACAGTCCGGTCTCGTCGTCTGATATGTCGCATATCTCTCCTAGGGGTGGTAAACGTCAGACCCCAATAGCTCGATAAGTCGTGTCGATATGAGGTCTATAACAGTTCGAGGAACTACTGGTAACACTTACCAGTAAATCTCAGCAACCCTGGCCAAGGATTTCCGGTTATAGCCAATCGAACACAGCGCAACATCAACTCCCTATATCGGTAGAGACGAATTCCCTCCTATCGCTCATTGCCTCCATGTGATTCGGGACTGTACCCAAAAACCACCGTTTTGCACGCCCTCTTGGACGTGGTAAGGTGGAAATCAAAGCACAGTGGGAATCACACAAGACTCTATGACGATCTCGGGTCAACAGACTACTCTGTGCCAGTGTCACCAGAGAACTGCCATCTGACGTAAGATATAATACCATCTGGGAGTTCTCGGCGAGTCCGTCCAGTGTACCCAGTCTCTACTGAGCACCCGTATATCATCTCTGATGTCAAACACCAATGGATATGGGATCATCCATCGCCCATCTGTATGGGTCGAGAAGGTATACGCTAGTCTACTCTGGTATATCGATGCCCCGTCTCGATACACCCACAACTAGGGACCTTGAAGGATGTACTTATGGACTACCATGTCCGCACTAGTATGATCCGCATCATAGTCCAGGTAGTCAAGTACACATCCTAAGGGCTTTACCAATATGTAACAGAGAGACAATGAATGTACACGTTAAGGTAAAGAGTAACCAGATAGCATACTATCATGTCGAGCAAGAAAGTCCTCCCTATATATGTCCCAGCATCCGCTACAATATACATCCAATGTACAGTAATGGCCTCTAGGGCATACATATAACTAACACCGGCATTCTTTAGACCGAAAGGCATCACCTTGTAGCAGAATATGCGCAAAGGGGTCCGGAAAGCGGTATGCTTCTGGTCCTCGGGATACAACTTTATTTGATTGTATCCCGATAAACCGTCAATGAAGGAGAAGATTTCGTGAGTGGATGTATTATCTATTATCAGCTCGGTGACCGGTATTGGAAAGTTGTCCTTCGGGCAAGCTTTGTTGAGGTCCCGAAAGTCCACACATATGCGTACCATCCCATTTTCTTCATCACTGTGACGATGTTGGCGATCCAGTCAGGGTACTGAACCTCTTGGATAAAACCGGAGTCGATTAGTTTCTTGACTTCAACGTTGATGCTCATTTCGAGTTCGAGCCGCATTCTTCTCGGTGCTTGTTTGATCGGCTTGACGTCCGGAGATATCGCCAATTTGTGCACAGCAATCTCCGGATCTAATCCAGGAATTTCGGAATAGTTCCATGTGAAGCAATCTTTATACTGCATGAGCATGTCTTTTAGCGTAGCCACCCTTTCTTCAGACATCATCTCACTGACGAGCGTCGGCCGTGAGTCGTTTGCCGTCCCCAAGTCAATTTTCTTGAGATTATCTGCAGTAGTATGTATCCCATCTTCCAGCTCTTTTGGCGCCGGTGGAAATTCTAAGATCACCTTATCATCATTGTTTTCGAAGCACCAAGGGAAGTCATCGACATTCTCAGGTTCTTCTTCTGATAGCGTTATCATATGACAAGTACGAGATCGCTTCCAAGACCGATGTTGATCTGGTTCTTCTCTCGTGGTTTTCGGTTCATGCTTCTGCGGCAGGGTTACCCTCCAGCTGCTGGATAAAGCGAACCTGCCTTACTGATACTGGTCTTCTACCCAGTCTTTGAGAGGATGTCCTATTGCCCTGTGATAGGAGCAATAGTCGGGATGAGAGACTTCGTTTGCTTGCTCGGGGTGCTTGTTCTCCGGGATGGTAATCATCTGATGTTTTAGGGAAAGATCGAGTATCTTCCTTGTCTTGTCTTGGGGAAACGAATATTCTCGGCCTATCTTTTTTATAAGAGACGGCTCTCGGCTGCTCGATTCCCGATCACGTAGTTTCTTGGACCTGCCCTGTCGCTGTTGAACGATCTTTCCGTTCCTGGGTTTATTTTTGCCTCCGCGCCAGGTCTTTATGACGGGTTGGCGACAAAGAGCATCGTCATTTTCCGTAGCCTGCTGAAGAAGGCGCTGCGTCCTGGCTTTCTCGTAAATAGCCATTTCGCGACTATGATCGTCTCGAACCTTTTGACCCGCTTCCTTTATAAGCTTGTCCATCTGTTCTTCGAATGACGGACTTAGCATTTTCATGGCGGGAGCTCATTCTGGTTCAGGGTTAGCATCTTCCCACAGAGCATCTTCTTCTTCATCGAAGTCATGTATGACATAGCAGCCACGGAATCGCTCCCATCTCTTGGATTGAACGTATCCAAGCCCGATCGTTTCCATTCTCTCGTTGGGCAACTTTCGTTGAGTTCCGGGGACGTTCCAGATCCTGTTGTAGAACTGAGCTTGTCGAGAAGTCTGCTTCAAGGTTACGCCTTGGCGCCTCAACAGCCTTTTTAATCTTTCTGTGTAATATCTGGGCAGACGGATGGGCTGGAGCCTGTCAAGCGTAGAATCAGCACCATGCCAAATTTCCTTCTCCACTTTGGTTTCCGCGGATCGATAAAAGAAGAAAGCCTTTTCATCTTTTCGCCTGGGAGGGACGTAGAATGTTTGCAGTTCTTGCACACTATAAGTATCAAGTGCGTCGAGCTCTTTGTAATGCTCTCGCGGAACCATGGCGATTTGCAAACTTTAGTCTTCATCAGCGAAGGCTTGTATCAATGGCCGAGCGGAGAATACAGCATTGACCTCATCTTCCGAGTCGCTGCCGAAGACCAGAATAGGGGTGGACGGTCCTGGCTTGTTGCGTTGGGGCGGCCCTGAATCCTCTTCCTCCTCGGTATCACTCCCGAAGACCGGAATAGTGGTGATAGCTTTGTTCTTATCCTCCGGTTTGCGACATCTTTCTGTTTCTTCGAAATCTGGCAGGAAGTACTTGGCATCCTCATATTTGCGGACTTCGTTCATGGAGAATGGGTTTAGTTCCCCTGTCACGGTGTAATCGAGACCATCTTTGAAGTACTTCATACACTGATGCTGTGTAGAAGGGATGATGTTGTATTCATGTAACTAAGGCCGGCCGAGCAAAGCGTTATAGCAGGTCTTAGCGTCAATGACGTGAAACTTGATGTCAGTGACGAGCAGCCCAAAGCACAGCGTCAGTATCATAGACTCGAGCATCCGTGATGATTGGGAGTCAAACCCGAAGATAGTGATTTTATCACGAGCGAGGTGTTGAACGCTCATGCAGATTTCCTTCAACACTCTTACATTGAGGAGGTTGACGGAGGACCCATTATCAACCAGGATCTTATCTATCTTAATATCATGACAGTATCCGGAGACATAAAGGGGGCGGTTATGCTCGCACGTCCCGAGGAGGAGGTCTTCATCGCCGAAGGTGATATCGGCCGTGTGCACTTCTTCTAGTTCGTCCTTCATCTTTTCTTCGGCGAGGAAAGCTTGAAACTGGTCAGGCTCTTGTAACGCCTTGATCAGAGAATCTCTCACTTCTTTTGATAGCAAGAGGGCATCGAGGATGCTCAGCTGCAAGGGTAGCTTCCTCAGGTGTGCCAGAACGTTGTAATCCACCTTGTTTTTCTTTGGCAGGTCCTTGACTGTCAGTTCTTTGATGACTTGATCATCAAGGGCGATGTCTTCAGGGATTTTGTCTTTCCCCTTATCTTTTCTATTCGACCCACTGTTCGCGGCCCCGAGATTCTTTTCGGGCAGCGTGCGATTGCGCAGCTGAATGTTCTCACAGCTCTTCGGTTCTTCCTCTTTTCCCGAGGTGGATTCTTTAAAGAGAGGGCCAAGAGTCATTTCTTCGTCAGAGTCGCTCCCGAAGGTGAGAACTTGTGATCCTCCGTAGTCAACCATTTGACAGTTGCCGGTAGTTCTTTTATGCTCCTCGGTCATATTTCTTTGCTCCCGACGAGTTTTGCGTTTCATCCACTTGAAATGTTGTCGGTGAGCAGCATATCCCTGCCACCAGCTTTTAAAAGCGTTGAACTCTTCGATGGGGTGCGCAATCTTCCGATGATATAGGTAATAGCTAGGATGTATATCCGCTTCATCAGGAGTGTTTCTTTCGGAGGGTGGCAGCTTCATTCCCATCGATATGGCTTTAGCGAACCTTTTCCTTGTCTTGAATCTAATTTTATTTACGGAAGATGTAGTTTGATCTGGCGGGAGTGCCTCGACCCTTTTATTTAGTCGCCGACATTTGGCTTTCTCAAATATGGCCGTTTCGCGCTATCGATCAGCCTTGCTTTTCAGAAGAGCTTCGTTCAGGAGTGCATCAATCATTTCGTATGATGGTCCTAGAAGTTCAGGCTCAGGATCTGCCCCCGGTTTCTCTTCGTTCAGAGTTTCTTGACCGTTTATTAACGAATGAGAGATCACATGATAGCTTGCCAGATAATCCCCAGACTCGTCCGACGAGTCTTCTCCATTGTCATCATCTCTGTCCTCAAGGATATGACTGAAAAATTCTTGGAGTGTGACTGGGGTCCGTGCTTTCTGGTTATATTCTTCCAGCGCGTCGATATGCTTTTGCGGGTCCGTGCGCTTGTCATCAAGCTTCATTGGCTTTTTGGTCTTTTTCTTCTTCTTCGAAGATTTTGACGGCTGGGTGTGGGCGTTTTGACTATTACCGCCAATCTTTGGAGTTGGGCGTGGCTTCAGCAATCTCTCGATGAGTTTGGGTTCCAGCATATTTTTCCATCTGATTGCCGGGCATGTTTGGAGATCCTTCAGCATTCTTTTTGTTTTGGTTGAAAGAGCGACCTCCTATGGAGTTTCTTCGACAAACGAGCACGATGCCCCCGGTGTGTCCGCCTTTTTGAGAGCGTGCGGCTGGGGCGGGTTCACCTTCCAGTTCTCGGATAATACGAACTTGCCCTGTTGGTACTGGTCTTCTATCCAGCTTTTGAAGATGTGACAATCTTCGATCGGATGACCCAACATTCGATGATAAGGGCATTAGTTAGGATTGTTAATGTCTCCTGATTGCGTCGGGCGTCTTGGCTCATGCAGAGTGATGAGCCTGTTGCGCAGTTCTAGCTCGAATAACCTCTTCGTCTTGTCCCGAGGGAACGAGTAAGTGTTAGTGTATATGCCTTAGGGGCCATTATTGTATCATACTAGTTTGTATATTACTTAATGGAAGCTTGGGATATTCACAGTTATATTAAAAGTCTCTCTCAACATAGTAGTATGCTACTTGGTTTATGTCTATCTTAATATGTGTATATGTTAGCATATAGCGAATACATATTGATAGAGCCTTTAGGATCTTGCTTGACTACCAGCGTTGTGATGGCAGTCATACTAGTGAGGGCTGGGTAGTCTATAAGCACATCCTTTTTTTAGGTCCCTAGTCGTAGGATTATCGAGACAGGGCATCGATACTCCGGAGTAGACTAGTCTGTACGCTTCTCATCCCAGTTGGGGAAATGGTCTGTCCCACAGCCATTAGTACGTTGTACTGGAGATAGTATATAGGTTCTCGTTGGGTTACGGGTACACCGGACATGACTCGCAGGGAACTGTTGGTTGGTATTATACCTGTCGTCAGTTAACAGTTCCCAGGTGACATGAGTACAGCATAGTCCTCAGACTTGACACTGCTGCTTCGTCTCGAGTGTGTTCCCACTGTTCTTAGATTGCTACCCTACCACGGCTCAAAGGAGTCGTGCAAACAGGTAGCAGTTGGGTGCAGTCTTGAAGCACTTGGAGGCAGTGGCGGTTATATAGGATTCGTCTCTCCCGGTATTGGGGGTTGATATCGCGCTGTGTTTGGAGAGCCATTACGCAAAGTCCCTGGTTAGGGCAAACGAGATTTACTGGTGGGATTTCCAGTAGCTTCTCAAGGTGTAATGGGCTTCACTCCGACACGACTTATACCGCTTTTAGGGGACTGACGCTTGCCGCCCCCTTGGCCCGATATGAGATAGTCCTAGACGAACAGACCGGACTGTACGGAGATTTTCAAATCAGGCTCAGTAAGAGTTCGGATGGGTTTCCTCATCGGCCTTCTTATCGACATCTACCTGGGGGCCGTTACGTACAGTTAGTACCGCTTGCGGCCTATGGTTAAACCCACTGCCTGCGTAGTAGTCGAGTCTTTAGAGTCCCACACAGAGAGTTTACCTGCTTCAGGAGAAACGATATAGAGGTCGTATGGTTTTACGACAGCGTTCAGACACATACTTGTATTTATGCACGTACGATGTTCGGACAGTTTTATACTAGCGGTTTTTAGTTTAAGCCAGATTCTAGTATTGGATTATTAGATTTATACAGTCTCAGTATTTTCGTGTTTTCACGGATGGGTCTCATAATTAGTCGAGAAGCTTCAAGAAGATAGATGGGGTGGAGAGCTTAGGTGGAATTTGCATTAAATGGATTAGTGACTCATGGAGTGATTCATCCAAATGAGTTAATGAAGCATTTATTGCTTAATGACTCATGAGATGATTCACCCAAAGTGAGTTAATGAAGCATGGTTGATATTATCATATGTTATTCATTTAGATAATTATCATGCTTCATATATTCATAAAAGAGTTAGAATTCATGATCATTCTCACTTTCACATTCTCTCTCCTCAAGCTCTCTCTCTCTTCAAAGAACTAACCCTAATCCTCTCATGTGTTGAGATCCAAGGGTTAGCAAGACTAATAGATCCCTAATCCTCTTCTATATCCTCTAGGTTACCTTGATTAGCAATCATTGTCACCTAGTTACCTTAAGTGAGAGGTTAAAGCTTGGAGAATGAGCTCTCGGGTGGATCTTCTATCACATCGAGGAGGCCGACGAGGAGGTGATTAACAAGAACAAGAAGGACTAGAATCTTGAGGTATAATCATTTATCATAGTAGCTTATCACTTCTAGATAGTTGTTAGTTAGGGTTTGGCAAAGATCCGTAAAGTTAGTCGATGTTACTTCAAACAAAATAATTGTTTTACCTATTCCGCCTCCCCGCATCATATGGGGTGTCTAACGTCGACTTACAGTGGTATCAGAGCCTAGCTAAACCATAACTAACATGTTAGCAAAGTCGTTAGAAATTCGATCGCAAAACGAACCCGAAAAAACATCATTTTCACCATGTTTCTGCCGTTTTTAAAACGGGGTCTAAAAATTTTTCAGGGACCCTTAAAAATACAAGCAGAGAATTTTAAGAATTGTGAAGAAATTTTAGACTGTGACTCGACCATAGCGCCGCGGAACCGCCGCCGATCCAAGCGATCCACCGCGGATCCGCGGCCGAGTTGACTCCGAGTCAACCCAAATTTGCTCAATTATTCTTCTGTGTTGATGTTGTGTTTTCTGGGATGTTTTGTTTCTGCTTAGGTTTTATGTGCACAGAGAATTGTTTGGAGTAGATTCATTTGTGTTGCTTGATCGAAATTCTAAGACATTTGGCTAACTTGATTATATCTGTGTTGTGTTTTATGTGTTCGTAAACCTCCCCTAACTGCTAGTATGTCGGTTAGCAGGGGGTTACACATTTCTGTAATGGTTTTTACTGGTTTGTGAATGTGGACTTGTTGGATTGTCGTGATTGGATAGCCGGGGATGTGAGACGAGTGTTTCTTTCATTCAAATGTAAATTGTAATTTGTTGTAATATTCTTTTGCAGGGCACATCCGGGTTGAGGTTGTAGCCACCGTTGTATTATTTCATTTACTGTTTTCTGCTTCTAGGATAGACCCAAGGTGGGGTGCACAAACTACCGGGTACTTTGAAGTGTTTATTGGCCTACTCACGTCGTTGAGGGAGACCGCTTCACTTCGGGTACTTGGCGGGTAGTTTGCCGTACCCGTAGGGGTTTAGGGTGGGGTTTTGGCTATTCATCGCGACTGTGTAATCCGTCTTTCTTTGCAGGCTCAAAAGGAATGCGGATTCGTAGAAAATCCAATATGTTCATCTGTGATCTAGAATGCCTATTATTGCGTCTGACGAATGTACAATATTTATATATGATATCTATTAGGCGTCACTTATGTTTTGCACCCGCGCTAGCCCAGCCCCCGCTCTGTCGTTAGTTAAGTAACCTAACGGGAGAATGACGGGGCCCAGTGGCGAATGCGGATGGCATAAGAGGACATTGTATTTTCGTTGTTTTCTGCAATGATAGGTTGATTGATGGGACGCATTATATTAATGCAAAGAAAATAAACCAAAGTTGAATCGTTGGAACTGATTAAAAGAAACCACTCGGTTATTTTAAAAAAGAAGATATTTTTAAATTGCGGAGCTTAAACCACTCCTTTTAAAAGCTATCAGGTTCCTTCGATCATATCAAGTTCACTACGTTCACGGTTTCGCCAAAACCATTTGTAGCCCTCCGTCATTTCATTTGGGTATTCAGTAGTATTCAAGCTATGTATTTTGACCAACGCCAAGGCATAGTGTTTGGTAGCTGCCGGGTATTCATTTGTTGCATAGACAGATGAGTTGGTTTGGGACAGTCGTACTATCATTTGGCCAACGTGAAGGGTATGTACGGATGGGTTCAAATTAACAAGATAATGATGGGTAGAACTTGACATGTGACTTATGACATTTTGACCAACGCCAAGGTCATAAGAGCATGGGGGAGAAATTGATATCGGGAATTTCTAAAGAAACTGAAATTTGCTAAGAGTTGCATACCATTTGGAGTGTGATAATTTTGGTAGGATTCCTTCAGCTTTATCACACGATGATATTTGGATCCCGATCCTACTGTGAGTATCCGCTACTCATCAGGAGATTCGTCACTTAACGATCAATGTTATAAACCAAGTAGGTGTCGAGAAAGGTGTCAGCGGGGTTACGCCCCCAGAGAAAAGAGGTTATTTATTTAAGGAACTTCGCGAAAGCGGCGTGAAACCTCCCTCGAAGTACCGACACCGGGCTGGCTGAACGGTTAAGTATGTATTGTACGGTGAGAATAGTCCTGACTAGTTCTTCCTTTTTGGTTTGAGGAGGGATTCGAGAAACAGTGGGAGGCATCCTGTTTAGATAAACTAAAAACCACTCTAAACTTGCACGAGCATCATGCTAAAGTGTTCCCTCTCTCTCTCATTGCAGCGACCCAGAACATGACAGGCCTTAAGTTACTATTAGATAAAAATATTTTGACAGGGCCAAACTATAAAGACTGGTTCCGGAATGTCAAGATGGCGATTAGTTATGACAAATTGGGGTATGTCCTTGATACTAAGGCACCTGCTGTCCCTGGTCCAGAATCCAGTGTCGCGGATAAGGAAATCCGCAAGACCTGGGAGTTAGACTGCGCAAAGGCCTAATGCATCGTGCTTGCCTCCATGAATAATGAACATCAGAGGAGGCACGAGAATATGGATCTTGAATCTATATTTCTCCACACCAAGGAACTGTATGGAGAGCAATCTCGTATAGCTAGATACGAGACCTCGAAGAACTTGTTTCGGTCGAGGCTGGCCGTCGGATCATCTGTAGGGGAATATGTCCTTAAGATGATTGGCTATATTGAAGAGCTCGCGGACCTCGGGACAACATTAGAGAACAGGCAATATACAGACTTGGTTCTTCAGTCTCTTCCTTCCACCTACGCCCAGTTTATCTTGAACTTCAACATTCAATGTAAAGAAGTTGAACTTCCAAAACTCCTAAACTTGTTAAGGAGTGCAGAGCGCACCTTGCAGAAAGCAAGGGAAACACCCACTATGTTTGTTCGCGGTGCTTCCTCTTCCAGGTCCAAGGCAAGGGCCAAAGGAAGGAAGAAGAAGGTCGCTACCAAACCGAGATGTGGTGTTGGTAAGGTGGAAGCCAAGGGAAAGGAAAAGGTTGCGGTGCCAGTAGTGGCAAAGGACGAATGCTTCCACTGTCATAGGAAAGGCCATTGGAAGAAAGATTGCAAAGCTTGGATTGCCAAGAACCAGGACCCGAGGCAAGTTGTGGCTTCGGCTTCAGGTGTGTTTGTAATTGAAAATTGTCTGTCAATCAACTCTACTTCCTAGGTATTGGATACCAGATCAGGATCTCATATATGCAATTCATTGTAGGCACTGAGATACCGTAGAGTGATGAAGGTTGGTGATATGACCCTCCAGGTTGCTAACAGAGCTAGCATGGGTGCTGTGTCCGTAGGGGATTACCACCTTGGATTGACGAGTGGACATATTTTGGTTTTGCGCAACTGTTTTTGTGTACCCAGTTTAACGTGTAATATCATATCAGTATCGTTGTTATCAAAAAAAGGTTATGATTTCACGTTTGTAAGCGATGTTATCATCCACCTTAATCATGGTTTGATTGGGTCCGGTATACTAGATAACGGTATTTACGTGTTAAACCAATTACAGATTTTCAATGTCCAGAACACACTAAAAAGAAAGTCTCCAGAAATAAATCAGGTTTTCTTATGGCATTGTAGACTAGGTCACATCAATGAGACAAGGTTAACTAAGTTACATAAAGAAGGATATTTGGATCCGTTCGAATATCAATCTTATGCCACTTGTCAATCATGTCTCAAAGGAAAAATGACAAAGACTCCATTCACTGGACATGGAGTAAGAGCGAGCGAGCTCTTAGGACTCATACACAACGATGTATGTGGTCCAATGTCTACACATGCAAGAGGCGGTTTTTCATATTTCATTACTTTTACGGATGATTACTCTAGGTATGGATTCATTTTCTTGATGAAACATAAATCCGAGGCCTTTGAGAAATTCCGAGAATATAAGAATGAAGTAGAAAACCAAACCGGCAAAAGTATCAAGACACTGAGATTTTATCGAGGTGGTGAATACTTAAGTGCCGAGTTCCTGGGTTACCTAAAAGAGAATGGAATTCTCTTTCAGCTTACTCCTCCATACACTCCATAACATAACGGTGTATCGGAGAGACGGAACCGAACCCTATTGGATATGGTACATTCCATGATGAGTAATGCTGAATTACCGCGATCTTTCTGGGGTTATGCACTAGAATCAGCTGCATATCTTTTGAACAGGGTTCCTACCAAGACTGTGCCTACCACACCATATCAGATGTGGAGTGGGAAGAAACCCTATCTTCAGTTTCTGAAGATATGAGGATGTCCAGCTTTTGTTAAAAGGCAGCATGCGGACAAACTCGAGGCACGATCAGTACAATGTAAGTTTGTGGGATATCCAAAGAACTCTAAGGGCTATTTTTCTATTACGCAGAGAAACAAAGGGTTTTTGTTTCTCGTAATGCTCATTTTCTAGAACAGCAGTTTTTAGAAGGGGAAACAAGTGGGAGCGTAATAGAACTGGAAGAAATTCCAGAACCACAAACTACTACTGAAATTTTGGTAGAGCCAGAAGTTCCAGAAGAATAGGACATTCCAGCACCCTTCCGCAGGAGTAGTAGGCCGTCTCATCTGCCTGAGAGATACTTAGGTTTTCTCATAGACGGGGATAGAGAGGATTGCGTCATTGATAATGATGAACCTACCAGCTTCCAGTAGGCCATCCAGAGCGGCGACTCAGTAAGATCGCTGGATGAAATGCGGACCGAGATGGAGTCCATGTACACCAACAAAGTATGGACTTTAGACTTTGCTCCAGATGGGATAAAACCCATAGGATGCAAGTGGATCTTCAAGAAAAAGATTGGTGTAGATGGACAGGTGGAAACCTATAAGGCTAGACTTATTGCAAAGGGTTTTTGTCAAAGACCTGGTTTGGACTATGACGAAACTTTTTCTCTAGTGGCTATGCTCAAATCCATTTGGGTCCTTCTTGTTATTGCCGCCTTCCATGATTATGAGATCTGGCAGATGGACGTAAAGACGGCTTTTCTAAATGGTTATTTAGAAGAGTGCATCTATATGGATCGGCCAGAAGGTTTCAATCAGAGTGGGAGCAGCGGGAAAGTATGCAAGTTTCTTAAGTCCATTTATGGACTAAAGCAGGCATCGCGGAGTTGGAACATCTGTTTTGATGAAACGGTCAAAGAATATGACTTTATAAAAAATCCAAATGAACCATGTACATATAGTAAAATTGTAGCAAGAACTGTCGTATTCCTCGTCTTGTACGTGGATGACATTCTCTTGATAGGAAATGACATTCCTATGCTACAATCTGTCAAAGGATTCTTGTCACACAGGTTCTCCATGAAAGACCTGGGTGATGCCTCTTACATTCTGGAGATCCAGATCTATCGTGATAGATCAAAGAGGATGGTAGGACTTTCGCAGTCCAGGTATATCAACACTATACTGAAAAGATTCAGTATGGAAGATTCAAAGCGCGGTAATTTATCGGCTTGTCACGGAATCACTCTCTCCAAAGAGATGTCTCCCAAGACAGATTTGGATAGGGATCGCATGTCAGTTATACCCTACGCTTCTGCGGTAGGCTCTATAATGTATGCGATGTTGTGCACCAGACCAGATGTAGCTTACGCACTGAGCGTGGTAAGCCGGTATCAGTCAGACCCAGGGGAGAAGCACTGGATAGCAGTAAAGAACATTCTCAAGTACCTGAGAAGGACTAAGGAGATGTTCTTGGTTTACGGCGGAAAAGACCTCAAGATCGAGGCTTTTGCTGACTCCAGCTTCCAGAGTGACAAGGATGACTCTAAGTCCTTGTCAGGTTATGTCTTTACCCTCAATGGAGGGGCGGTATGCTGGAAGAGTTCCAAGCAGGACACCGTTGCTAACTCGACGATGGAAGCGAAGTATATCGCTGCTTGCGATGCCGCAAAAGAAGCAGTCTGGATGAAGAAGTTCCTAACAGAACTTCAAGTGGTTCCATCCATTGTTGATCCAATACCTCTGTATTGTGACAACAACGGGGCTATAGCTTTAGCAAAGGAACCCAAGTCCCATCTGTAGTCCAGACACATCTTAAGGCGGTATCACCTGATCAGGGAGATCATAGATCGCCAGCAGATCGAGGTCCAGAGAGTTGCTACAGAGGAGAACACTGCAGATCCATTCACAAAGGCCTTACCTCAGACACAGTTCGAAAGGGTATTCGAGATGATAGGTCTTCGATATGCCAGCATATGGCCCTAGTGCAAGTGGGAGATTGTTAGTGTATATGCCCTAGGGGCCATTATTGTATCATACTAGTTTGTATATTACTTAATGGAAGCTTGAGATATTCACAGTTACATTAACAGTCTCGCTCAACATAGTAGTATGCTACTTGGTTTATATCTATCTTAATATGTGTATATGTTAGCATATAGCGAATACATATTGATATATCCCTTAGGATCTTGCTTGACTACTAGCGTTGTCACACTAGCAGGGGCTGGGTAGTCTACAAGCACATCCTTTTTTTCAGGTCCCTAGTTGTAAAATTATCGAGACAGGACATCGATACTCCGGAGTAGACTAGTGTGTACGCTTCTCATCCCAGTTGGGGAAATGGTCTGTCCCACAGCCATTAGTACGTTGTACTGGAGATAGTATACAGGTGCTCGTTGGGTTACGAGTACACCGGACAGGACTCGCAGGGAACTGTTGGTTGGTATTATACCCGTCGTCAGTTAACAGTTCCCAGGTGACATGAGTACAGCATAGTCCTCAGACTTGACACTGCTACTTCGTCTCGAGTATGTTCCCACTGTTCTTAGATTGCTACCCTACCACGGCTCAAAGGAGTCGTGCAAATAGGTAGCAGTTGGGTGCAGTCCCGAAGCACTTGGAGGCAGTGGCGGTTAGATAGGATTCATCTCTCTCGGTATTGGGGGTTGATATCGTGCTGTGTTTGGAGAGCCATTACGCAAAGTCCCTGGCCAGGGCAAACGAGATTTACTGGTGGGATTTCCAGTAGCTTCTCAAGGTGTAATGTGCTTCACTCCGACACGACTTATACCGATTTTAGGGGACTGACGCTTGTCGCCCCCTTGGCCCGTTATGCGATAGTCCTAGATGAACAGACCGGACTGTACGGAGATTGTCATTTCAGGCTCAGTAGGAGTTCGGATGGGTTTCCTCATCGGCCTTCTTATCGACATCTACCCGGGGACCGTTACGTACAGCTAGTACCGCTTGCGGCCTGTGGTTAAACCCACTGCCAGTGTAGTAGTCGAGTCTTTAGAGTCCCACACAGAGAGTTTACCTGCTTCAGGAGAAACGATATAGAGGTCATATGGTTTTACGACAGGGTTCAGACACATACGTGTATTTATACACGTACGGTGTTCGGACAGTTTTATACTAGCGGGCTTTAGTTTAAGCCAGATTCTAGTATTGGATTATTGGATTTATACAGTCTCAGTATTTCCGTGTTTTCATGGATGGGAGGGGCATTCTCGTAATTAGTCGAGAAGCTTCTAGAAGATAGATGAGGTGGAGAGCTTAGGTGGAATTTCCATTAAATGGATTAGTGACTCATGGAGTGATTCATTCAAATGAGTTAATGAAGCATTTATTGCTTAATGACTCATGAGATGATTCACCCAAAGTTAGTTAATGAAGCATGGTTGATATTATCATATGTTATTCATTTAGATAATTATCATGCTTCATATATTCACAAAAGAGTTAGAATTCATGATCATTCTCACTTTCACATTCTCTGTCCTCAAGCTCTCTCTCTTCAAAGAACTAACCCTAATCCTCTCATGTGTTGAGATCCAAGGGTTAGCAAGACTAATAGATCCCTAATCCTCTTCTATATCCTCATAGTCACCTTGATCAGCAATCATAGTCACCTAGTTACCTCAAGTGAGAGGTTAAAGCTTGGAGAAGGAGCTCTCGGGTGGATGTTCTATCACACCGAGGAGGCCGACGAGGAGGTGATCAACAAGAACAAGAAGGACTAGAATCTTGAGGTATAATCATTTATCATAGTTGCTTATCACTTCTAGATAGTTGTTAGTTAGGGTTTGGCAAAGATCCGTAAAGTTAGTCGATGTTACTTCAAACAAAATGATTGTTTTACCTATTCCGCCTCCCCGCATCATGTGGGGTGTCTAACGTCGACTTACAGTAAGGGCGTCTCATTTTTTCTCCAAGGGATCGTGTTCTATCATTTTGGCGATCAACTGGCCTTGGACCACTGGGCTGCTGTTGAGCATTGGCGACGAAGGTCGCTTTCCCTTTTCCCTTTTTGTTTCGAGGCTCCGTTTTCGAGGAAGATAGTCTATAACCCATTTGGTCCATTTGGGACAGCTTGTCGATCAAGGCCTGGAAGGTGGTGGGCTTTAAAAACATCATGAACTTTGAGATGGTCACCTGCGGATCAAGAGTACCCACAAACATGCCCACTGCTGGTGCTTCTTCGATATGCTGCTCACATCTCGACCACAGATTCTGCCATCGTATTGCATATTGCACCTATGTTTCGCCTGGCTTTACCCTGGCGTTAATCAGTGCGGTAATAGGAGTACGCTCACTAGCGCTTGCGAATCTCTATGTAAACAGCATCTCCATCTCCGCAAATGTCTTGATAGAGTCATTTGGAAGTTCAGAATACCACTCAAACGCCGTCTCCGACAAGCTGCCAACAAACTGGCGGAGCAGAAGTTTATCATCACCTCCAGTGTTGCAGCACAAGGCTCTGAATTGAGCGACGTGCTGATGCGGATTTCCCGTCCCTTTATATACATGGAATTTAGGGATCGTATATCCCGGCGGGTACCTTATTTGGTCATACCAGCCCGGATAAGGTCGTCCAGTCTTAACGATCTGTCCGGCCGCTTCATTCGCCTGGTGAGCTCGTATTTGCTGAGCAATGTAATCATCCAGAGCGGCCTTAGAGATGGTCTCCTCCTTGGCTGCTGAAAGAGCCGGCGGAGGGTTCGATGTCTCTCCTTTGTCATCTTCAATGATAATCGGGGGGACTTCAACTGGAGGTTCCGGCTGTAACATCATTCCAGCCATGTCTTGGAATGAAAGAGCCATTCGTTTTATGTTAGCCGCTTGTTCCGCGGCCTCTTTTTATTTCCTCTCGAGCATTCTTCGGAGGAATTCAGCATCGGTTTCTTGTTCCTGACGCTGCTCTGAGGTCTCTGGATTTTCTTTCGGCCCAGTGAGTGCGGCCATTGTAGTCAGCATCTCCTGAAGTTTCTGCTGCTGTTGTTCCTGAGCTTTCGTTACCGAACGGGTAAGCGGTCGATGACCCGTAGAAGCACGGCTTTCCTCTTTTCCGGAAGCCATATAAACAGTATGGACCACCATACCCCCAGACTAGGGGCGTTTAGATTCAGCGTCCTTGCGGTTCATCGCGGACACGGGGGCCTTCTCCGGCCTCCTTCTCTTATGTGCAGTTGAAGTCGAGGGTGCCGTTGCAGCGGGAACCCAGACGGCTGTCGCCTTCTGTGGTTTGACAGGATGGTTTTCTCCTTGTTGAGATTTAAGCTTCTTTGATCAGCGAGAGTAGTCCTGGTCGATCACTGATTCCTGGACCTGTCACCAGACTTTATAAATTTTGGAGGACAGCCGCTGAGGGGGCTGCTCCAGCTTCTTTTCTGCAGTAATCTCCATAGGTGGAGGAGATCTCTTCAGCACGGCAGTTGGAGAGTTCTTGCGCACCCTCCTTAGTGGTTCAAAGCTGTTCCCAGTTGGAACAACAATATCGATCTCTATTGTTAGAGCCGGCGGAGTCAATCCAGAAGGGGAGTTTCCCCCAGCCTTCCTTACTCGGCGCCAGTGGCGACGTCGAGCGTGTCGAGCCGTTGGGATTGGTCCAGTCATGGGGATGGCTTCGTCGTGCCCCCTGTTCTAGTCAGGTGTTGCCGGTATCAGCCTCTTGAAGACCGACGCCCGTTGAGCGGGGACGACCAACCTATCAAAAGCAGACTTTCACGCAGGAGGAGAAGTTTTAATGACTTTGTTCAGGGCGGAAGCCGAAATAGTCAGTCTTGCAAAGACCGACTCTTTGGCAGGAGAAGCCGCTTTAACGACTTCTGGAGCAGGGATGGCTATCCTCTTCGGAATAACCCTTTCTGGGATTGCAGGCTTCTTCATGGGCCTAAATGAACTTTGGCCCAATCTGGAAAAGACTGAAGCATTTGGTTTGGGTGACCCGTTGAGAGGGGCCGTAGCAGTTGCAAGTCGATCAAAGACCGACTTATTCGGAGCTTCTTGTAGTGGTGTAGGAGTGCTGAAACTCATTGGCGGGATCATAGTCCCGAAGAATAGTCCAGTAGTGGCCTGAGTCACCTGGTCCACCGGCATTGTGAAAAGGGAGGTCGCTTAAGGCCCGTAGGTTACACCTCCAGATGAGGCGGAACTGGAGTTGCAGTTGCAGCTAGTGTAGGTTGAAGCCATTGATCTTCTGTTTTCTGCACGGAGCAAGGCACCAAATCTTAGTACCTCGAACCCAAGGGCAACCTGTTGCACCACGGCAGCGCCCCGGCCTTCTACTCGAGACCAAAATGCGGAATCAAAAATTTTCTTAACTTTAAATCGGCGCTACTGCGGACAATAAACCCGGATCGTGACCATTAACCTAATCCTAGCTATCAAGAGAATGGGTAAAAGGCTATACCGAGCGATCCGTGTCCTTCGGTCTTCGTCTCCACTCCAATCTCCCGCGGAATCTTCGTCCGTCACCTCCTCGTCGGAAAGGGCACCACGTAGCCGGATTCTTTTACGGGCTCCCACCTCTGGACCAAGGCAACTCGGGCATGAAGTTGGCAAGCCGACGCGTCCAAGGGTACTGTAGGTGTAGTGTAGTAGCTTGTCTCTTTGGGTTTTGTGAAGTTGCCGTGGATGGAGAAGAGAATGTATGAACTTTGGAGAAGTGTTAAGGATTTTGTGAGCAAGCAAAAAGAGATGTATCAATTTCCCTCATCAAATAAAAATGAACCTTCCTCTCTCTAGGATGTGGCCGGCCTCCTTGATGATAAAAATGGTGGAGGAATCAATAACATGAAGGAGGGTGAGAGTAGTAAAAGTAGAAAGGTGACCACATCCAAAAGCAATGATAACAATATCATATCAATATCAAATCCATTCTAATCCCAATTAATTGCAAGCCATCATGAAAAAGCAAAGATGCTAATCAAATCATAATGCCACAAATGCAAGAAACCCCCTCCGCAAATGTTATTTGCAAACTTGCAAATAACCCCCTCCATCGAAAAGTCCGGTCGTGAAGGAACAAAGGAAAACCGGCCGGAACGGAATACAAACTGGCAACTTCAGAAAACTGATCCCGTAATAAATTACAGGAAAACCCCACTGCTGCATATACATGCCCGCATTTGTATTCCCACTGAACACAAATGCAAAGAGACAAAATCTACACTGTCTAATACTAGGATCCGGCTTAAACCAAAGCCGGCTAGTAAAATCCGTCCGATCACGATCCGTGCAATACCGCACGTATCTGATCGAACCCTGCCATATCTCCATATGGCCTCTACACCGTTTCGCCCGAAACTTGAGTAACCGAGTGTGGTGGACTCTAAAGACTCGTCAATACTATGGCTGTGGATTTAACCACTAGCACGTCAGAGGTATTAGCCATACGTGACGGGCCACCAGCTATTGACAAAAAAGGGACGTCGATGAGCGAACTCATCCTGACACCCTACTGAGCCTATCAGTGACAATATCCGTACAGTTCGGTCCGTTCGTCTATGAGTATCGCATGGCGGGCCTAGGGAGTTGGTAAAAGTCAGACCCTCAATAGCGGTACAAGTCGTGTCGTAGTGTAGCCCAGAACACCCTGAGATACTACTGGAATACCTACCAGTAAATCTCCTGCCTCGGCCGAGGGCTTTGTGTAATGGCTCTCCTAGACACAGCGCGACTTCACCCCCAATACCGGGAGAGACGAACCCCTGCAGATCCGCTCACTGCCTTCATGTGGCTCGGGACTGTACCCAACTAAAACCTGTTTGCACGACTCCTTTAAGCCGTGGTAGGGTAGTAATCAAAGTACAGTGGGAACTCACATGAGACAAATGACGATCTCAGGTCGATGAACTAACCTGTACACATGTCACCAGGGAACTGCTATCTGACGTCTGGTATAATCCCAACTAGCAGGTTCCCGGCGAGTCCTATCCGGTGTAGTCATAACCCAATGAGCACCTGTATACATCTTAGGTGAACCAACTGACACCAGTGGCTTATGAGACCGGCCACTGCCCCTCGTCGGGGTCTCAACTGTATACACTAGTCTACTAATGGAGTATCAATGCCCAGTCTCAAAACTCCCACGACTAGGGACCTTTTAAGGATGTGCTTATAGACTCCAGCTCTCACGTATATGATCGCCCTCGTACTGCTGGTATTCAAGCAAGAATCCTAGGGGCTCTATCAACGTGTAATAGCGACTCGTAAGGTCATCTAAAGTAGTACACGATGATAAAGATAAACCAGATAGCATACTATCATCTTGAGTAAGACTGTCCTACCGGGACAGGTCCTCCCTCAATCATTGCAATCACGTGCCTGTGATCCAATAATTGACTCTGAGGGCACTATCTCCAACAATCTCCCACTTGCACTCAAGGTTAATTATTGCGATGTCGCATACTCACAGCCCGTGTGATACCGAACACCCAACTCCTCTACTAGTCAGTCTTACAAAGCTCGTTTGCGAAACTATTGCGTTCGAGGAATAGCCTCAGTGAGTGGATCCGCTGTGATGTTTCTTTCTATGTCTCTCTATATCTCAAGTTCGCGGAGAAAGCCATCTCCCGAAATGAGCAATACCTGTCTTAGAATGTGTCTGGATGTCTGATGGGACCTAGCTCATAAATGAACTCCAAATCCAAACTTCTTAGACTGTATCGTCAACTGAACTTAATCAGTATCCTGCGCCATGCCTTTCCCTCAGTATCCACCTGGACCACCTGTCCAAAATACTGCCCCTCGTCAAAGGGAAAACTATAACTCTGTCAGCCACTCTGCCATCCAGGTCACCTTGGAAGTCTGGAATGATAACTGTCTCCCAAAGGAGAATACCGTTTTCAAATCCCTAGAACACGCATTTATGTCCTAAAACTGCTTCCGATCGTTTCTCCAGGATTGGATTAATATCAACTTATTGCATCTACTGCAAGAACAACATCTGGTGTGGTACTTGACATCTCATTATTGACTCAATTGCCTAAGCAAGTGATCTGCCAATCATGCACATCCCTCTCTACTTTAGTCTATAAGACACCTTTAGAGAGGGTGACTCCATCACCTGCAGGTACACTACCGTGCCAGGAGTCGTCCATTCTAAATACTCATAGAATGCTGTCAAAGTACCCAGATTGGGAAACCACCCAAATCTAGATCTAAAACCATAGGTCCAGTAACCAGAATGTCTGATATAATATCCAAGTCCTATGTGGAGAAACCACTGTGTGACAACCAAAGGATAACCGATCGTAGTGTAGGAATATCACTTCCTACTCTGTGTATGTCATCCAAATACCAGACATCACACCCTACTACCTTCTTAACAGATCCATCCCCTATTCTGATGAAATCAAACCTATGACTGTCACCTCAGAAATAGATAATCTATCTCCGCTATATCTGCTTTAGTCTATAAATAGACATAAGCCTCCTGTCCACTAATGCTTCCGCTGCTCCCACTGACTACGACAACCCTCTGGCAGAGTCATACAGACGTACACTTCTAAAGCCAATTTAGAATGACGCTATACTCATCCTCCTGCCGGGTCTCACAGTCTGGAACAACAGTAATGGCAAGTCTGGATAAACAAGAACCTCCCTGCCACCGTCCTTGAGCATATCGATGTACCTCTCGGGTGCCTGAGGTTACCCACTTTATCTACGGAGTGGCCAATGGAATGTAAAATCAGATTGAATCTTTAGGTTCTTATCAAATCTTCGGTAATCGTTTGCGGTTCTGGAATCACTTCCAGTTCTACTATACTCCCACTACTGTTTTCTGAAAAAATCCATTTCTTTTAAAAATGTGGCGAGTCAAGAACAATATCACTATTGATCTTCCAAATGGTAGAAAGTCAACCCTCGTCATAGCCCGGGTCAACCGACAAACAGCCATTACAGAAACGTGCCTTGAGTTATTCGGAGTCTGGTTTTAAGCATATGCCGGACAACTCCCCGTACCTTAACATCGTTAAGATATGAACTGTTCTATATCCAATACAGAAACAGAGGCACTGATTTAATTGAACCAGATTCAAATCATGAAGCTGACTCCAGTGCATGTCAACTAAATGGAAGAGAGGCCAATCAGCGTTACTCAACTTAGGAGTACTTCCAGTTATGAGTAACCTGAAAGAGAAGCTAGTTCTCTTAATCATTACTATCAACTGAACACCATTCACAAGTATCTACATCTTCGATCACCTTGAAGAATCCTGATACTTGCAATACCTGGTTCTCTACTTTACTCTTATACCTATAACTTCTCAAAATTCGGACCTTGTGTTTCTACGAAACACTTGTCTAAAAACTAGAGAAGTCATAAGTAAGCTGAATATTATATGAGGACCAACCCCTCTGTCCTAATGGACACTGGACAATATACAATACTTTGTACAAGTCCCTTGAGTCTAATAACTCATTCACTGTGTGTCGTAGGTTGAAAACTGTACTTATGGTTAAGAAAAATTACACCGCTGTTCAATGCTCCTTACCTAACCATCCACTGATATAGGTAAATGTCATAGACATAATTTCAAAAAGGTATATCTCACTCTATGAAAATAGACGTACAGATATATCAATTTGAAATTGGTGCATAACAACGGATATTCAAAACCAAATATTTGCCGTTCGGCAAACAACCCAGGTGATTTCCTCAAATATCACCAATTACAATGAATTCCGATATAATGAGGATGATCACCTAATTCCCAATAACTTACTCCCACTCATCATCTGTAAAACCATACAGATGTGAGAATCATACCTGGTAAATACATACCCTGGAGCAAGTGTCTAATTGGGAAATCAGTTTTCTTTTAACAGTACATAGTGAAACTGAAACATTGAAATGTTTCGATGGGGTATCTGGGTATTCCTAGTAATGCCTCTTCCATTATCCAGATTCACAACTATAACCGTATAATTCTTTGCCATCTCTCCAAATCCCTTTATATGTCTTTAGTCATTACCTTCTGCATACCCCCTTAGGCTAAATGGTTTTCTTCCTTCCCTACCGTTCGGCACCAGCCTATGGTTTGGAAGAAGACTATCCAATAAGCATAATGGGTGTACTGTCCTAATCCTAGGAGCACTCACAATGCGAGAGAAGGTGAAGATAAAAGACAACCGAATAAACCTTATTCCTATTTCTCCTGAACCAGGATCCATCCCCGAACTGAAACAAGTTCCTTTCGAGTTCGTATATAACCATATGATGGAGTATCCAATAAACTTGGGATCTTCGTAGTGATACGGAGTGTCCTGGAGAAATACAAAGGTGATTTAGGATTGGCGAAGAAATACTTGGTTTGGTCATGAATAGCAGTCGCAATTTACTTTGCCCTCTTACTAATCCCTTTCTTTGTCTTAACTTAATACCTTCTGTACACCGTTTAGGCTAATTGGTTTTCTTCATTCCCTACCAGTCGGCACCTGCCTATGGTTTGGAAGAAGACTATCCAATTTACGTAACAGGTGTACTACTCCTAAACCAAGGAGTACTCGCAATGAGAGAAGGTGAAAGGAAAAGACAACTGAATAGTCCTATTCGTTTTCTCCAGAACCGGAAACCATCCTTGAATTCCTTCGAGTTCGTATATAACCATACGATGGTTTTGTCCAATGGAAGTGGACGTTCGTAGTAATACGGGGTGTCCTGAAGAAAAGGGTAAAAGTAGGAGTGGCAATGAGGTTTGCAACTCTGACAATCCAAAAGCCAGTCTTATAAGAAGGTTCGGTTAACTTGGTCACTGAGTCATAGTCTAGGGTCGGGTCAATGGTCGCTGCCAAAGAGAGAGAAAAGAAACACTCAGCGTGCACTCTAACCTAGATTAGAATGGTTATCACTTTATCTAATCAGGAAACCTCCCAATGTAACCTCAAATTCTTCTCCAAACCTAAAAGATGAATTAGTCGGGATCACCCGAGGAGTAAACCAACTCATCAGTGGGAATCGGGATCCAACTATCATCGCATGATAACTTGACGGAATCCACTCAAGTCACCACACTCCAGAAGGTATGCGCATGCCTGGCAAGTTTCAGTTTCTTTAGAAACTCCCGATGTGATTTTTACCCCAAGCGGCTTATGACCTTGACTAGGTCAACAAACCATAAACTGCCAGTCAAGTTCAACCCGTCATTATTCTGGATTGCATTAAACCCACCCGTACGTGCCCTTGACTAGGTCAACAAGGCCGCACGACTGTCCTAACCAATCCCACTTATACAAAAAACAAGTACCAGTTAGCTACCGAACACTACGTCTTGACTAGGTCAACACACGCAGCACGAATACTAAATAATACCCGTAGGAAATGACGGAGGGCTACGGCTGGTTTTTGGCGAAAAACCATTAACGTAATGAACTTGATATCGTTGAAGGAACTGCATAGCTTTTTATAAAATATAGTGACGAAAACCCTTTGCTAAAGAGGTCACTCCCGGTGAAGGGATCTCGGCTCTTTCCCCGTAGAATGAGGTGCAGGATATTCCAACTGAATACCACGATGCAAAGCAAAAGGCAATCGGCTATAGTGAAGTTATTGCCCTGACGCAAACTTCTGTCCAAGGGGTCACTCCCGGTGAAGGGATCTCGGCCCTTGCCTCGTCGACTGAGGTGCTGGATATTCATAATCGAATACCACTATGCAAAACAAAAGAGAACGCCCTTGCAATAACAGCTTTTTGAAAAATGTTCCAACAACATCAGAATAGGTTTGTTTATCTTGCATTGATCCGAATCAACACAGTCCCATCAATCGATCACACCAATAAAGAACGAAAATAATGTTATACGTATATGCCATCCGCATTCGCTACTGGGTCCCGTCATCACCCGTTAGGTTACTTAACTAACGACAGAGCGGGGACTTGACTAGCGCGGATGCAAAACATATACAACATCTACCAGTATATATATAAATATATAATATTCGCTCAAGGCGTGATAAAATGCAACATCACAGAAATGTACAGCATCACAGAACAATACAGATATCTGAGATCCCCGGGTTTCATAGAGCCGCTACTGAAACCCGACGTTCCCCTGGTCGTGTGGAAAGCCTGTGCAATGAAATCCTAGACCCCTACGGGCGCGGAAAGTTACCCGCCAAAACCTGAAGCGAGGCAGCCCCCTTCAACAACGTGAATGGACCACCCAGCACTTCACGGAATCCGGCAACTTGGGTATCCCTCCTGGGTCAACCTGTACCCCCTACGAGTTTTGCAAACAGCTCACCAATTCTAGAGTAAAGCCCCCTCCGTCTCAATGCCATGAGATGCGGGCTCGTTGCCCTCTAGAACCCGGCTATCCATGCACCCCTCCGCGGGGCAAACCTAGTACAGAAAGTAAAATATACATACAACGGGTACATCGACCTCGACCCGGTTGTGCCCCAAAAGAATAATACAAACAGGCGGTGATGGCTGTCCATATGTCGGACGCTCGCCCCGCAATATCAAATGTACATATAAAACAAAACTGTACTACCACTGCAACTAGGCTATCCCCACGACCGATTCGCAACATCACAGCACAACACAGAACATCAACATGAATGTCACGTTCGAAAATCCGTCTAACCGGGCTACAGCAGTTAGACAGGATTTACCGATCAAATGACATTCACGGTCGCAGATATAATGTAAATACTGTGAACTAACATGTTTAAAATTTTCGACCGATCAAATATACCCAAGTGGGCCCCAAGCACTACTGTAGCACTCACAGAAAAATTGGGCCCAAAAAGAATGTTCCAAAAACCCTATTTCCAACCCAGAAGCTCACTGAAAATTTTTGGTCCAATGAACAGTTAAAATGGCCGCGGAACCGCGGAAAATACATGGGTTTGGCCGCGGTTCCGCGGTGGAATAGTGAGATCACGCGACCAAATTTTCACAGAATGCTTAGAGTTCCCTACACATGTCTCTGCAATATACTGAAAAATTTTTAGAGCCCAAAAAATTTCGACAGAAACCTGATGCACACGAAATACGGTTTTTGGGATTTTTGTTTGATCGAACTTGTAAACATGTTAGACCAAGCTAGACTAGGTTAATGGCGTGGCTCTGATACCATGTTGCGTCACGGCAGCGCCCCGACCTTCTACTCGAGTCCAAAATGCGGAATCAAAAATTTGCTTAACTTTCAATCGGCGCCACCGCGGACAATAAACCCGGATCATGACCATTAACCTAATCCTAGCTATCAAGAGAATGGGTAGAAGGCTATACCGAGCGATCCGTGTCCTTCGGTCTTCGTCTCCACTACAATCTCCCGCGGAATCTCCGTCCGTCACCTCTTCGTCGGAAAGGGCACCACGTAGCCGGATTCTTTTACGGGCTCCCACCTCTGGACCGAGGCAACTCGGGCGCGAAGTTGGCAAGCCGACGCGTCCAAGGGTACTGTAGGTGTAGTGTAGTAGATTGTCTCTTTGGGGTTTGTGAAGTTGCCATGGATGGAGAAGAGAATGTATGAACTTTGGAGAAGTGTTAAGGATTTTGTGAGCAAGCAAAAAGAGATGTATCAATTTACCTCATCAAATAAAAATGAACCTTCCTCTCTCTAGGATGTGGCCGGCCTCCTTGATGATAGAAATGGTGGAGGAATCAATAACATGAAGGAGGGTGAGAGTAGTAAAAGTAGAAAGGTGACCACATCCAAAAGCAATGATAACAATATCATATCAATATCAAATCCATTCTAATCCCAATTAATTGCAAGCCATCATGAAAAAGAAAAGATGCTAATCAAATCATAATGCCACAAATGCAAGAAACCCCCTCCACAAATGTTATTTGCAAACTTGCAAATAACCCCCTCCATCAAAAAGTCCGGCCGTGAAGGAACAAAGGAAAACCGGCCGGAACGGAATGCAAACTGGCAACTTCAGAAAACTGATCCTGTAATAAATTACAGGAAAACCCCACTGCTGCATATACATGCCCGCATTTGTATTTCCATTGAACACAAATGCAAAGAGACAAAATCTAAACTGTCTAATACTAGGATCCGGCTTAAGCCAAAGCCGGCTAGTAAAATCCGTCCGATCACGATCCGTGCAATACCGCACGTATCTGATCGAACCCTGCCATATCTCCATACGGTCTCTACAGCGTTTCGCCCGAAACTTGAGTAACTGAGTGTGGTGGACTCTAAAGACTCGTCAATACTATGGCTGTGGATTTAACCACTAGCACGTCAGAGGTATTAGCCATACGTGACGGGCCACCAGCTATTGACAAAAAAAGGACGTCGATGAGCGAACTCATCCTGACACCCTACTGAGCCTGTCAGTGATAATATCCGTACAGTCCGGTCCGTTCGTCTATGAGTATCGCATGGCGGGCCTAGGGGGTTGGTAAAAGTCATTACCCCAATAGCGGTACAAGTCGTGTCGGAGTGTAGCCCAGAACACCCTGAGATACTACTGGAATACCTACCAGTAAATCTCCTGCCTCGGCCGAGGGCTTTGTGTAATGGCTCTCCTAGACACAGCGTGACCTCACCCCCAATACCGGGAGAGACGAACCCCTGCAGATCCGCTCACTGCCTCCATGTGGCTCGGGACTGTACCCAACTAAAACCTGTTTGCACGACTCCTTTGAGCCGTGGTAGGGTAGTAATCAAAGTATAGTGGGAACTCGCACGAGACAAATGACGATCTCAGGTCGATGAACTAACCTGTACACATGTCACCAGGAAACTGCTATCTGACGTCTGGTATAATTCCAACTAGCAGGTTCCCGGCGAGTCCTGTCCGGTGTACTCATAACCCAATAAACACCTGTATACATCTTAGGTGAACCAACTGACACCAGTGGCTTGTGAGACCGGCCACCGCCCCTCGTCAGGGTCTCGACTGTATACACTAGTCTACTAATGGTGTATCGATGCCCAGTCTCGAAACTCCCACGACTAGGGACCTTTTAAGGATGTGCTTATAGACTCCAGCTCTCACGTATATGAACGCCCTCATACTGCTGGTTGTCAAGCAAGAATCCTAGGGGCTCTAACAATGTGTAATAGCGACTCGTAAGGTCACCTAAAGCAGTACACGATGATAAAGATAAAACAGATAGCATACTATCATCTTGAGTAAGACTGTCCTACCGGGACAGGTCCTCCCTCAATTGTTGCAATCACGTGCCTGTGATCCAATAATTGACTCTGAGGGCACTATCTCCAACACAACCATATTAAAACCACGATTCGTTCGCGAACACGACACACTGAGTGTGGAGTGGAAAGAGGAAGAGGTCCCACCGAGCGTGCCAAAATCTGTTCTCCGCCGAAAGACGTGAACGAGATGTTGGGACGTCCGTGCCTGAATTCCGAGGGCAGATGCTAATTGGTGCGATCTGTCCACCTCTCCGAAGATGCCAAGTTGATTTATGGCACCACATATCGAAGGTTTAAACGGATGCAGCCGATGTAGCAGACTTCGTCAGATTCCCCCACGTTGAGGGGTTTTTGATTGTGGGGACGCTCTTCCCTGCAGGCGCAAGCCCTTGTAGTTAATTACGCTACCGCATCGTGGTAACCACTTTCTCCTTCTCCAGATGGTCACTGCGTGTCGTGTTTGTTCGTTTTGTTTTTGGTTACCCGTGGATTGTATACGGAGACTAATTTATGTTATCTCCCATAGGACGTGGATTAGTCCAAATCCGTATCTTCTTAGATTTAGGTTTGGGGGTTGGGTTTAAGGATACGTTAGTCTCATTTGAGACTAAGATCAACTTAAACGTTTGTTAAGGATACATTAGTCTAATTTTAGACTAAGATCGACTTAACGGGATTGTTTAGATCCAACAAGAGAGCATTTGGACTCAATTGTTTAGTTTAGGAACATTGTGGTCGATTACCAGTTTAAGGACATGGTGGTCCAACGTTAGTTTAATGACATTACGGTCCATGGGCTTATGTACCCCACAGTCCAGTTTAAAGAAGTCATAGTCTGTAAAGTCAAGGACATCATAGTCCGTGAGTTTAAAGACATCACGGTCAAGGTTAAGGACATCATAGTCCGTGAGTTTAAAGACCTCACAGTCAAGGTTAAGGACATCACAGTCCATGAGTTTAAAGACCTCACAGTCAAGGTTAAGGACATCATAGTCCGTAAAATGTATGGTTGTCGGGACCCGTCACCTCTCCGAAAACGTTGAAGGATTACAACGACAAATATCAGAGGAGTGAAGAGATGTACCCTTAAACCGATGTGGGTTGAGAGACCTATAGTCCAATTAAGACTAAGATCTTTGATTTATGAGCATATGAACTCAATTAATCTGAATTGAGGACTTATGGCCAACTTGGGCTAAGTCCATTCAATTACAATGTTCAACATTTGTATTTTGAGTATTGCTTTTAACATAGCTCCAGGCTTATTCAAAGAACAGTTTATGTTCTGTTCAAGCGCACATAAAAGCATGTGGTGCACTTGGCACTAGCTCCAGTCGATGAGCACAGTGCGCTATGGTTAAAGCGCTAATGCGCTTAGCACTTTATGCCAGATGTGAAGCGCTAATGCGCTTAGCGTTTTGTGCCAGATGTGAAGCGCTAATGCTCTTAACGCTTTGCGCTAAATGAAGAGCGCTGATGCGCCTAGCACTTTGCGCTAGATGTAGAGCGCTGATGCGCCTAGCGCTTTGCGCTAGATTTAGAGCGCTGATGCGCTAAAATTGAAGCGTTGAGGCGCTTGGCGCTGGTGCCATATAATGAGCGCAAAGCACTTTTAGTAATGCAGCGCACACGTGAGGAGCACGTGGCGCACTTAGCGCTAGCCAATGAGCACAGTGCGCTGTGTTTGAAGTGCTATGGCCCTGCAGTGCTTTGCGATAGATGAAGAGCACTAAGGCACTTTTAAATTAGGAGCGCTAAGGCTCTTCTTAGATTATGAACACTATGGTTCTTCTTAAGTTAACTTTGCGCTCTGAAGATTATCTTTTCTTTGATAAAAGTCTTTGTCTCAAGATTCTAAGAACAAAGTTCTTAGTTTATAGGAGGTATTTCAATCCCTTTTCGATGAAAGGCTTTGCCTTTATGAATCTGTGATCCTAAGAGAATTGAATAATTCTCCCCCCCCTTTTATAATGAGATGTTTATAATCTCTTTTGTGAAAGACAATTTGTCTTATAGGTCTATGATCTGTGAAAGAAGTAAATACTTCTTTTTATATTGAGATGATTTCGTCTTTCTATTCCTTTTTTTTTTACCTTGAAAAGAATTGTCTTCTTTTGCCGAGAGCTTCTTCTTCTTTCTGATATTATCTCAAAGTTTATGGGTGAGTTCCTCTGTATAAGACTTGAAGTCTTGGGTCCTTTATATAGGGGAGGCTGATTTGTTGAATCAGTTAAAAAGATTTATTCTCTAATTGATTTGGGAATTTCCCTACCATCGGATCTTTGATCCAAGGGCTTCTGGTTTACAGAAGATAATCTTCTTGTTTTGACAAGATTGAGAAATCTTTCCCCTTACAGAATTTGTTCAGTATTTTAGTGATTTTTAATCACCATTGGATCATTGATCCAACGGTGTTCCAAATTCAGGGCACAATCTTTTCTGTTTGGAAAGATTCAACAGAATTTCATTCTTGTTAATTGATAATTTAATCATATCCGTTGAATATTTAATCTAACGGTGAGGAACATTTAGTTCCAGCGCTAGCGCTTATGCACTCTGCCTATGGTACGCTACTCGGAGCGCAGCGCTATTAGTGCTAGCGCACATGTGCTTTGCACGTGGTGCGCTACTTGGAGCGCAGCGCCTCTAGCGCTAGGGCCTATGCACTTTGCACGGGGTGCGCTACTTGGAGTGCAGCGCCTCTAGCGCTAGCGCCTATGCGCTTTGCACGGGGTGCGCTAGTTGTAGCGCAGCGCTTTTATAAAAGCGCAGCTTTAATTCAAATTTTGAATTCTAAATAGAGCTTTGCTCTCTAATTGGGGAAACAGTCACGCTATCTGCGTACTGCACTGGTTCTCGGCTATAGTCAATCCAGAGTCTCTCACACAGACTCGAAATCATGAACTCGGTATCTTCATCACTCTGTAGAAGATCTCTAGCCGAACATATCCTCGGGAACTCGTCCCAACCATCGGAGGAATACTCAATACTCGTCCGTTCTCGATCAACTCACAACGCATCTGGGTGAGGTCCTCTATCCGAAGCTGGTCAACTTTCTAATCTCCTATCCCAAGTCCCATAATTCCCCGAGAGCTCAACACCTGAGCACAGTCTAATAATATCCAGTACATGCCACAGTACCAATGGACCAACCGTAGAAGGGCAAACCCAAGCCTCACTGATGGCACCGCTGAACTGCTGTAAACCCTAAGGTTCAGAAGCGGTTCCATGGTCATTATGTCGAGTTAGGGTTTCATTCTTCTAGAGGGTCCACAGAATTACTTGCATGTTCCTTTGAATACTTTAAACTTGGAAAAATGGGCTTCTGACATTCGTTCAAACTTTTTAACCTTTCCTAGACTACACGTGAATACCCTTCATCCGCATGCTAAACAATGCCTCAATCCTCCAGGAAAGACGATACATCAATGGTCATCTCTGGATCGGTTTACCCTAGATCTGAGTAAGACTCTCCACACTGGAAATCTTCAACTCAACTGGGCCTGCGTCGGCGCATCAATCTGACGAATCACCTTCGTCTCTCAACTCGGGATAGACTAGTTATCACATGTCGCATCTCTACCTGGAAGCTCCAGCGATCTCAGCTCGTAAAGTCTGGAGGCGACATCCTATCAATCTCAGCAGCAGCTGGGTCATCTGTCCACACGGTAGATGACATCACAATATCTGAGGTAGGCTGTACATCAACAGTCCTCTCACAACTCGAAGCTCTAACAATAGCCCGATCATCCGGTGTAAAACCAAACACTCATCTCAACAAGAGGTCACAACACAAACACTACCTCGAGACGTTCCCGGGTTACTAGAAAACACAATGGTCAATCCTCATCGATGACGAGCTCGCCTTGACCGCAATACTAGCAGCAGCTCAATCTGCTCTCAAACCATGGTGACAGGAACCTCAATCGAGTATCGATGAAAATAGCCTAAAGGGACGAAAGGAATCAACATATCCAGAATGGATACATGATCATAAGGAGGAACGAAATCAATGAGAGTATGATCATGAAAACGAATAGAGTCAAGGATCTCAACTGGATGTATAATCATGGGTACGAAGAGAATCACCGATCTCAAAATATGTACATCCTAAGGTTTCTTAAGTAGAGTATCGTATCATAAATATGCCGCGGAACATACGTATGGTACGTCACTCTACTCAAGCTACCTACTCCATCAATCAGGGTCAACCTATGAAACGAAAGTTTGGATCTAATACCCCCCGTTCAAGCTTAAGTTCCGTAAGGTCAAGCCTAGGTTCCGAAATATATATACACCCTAGACTTCGCATAGTCAAACATAGACTCGAACCAAGGTTAAACCTAGCGCTCTGATACCAACTTTGTCACGACCCAAAATTTAGCTCGTGACCGGCACTCGAATCACGCAACGTCTAAAAGCGTAACGTAATTCAAGTAAGCCGAAACCCAGAAATCTAAACCTTTTTAAGAAAATAAAAGAGGTGAAGTTTTGAAATAAAGGTAGGGTGGAATCAATGTTTTCTAAATTCATAAGTAGAAGAACATGAAAAATGCAATTGGAATTTATTAGTTGAAAAACATGTTTCGTCTTTTTAAAAATTTATGCAGCACCTCCTTTATATATTTTGATCCAAAACCACAATACATGATAATATAAAAGGCATCCCCAAGCGGGAGCTAGCTCTTTGCCAAACGGCGGATCCACAACCACGCAAACCATAAATATAAGTATGCGACGCCCAACGGCGAAGTTCACCACAAAAGATAAAGAAATAAGCAAGACATCAAAACCACAAGTAGCGGAATACCCCTCGCTCTAAGTCTCGCAACCACAAGTCTCACTAAGCCTCATTACTTATACAAATACTAGTTTGATTGATGGAGTTGACTAGATACAATATGAATAATAAATACAAGAGGGGTACGATCCAATATGTACCACCTACCAAATCAATCACCCGAATGCAACTGTGTGCCAGCGATACCGCTACTGATCCATGCGGTCAACCTGCAAGAACCGTGGCACAACGGGGGTGAGTTGCCAACACGTGAGTGGAAAAATATCAACAAGTAGAAATCGAATAAACAACGACTCCTAGGTCAACTGTATCATAAAGGTAATACTATGATATCAAGGGTGACCATAACTGTATATGTGCCAACAATGTAATCAATGCCTATGAGCATATGGATAACATCCAACAGTATAATAAATGCATGTATGCATGTGGATCTCGTCCATGTGTCAACCGATGACACCACAACATCATGCATGTAAATATCATAAAAGTATATGCATGAAAGTATGAGGATATAAATCAACGTGTGTCTCTAGCGACACATCAAAATCATGGAACCTGAGTGTCCAGCATCGACACTCAAAACATCATGAAACCCGTGTCCAGCATCGACACGTAAATCCTCATATCTCGGGCTCCGTCAGTCCGGATCAGCTCACGGGCTCCGTCTGTGGGATCGGCCCTCGGGCTTCGGCAGAACGGGTCGGCGCCTATCCATCTCTCGACTCCAGTCGGTATTCTCTGGATAACTGCCAGGTCCAACCAATCACCGGTAGGTACTAGCCACCCTGCCAGGCTCATCGTCTACTCCACGAAAAACATTTCTCGCCTCGGGGAACCATACCGGGTCCACCATGAACCCGTAATCGGCCTCATCCAACTCCTCGAATCGGGTATCACTGTCACACGTCTCAGAATCGAGAAAACGCATGGTGGACGCACAAAAATATCATATCAAGAGAAACCGGATTTTTAAAACAATACATACTTTCTTTTTAAAATGACCACGGTTCTCAAATCCAGAAATCTTATGAAAAGAACATATCTCAATGCGTATAATCGTAAAGCATGATGTATGCGACATATAACAGAAATGTAAGCATATCCATATATCATGCAACATGGAACAGTAATATGCACATATCAAGGGAAAATCGCTCTTTTAAATGAATCCAGTTTCAAAATATATCCTGCGGTTCCCAAATTCTCCCAAGTCAAATGCAACATCGTATAAAGGTGTATATGTAACTATAGAAAGTATATTATGCAAGGAGTCATATCATGATGCAGCAATCCTACTGTGTAGTGACATGGCAATTATCGATGATGAAGTGTGTGAGCCAGACAATCAGTGTAAGTGTAACATACGCATCATCGATAATGGTGTATGTGTACTAGCACAGGTATATATAATGCAATGAGAGTTACATGAGCGTAGCATAAAGTAAATCATATGCAAATGCTGACAGGTGTACGTATCTAACATGACCGAGTCAGTGAATCTATCAATCGGCATCCAGCCTCACAACATCACGTATGGTATAATCCATCATACGGTATCCTCTAGTCAAGGGTATGGATCAATCACCAAGTCAAACTCATCACGTACGGAAAATTATCGTACGACGGCATTAAACCATTAGGGATCCTATCAGCCTATATGACAATGAGGTTACGGACCTAAGGTCTCGCACGGAAATCACTCATGATTCACAACATATATAAATATATCTATATACCTTTGTCCCAGGTCACATCAATAACAATCTCATATCAGGGGACAAGCAAGGTGTCAATCATCTCAATCGACTCGCATTCGTATACCAACACATCATCAGGTCATCATATCACATCGTATATTCTTTTCATCGCATTTATATCCCACAACAAGTCAATTTATATATACATTCTACCCTATACATATCTAATCTAACATCCACATGCGAACCATACGATCAGTTTTTAAAAGATGCGAATCGTAGTTTTGAAAGTAGGGGCTACGGTGTTTTTATGGAAAAGATATCGTTTGAAAATCCGTAACGTCCCTCAAGGTATCTTTTTAAGAGATGCATACAATTCTTCAGTTTGGAAAAATATATGGTTCGGATGACACATTTACGTCGGCTATCTAGTATTATAGTATCCAATACGGCAATATCATCGAACCTCATCCTCAAATCTCGTCATCACGTATTAATCATATCATAACACTTCTAACTATCCTTTAGATTCTAATATGGTTTCTCTAACTATCTTTTAACTTTATCCATAGTTTTCTATTAAAAGTTCCCTTAACCATATTCTATATATAAATCGGTTTCCATCAAAGTTTGCGGTGGTGCTATACGCCATCCACCCGACATCCCCCGTAGATATAGATCTACTCACCTTGATCCTTGCTTGCCGAAGTCGATGACGCCATGCTCCGTCGTCTCGGAATCCACGCGAAGGTACCTACAATAAATACACAATCACAATCGCTATTAACATCAAGTCCGGAAAACCAATACGGCACACGGTGCGCTCATAGGTTAGAACCTATAGCCTACGCATGCAAAACAATCAAACAACCCTTGTTGTTGACGTACAAACGCCCAACAACCAAATACAAATCCAAACATCAAAACCAAGCATCCCAAAATACGGAAAACATAACCAAAAACATTCCAATGTGCTCCCAGATGTCACCCTAGGCCAAACTAGGGAATTTTGCATATAGGGTTGCCCTAGATATCACCTAAGGGACTCACAAACCAAAATTCATCGAATTCCACCAAAATGTGGCCGCAATTTGCGGCCACGATGAATAAATCTGTGGCCGGATTGAGGGTATTGGGTCTTAGGTTTCAGGGGTTGCCTCTAAGTTGCCTGCACGTCTCATGGTCAAGGGAACTTTATTTGCAATGGTCTTGGGTCATCCCAGATCTCTAAATACCATCACTAAATCGATAAAAACCCGATATCAACAAGTCTAAAGTTCGTATTCTCTATTTTTGGGCAAGGAATCCATACTAGGGTCTTGTACACAGCCACTAGGTATCACCCAATCCACACAAACACTTAAACCCTTCCCTTGAATTTTCTAACATCACAATTTCACACTAAAACAACTTCTGAACTAAACTAGAATATAAAGAACTAAAAATTAAACTAAATGGAAGAAATTATACCTCCTTTGGGCAACTCAAGAAAAAACCCTAGCTTCTCAAACTCATCAAAATCTAACTTTTCTTGGTCCAAAGTGTAGAAGATGAGGAGGGGATTAACTTTTGTGAAGGGAGTATAGGGTTTTGGTGAATATTTGGAGATGGATCTTGGGGTAGAGGTAGAGGGAAGTGAGTTGAGGAAGATGAAGAAGGAAAAATAATGGGAGAAATGAAGTAGACATGGCTGCCCTCTCTCTCTCTCCTCCTCTTATTATCACCCACTCTCTCATCTATTTACCATTTTACCCTTTTCTCTTTACTTTTAAAACCAAATCACATAATACCCCAAAACAATACAAGAAAATAACATGTAACCAAAATGCAACATGACATGGTGCACTAGCCATGAAAAACTGCAGAAACACGGATTTGGCTTAATCGCAATTAGCAGTGCACTAATCGGGTTTTCATTTAAACTGCATATAATTGATTTTAAAAATGCCAAATCCTTTAAATATATTTTTAAATAAATAAATCATTTTAATCTCTATTTATTTCACAATTGTTGGTATATATTTATACCCATTTTCGAATACCCCAATTTCGCAAATCGGGCAGTTTTCGGGAAATATATTATTTTAATATTAAATTCAAAAAATAATATTTTATATTTTCTGAAATGTTACAATACTCACTCATTGCGAAATTAGAATTCTTCCATTTTTGTCGCGCAAAAACTGCCGACAAAAACAGTTCCAAAAACTGAAAGTTTGAGATGTTTCCACACCTCATGGGCTCACGGCTTGAACTGAGAAGACGCGGGGTGGTGCATGGGCACCCCAGGGAATCTCTGGGTGGACCGAATGGCTGGGCCCACTCCACATGACCACCATAAGGTGGTCTTGGCGGTGGGGACCCGAAACTGCCCCATCTTGGGCAGTTTCGGGTCTGCATCACCTCCTGGCCACCTTGTGGTGGCCTCGGGGGTGGGGTACCCCATTTAGGCCTCCCGAGTCGAAGTTAATTTCGTGTTCTAACTCTCCATGAAGGTTCGGGCGCGTTTCGTTTTGATTCGTACTTCCGAACTGGTTTTAAACGGTCGGTTTTTGGAACTTTAGCTCACTGTTTTTTTCCATGGTTTTGGAAATTGGTTTGGTTTGCTAATTGCGTGCGAAATTCTAATGTCGTAGTTTACAATAAATACATTACTATCTGCGACCGTGAATGTCATTAGACCGGTACAACTTGTCTAATTGCTATAGTTCTTTTAGACGGGTTTGCGAACGTGACATTCACGTTGATTTTCTGTGTTGTGCTGTGTGTTGGCTGGATCGTCGTGGTGGATAGCCTGGGTGCAATGTTAGTACAATTAAGTTTTATTTGTACATTTGATATCGCGGGGCGAACGTCCTACATGTGGACTGCCGTCAGTGCCAGCTTGTATATTATTTGTTTGGGGCACGACCGGGTTCAGGTCGATGTCTCCGCTGTACTTATTTTCTTTTCTGTACTAGGATTACCCCGCGGTGGAGTGCACGGATAGCCGGGTTCTAGAGGGCAATGGTCCCGCATCTCATGGCGTTGAGACGGGGGGGGGCACTCTCTCTAGAATTGGCGGGCAATTCGCCGCACTCGTAGGGGGTACAGGTTGACCTAAGGAGGGGTGCTCAAGTTACCGGATTCTGTGAGGTGCCGGGTGGCCCATTCACTTTGATGAAGGGGGTTGCCTCACTTTTGGTTTTGGCCGGTAACTTTCCTTGGTTGTAGGGGTCTAGGTTTTCATTGCACAGGCTATCCACACGACCAGGGGAGTGTCGGGTTTCAGTTGCGGCTCAAAGGAAACCCGGGGCTCCCAGATTATCAGTATTGTTCTGTGATGCTTATCGCTATTCTGTGATGTTGCATATATCATGCCTGGAGCGATTATTATATATTGTTATATATATACTAGTAGATGTTGTATATGTTTTGCATCTGCGCTAGTCCAGTCCCCGCTCTTTCGTTAGTTAAGTAACCTAACGGGTGATGACGGGACCCAGTGGCGAATGCGGATGGCATATACGTACATCATATTTTCATTCTTTTCTGGTGTGATTAATTGATGGGACTGCGTTGATTCTGATCAATGCAAGGAAAATAAAACTATTTTATGTTTTTGGAACATTTTTCAAAAGCTGTTATTACAAGGACGTTTTCTTTGTTTTGCACAGTGGTATTCGGTTATGAATATCCAGCACCTCATTCCATGAGGCAAGGGCCGAGATCCCTTCATCAGGAGTGACCTCTTGGGAAGAAGTTTGCGTCAGGGTAATAACTTCACTATAGTCGATTACTTTTTTTCTTTGCATTGTGGTATTAAGTGGGAATACCCTGGACCTCATTCCATGAGGAAAGAGCCGAGATCCCTTCACCGGGAGTGACCTCTTTAGAAAAGGTTTTCGCCACTATATATTTGTAAAGCTATCCGGTTCCTTCAACGATATCAAGTTCAATACGTTAAAGGTTTTTCACCAAAAACCATTCGTAGCCCTCCGTCATTTCAGACGGGTAGCACTTAGTATTCATGCTATGTTTGTTGACCTTCGTCAAGGCATAGTGTAAGGTAGATGTTTGTTACTTTTCTGTTGCATAGATAGATGCGTTGGTTTAGGACAGTCATACAGCCTTGTTGACCTTCATCAAGGGCGAGTACGGGTGGGTTCAAATTAATCTGGACAATGACGGGTAGAACTTGACATGTGACTTATGATTTGTTGACCTTCGTCAAGGTCATAAGAGCATGGGGTAAAAATCACATCGGGAGTTTCAAACATACATGAAACTTGCCATGCATACGCATACCTTCTAGAGTGTGATAACTTGAGTGGATTCCATTAGGTTATCATGCAATGATAGTTGGATCCTGATTCCCACTGATGAGTTGGTTTACTCCTCAGGTGATTTTAGTGTAAGTCGATGTACAACACCCCACAATTTGTGGGGAGGCGGAATAATGAAAAACGATCTTGTTTTAAGCGTAAACATCGACTAACCGAGAATCTTTGCATAAACAATAACTAACAAGAAACCATAGAAGAGTTAACTACTATGATAAGTGATTCTACCTATAGAATCAAGTCCTTCGTCTTGTCGTTCTCCACGTCCTCTCCGGCCTTCTCTATGTAGTAGAAGATCCACCCGAGAGATTTACTTCAAGCTTCACCTCAAACTAGAGGGAACTAGGTTTCTTAAATCGCTAATCTAAGTAACCTAGGTGATATAGAGAATGGTTAAGGATTAAGTAGTCTACTCTAATCCTTGGTCTCAACATATGAGAGGGGAGGATTAGGGTTTGAAGAGAGAGAGCTTGAGGAGAGAGAAAGTGAGCAAGAGAATGGAATGAGATAATAAGCTATCATAATATATATCAAGCATTATGATTTATCCAACAAAAGAAAAAAGAAGGATTAATCATCATGCTTAATAAATACAAGAGGGTGATTCATCTCCATGAGTCATTAAGCATTTATGATGCATTAATGACATGGATGAATCACACAAATGACTCACTAATCTAATTTAATGCATATGCCACCTTAACCCCCAAGTCACCATCTTCTAGAAGCTTCTCGCGCAATTACGAGAACGCCCCTCCTATCCGTGAAAACACGGAAAAACATTAGACTGTATAAATCTAATAACCGGATACTAGAAACTGGCTTAAACCAAAGCCGACTAGTAAAAACTGTCCGGATGTCGTACGTGCGTAAACACAAGTATGCGTCCGAACCTTTGTCGTAAAACCATACGACCTCTATTTCGTTTCGCCTGGAGTAGGGAAACTCTCTGTGTGAGACTCTAGAGACTCGACTACTACGCTGGCAGTGGGTTTAACTACAGACCGCAAGTGGCATTAGCTGTACGTAACGGTCCCCAGGTAGATGTCGATAAGAAGGCCGATGAGGAAACCCATTCGAACTCTGAGTCTGATGTGACAATCTCCGTACAGTCCGGTCTGTTCGTCTAAGACTATCGCATATCGGGCCTAGGGGGCGGCAAGCTTCAGTCCCCTAATAGAGGTATAAGTCGTGTCGGAGCGAAGCCCATTACACCGTGAGAAACTACTGGAACCTACCAGCAAATCTCGCTTGCCCTGGCCAGGGACTTTGCGTAATGGCTCTCTGACACAGCGCGATATCAACACCCAATACCGGGAGAGACGAATCCTGTCTAACCGCCACTGCCTCCAAGTGCTCGGGACTGCACCCAACTGCTACCTGTTTGCCCGACTCCTTTGAGCCGTGGTAGGGTAGCAATCTAAGAACAGTGGGACACACTTGAGGCGAAGTAGCAGTGTCAAGTCTGTGGACTATGTTGTACTCATGTCACCTGGGAACTGTTCACTGACGACTGGTATAAAACCAACCAACAGTTCCCTGTAAGTTCTGTCCAGTGTACCCGTAACCTAACGAGCACCTGCATACTATCTCCAGTACGACGTACTGACGGCTGTGGGACAGACCATCTCCCCAACTGGGATGAGAAGCGTACACACTAGTCTACTCCGGAGTATCGATGCCCTGTCTCAATAATCCTACGACTAGGGACCTGAATAAGGATGTGCTTGTAGACTACCCAGCCCCCACTAGTGTGACTGCCATCATAACGCTGGTAGTCAAGCAAGATCTTAAGAGCTCTATCAATACGTATACTCACATATTAAGATAGAAAAACCAAGTAGCATACTACCATGTTTAGCAAGACTGTTATATACATGTGAATATCCCAAGCTTCCATTAAGTAATATACAAACTAGTATGATACAATAATGGCCCCTAGGGCATATACACTAACAATCTCCCACTTGCACTAGGGCCATGTACTGGAATATCGAAGACCGATGATTTCGAGTAGCCTCTCGAACTGAATCTGAGGTAGGGCCTTTGTGAATGGATCATCAATGTTCTCTTCAGTAGCAACTCTCCGAACCTCGATCTCCCGACGATCAATGATCTCCCTGATCAGGTGATACCGCCTTAAGATGTGTCTGGCTTTCTGATGGGACCTTGGTTCCTTTGCTAAAGCTATAGCTCCGTTGTTGTCGCAATACAGAGGTATTGGATCAACAATGGTAGGAACCACCTGAAGTTCTGTTAGGAACTTCTTCATCCAGACCGCTTCTTTTGCGGCATCGCAAGCAGCAATATACTCCGCTTCTATCGTCGAGTCAGCAACGGTGTCCTGCTTGGAGCTCTTCCAGCACACCGCCCCTCCATTGAGGGTAAAGACATAACTTGACATGGACTTAGAATCGTCCTTATCACTCTGGAAGCCGGAATCAGCATAGGCCTCCATTCTGAGGTCTTTTCCGCCGTAAACTAAGAACATCTCCTTAGTCCTCCTCAGGTACTTGAGAATGTTCTTTACTGCTATCCAGTACTTCTCCCCTGGGTCTGACTGATACCGGCTTACCACGCTCAGTACGTAAGCTACATCTGGTCTGGTGCACAACATCGCATACATTATAGAGCCTACCGCAGAAGCGTAGGGTATAATAGACATCTGTTCCCTTTCCAAATCAGTCTTGGGAGACATCTCTTTGGACAGGGTGATTCCGTGACAAGCCGGTAGATTACCGCGCTTAGAATCTTCCATACTGAATCTTTTCAGTATAATGTCGATATACCTAGACTGCGAAAGTCCCAACATCCTCTTGGATCTATCACGATAGATCCGGATCCCCAGAATGTAAGAGGCATCACCCAGGTCTTTCATGGAGAACCTGTGTGACAAGAATCCTTTGACAGATTGTAGCATAGGAATGTCATTTCCTATCAATAGAATGTCATCCACGTACAAGACGAGGAATACGACAGTTCGTGCTACAACTTTACTAGATATGTACGGTTCATCTGGATTTTTGATAAAGTCATATTCTTTGACTCTTTCATTAAAACAGATGTTCCAACTCCGCGATGCTTGCTTCAGTCCATAAATGGATTTAAGCAACTTGCATACTTTCCCGCTGCTCCCACTCTGATTGAAACCCTCTGGCTGATCCATATAGACGCACTCTTCTAAATTTTCATTCAGAAAAGCCGTCTCTACGTCCATCTGCCAGATTTCATAATCATGGAAGGCAGCAATAGCAAGAAGGACCCGAATGGATTTGAGCATAGCCACTGGAGAAAAAGTTTCGTCATAGTCCAAACCAGGTCTTTGACGAAAACCCTTTGCAACAAGTCTAGCCTTATTGGTTTCCACCTGTCCATCTACACCAATCTTTTTCTTGAAGATCCATTTGCATCCTATGGGTTTTACCCCATCTGGAGCAAAGTCCAAAGTCCATACTTTGTTTGTGTACATGGACTCTATTTCGGTCCGCATTGCATCTAGCCATCGTACCGAGTCGCCGCTCTGGATGGCCTGCTGGAAACTAGTAGGTTCATCATCATCTATGATGCAATCCTCTCTATCCCCATCTATGAGAAAACCGTAGTATCTCTCAGGCGGATGAGACGGCCTACTACTCATGCGGAGGGGTGCGGGAATGTCCTGTTCTTCTTGAACTACTTGTTCTACCAAACTTTCAGTATTAGTTTGTGGTTCTGGAATTTCTTCCAGTTCTATTTCGCTCCCACTTATTTCCTTTTCTAAAAACTGTTGTTCTAGAATATGGGCATTACGAGAAACAAAAACCTTTTGTTCCTCTGCGTAATAGAAATAATATCCCTTGGAGTTCTTTGGATATCCCACAAACTTACACTTTACTGATCGTGCCTCGAGCTTGTCCACATGCTGCTTTTTAATAAAAGCTCGACATCCCCAAATCTTCATATGCTGAAGATGGGGTTTCTTCCCACTCCACATCTGATATTGGGTGGTAGGCACAGTCTTGGTAGGAGCCCTGTTTAGAAAATATGCAGCTGAATCAAGCGCATAACCCCAAAAAGATTGCGGTAACTCAGCATTACTCATCATGGATTGTACCATATCCAATAGAGTTCGATTCCGTCTCTCCGATACACCGTTATGCTGTGGAGTGTATGGAGGAGTAAGCTGAGAGAGAATTCCTTTCTCTTTTAGGTAACCTAGGAACTCGGCACTCAAGTATTCACCACCTCGATCAGATCTTAGTGTCTTGATACTTTTGCCGGTTTGGTTTTCTACTTCATTCTTATACTCTTGGAATTTCTCAAAAGCCTCAGATTTATGTTTCATCAGATAAATGAATCCGTACCTTGAGTAATCATCCGTGAAAGTAATGAAATAGGAAAAACCACCTCTTGCATGTGTAGACATTGGACCATATACATCGCTGTGTATGAGTCCTAAGAGCTCGCTCGCTCTTACTCCATGTCCAGTAAATGGAGTCTTTATTATCTTTCCTTTGAGACAAGATTGACAAGTGTCATAAGTTTGATATTCGAACGAGTCCAAATATCCTTTTTTATGTAACTTAGTCAACCTTCTCTCATTGATGTGACCCAGTCTACAATGCCATAAGAAAGCTTTATTTAAATCTCGAGACTTTCTTTTTAGTGTGTTCTGGACATTGAAAATTTGGAGTTGGTTTCCCACATATATACCGTTTTCCAGTGTACCGGACCCAATCAAAATATGATTAAGGTGGATGTAGACAACACCACTTCCAAACGTGAAATCATAACCTTTATTTGATAACAAGGAAACAGATATGATATTACACGTTAAGCTGGGTACACAAAAACAGTTATGTAAAACCAAAATGTGTCCACTCGTCAATCCCAGGTGATAATCCCCTACGGACACAGCTCCCATGCTAGCTCCGTTAGCAACCATCAGGGTCATATCACCTCCTTCAGCACTCTACGGTTTCTCAGTGCCTGCAATGAATTGCAAATATGAGATCTTGATCCGGTATCCAATACCTAGGAAGTAGAGTTGATTGACAGACAATTCTCAATTAGAAACACACCGGAAGTCGAAGCCACAGCTTGCTTCGGTTCTTGGTTCTTGGCGTTCCACGCCTTGCAATCCTTTTTCCAGTGCCCTTTCCTGTGATAATGGAAGCACTCATCCTGTCCCACTACCGGTACCGCAAACTTTTTTTTCCCTTCCCTCCCACCTTACTTACACCTCCTCTAGATTTGGTGGCGGCCTTCTTTTTCCTTCCTTTGGCCCTAGCCTTGGACCCGGAAGAAGAAGCACCGCTAACAAACATAGCGGGCGTTTTCCTTGCCTTCTGCAAGGTGCCCTCTGCACTCCTCAACATGTTAAGGAGTTCCGGAAGTTCAACTTCTTTTCTTTGAATGTTGAAGTTCAGAATAAACTGGGCGTAGGTGGAAGGAAGGGACTGGAGAATAAGGTCTGTATAGAGCTCATTATTCAAAGTCGTCCCAAGGTCTGCGAGCTCTTTCATGTAGCCAATCATCTTTAGGACATGTTCTCCTACCGATGATCCGACAGCCAACCTCGCTCGAAACAAGTTCTTAGAGGTCTCGTATCTTGCTATACGAGATTGCTCTCCATAAAGTTCCTTTGTATGGAGAAATATGGCATCTAGTTCCATATTCTCATGCCTCCTCTGATGTTCATTGTTCATCGAGGCAAGCACGATGCACTTGTCTTTCACTCAATCGAAATCCCAGGTTTTGCGGATTTCCTTATCTGCATTACTGGATTTGGGACAAGGGACAGCAGGTGCCTTAGCGGTGAGGACGTACCCCAATTTGTCATAGGTCAAAGCCATTTTGACATTCCGCAGCCAATCTTTATAGTTTAGCCCTGTCAGCATATTTTTCTCTAAAAGTAACTTAAGTCCAGTCATTTTCAGGGTCGCTGCAATTAGGAGAGAGAGAAGAAAACTCTTTAGCATGATGCTCTTGCAAGTTTAGAGTGGTTTTTAATTTATCTAAACTGGATGGCTCCCACTGTTTCTCAAATCCTTCCTCAAATCATAAAAGAAGAATTAGCCAGGACTATTTTCACTGTACAATACTTGCTTAACCGTTCAGCCAGGCTGGTGTCGGTACTTCGAAGGAGGTTTTCCAACGCTTTCGCGAAGTTCCTTAATTAAATAACCTCTTTTCTCTGGGGGCGTAACCCCGCTGACATCTTTCTTGACACCTACATGGTTTATAGCATTGATCGTTAAATGACGAATACCCTGATGAGTAGCATATACTCACAGTAGGATCGGGATCCAAATATCATCGTATGATAATGTTGAAGGAATCCTACCAACATTCATCAAACTCCAAATGGTATGCAACTCTTTGCAAATTTCAGTTTCTTTAGAAATTCCCGATATAAGTTTTTTCCCCATGCTCTTATGACCTTGGCTTTGGTCAAAATGTCATAAGTCACATGTCAAGTTCTACTCATCATTATCTTGTCAATTTGAACCCATCCGTACATACCCCTGACTTTGGTCAAATGATAATACGACTTTCCTAAACTAACTCATCTATCTATGCAACAAATGAAAACCCAGCAGCTACCAAGCACTATGCCTTGACTTTAGCCAAAATGCATAGCTTGAATACTACTGAATACCCAAATGAAATGACGGAGGGCTACGAATGGTTTTGGCGAAACCGTGAACGTAGTGAACTTGATATGACCAAAGGAACCTGATAGCTTTTAAAAGGAGTGGTTAAAGCTCCGCAATTAAAAATATCATCTGTTTTAAAATAACCGAGTGGTTTCTTTTAAATTGTTCCAACGATTCAACTTTTTGGTTTATTTTCTTTCCATTATAAATAATGCGTCCCATCATTAACCTATCATTGCAGAAAACAACGAAAATACAACGTCTTCTTATGCCATCCGCATTTGCCACTGGGTCCCGTCATCACCCGTTAGGTTACTTAACTAACGACAGAGCGGGGGCTGGGCTAGCGCGGGTGTAAAACATAAGTGACGTCTAAATAGCTATCATATATAGATATTGTACATTCGTCTGACGCAATAATAGGCATTCCAGATCTCATATGAACTTTATTGGATTTGCAAGCAATCCGCATTTGTTTAGAGCCTACAACAAAAGACGGATTACACAGTTGTGATGAATAGCCATTACCCCACCCTAGACCCCTACGGGTACGGCAAACTACCCGCCAAATACCCGAAGTGAAGCGGTCTCCCTCAATAAAGTGAGTAGGCCACTAAACACTTCAAAGTACCCGGTAGTTTATGCACCCTACCTTGGGTCTATCCTAGGAGCAAAAACAGTAAAATGAAATAATACAACGGTGTCTACAACCGCAACCTGGATGCGCCCCGCAAAATAATATTACAACATATTACAGTTACATCGAATGAATGAATATAACAACCCATCTCAAACCCCGGCTAATCATCACAACAGTCCAATACAGCTCACAACCACAAACAGTAAAAACCATTACAGAAATGTGCAACCCCCTGCCAACCGACATACTAGTAGTTAGGGGAGGATTACGAACACATTATACAATCACAGATATAATCATATTAGCAAACATCGTAAAATTTCGATCGAGCAAACACTTTAGATTCCGCTTCAAAACTTCTCTGTGCACCTGAGATCTTAGCAGAAAATAAAATATCCCAGAAATATCATTATTAACACATAGAAGTTACTGAGAAATTTGGGCGGACTCAGGCCTAACTCGGCCGCGAATCCGCGGAAGATCGCATGGATCCACCGCGGTTCCGCGGTGAGTTAGCCGAGTTACAAGCCCAAATTTCTTCAGTAGCCCTATAATTTCCTGCTTGTTATTCTGAAGGTCCTTGAAAAATTTTTAGGGCCTGCTTTAAATTCGACAGAAACTGTGTTAAAACGATGATCTTTCCGGTTCTTTTTGCGTTCGAAATACTTACGACTTTTCTAATGAGTTAATTATTGTTTACCGAGGCTCTGATACCACTGTAAGTCGATGTACAACACCCCACGACTTGCGGGGAGGCGGAATAATGAAAAACGATCTTGTTTTAAGCGTAAACATCGACTAACCGAGAATCTTTGCATAAACAATAACTAACAAGAAACCATAGAAGAGTTAACTACTATGATAAGTGATTATACCTATAGAACCGAGTCCTTCGTCTTGTCGTTCTCCACGTCCTCTCCGGCCTTCTCTATGTAGTAGAAGATCCACCCGAGAGCTTTACTTCAAGCTTTATCTCAAACTAGAGGTAACTAGGTTTCTTAAATCGCTAATCTAAGTAACCTAGGTTATATAGAGAATGGTTAAGGATTAAGTAGTCTACTCTAATCCTTGGTCTCAACACATGAGAGAGGAGGATTAGGGTTTGAAGAGAGAGAGCTTGAGGAGAGAGAAAGTGAGCAAGAGAATGGAATGAGATAATAAGCTATCATAATATATATCAAGCATTACGATTTATCCAACAAAAGAAAAAAAGAAGGATTAATCATCATGCTTAATAAATACAAGAGGGTGATTCATCTCCATGAGTCATTAAGCATTTATGATGCATTAATGACATGGATGAATCACTCAAATGACTCACTAATCTAATTTAATGCATATGCCACCTTAACCCCCAAGTCACCATCTTCTAGAAGCTTCTCGCGCAATTACGAGAACGCCCCTCCTATCCGTGAAAACACGGAAAAAATTTAGACTGTATAAATCCAATAACCGGATACTAGAAACTGGCTTAAACCAAAGCCGACTAGTAAAAACTGTCCGGATGTCGTACGTGCGTAAACATACGTATGCGTCCGAACCCTTGTCGTAAAACCATACGACCTCTATATCGTTTTGCCTGGAGTAGGGAAACTCTCTGTGTGGGACTCTAGAGACTCGAAAACTATGCTGGCAGTGGGTTTAACCACAGACCGCAAGCGGCACTAGCTGTACGTAACGGTCCCCAGGTAGATGTCGATAAGAAGACCGATGAGGAAACCCATCCGAACTCCTACTGAGTCTGATGTGACAATCTCCGTACAGTCCGGTCTGTTAGTCTAAGACTATCGCATATCGGGCCTAGAGGGCGGCAAGCGTCAGTCCCCTAATAGCGGTATAAGTCGTGTCGGAGCGAAGCCCATTACACCCTAAGAAACTACTGGAACCTACCAGCAAATCTCGCTTGCCCTGGCCAGGTACTTTGCGTAATGGCTCTCTGACACAGCGCGATATCAACCCCCAATACCGGGAGAGACGAATCCTGTCTAACTGCCGCTGCCTCCAAGTGCTCGGGACTGCACCCAACTGCTACCTGTTTGCACGACTCCTTTGAGCTGTGGTAGGGTAGCAATCTAAGAACAGTGGGACACACTCGAGGCGAAGTAGCAGTGTCAAGTCTGCGGACTATGCTGTACTCATGTCACCTGGGAACTGTTTACTGACTACTGGTATAAAACCAACCAACAGTTCCCTATGAGTCCTGTCCGATGTACCCGTAACCTAACGAGCAGCTGCATACTATCTCCTGTACGACGTACTGACGGCTGTGGGATAGACCACCTCCCCAACTGGGATGAGAAGCATACACACTAGTCTACTTCGGAGTATCGATGCCCTGTCTCGATAATCCTACGACTAGGGACCTGAATAAGGATGTGCTTGTAGACTACCCAGCCCCCACTAGTGTGACTGCCATCACAACGCTGGTAGTCAAGCAAGATCCTAAGAGCTCTATGAATACGTATACTCACATATTAAGATAGAAAAACCAAGTAGCATACTACCATGTTTAGCAAGACTGTTATATACATGTGAATATCCCAAGCTTCCATTAAGTAATATACAAACTAGTATGATACAATAATGGCCCCTAGGCCATATACACTAACATTTAGATGATCCCGACTAATTCTTCGTTCGAGTTTGAAGGGGAATTTGAGGATACAGTGGGAGACATCCTGATTAGATAAAGTGAATAACTATTCTAATCAAGGTTAGAGTGCACACTGGGTGTTTCTTTTCTCTCTCTCTTTGGCAGCGACCATGGACCGACCATAGACTAGAACTCATGAACCCAGTTAACCGAACCTTCTTAAAACACATTGACTTTTGGATTGTCAGAGTTGCATACATCATTGCCACTCCTAGTTTTTCCCTTTGCATTTCTCCAAAACATTCCGTATTACTACGAAGATTCCCTTTCATTGGATTTGACCATTATATAGTTACATACGAACTCGAAGAAACTTGTTTCAGATTCGAAGATGGTTTCCGGTTCTGGAGAAATTGAATAGGACTATTCAGTTGTCTTTTCCTTTTACCTTCTCTCAGGTTGTGAGGGCTCCTAGGATTAGGAGAGGGTACACCTATTGCGCTCATTGGATGGTCTTCTTCCAAACTATAGGTAGTTGCCGAAAGGTAGGGAAGGAAGAAAACCGATTAGCCTAAGTATGGTGTACAGAAGGTAATAAGTAAAGACAAATAAAGGGATTAGAAAGAGGGCAAAGTAAAATGCGACTGCTATCATTCACGACCAAACGGCGTATATCATCACTACTCCTACTTCACCTTTGAATTTCTCCAGAACACGCCGTATCACTACGAAGATCCACAGTTATTGGATAATCCATCGTATTCGGAGGAACTTGTTCCAGTTCGAGGATGGATTCTGGTTCAGGAGAAATAGAATAAGGATTATTCTGTTGACTTTTATGTTTACCTTCTCTTAGGTTGCGAGGGCTCCTAGGATTAGGAGGGTACACCTATTACGCTTATTAGATAGTCTTCTTCCAAACCATAGGCTGGTGCCGAACGGTAGGGAAGGAAGAAAATCAATTAGCCTAAGTGTGGTATACAGATGGTAATGAGTAAAGACAAATAAAGAGATTTGGAGAGATGGCAAAGGAAATATACGGTTACAGTCATGAATCTGGATGATAGAAGAGGCATTACTAGGAATACCCGGTTATCCCTTCGAAACATTTTCATGTTTCAGTTTTACTGTCCGTTGTTAATTGAAAACTGATTTCCCAATTAGATCCTTACTCCAGGGTATGTATTTATCAGGTTTGATTCTCACATTGTAACGTTTTAGAAATCATTTTGCGAATTTTCCGTTTTTAGGGTAAAATAGTCGGTGTTTTCCGTTTTAACCCGATTGTGATCAAACTTCTGTATAGACTTGACGGCACCTAATTTAGCTAGAATGAAGCTAGTACGCGGGCTTTGGGGGTCAATTGGAAGTTTTGATTAAATTAGAATTTTTCCCTAACTAAAATATTATTTTAATGCTTTATTTGTGCACTTTATTAGTGGTAATTACTTTTTGGTTTGGGTTAATTACTACTAATGAGATTCTTTGCTAAACTAATCACTAGATTAAGCTTTAATCCTATCCATCCAAATATCTAGATATTTGTGGCAAAAGAATTTAATTTTTAAAGAAAAGAAAAGAAAGAAAAGGTGGTATTTGCATTAAATGAGCATTAATTGAATTTTTAGCTAGAACTTTCTTCTTCTTTTTTCCACAAAAACCCCCTCACTTTACCTTGGCCGGCCCCTCCCTTTCCTTGCTGCCCTCTCTTTCTTCTTGCTTCATTTTCACTTGTTCAAGCTCACAAAACACATCAAAAATCCTTAATTTATCACACAAACTCAAAAATAAATCATTACCCATTTTTCTTCTTCACAAAACTAGCTTGAATCTTCATAGAAGTCATCATTTTGGAGCTTATTTTGATGATCTTGGTTCTTTTTTTTGTGAATCCTTGAAGGTATAAAACCCTAACCCTAATCTCTATTTGTTGTTCTAATACTTTAATTAGCTTATTAGTTGTTAATTTAAGGCTATTAATTGCATATTTAGAATTTCTAGTAAGAGTTTTGTTAATTAAATTAGGGTTTTGATTAGTGAAATGGTTAGTTGATAATTTTAGACAAATGAAAACTAAACCAGGTTGCTAATTTGTTAAATGATGTTTTCCTAATTGGTTAATTAAGCTAATTAGCAAACTAAACTTTTACTAATTCTAATTAAGTGAGATTTAAAATTATAGTAATGGTTTGTATGGTTTAACCTTGCTATATTGTGATGTTTACTGTCACGACCTGAAATTGGCACGTGACGGCCCTAATACTACGCAACGTCTATAGGCGTAACGCAGTAAAAGAAAGCCAAAACCCTGAAATCTAAACCAGTAAAAGACAAGAAAAGATAAGAAACATTGTTTAACAGTCTTTGAAATCACAACCCAAATTCTTTAAAAGTCCAACTTTATTTCCTTTAAAATTTTGGCAGCACCTCCTTTGTAAAAGCTAGCCCCAAAAATGGGTACAACATAAATATAAAGTAAAGCATTCCCAACGGGAGCAAATCCATGCCGAAAGGCGGAAAACAACCACCACAACAAATATACGACGCCGTAGCGAAGAAATAAAAGACGGTAGAAAGGAAACTGTATAAAAGACAACAAGTCACAAATAATATACAATATCGTCCTCACCAAGTCTTTAAGTCAACAAGAAAATATTAGATGGAGAGTACATGGATACAACGAATAACCACAAAACCCACCTAAGCAAACTGCACACTGTGGGCTGATGCGGTATTGTTCATATCAGATTATTGCATTTTTATACCACCCAATTTTTATCATATTGCTTATCGGTAGGTACTCTTGAGCCGTGTTTGCTAGTCAATTGCAGGATACAGGTTTTCGGCTCTTAACAATGAAATTCATGGAAAAACACGACAAAATCCGGGTTCCTGCCAACCACAGACAAAACATGGATCTCCGCTCTTTATCCGTCTGTTGCCACACACCAGTTTAGGAGAAAAAATGGCAAATCAAATGTCATTTTCATGCACAAGGCTCAATGGCAGCACAAGATCCAAGAAATCTACGCGGAGCTCGAGAAAATCATGACAAAAAGATCCATATCCAATCACCTTTTGATCAACAGAAATTCTGGAAAAATCGTGAAGCAATTCTGAGAAAAAACATACAACAGAATAAAGGGCACAGCAAACCAGGGAACACCACCAAAAATGAAGGCACGATCCCTCTAAACGGCCGCGGTTCCGCGGCATTAGCAGGCTTAGGCCGCGGAACCGCGGCCGTACGGTCTCTTCAGAGTGAAATATTTTAGGGGCAGTTTGGTCATTCTATGTGGAGCCCGATTCTTGCCCTAGGTTTCCAGCCTCCTGCCTATAAATAGTCCAGAACTTGCCAAAGCCAAGGGTGCATAATCTTTTATTTTTTCTAGGTTTTAGAATACTTGTTCTTCTTCCTCTTCTCATCTCTTCTCCATTGAAAAACTTGTAGTGAGCTTTTGTGAGTGAAGAATGATGAATAAAGAAGTTCCTTTTATTATTATACTTGTCTTGTTCTCTTATTATTGCTTGTAATTTTCATTTGTTAAGTAGTTGTTGTTATTTATTGTTGTTTCTTTCTTTCTCTTTTTCTTTATCCTTAAAACAACCATGATGCTTACGCTTGATCCTTGGCAAGGTGAGGTCGCAAATAGCTAGTTGTTATCTTCTAATCTCCTTCTTTCTATCTTCCTCTTTTGTTTTGTTTTCTTTTCATTATGATGTGTGAGTAGTTTCATACTTGTTAGGGTAGGATAAGGGAAGTTTGAGAGAAGGAAATCTCTCTCACTCTTTCCTTGCCCAACATCTTAAATCGACTCCCGTTAATTGAACCACAATCCGCTCCTTACGGCACCCTATCCTACATGATAGCGGTGATTCCGTAGTGAGACCGGTTGTGGTTGAATTAACCGGAGGTTATGGCTAAGAGCCAAGAACGGACGGACAAGCACCAAAAGGAAGAACTTAAGCGTTGGAAAGCCTATCTTATACTCGCAAGTTCCTTCCTAGTCGTGCTAATCCCCGTTGTTGCCGATTACCGTAACACCGATATTAAGAGTGGCAACGAAAGAAGTGAGCGACTCCTAACTCAAACTAACCTAATCCTAACCCTAACAAGCTCTCTTTACATATCATTCTAAGACTTAGATAATCACAAACAAATCTGGACTTTCGGACTTAACTCGCTAAAGCACATAGAAAAAGATTCCCATCTCCCTGCGGACGACCCGTACTCAACCGGCTAGCTACAAGCGAAACCGTTTTGATTGCGGTAATTAACTAAACTTAAACACGCAGAATCTCTACCAATCAAATGGCACCGTTGCCGGGGAGACGGTAGTTTATTTTCTTGTGTAATTTCGGGTTAACTTGTGAATATAAATATAACCAAAACAAAAAAAAATATACTTTGTAAAGAAAAACCATCTTGTTATTTTTGATTAGTTTTTGTGCAAGTGTGCAGGATAATACGGAGTTCGAGTTCAGTGCCAAAGACGTGGGAAGATAGACCCACATTTCGCGGCTACACCGCGACGGATCAAAACGAAGCAAACGGTCTACTGTAAAAATCTGGAGCAGATACAGTAGGCAAGTCAAAATTCAGCACATCCAGACAAGCAGAGGACACCCAGACGAGCCCACACCAAAAAACTGAAGGCCCAAGCCCATCATACCGCCGCGGAACCGCGGCATAAGGAGGCTTAGGCCGCGGAACCGCGGCCGTTTGGTGGCCTCAGGGTGCCAAAATCCCTGTAAGTGTTTCTCTCCTCTCTCCCACTCCTCTGGACTCCAATAAACTGTGTTTTCTGCAGGATTCTTTGCGCAAATTCTCTTCCCCCTTCCAATAAACTGTTCTTGTGCAGGATTCTTTGCGCCGCGCTAAAAATAAAAATTGTTTGCAGTTGATTTGTTACCGCTTTGCATTCATTAATACGGACTTAAGGGGCTTGAAACCAATTCAGATTGGGTGGGGATTTCATCACCCTTCCCAGGACCCCAGAAATCACAAAAAGCATATGCATTGACCATTATTAATTAAAAAATACTAGACTCAGCCCTAAGGACTTCGCGCTCAATAGGACAGAGGACTAGTTACAGGCATCGGCCGTTTATCCTATCTGACTTTTGCGGTGTCTAGGCAAGTGTGTCGAAGGCAAGTGGTTATTTAATTAAGGAACTTCGCGAAAGCGTTGGACAACCTCCCACTTACCTGGCACTTACCTGGTCGCAATTGACAGAGAAGAGGCGGTTTGAGGACCTATTTCTAGCTCTCTGGAACAGTTAGGAGCTGTCTAGCAGACCTAGGTGACCCTAGATCTAGGTGTGATTGTGCATATCTTGTTTGTGATTTCTTAAAGTCGTAAGTCCGTACATATTTCTGTAAAGCTCTTTCTAAAAAAAAAAGAGGAAAAAATCAAAAACTTTTACAAAAACTTGCCCTTTGTCGCCAAAAATCCATCTTTTACCCACCACCCATCGCCTTTCTCCATTGACGTTTTCTTACCCTCACCTTCTCCGCTTTGACTATACTAAACTCGTTTAGTGTATGTCCGCTTGGACTCGGGACACTAGCGCCCGCCTAGTCCGCGTTACGTTAGTCGCTACCGACTACGCGATCGACTCAGACGTCGAAACTCCGTCCACTCCTTTTTCACCTTTACCTTTGCCGGCCAACTCCGACGTTGACCGGAATTCTGTTCATACATCTTCACCTTCACCATCACCAACCTCTTCTTCCGCGATGTCAGGATTTAATCCGAACATCTCTTTGACTACCCCTGGATTGGCTCCACCTCCTACGGAGACCAATAACCCACCACCACCGCCTGTTGTAGCGCCGCAGCGAATCGCGCTCCAGGATCGTTTCTATCCCACCCGTTCTGCACTTCCCACCTGTCTCTCTCTTCCACCGGCCAATGGGGATAATTTTGAAATTAAGCCCCACTTCATCAACATGCTTCCGCGATTTCATGGGCTTGAATCTGAAGATGCCTATATCTTCATCAATAAATTTCAAAACGTTTGTGCCATGATGAAAACTACCCAACTGTCGGATGATGCTATACGTCTACGGGTCATTCGGTTCACTCTATGCGATCTTGCTGAAAAATGGCTGTATAGCACCGCTTCCCACTCCATAACCAGTTGGGACGAGTTTGTTAAAGCGTTTCTCAAAAAGTTCTATCCGAATCATAAAACCGCAAGGATTCGCAATGAAATCAACCAATTCTCTCAGCTTCCTTCTGAACCCTTCTGGAAGTGCTTTGACCGGTACAAAGACCTTCTTGTTCAGTGTCCTCACCACGGTATAGAGAAATGGCAACTTTGCCAAACCTTATACGAGGGCCTGAACCCAGCAACGAAGCAGTTGTTGGAAACCATCTGTCAGGGCCACTTCCTATCGAAATCTAACGAGGAAGCGTGGCAATTCTTTGACGACCTTGCGGAGCAAACGCTACAATGGGAGAGCACCAGACCGACTTCTTCTTCTTCTACCTCCACTTCTGCCGGTCAGTCTAGGGTAGGAATTCACCAACTTGACGTCTCTATTGCGATGAAAGCTGAAATGGCTGCAATAACGAGAAAGCTTGAAGCTATAGAGAGCAAATTTTCTTCTCCTGCTCCTACCCCTGTTCTCCCCCTTCGTACCATCTGCGCTTGTTGTTCCGATCCTTCTCACTTAACCGAAGAGTGTCCTTACAATCCACCATCGCAAGGACAGGATCAGGTTAATGCTGCATTTCAGCAAAGACCGAGGAATGATCCATACTCTTCCACCTACAATCCCGGTTAGAGGAACCACCCAAATTTCGCCTGGAATCAGAATCAGAATCAATTCCAAGGAAACAATTTCCAAAGGCCTCCTCCACCACAGCAACAAGCGCAACAACAAACTCAACATCAGTTTCAGCATCCTTTCCAACCCCAACCTTTTCAAAATCAGACGAACAACTTTGCACCCAACAATTCTTTTCCACCAAACAACTTTGTTCCGTCAAACAACGATAAGGTTTCCTCGCTCGAATGAAGTCTGGAAGCGTTCGTTAAACAATCGACACAATCCACCGCCAACATCCAGTCTTCCATTCAGTTCTTAGTGCAACACACTGCCGCTCACGGGCAAAGCATCAAGACCATCGAGGCGCAGATTGCACAGCTGAATGCGGCCTTAAGCGAGCGAGAGAAGGGGAAGCTCCCGTCCCAGCCACTCCCAAATCCCGGTCACCCACAGAATGTACATGTTGCTCTTGAACAACAGAACCATAATGTGAGTGCCGTGACCACATTGAGATCGGGAAGGATGCTGCAAAACAACATTGGCACACGGATCAACGATGACACTCCGGCCGCTTCTTCTTCTTCTCCTGCTTCTTCTTCTCCTTCTTCTTCTCCTGCTTCTTCTTCTTCTTCTCCTGCTTCTTCTTCTCCTTCTTCTTCTTCTTCTTCTACTCTGAACGGACACACTTCTCACTCCACGAAAACACCTGTTCTAGGATCCGTTCCAACTCCACAATCTCCTCCACAAGCATTAGACTTAACCAATTTTAAAAACGTCCCATTTCCAAACCGGTTGAGGTCTAATAAACAAAATCCTCAAATGGAGAAGATTCTGGAGTTATTTAAGCAGGTTAACATTAACATTCCTCTTTTAGATGCCGTCCAACAAGTCCCATCCTACGCGAAAATCTTAAAGGACTTGTGCACGAAAAAGAGGAAGTCTCAGGTACCAAAGAATGTTTTCTTGGCTAGTGCTGTGAGTGATGCTCTTACCCAGTCTTTACCACAAAAACGGAAGGACCCTGGCTGTCCTACGATTTCTATTACCATTGGGGATAAGAACATCAACCGCGCACTATTAGATCTTGGTGCCAGTGTTAACCTGCTTCCGTACTCAGTATACGAGCAATTAGGCGTAGGAGAGCTGAAACCCACACACTGTACTCTCCAAATGGCCGACCGATCAATCACCCATCCTAGGGGTGAGCTAGAGGATGTGTTAATCAAAGTCGGAGACTTCATATTCCCCGTTGACTTCATTGTATTAACACACAGCCTGTAGCTAACCCCCGGAATCAAATTCCGGTGATACTCGGTCGCCCATTCCTTGCAACCTCAAATGCTGTGATCAATTGTCGCAATGGTTCGATGAACCTCTCTTTTGGAAACATGACAATTGAACTCAACATTTTTAGGTTGGGGAATCAGCCCTCCGAACCTAATGCTCATATACTGGACGTCTGCTCGATCCAGGAGATCACCCTTGAAGAGTGTGAATTCGAGGAGTTTCTGTTCGATCATGCTAACCTTAATGCCACTAGTGCGTTCCTCCTCGAACCTGCTGCTGTTTCTGCGCCCGACAACGACTACGAGTGTTTCACGTTCTTGAACGATCTTAGCCGCTCGCAACCCGAGTTTGAATCCTTCGAATTTCCGGATGAGTTACCTGAACCATCCGACTCGGTCGCTTACACTCGTTTTGAACCTCTGCTGGAGTCCTTTAAGTTTGAGACCTCTGCACCAATCTTGCCTTCAATCGTTTCACCTCCGACTCTCGAACTCAAGCTTTTGCCGTCTCACCTTAAGTACGCTTACTTAGGTGAGAACGAGACCCTCCCTGTCATCATCTCGGCTTCTCTAGCTCCAGAGCAAGAGAAAGCCCTTCTTGCAGTCTTGCACAGCAACAGGCAAGCTTTTGGCTGGTCCATGGCGGACATCAAGGGGATTAGTCCCCTGATCGTTGAACATCACATTCATCGATGGATGATGCCAAACCAGCCCGGGATCCACAAAGACGTCTCAATCCAGTCATGAAAGAGGCTGTGAAGAAAGAGATCGTAAAATGTCTGGATAGTGGTATCATTTACCCTATCTCTGATAGCCAGTGGGTTAGCCCCATTCACGTTGTCCCCAAGAAATCAGGTATAACGGTCATCACTAACGAGGCGAACGAGTTAATCCCTACTCGCACCCAAACTGGGTGGCGAGTATGCATCGATTACAGAAAACTCAACGCCGCAATACGGAAGGACCACTTTCCGCTACCTTTCATTGACCAAATGCTTGAACGATTGGCCGGACACGAGTACTACTGCTTTCTTGATGGCTACTCCGGCTATAATCAGATTCCCATCGCCGAAAAAGACCAGGACAAGACCACATTCACTTGTCCTTTCGGCACGTTTGCATATCGTCGCATGCCCTTTGGGTTATGCAATGCGCCCGCTACCTTCCAGCGGTGTATGATGGGAATATTCTCAGACATGGTGGAAAAATTTCTGGAGATCTTCATGGATGATTTCTCCATCTTCGGCGATTCCTTCAACGAGTGTTTGCTGCATCTCGACACTGTCCTTACCCGATGTAAGGACAAGAACCTCACTTTGAATTGGGAGAAGTGCCACTTCATGGTGCGCGAAGGTATTGTCTTAGGACATATCATCTCGCAAAATGGCATAGAGGTTGACAAAGCAAAGATTGAGGTCATTTCCAATCTACCTCCTCCCAGATGCGTCCGAGACATCCGAGCCTTCCTTGGCCATGCCGGTTTCTATAGACGGTTCATCAAGGACTTTAGCAAGATTGCTAGGCCCTTGACTCTTTTACGGGCCAAGGATACGCCATTCGACTTTAACTCGAGCTGTGTGACTGCATTCGAGTCATTGAAAAGCTCACTCACTTCTGCTCCCGTTCTTTCTTCTCTTGACTGGACGCAGCCATTTGAGATTATGTGCGATGCATCCGACTTTGCCATTGGTGCTGTCCTTGGACAACACATCAACAAGATGCCGCACGTAATCTATTATGCGAGCCGAACCCTGAACGACGCCCAACTCAATTATACAACAACTGAGAAGGAATTCTTAGCTGTTGTATTTGCTTTAGAAAAGTTCAGGCCCTACCTCATCGGCTCTCCAGTCATTGTCTACACAGACCATTCTGCTCTGCGCCATCTTTTTGCGAAGAAAGATGCAAAATCTCGGCTAATACGTTGGATCCTCTTGCTTCAAGAGTTTGACCTTGTCATTAAGGACAAACGAGGATGTGAAAACATAGTTGCCGACCATCTCTCACGACTTCCTTCTTCGCCTTCGCTTCCAATTCCGATCAACGACATTTTCCCGGATGAACAGCTCTTGACAGTATCTTGCGAACCCTGGTTCGCAGATATTGTGAACTATTTAGCCACGGGATTACTACCGACTGAATGGTCAAGTCAGGACAGACTTCGCTTCTTATCCCAAGTAAAACACTTTTACTGGGACGAACCCTATCTGTTCAAGTACTGTCCCGACCAGATTATTCGTCGGTGTGTCCCTGACGAGGAATTCAAGAGTGTGCTGTCATTTTGCCATGATCAAGCATGTGGCGGGCATTTTGGCCCCAGAAAGACAGCTGAGAAGATCTTGCAATGTGGTTTCTACTGGCCACAACTCTTCAAAGACGCTCATGACTATTGCAAGACTTGCTCTCGGTTCCAACACTTGGGCCGGATATCCCGGAGGAACGAGATGCCGCTCCAACCGATCTTGGTTGTGGAGATTTTCGATGTTTGGGGGATCGATTTCATGGGGCCGTTTCCCAGCTCTTTTGGGACTTGTACATCCTTCTCGCTGTTGATTACGTCTCTAAGTGGGTCGAGGCTGTGCCCAGCCGGACTAACGACAACAAGGTTGTCGTTAGGTTTCTTAAATAAAACATTTTCTCCCGTTTTGGGCACCCCGAGCGATCATTAGCGAAAATGGAAGTCATTTCTGCAACAAGACTTTCGAGGCCTTGATGCGGAAATATTCCATTAATCATAAGCTCTCTACGCCCTACCACCCCCAAACCTGCGGGCAGGCCGAAGTTTCAAATCGGCAAATCAAGCAGATACTGGAGAAGACGGTTTCCAAGAACCGTAAGGATTGGTCGCTGAAACTCACTGATGCCCTTTGGGCATTTCGAACCGCTTATAAGACCGACCTTGGCATGTCTCCCTATCGGCTTGTGTACGGAAAAGCTTGCCACCTACCTGTCGAAAAAGAGCATCGCGCATTTTGGGCGATAAAGGAGCTGAATTTGTCTCTCGAAGATGCGGGCAGCCATCGGAAGTTGCAGTTGAACGAATTGAGCGAGTTTAGGGATGAGGCTTACGATAACGCGGTTGTCGTTAAGAATCGAACGAAGGTGTTTCACGATAAACACCTTTTGCGCAAAACCTTCGTACCTGGTCAGCAGGTACTGCTTTACGACACCCGGCTACACTTCCATCCAGGAAAGCTCAGATCTCGCTGGAAAGGGCCGTATTTTGTGCGGAATGTGTATCCGCATGGCGCTGTAGATTTGGAAAATCCAAAGGACGGTTCATTTTTCAAAGTGAACGGACACCGCCTTAAACCGTACCTTAGCGCCGAACCAACAGAGGAGCTCCTGTTCTTACAGGAGCCGGTTTACCCTGCATGATCTTCCTCTGCCTACCACCAAACTTCGGTTATCCAGCCAAGAACAGTGGACACTGTTCCAAATAAGTTTGGAGGTATGTACCATTTTGTATATATTTGTGGATTTTCTTTTCCATTCTTTTTCTTTTTCTTTTCTTTAAAAACAAAAACAATAAAAAAAAATAAATTGTATTTATCTAACCGACAATTTTGACCCTTCAAATGATCTATTCATGCAATGACAGTGAGGACACTGTCCAGTTTAAGTTTGGGGGTACGCTCGGTGCGCATTTCTAACCTTCGCATTCATATGTATATTTTGCATCTGCATACTAAAATCCATAAAATCCATAAAAAATCTGAAAATTTTCTAAAAATATAAACACTTTTCTGTCAAGTTAGCTAGTGGGAAAACTCTGATTCAACATTTCGACGGTTTTGTTTGATAAAATAAAAATAACTAAATCTTATTTTTAGATTTTGAAAACCTGAAAGATAACTCTCCTTTAAAGTTAATTATAGCTGATATACGTCTTTACATCACACTACACGTGTCGTGAGTTTTGGAAATTAGATGACAAGTCTTTTATGTCTAAAAACTTTTAAATGGATAAATGATTTTCTGAGGATCAAATAAGTTTGTTCTGAAATAAGTAATATCAAGAATAGTTTATGAAGTAAGTGAATATGAAGGAATGTTATTGATGCCTTAATTGGAACTAAGTCTGAAAAATAACCCATCTGAAACTTGATTGGAATGATTACACACCGAACCCACTAAACACGTCTTTTATCCAAAAAAAAAAATAATAATTGAACTGCCGGTTATGTCTCCGTTCGTATGGAATCATCATGATTTTCACGCCAAATTGTCTTTTGTTTTTGGACCTAGGTAACTTGAGTAATTAAGTCTGCTGGGGTGTTTCTACACGTAATGCCCTAAAACCAACTGGTTTGGGTGCATTGGCCCAAAACTCGCTAAGAAGCCTAGAAAGTCCAGTTTAAAACAAAGTCAAGCAAGTGTTCTCTCCGAGTTAAAATTCCTAACGGTTCTTTGTGTGAGAATAATCTTGATAAAAGACAGGCTTTTATAAAAAAAAATTTAACGGAGATATGAAGGTTTTATTCTATGATAAAGACTATTGCACGTTCACAGAGGTGTGTATGAAATGAAAACAAGAAAATGGTGGAGTGAAAAATAAGACCTAGTTTCCTGTTAAGGAAGATAGAAATTCTAAAGTTGAAACTTTACTGGAAAACGAAACTTGAAAAATGCTTAACTCTTTATAAAACTTATGTGATCCTTTCAAAATTTTTATCTTGGCTTTATTGTGTGACATGATGACGTAAATCGATCCTTCTGGAAACTTAACGACCCTATTTGCACTGCACGTAAAGACATATAAAATCTGTAGTTAATTAAGAAGCGAGGTGTGAAAAATAAAGGTTCGATAGTCTAGACTTAGGATAACAGAATTTTTATTTTCTGAAACAAAACTTTACGGTTTGAATCTTAGTTATTTTACAAAACTAACTTGACCGGATTTTGTGGGTAGTATCCGCTGAAAACCCTCAGGAGACAACACTCCTCCTTTTAGGGACACCTAGAGGTTTAACGGCTTGTTGCACATGCTCAGTGCAATCGCGTTCCCTGCGAAAGTGAGGTTAGGAAATTTTTTGTGAATAAATTAGCTTTGCTCGGGACGAGCAAATGATAAGTTTGGGGTCAGATTATTGCATTTTTATACCACCCAATTTTTATCATATTGCTTATCGGTAGGTACTCTTGAGCCGTGTTTGCTAGTCAATTGTAGGATACAGGTTCTCGGCTCTTAACAATGAAATTCATGGAAAAACACGACAAAATCCGGGTTCCTGCCAACCACAGATAAAACATGGATCTCCGCTCTTTATCCGTCTGTTGCCACACACCAGTTTAGGAGACAAAATGGCAAATCAAATGTCATTTTCATGCACAAGGCTCAATGGCAGCACAAGATCCAAGAAATCTACGCGGAGCTCGAGAAAATCATGACAAAAAGATCCATATCCAATCACCTTTTGATCAACAGAAATTCTGGAAAAATCGTGAAGCAATTCCGAGAAAAAACATATACAAGAATAAAGGGCACAGCAAACCAGGGAATACCATCAAAAATGAAGGCACGATCCCTCTAAACGGCCGCGGTTCCGCGGCATTAGCAGGCTTAGGCCACGGAACCGCGACCGTACGGTCTCTTCAGAGTGAAATATTTTAGGGGCAGTTTGGTCATTCTATGTGGAGCCCGATTCTTGCCCTAGGTTTCCAGCCTCCTGCTAGTCCAGAACTTACCAATGCCAAGGGTGCATAATCTTGTATTTTTTCTAGGTTTTAGAATACTTGTTCTTCTTCCTCTTCTCATCTCTTCTCCATTGAAAAACTTGTAGTGAGCTTTTGTCAGTGAAGAATGATGAATAAAGAAGTTCCTTTTGTTATTATACTTGGCTTGTTCTCTTATTATTGCTTGTAATTTTCATTTGTTAAGTAGTTGTTGTTATTTATTGTTGTTTCTTTCTTTCTCTTTTTCTTTATCCTTAAAACAACCATGATGCTTACGCTTGATCCTTGCCAATGTAAGGTCCTAAATAGCTAGTTGTTATCTTCTAATCTCCTTCTTTCTATCTTCCTCTTTTGTTTTGTTTTATTTTCATTATGATGTGTGAGTAGTTTCATACTTGTTAGGGTAGGATAAGGGAAGTTTGAGAGAAGGAAATCTCTCTCACTCTTTCCTTGCCCAATATCTTTAATTGAACCACAATCCGCTCCTTACGGCACCCTATCCTACATGATAGCGGTGATTCCATAGTGAGACCGGTTGTGGTTGAATTAACCGGAGGTTATGGCTAAGAGCCAAGAACGGACGGACAAGCACCAAAAGGAAGAACTTAAGCGTTGGAAAGCCTAGCTTATACTCGCAAGTTCCTTCCTAGTCGTGCTAATCCCCGTTGTTGCCGATTACCGTAACACCGATATTAAGAGTGGCAACGAAAGAAGTGAGCGACTCCTAACTCAAACTAACCTAATCCTAACCCTAACAAGCTCTCTTTACATATCATTCTAAGACTTAGATAATCACAAACAAATCTGGTCTTTCGGACTTAACTCGTTAAAGCACATAGAAAAAGATTCCCATCTCCCTGCGGACGACCCGTACTCAACCGGCTAGCTACAAGCGAAACCGTTTTGATTGCGGTAATTAACTAAACTTAAACACGCAGAATCTCTACCAATCAGGTATCCGTAGCAAAAGATGATAAGATGTGTGATAATAGCCCGCCTCTGACTATCCTGAGGAACACCTGCAAACACTGTGGCACAACAGGGGTGAGTTGCCAACTCATGAATAGTAAATAACATAAGCAGGTAATCGTGAGTATGCACGTACAACGTGAATCTAACATGTGCAATTAATAGCAATAAAAAGTCATATGAATGCAATAATCATGAAAGGTACTCTAGGAGGTACATCTAATACATGAAGCAATGCATATGAATAAATGTATGTAAATACAACAGTCATGAAAGGTACTCTAACAGGTACTACTAATACATGAAGAAATGATATGAATAAAGGTATGTAAATGCAACAGTCATGAAAAGTACTCTAACAGGTACACTAATGCATGAAGCAGTACATAAACAGTAAATGTAGAGTATGAAATGAAATATGTCATTTCCACGGAATCCTGACATCGTGGTAGGATCAAAATCCATCAAGACAATCCAAATCCCAATTTCCTCAAATCAGTCCCTAAATTGGCTATCATATCAAGTAAGTCTCACATATCCTTAATGTATAATATCAAGTAGATCTCACATATCCCGTATGTACAATATCAAGTATATCTCACATACCCCGAATGTACAATATCAAGTAGATCTCACATATATCCTGTAATCAATATCAAATAAATTCTCAAATGTCATAAATCCAATGTCAATGAGTCCTTTACATTCTAGGTATATTTGCATGAATAAATATGATAATGTATATAATTTAATGTCAATACACATATATTAGCGTCCCATTCCACTAATATTGGTGTAAGGGCATATATAACAGCGGCCTAAACCCCTGTTATATATACAAAGGAGTAAAAAGAAATATCATGAAACCAATGTGTCAAGCAACGACACAGAAATACAGGTCTATCAGGTGCTGTCACCACGACTGGCACCCTGATAGGTACGTATCATACGCTATCCCGAAAGCTCGAGTGCCTAGCTCTGACCCTCACCTCTCGACGTATCTATACGTACATGACTCCCGTCGGTATCCCCATGATAACCGCTGAGTCATTGGTAATGTCACCGGAAAGTATGGTTCCCCCACTAACTCATCTCCTCACTGAGATTCTTTCCCCGGGGTACCTCCGGGCCCCACCATGTACCCGCAGACGGTGCCTCCCGCTCCTCGAATCGGGTATATAATCAGAACCGACAAATCTCATGGTGGATGCTGTAATATCATATCATCAAGGGAAACCTGGTTTTTCAAATAATGCATAATTTCATGAACTACCACGGTCCCCAAATTCAGAAAATATCATGAAAAATCCATATCTTAATGCGAAAATCCATGAATATAATATATGCAACAGAAAACAGTAATGTAAGCATATAAAAGAAAAGCCGCTATTTAACTGAAACAAGTCAAATATAAATATATGCGGTTCCTAATTTCTCCAATTCTAAATAACATCAAGTAAAGATAAACATGTAGCTATAACCAGATATGTGTGTAAACATGAAGGTATAGCAAGGTATATGTATCTACCTATCAGTAATGATGTAATATACCCTCCAGGTATAAGTGAAGTATGTATGCAAGGTATACATGTAGTTATGTCATTATGTGTGTATGTACCTATCACTAATGGTACAATACCCTATAGGTATACATGTAACTAGTATGTAAGCATGTCAAGGCATATATGTAAGCATATAGATATACAAGTATGGTATAAGTCAATGCGTAAAGAAATATGAATCAAAGTCTCAATGTCCTTAACCAAGCAATATCATATCCATAAGTGGGTTATGCGTGACATGGCAATTATTGACGGTGTGTGTAGCATACAATCAGTGCTCGTGCAACATGAATCGTCAATAATATGTGCAGTGTCCTAAGGATACTAGTCCAAGCACAACAATATCTAAGTAATAGGGTAAATGCGCAATTCTAAATATGACATAGAATATGCGACAAAAATAACATCACTAGCCCAGACGCATAACGCCATGCGGGCATTTCGCACTAGTTTCAAGCTAATGCATATCTATGTAACGTTTTGAAAATCGTTTCGGTGAAATTTCGAAAAAACGGTAAAATAAGGGGTTTTCTGTAAAAAGTCAAAATGCAAATATCTTTATTATAAAATTAAATATATATATTCTAGCTATGTAATTGCTAGATTTGGTGTTTATTGAGCCACTGGTGAAATTTCAAATTTTCTGAAAATTTTTCCGAAATTAATTATTTTAATATTATTTTAAGCCGTCACTAATACATTTAATTAGGGAAAATTACAAATTGGAATGAGTTGAAACAAATTTTGTGCATCATAAAACATTAAATAAAATTTTATCATGTGGTTTTTGAAATGAAATCGTTTGCCAAAACGGTTTAGAAAATATCGAAGAAAAAGGGTTTTTTATAGTGTAAATGGATGTTTGGGGTATTGTATTTATCATTTTCCATCACCCCACACCCATACCCACACTCACACACCCCCATTTACTTCATTCCTTGGCTGAATTCAGTAGCCCCCACCCTTTTTCCCCACTTGAATTTCAAAGAAGAAAAGAAAAGAATAGAATAAAGAATGTATTAATTAAAGGAGGTATGGGGGTAATTGTTGACTTGTGACTTTTCCAACACCACACAATCTCTCTCTCTCTCTCCCCCCACCAAAAATTGGCCGAAACCCCTTCCCCTTGCTGCAGCAGCAGCTCCCCCAGTTGTCCCCCCTCATTTCTTGTGCTAAAATCATCAAATCTCACTCAAAAATCCACTAAAAATCCCACAAAATCAAAATCTAATCCCTATCCATTTCTCATTGGCCTATCTAGTATGGATCTTGGGGAAAAGTTGGAATTTTGGAGGCTTAGTTTGCATGTTGATCTCATGGTTGTGAGGTATAAATCCCAACCCATGTTTAAATCGTTGTTTAAATTGTTTCAATCTAGCATATTTAAGTGTTAAATTAGTTCTAGTTGTTAATTTAGAAAATTAAAGAGAATGGGTTGTGATCAAATTAGGGTTTTGGGTATTTGGATCATGGATTGTATGTTATAATTGAGATCTTAAGACTTGCTAAATCAAATCTAGTCGCTAGTTCGCATTTTGTCAATTTAAATTTGTAATAAGTATATATAAATTGCAAACTAGTTTTTAGCTTTTAGTTGCAAATGGGTGATTTAAAATCTAATTAAGGTTTTGATGACTTTATTAACATTTTAATTGTTGTTTAGCAACTTAGATCATGCAAAACCATGCTTAATTGATAAATTGTGAATTTTACTTTAAAAAGAGTTAAAATCGGTATTTTTTTTGCAAACTAGGAATTTGGAATTTATACAAATTGATGAGATTAATTTATGAATTTGATTTGTATGAATTAGTTATGATTTTTAGTGGATATTGAGGCCACTAGATTTGTTTAAATATCATGTTTTGTACTAAAACGGTTAATATTGCTTGCTAGATTTTCGGAAAAATGGCTTTTAAAGTGAGTTCGGGGGTTTTTGTGCATTTTAACCCATTTTATATTATAATTAGTGTTCGTGAATGTGCAAATGAGTGTGTTTGGGTTTTTCTCGATGGTTTGACGTTTGTACATCGACATCGAGGATTGGTTTGACTATTCTTGCATGCGTAGGCGATAGGTTTTGACCTATGCGTGATACGAGTGCCGATTTGATTTTCAAAATGCCGTTTCGATTTCGAATTGGGTTTTAATGCGATACGGTGCGTTGTGATATGTAGGTAACCCATGTGGACTTCGAGACGACAAGCAAGCGCGTGACGACGTCGGCACCGGCTAGCGGGGACCAGGTGAGTAGATTTATATCTACGGGGAGAAGTCGGGTGGATGGCGTATAGCAGCCCTGCAGTCCGTAGTGCAGCTCATATATATATATATATTTATATAGGTGTTTTATGATACGAGAATGTTTATTCATGTTATGATTGTGTGTTCATGGATTAGCTTTGGGTTAGTTGCGAAACCCTAGAGTAGTTGTTATACCCACATACGCACACACAGACTTGCATACCTTACTTTCTTATGCGCAGATTGGGATGTGTATATGTGTATATATGCATGGGTATGGGACTATGCATATGTACATTCATATACGCATGCATGGATAATGAGGATAGTACTTGGGATTTATGATGAGTCGATGAGATTTGATTTGAGGCCGTGAGATCGGTGATATAACAGGGTTTGTATTTGAGATGCGACATGACGTTGTAGCGGGTCCTTGACGTAGTGTTTCACATACGTGCATGCATACTTAGGCGGTATCAGTATTGTACTTGACGTAGATCAGTACCCAGATCATGATATTTGATAAAGAGGATACCCGGTGAATAGTATGATGAATGTGATATTAACCCGTACCCAGATTTGGGGATGCCGTACGACGGATTTACATACGAGCTATATTTTGATGGTTGATCCGCACTCTTGACTTGGGATGCCTGCTTATAGATATGGTATCGGATATGATATTATTGAGGCGGGATCACCGACTAATATATATACAGGTATGTATATGTATCGACTCAGATGTTAGGCGGTTTCCTTACCTGTAGTCCAGCTTGTTAGCTTAGCCCTTTAGTTTAGTTTAGTTGTTAGATTAGATTCGATTCTTACCTATTTCAAAAACTAACGAATCGTGGGTATTTTAAAAGACAGCCCAAGGGATCCTACGGATATCTCAAAAGACGTATCTTTCCATAAAAACACCGTAGCCCCTATTTGCAAAACCCCATGATTCGTGTTATTTCAAAAGGCGCCATTTGTAGGACTTATATTAGATTAATGCAGATTAGTTATAGTTGCGTCTAGTATTCAGCTCCCGCTCATTATTGTGGTTCGCTTCGCATCGCATGCTTATATTATGTTTCATACTCCATTATTGATATCATGCTGCTAGGACACCAGCACCATTACCGATGATGCGTATGTACCACATACACTTACTTGCCGGCTCATACACATCTTCATCGGTAATTGCCATGTCACGTACACCTTAGAAAATATTATTGCTTGACATAGCCTGTTAGCTAATAGTTTAGACATGATATTAGCGTACTTGCCTTATATGTTAGTTTAGACATTGTAGTTATTATCTGCTACTTCATGCATACTGTTATTCATTGTTATGCCGCATTCATGGATTCTCATGCAAATATTCACTATTTTACGTGTTATTGAGGTTTTGGATTCGGATTTCCATGAGATTTTCTGGATTTGGAGGAAAACCGCAAAAACATAAATAAACCTTTTCTCTCTTTTAAAATAAAAAGTGCGGTTTTCCCATGATGTATGAGTCGTCCACCATGAGTTTGCTGATGGATTTCGAGACCCGATTCGAGGAGTGGAGGAACCGTTTCGGGTACATGGTGGGCCCGGTGCGGTACCCCGGGGCAAGAGGATCGTGTTGTTGACGTTGAGCCTGGCAGGGGAGCACTACCGACCGGTGATATTACCAGACGCGTCGGATATCCGGAGGATACCGTCGTGGTCTTGAGATAGATGGTAGGGGCCTGTCTGGATTGACGGCGCCCTAGATATTGTGATTGAGATATTGAGATTTTGAGATATTGAGGTACAGAGATTGTGATACAGAGATATCGAGATATTTGGACACTTGTTTTGTGTCGATGCTGGGCACTGTTTTATGCTGATTTCATTTATGGTACCTTACTTTTAAAATACAGAAATCCCACTGATTTATGAAAGCAGTTTTCTTCAGTACATGCATTCTGTTCCATGCATTCATACATCATCCATATGATACATTGCTGCCTGGGGGCACTGGCACGGGCACATGGAATTACACTTGGATTAGATATTTACCCTAGTCTTTGTTATAGACTGCTGGTTTTATTTGAGGATTATATATATTGATCGTATGACCTAGGATTGCGTTATACATGCGATTTCTATTCGTAGATGTTTTCTATTCACGAGTTAGCAACTCACCCCCGTTGTGCCACAGTTTCTTGCAGGTTTCATCGTACAGGTTTCTTTACGGCTTTGCGGGTACAGTTTCGTTCGGGTGACTTGCTAGTAGGTGGGTTATTTGTATCGTACCTATCATTATACATTGTATATTATTATTCAGTTGTATCTAGAAGTTCCATCAACCAAACATGTATTTACTTTGAGATAGAGACCAGTGTTGTTATTCCTTCGACCTTAGAGTCGCGCGTTATTTTTTCTGTGGTTTTCTTGTGGTTTGAGTTTCCTTTTGAGTTTTGATCCTCGCCGTTGGCGTTGTATATTATATTGCCTGTGTGGTTGTGACCGTCGATTGACGAAGAGCTACCTCCCGCTTGGGGATGCCTTTTTTTTATTTCGTATACTATTCATGTTGTATCCCGTTTGGGGGCCAGTATTTACAAAGGAGACTCTGCCGAAATTTTCAGGAAATTTTTGAGGTTTTTAGAAACCCACATAATTCGGCTTATGCTATTGAAACTACTTGTTTTAAATTGGTTTTCCTTCACTCTAGTACTTTTCTTGGTTTGGATTTCTGGGGTTTCGGTTTACTTAGATTACGTACGCCTCGAGACGTTCGTAGTTTAAGTGTCGGTCTTGTTCCGTACTTTCGAGACGTGACAAAGTTGGTATCAGAGCGTTAGGTTTTGACTTCGGAGCGTAGGATGACCCTTGGTTGATAGAATAGGTGACTAAAGTAGAGTGACGTACCGTAGGTATGTTCCGCGGCATATTTACGATATGCTACTCCACTTAAGAAGCCTTATGATGTACATTTCTTTGCTCAGTATTATATTCATTCTGATCTAGCCTCATCAGTACCAGTTATGGTTTTGCTGCCATGATTACGGGCAGGGAAAGCTACGGCTAGAGTTGCGGTCAGCACGAGCTCGTCACGAACGAGGACTGACCAGGGCGAAATTCCGGCGACACACGATTGCGGAGATGTGTCTTTTTACTGTGTTTCTGCGCCACGAGCGTTTGGCGGATAGCCTTTATGAGGTTACTCGGATGTGCTGATCAGCACTAGAGGATTGAGCCACTGACAGAGGCCAGCCAGATTTTGATGACCGTTGGTGTATTGCTCACTCATGATGATTGAGGCACTGCTCAGCGTGCAGACGAGTGAGCCAGTTGTTGCTGCGAGCGACGGGATATCGCCCCAGATGTTGGAGCTATTGCAGTATGAGTTGTACTAAGAGATGATAGAAGGTCGCTAGTCACTAAGGATGAATGACTAGGACATGTGGTTCGTTCGCTACACCGATGCGAGGTCATCAGATAGATTGATTCCAGCTAGAGACGACTTCATGCGGAGACGTTGAGAGTCGACAGAGACGATTGAATGTCAGAAACCTATTATTCCAAGTTTAAAGTAGTCGGAAAGACATGCAGGCAATTCTATGGACCCTCTAGAAGAATGAAACCCTAACTCGACATAATGACCGTGTGAAAGCCTTTGAACCTTTGGGTTTGCGGCAGTTCCACGGCGCCATTATTGAGGCTTGGGTTTGCCCTTCTACGGCTGGACCACCGATGCTGTGGTATGTACTCGATACTATTAAACTGTGCCCAAGATGTTGAGCCCTTGGGGGATTATGAGGTTTTGACAATCGATTGGATGGTTCGACTTAATTCGGATGCTAGGTGGTGAGATGCATTTCTTGGGAGACTCCTGATACGAGGATAGCCATTGGAGCTCAGTCCATGCAGCCGCGACAAGACGAGTCCAAAGCAGACGACATCAGAGATAAGTGAAGTAAGAGGTTCGTACCAGATCTAGATGAGATGACGTTCCACTCCGCCGACATCAGAGATGTGATGCGCATGCCGAGGCATGGTACTTGGATTTACCTTCCAGAAGGAGTCGCGATGAGTATGCAGTCGTTCCAGAGCAAGATGCAGATATAGGAAAGGACGATGACTTCCGGACAGTTGGCAGAGACGAGACATGGAAGAGACCGTAAGCAGGATTCCTTCCAGGACACTGCTGCAATGATACTTGCACCCAGGATCAGATGTGTCACGTACATTCAAAGAGCCAGAGGCCGACGCCAGTGATATGCTGCCTTACTAGTGGTCGCGATGATTGACCGAGAGATGACCAGAGAAGTGCCAGAACGGAATCATCCCCGTTAGCACATCTGACAGGGCCGATGAGCCGATGGACCGAGAGATTGGTAATTCACAGTGAAAACCTTGACCCAGGAGTGGTCATTGTTACGCACACCAGCAGGCCAGAGTTCATGATCATCGACGAGACGTCCCACTAGTGACCGCGACAGTTGGCCCGAGATTCTTAGAGGATGCACTTGAGCGGTACTATTCCGCCATTATTGATTTCGATGTTTTGGGTTATTTATTCGCATGATTTGATTTTGATGATTGAGGATTTACGATCTTTGCACAGTGTTGCACTTGATATCGTTTTCGTGCTTGGGTTTCACATGTTTGTGATTTTACGGTTTTAGACATTTGAGTTGATTTTGTGCGTATGCACGCACACGATTTGGTTCCTGCACTCTGTATAGTTTATATATGCTTGCAGTGCAGTGATACGCCTTTTGTGCACTTAGATGCACTGGACTTCGATTTCAATTGTGATACTCGATATTTGTTTTGTGCACCTGATTTGATTTTGCGCATGTTCGGCGCTTGATATTGGATTTCATGATTTCGTGCATGATGGATGCCCCTGGTTTTGGGTTTTCGCGCATGTTGAGCGCATGTCTTGAGATGCGATTTTGGTGCACACCAGATGCACTAAATCGAGATTTTTTCGTGCATGTCAGATGCACCTGATTTTACTGTCAGACACACACGTTGCCTACGACCGATGCACTTAGATCTTGTTTCTGTGCACTTGTATGGCACGTATATGGATTTTGATTGTCGTGCGCACCAGACACACGTAGTATTCATACGCGTATTTTGGGATTGATTTCTTATAGAGCAGTACGTTTTTTTTATGATAATTGCGATGTGTTTTCGTACTAAGCAGGACTAGTCAGAGGACAGTACCTGAATGTATTTTGCATGCATTGATAGCTATTGAAGGGAATTCCAAAAAGCGAGCTATAGTCTCAGTATTTACCTACGTGTCTGATATGACATGAAGTGTTTAAAACAAGGAGACCCTTCTAAATTGTTTCCGAAACGGCGGAACGTACATATTAAACAAAGGATATATATATATATATGTAGTTATTTTCTTACAATAGACGTCCGCCACTGTGCAGTGCTGCGAGCATCGCACAGCGATTTGAAAAAAAGTTGTCATGCATTGCTTCTAGATGCTTTAATTATGTATATCATATTGGTTTTCGTATTGGATCTTGACATTGATGTTTTCCCCATGACTCCGATGATTGCGGGATGCTTGACGGAGTTTTGATTTTGAGTTTTATGCTCATTTTTCATGCACATGCATTGCGCTATGATGTGTTTATGTATTTATGATTTCGGAGCCCCGGCGATTTGATGGTTTTGGCTGAAATATTTTAGTATTTGGGGGGGAGTTTCAATTTAAATTCAGGGACCGAATTTCTTTAAGGGGGAAGAATGTAAAGTTTTGAAAATCGTTTCGGTGAAATTTCGAAAAAACGGTAAAATAAGGGGGTTTTCTGTAAAAAGTCAAAATGCAAATATCTTTACTATAAAATTAAATATACATATTCTAGCTATGTAATTACTAGTATTTGGTGTTTATTGAGCCACTGGTGAAATTTTATTTAATGTTTTATGATTTACAAAATTTGTTTTAACTCATTCCAATTTGTAATTTTCCCTAATTAAATGTATTAGTGACGGCTTAAAATAATATTAAAATAATTAATTTTGGAAAATTTTTAGTGTAAATGGATGTTTGGGGTATTGTATTTATCATTTTCCATCACCCCACACCCATACCCACACTCACACACCCCCATTTACTTCATTCCTTGGCTGAATTCAGCAGCCCCCACCCTTTTTCCCCACTTGAATTTCAAAGAAGAAAAGAAAAGAATAGAATAAAGAATGTATTAATTAAAGAAGGTATGGGGGTAATTGTTGACTTGTGACTTTTCCAACACCACACAATCTCTCTCTCTCCCCCCACACCAAAAATTGGCCGAAACCCCTTCCCCTTGCTGCAGCAGCAGCTCCCCCAGTTGTCCCCCTCATTTCTTGTGCTAAAATCATCAAATCTCACTCAAAAATCCACTAAAAATCCCACAAAATCAAAATCTAATCCCTACCCATTTCTCATTGGCTTATCTAGTATGGATCTTGGGAAAAAGTTAGAATTTTGGAGGCTTAGTTTGCATGTTGATCTCATGGTTGTGAGGTATAAATCCCAACCCATGTTTAAATCGTTGTTTAAATTGTTTCAATCTAGCATATTTAAGTGTTAAATTGGTTCTAGTTGTTAATTTAGAAAATTAAAGAGAATGGGTTGTGATCAAATTAGGGTTTTGGGTATTTGGATCATGGATTGTATGTTGTAATTGAGATCTTAAGACTTGCTAAATCAAATCTAGTCGCTAGTTCGCATTTTGTTAATTTAAATTTGTAATAAGTATATATAAATTGCAAACTAGTTTTTAGCTTTTAATTGCAAATGGGTGATTTAAAATCTAATTAAGGTTTTGATGACTTTATTAACATTTTAATTTTTGTTTAGCAACTTAGATCATGCAAAACCATTCTTAAATGATAAATTATGAATTTTACTTTAAAAAGAGTTAAAATCGGTATTTTTTTGCAAACTAGGAATTTGGAATTTATACAAATTGATGACATTAATTTATGAATTTGATTTGTATGAATTAGTTATGATATTTAGTGGATATTGAGGCCGCTAGATTTGTTTAAATATCAAGTTTTGTACTAAAACGGTTAATATTGCTTGCTAGATTTTCGGAAAAATGGCTTTTAAAGTGAGTTCGGGGTTTTTGTGAATTTTAACCCATTTTATATTATAATTAGTGTTTGTGAATGTGCAAATGAGTGTGTTTGGGTTTTTCTCGATGGTTTGACGTTTGTACATCGGCATCGAGGGTTGGTTTGACTATTCTTGCATGCGTAAGCGATAGGTTTTGACCTATGCGTGATACAAGTGCCGATTTGATTTTCAAAATGCCGTTTCGATTTCGAATTGGGTTTTAATGTGATACGGTGCGTTATGATATTTAGGTAACCCTTGTGGACTTCGAGACGACAAGCAAGCGCGTGGCGACGTCGGCACCGGCTAGCGAGGACCAGGTGAGTAGATTTATATCTACGGGAAGAAGTCGGGTGGATGGCGTATAGCACCCCGCAGTCCGTAGTGCAGCTCATATATATATGTTTATATAGGTGTTTTATGATACGAGAATGTTTATTCATGTTATGATTATGTGTTCATGGATTAGCTTTGGGTTAGTTGCGAAACCTTAGAGTAGTTGTTATACCCACATACGCACACACAGACTTGCATACCTTACTTTCTTGTGCGCAGATTGGGATGTGTATATATGTATATATGCCTGGGTATGGGACTATGCATATGTACATTCATATACGCATGCATGGATAATGAGGATAGTACTTGGGATTTATGATGAGTCGATGAGATTTGATTTGAGGCCGTGAGATCGGTGATATAGCAGGGTTCGTATTTGAGATACGACATGACGTTGTAGGGGGTCCTTGACGTAGTGTTTCACACACGTGCATGCATACTTAGGTGGTATCAGTATTGTACTAGACGTAGATCAGTACCCCGATCATGATATTTGATAAAGAGGATACCCGGTGAATAGTATGATGAATGTGATATTAACCCGTACCCAGATTTGGGGATGCCGTACAACGGATTTACGTACGAGCTATATTTTGATGATTGATCCGCACTCTTGACTTGGGATGCCTGCTTATAGATATGGTATCGGATATGATATTATTGAGGCGGGATCACCGACTAATATATATACAGGTATGTATATGTATCGACTCAGATGTTAGGCGGTTTCCTTACCTGTAGTCCAGCTTGTTAGCTTAGCCCTTTAGTTTAGTTTAGTTGTTAGATTAGATTCGATTCTTACCTATTTCAAAAACTAACGAATCGTGGGTATTTTAAAAGACAGCCCAAGGGATCCTACGGATATTTCAAAAGACGTATCTTTTCATAAAAACACCGTAGCCCCTATTTTCAAAACCCCATGATTCGTGTTATTTCAAAAGGCACCATTTGTAGGACTTATATTAGATTAATGCAGATTAGTTATAATTGCGTCTAGTATTCAGCTCCCGCTCATTATTGTGGTTCGCTTCGCATCGCATGCTTATATTATGTTTCATACTCCATTATTGATATCATGCTGTTAGGACACCGGCACCATTACCGATGATACGTATGTACCACGTACACTTACTTGCCGGCTCACACAAATCTTCATCGGTAATTATCATGTCACGTACACCTTAGAAAATATTATTGCTTGACATAGCCTATTAGCTAATAGTTTAGACATGATATTAGCGTACTTGCCTTATATGTTAGTTTAGACATTGTAGTTATTACCTGCTACATCATGCATACTGTTATTCATTGTTATGCCGCATTCATGGATTCTCATGCATATATTCACTATTTTACGTGTTATTGAGGTTTTGGATTCAGATTTCCATGAGATTTTCTGGATTTGGAGGAAAACCGCAAAAACATAAATAAACCTTTTCTCTCTTTTAAAATAAAAAGTGCGGTTTTCCCATGATGTATGAGTCGTCCACCATGAGTTTGCTGATGGATTTCGAGACCCGATTCGAGGAGTGGAGGAACCGTTTCGGGTACATAGTGGGCCCGGTGTGGTACCCCGGGGCAAGAGGATCGTGTTGTTGACGTTGAGCCTGGGAGGGGAGCACTACCGACCGGTGATATTACCCGACGCGTCGGATATCCGGAGGATACCGTCGTGGTCTTGAGATAGATGGTAGGGGCCGGTCTGGATTGACGGCGCCCTAGATATTGTGATTGAGATTTTGAGATATTGAGGTACAGAGATTGTGATACAGAGATATCGAGATATTTGGACACTTGTTTTGTGTCGATGCTGGGCACTGTTTTATGCTGATTTCATTTATGGTACCTCACTTTTAAAATACAGAAATCCCACTGATTTATGAAAGCAGTTTTCTTCAGTACATGCATTCTATTCCATGCATTCATACATCATCCATATGATACATTGCTGCCTGGGGCACTGGCACGGGCACATGGAATTACACTTGGATTAGATATTTACCCTAGTCATTGTTATAGACTGCTGGTTTTATTTGAGGATTATATATATTGATCGTATGACCTAGGATTGCGTTATACATGCGATTTCTATTCGTAGATGTTTTCTATTCACGAGTTGGCAACTCACCCCCGTTGTGCCCCAGTTTCTTCCAGGTTTCGTCGTACAGGTTTCTTTACGGCTTTGCGGGTATAGTTTCGTTCGGGTGACTTGCTAGTAGGTGGGTTATTTGTATCGTACCCATCATTATACATTGTATATTATTATTCAGTTGTATCTAGAAGTTCCATCAACCAAACATGTATTTACTTTGAGATAGAGACCAGTGTTGTTATTCCTTCGACCTTAGAGTCACGCGTTATTTTTCTGTGGTTTTCTTATGGTTTGAGTTTCCTTTTGAGTTTTGATCCTCGCCGTTGGCGTTGTATATTATATTGCCTGTGTGGTTGTGAGCGTCGATTGACAAAGAGCTAGCTCCCGCTTGGAGATGCCTTTTTTTTGATTTCGTATACTATTCATGTTGTGTCCCGTTTGGGGGCCAGTATTTACAAAGGAGACTCTGCCGAAATTTTCAGGAAATTTTTGATGTTTTTAGAAACCCGCACAATTCGTCTTATTCTATTGAAACTACTTGTTTTAAATTGGTTTTCCTTCACTCTACTACTTTTCTTGGTTTGGATTTCTGGGGTTTCGGTTTACTTAGATTACGTACGCCTCGAGACGTTCGTAGTTTAAGTGTCGGTATTGTTCCGTACTTTCGGGACGTGACAATCTAGAGATTACAAACACCTTAAAATAGCTTAACTAAGCTATCAAAACCATTTCTATATTTTTTACACTTGCTAAATAAATTTTAGCAAAAACCTAGTAAGCAAAATTGCATAATTAAACAAAGTGTTCATTAGCAAAAATTAACATTTTCTACTAGGTTAATCTTCTCCAAAACACAAATTAACACTTCAAATAAATATTAAACACATAAATCAAGTTTTACCCTAACTAGATTATCATAAAAATCAAGTCTTGAATTTCAAACATGAAATTAAAAGCTTAAATAAACAATTAATATGCTAATTAGAAATTTAGAAACAACAAAAGGGATTAGGGTTAGGGTTTTATACCTCCACAAAAGATCAAAACCAAGAAACCAAACTCATCATCTTTTCCTCAAAAATGATGTTTTGAATGAAGATCCAAGCTACTTTTGTGAAGAAGAAAGAAGGAAAATGAATATATTTGAGTTTTTGTGATTTTATTTGGATTTTTCATGATTTATTTGATGCAAAATGAGTTGAAAAAGAGTGGGAATGATGGAGGGCAGCAAGGGGAAGGGAAGCGCCGGCCAAAGGGGTGAGGGGGGTATTTTTGTGAATTTTTGTGAAGAAATTGCTAGGAAAAAAAGTAATAAATGCTTAATAAATGCACTTTGCCACCTTTACACATTTTCTTTTCTTTTTAAAATAAAACCTTTTGCACTCCAAAAAATATCTAGATATTTAAAAAGGAGTTTCCAAAATATTCTAGTGACAAAAAAAATAATTTATTATCAAGAGAAGAAATTCTCCGATTTACGTGCACAAAATACCGCTTAAAATAATATTTTATTTGGGAAAAATTCTATCTCAACCAAAACCTTTCAAATACCCCTAAAGTTCGCGCACAAGCTTTATTTTAGCTAAAAAAGTGCCGGTAAGTTTCTACGGAAGTTTGATCGAAATCGGGTTAAAACGGAAAATACCGACAATTTTGCCCTAAAACGGAAAAATTCGCAAAACGATTTCTGAAACGTTACATTTGCAAATTCTAGTTTTTGTAAAAACTTGTAGTTTGGTGCTAAAATGATATATGTTGCTTACTAGATTTTCGGATAATTTAGGCGTGGGTTTCTTTTGACGTTGCGACGTTAATTATTTTGATTCCACGATATATCTTGTGTTGTGAATGCGCGATCGGTACGATCAGGGTCTAGGCTTGGTAGTTGTGTCGCTTTGCGTTTCTATCTAGGATCGTGCCAATATCGTTCGTGTCTTTGTGTAGCTTGTGCTCTTGAGTTGGTTTCGTAGTGTCGCTACGCGCGTTAGCCACTGGACGAACACTTGAGAGTATGTTTGGAGTTGGTGCGTCGGTCAAACATAGTTGGTACGTGTTATTGGTCGATTGCTAATATATACTTGTTATATTGTTATATGCTTTCAGGATCGCTGGAGGGGACTTCGGGCACTGCGAAGAAGGGAAAGCGAGTTGTTGGCTTTACTTAGCCACGATGGTTGGTGAGTAGATTTAACATCTACAGGGGGATCTCCCGCATGGCGTTATGCGTCTGGGCTAGATCAAATGACTTGCCTATTAGTTAGAAGTATACGAATATTGATTGTGCATGTATACCTTAGTTGCTTATCTCATTTCCTTGTGTATGGACTTAGTATTAATGAGAAACAACATCATTATTGATGGTTCATGTTTCACGAGTACTAGTTGAATGCTACACACAACACCTATACATTTGTGATATTGTATTGTTTAGGGACATTAAGACATGATCCCTATTTCCTTTTGTGCATATGACATATAGCATACCTGTATACCTACATGCTTACACATATGCCTTGACATGCTTATATGTTAGTTACCTATATACCTATATGGTATTGTACCATTAGTGATAGGTATATACACATATGAGACATAGCTATATGTATATCTCTCATACATACTTACACTTATACCTGGAGGGTATTACATCATTATTGATAGGTAAATACACATATCTTGCTATGCCAACATGGTTACGCATACTTGGCTTTAACTACATGTTCACCTTTATTTGATGTTGTATGGACTTAGAGAAATTAGGAACCGCATGATATATATTAACTTGTTGCAGTTAAATAGCGGTTTTTCCTTTATATTCTAATATTACTGTTTCATGTTGCATATATTACATTCATGGATTTCATATGATGTTCTCTAATATTTTTACTCCTAAGTATATATAACAGTGGAATGGGACGCTGTTATATATGCCTATATATATATATTAGTGGAATGGGACGCTAATATATATGTATTGATTCATGCATTTATACTTATTCATTACTTGATGTTTTCTAGATTTGAGGACCGTTGTGGTTTCATGAAATTATGCAAGTATTCTTATTCTTTACTTAATATTTGTATGCATCCACTCAGAGATTTGTTTTAAACCGATACGGGATCAAGAGTGTCGATGTTGGGGCACTTAAGATTCGTAGGACGTATATACCGATAAGTGGAACACAAGTGTCGAGGTGAGACACTTGGGTTTCGAGGAACGTATAGATATCAGAAAACCGATACGTGGATCACGGGTGTCGATACCGGACACTTACGATTGGAGGAACATATGAATATGAGAAAGACCGATACGTGGATCACGAGTGTCGATACCGGACACTTACGATTCGAGGAACGTATGGATATGAGTATTTATGTGTCGATGCTAGACACTTGTTTCAAGATGTTTTTGGGTGTCGATGTTGGACACTCACTTTATATGAAACTTACTCGATACTGGATATTGGATATATGAGATTTACTTGATACTATACATTCAGGATATATGAGATTTACTTGATATTGTACATTCAGGATATATGAGACTTACAGGATATGAGGGCCAATTTGGGGGCTGATTTGAGGAAATTTGGGATTTAGATTGTCTTGATGGACTTTGGTCCTGTCACGAGGTCAGGATTCTGTGAGAATGACATGTTTTATTCCATACTCCTCATTTATTTTATATGCATTGCTTCATGTATTAGTAGTACCTGATAGAGTATCTTCATGACTGTTGCATATACATATTGTCATATTATTGCTTCATGTATTAGTTGTACCTGTTAGAGTACCTTTCATGACTGTTGCATACATATGACCATTTATTGCTATCCGCTTGCATGTAATTGATTCGCGCTGTACGTGCATACTTGCGATTACCTGCATATGTTATTTACTATTCACGAGTTGGCAACTCTCCCCCGTTGTGCCACAGTGTTTTGCAAGTAGTCCCTCAGGGCAGTCGCGGTAGGCTTTTCATCTTTCGTATCATATTTTGCAGCGGATACCGCTTCGGCTGACTGTGCGCAGTTTTGCTATAGGTGGGTTTTGCGGCTATCCGATGTTGTTTATTGTTATCTTTGTACCATGTACTCTCCATCTACCACTTTCATGTATGACTTAGAGACTTGATGTGAGGACGATATTGTATGTTATTTTGCGACTTGGAGGTCTTTTATGCAGTTTTTATTTATATCGTCTTTTGTTTCTTCGCTAAGGCGTCGTATATCTGTTGTGGTGGTTGTTTCCGCCTCTGGGCATGGATTTTGCTCCCGTTGGGGATGCTTTACTTATATTTATGTTGTACCCATTTTTGGGGTTAGTTTTTACAAAGGAGGTGCTGCCAAAATTTCTAAGAAAGTAAAGTTGGACTTTAAAGAATTTGGTTTGAGATTTCAAAAGTTTTGAAAATGCTATTATCACTTACTACTTTTGATGGTTTAGATTGCTGGGTTTTCGGCTTACTTAAATTGCGTTACGCCTGTAGACGTTGCGTAGTTTAAGGGCCGTCACGTGCCAATTTCGGGTCGTGACAAATTTGGTATCAGAGCGCTAGATTTTACCTTTTGGAGTGTAGGTGTAACGTTTTAGAAATCGTTTTGCGAATTTTCCGTTTTTAGAGTAAAATAGTCGGTGTTTTCCGTTTTAACCCGATTGTGATCAAACTTCTGTATAGACTTCACGGCACCTAGTTTAGCTAGAATGAAGCTAGTGCGCGGACTTTGGGGGTCAATGGGAAGTTTTGGTTCACATAGAATTTTTCCCTAATTAAATATTATTTTAATACTTTATTTGCGCACTTAATTAGTGGTAATTACATTATGGGTTAATTACTTCTAATGAGAATCATTGCTAATTTAATCACTAGATATTTTTGTTAATCCATCTATCCAAATATCTAGATATTTTGGGAATTTAAAATGAAAATTTAAAAGAAAAGAAAAGAAAGAAAAGGTGGCAATTTGCATTTAATGATGCATTTATTGCTTTTTGCTAGAATTTTCTTCACATTTTTTTGCACAAAATACCCCCCACTTCCTCTAGGCCGGCCACTCCTAATTCTTGCTGCCCTTGTGTTTTCCTCACTCCATTTTCATCATTTCAAGCACAAATAAATCATCAAAAATCCAAATAAATTCATACAAACTCAAATATAAATCAAAACCCATATTTCTTCTTCACAAAACTAGCTTGGATCTTCATTCTAGTGAGGATTTTGGAGGCTATAGTTTGGATTTCTTTCTTGTTTCTAGTGGTGTTCTAGTGAGGTATAAAACCCTAACCCTAATCTCTTTTGTGGTTTTAATACTTTAATTAGCTTATTTAGATGTTTAATTTAAGCTTTTAATTTTATATTTAGAAATTCTAGTAAGGGCTTTTGTTTATCAAATTAGGGTTTCATTAGTGAAATGGTTAAGTGCGATGTTTAATCAAATGAAAACTTAACCTAGTTGCTAGATTTGTTAAATGATATTTTTCCTATTTATCTAATTAGCTAATTAACAAACTAAAACTTTTGCTAATCCTAATTAGATGAGATTAAAATTATAGTAAAGGTTTAAATGGCTTAATCTTGCTAATTAGTGATGTTTGTAAATTCTAGTTTGGTAAAAATTTGTAGTTTGGTGCTAAAATGATATATATTGCTTAGTAGGTTTCGGTAAATTTTAGGCGTGGGTTTCTTTTAACGTTGCGACGTTAATTATACAGATTCCACGTTTATTATTGTGTTGTGAATACGCGATCGGTACGATCAGGGTCTAGGCTTGGTAGTTGAGTTTCTTTGCGTTCCTAACTAGGATCGTGCCGATGTCGTTCGTGTCTTTGTATAGCTTTTGCTCTTGAGTTGGTTTCGTAGTGTCGCTATGCGCGTTAGCCACTTGACGAACACTTGAGAGTACACATGGAGTTGGTGCGTCGGTCAAACGTAGTTGGTACGTGTTATTGATCGATTGCTAATTTACACTTGTTATATTGTTATATGCTTTCAGGATCGCAGGCGGGGACTTCGGGCGCTGCGAAGAAGGGAAAGCGAGTTGTTGGTTTTACTTAGCCAGGATAGTTGGTGAGTAGATTTAACATCTACAAGGGAATCGCCCGCATGGCGTTATGCGTCTGGGCTTGAGATGACATGATATTGTTGTAAGTGCACGGCGGCGCCCCGGCCGTCAATCCGACGGCCAAATGCGGAAACGGTGATAAACTTTAATTTTTGCGGACTTAGCAAACCGGCACCACCGCGCACTAAACACCCGGATCGTAACCATTAACAAGTCTAAGCTAACTAGAAGATGGGTTAGAGATATACCGACTGATCCGAGTCCTCCGGTCTTCATCTCCGCTCCGATCTTCTCGCGGAAACTCCGGTCGTCGCCTCCTCGCCGGAAGGGCACCACATCGCCTGTTTCTTTTACGGGCTCCCGCCTCTATACCGAGGCAACTCGGGCGCGAAGTAGGCTAGCCGACGCGTCCAAGATTTGCTGTAGAAAAGTGTAGCAGGCAGGTCTCTTTTGGGGTTATGGGGTTGCCAAGGTTGGGGAAATTTGTGCACTAGAATTTCATGGATACTTCATGGAGAAATTGAGCATGCAATGGAAATGAAATGGAGCATCCTCCAAAGATTGAGCTCGGCCACTACATAAAAGGAGCTCACTGGAAAAACCAAAATGAATGCAGCCACTCATATTTGCTCACAGGGAAAAAAGAATGAAGCCCCCTCTCATCTAAAATCATGTGAGTAAATAATTATATTAATTAATCAAGCCCCCACAATCCATTCCAGCACACTCAATACAAAGAAATCATATAAATTAATTAATCCACTATACAATATCAAGCACACTCCCATCCCAAACAGTGGCCGGCCCAAGTTTCCATTTTCCATCACAAAACCCATACCACCATCTAATCACAATAAATGCATCATGGAGGAAAAAAGCAAAGATGCTAAACATATCAATCATTTATGCAATAAACCTCTCCACAAATGTTATTTGCACAATTGCAAATAACCCCCTCCAACGGAAAAGTCCGGCCGGGAAAGAACAAAGGGAAACCGGCCGGAACGGAATGCAAACTGGCAACCCCAGAAAACTGGTCCCATAATAAATTACAGGAAAACCCCGATACTGTGCATACACACCCGCATTTGTATTCCGACCGGATACAAATGCAAAGAGACAAAACTACACTATTAAATACTAAGATCCGGCTTAAGCCAAAGCCGGCTAGTAAAAACCGTCCGATCACGGTCCGTGCAATACCGCACGTATCTGATCGAATCCTGCCATATCTCCATACGGCCTCTACAGCGTTTCGCCCGAAAGCTTGAGTAACTGAAAGTGTGGTGGACTCTAAAGACTCGTCAATACTATGGTTGTGGATTTAACCACTAGCACGTCAGAGGTATAAGCCAATACGTAACGGGCCACCAGCTATTGACTAAAAGGGACGTCGATGAGCGAACTCATCCTGACACCCTACTGAGCCTGTCAGTGACAATATCCGTACAGTCCGGTCCGTTCGTCTATGAGCATCGCATGTCGGGCCTAGGGGGTGGGTAAAAGTCAGACCCCCAAAAGCGGTACAAGTCGTGTCGGAGTGTAGCCCAGAACACCCTGAGATACTACCGGAATACCTACCAGTAAATCTCCTGCCTTGGCCAAGGACTTCGTGTAATGGCTCTCCTAGACACAGCGCGACCTCACCCCCAATACCGGGAGAGACGAACCCCCGAAGATCCGCTCACTGCCTCCATGTGGCTCGGGACTGTACCCAACTAAAACCTGTTTGCACGACTCCTTTGAGCCGTGGTAGGGTAGTAATCAAAGCACAGTGGGAACTCACACGAGACAAATGACGATCCCCAGGTCGATGAACTAACCTGTACACATGTCACCTGGGAACTGCTATCTGACATCAGGTATAAGACCAACTAGCATGTTCCCGGCGAGTCCTTCCCGGTGTACTCATAACCCAATGAGCACCTGTATACATCTTAGGTGAACCAACTGACACCAGTGGCTTATGAGACCGGCCACCGCCCCTCGTCGGGGTCTCGACTGTATACACTAGTCTACTCTGGAGAATCGATGCCCTGTCTCGAATCTCCCACGACTAGGGACCTTTTAAGGATGTGCTTATAGACCCCAGCTCTCACTTATATGATCGCCCTCATACTGCTGGAAGCCAAGCAAGAATCCTAGGGCTCTATCAACGTGCAATACCGACCTGTCAGGTCACCTAAAGCAGTACACGATGATAAAGGTAAACCAGATAGCAAACTATCATCTCGAGTAAGACTGTCGTACCGGGATAGGTCCTCCCTCAATCATTGCAATCACGTGCCTGTGATCCAATAATTGACTCTGAGGGCACTATCGCCAACAATCTCCCACTTGCACTCAAGGCTAATTATTGCGATGTCGCATACTCACAGCCCGTGTGATACCGAACACCCAACTCCTCTACTGGTCAGTCTCACAAAGCTTGTTTGCGAAACTATGGCGTTCGAGGAATAGCCTCAGTGAGTGGATCCGCCTTGAAGTTTCTTTCTATGTCTCTCTATATCTCAAGTTCGCGGAGAAAGCCATCTCCCGAAATGAGCAATACCTGTCTTAGAGTGTCTGGATGTGTGATGGGACCGAGCTCATAAATGAACTCCAAATCCAAACTTCTTAGACTGTATCGTCAACTGAACTTAATCAGTATCCTGCGCCATGCCTCCCTCAGTATTGCCTTGGACCACCTGTCCAAAATACTGCCCCTCGTCAGAAGGAAAACTATAACTCTGACAACCTCCTTGTCGTCTATGTCACCTTGGAAGCCTGGAATGATAACTGTCTCCCAAATGAGGCTGTCGTTATCATATCCCTAGAACATCCACTTATGTTCTAAAACTGCTTCCGGCTGTTTCTCCAGGATTGGATCAATGTCAACTTATTGCATCTAGTGCAAGAACAACATCTGGTGTGGTACTTGACATCTCATGATTGACTCAATTGCCTAAGCAAGTGATCTGCCAATCATGCACGTCCCTCTCCCCTTTAGTCTGTAAGACACCTTTGGAGAGGGTGACTCCATTACCTGCAGGTACACTACCGTGCCAGGAGTCGTCCATCCTAAATACTCTTAGAATGCTGTCAAGTACCCTGATTGGGAAACCACCCAAATCTAGATCTAAAACCATAGATCTAGTAACCAGTATGTCTGATATAATACCTAATTCCTATGTGGAGAAACAACTGTGTGACGACCAAAGTACAACCGATTGTAGTATAGGAGTTTCTTTTCCTATTCTGTGTATGTCATCCAGATACCAGGACATCACACCCTACTACCTTCTCAACAGATCCATCCCCTTTTCTGATGAAGTCAAACCCATGACTGTCACATCAGAAATAGATGATCTATCTCCGCTACATCTGCTCTAGTCTATAAATAGACATAAGCTACCTGTCCACCAATGCTTCCGCTGCTCCCACTGACTACGACAACCTTCTGGCAGAGTCATATAGACGTACACTTCTAAAGCAAGTTTAGAACGACGCTATACTCATCCTCCTGCCGGGTCTCGCAGCCTGGAACAACAGCAATGGTAATTGTGGGTAAACAAGAACTTCCCTGTAACCGTCCTTGAGGCTACTGTAGTACCTCTCGGGTGCCTGAAGTTACCCACCTTATCTGCGGAGTGGCCAATGGAATGTCAATCCAGATTGAATCTTTAGGTTCCTTATCAAATCTTCAGTAATCGTTTGTGGTTCTGGAATCACTTCCAGTTCTACCATACTCCCACTACTGTTTTCTGAAAAAATCCATTTTTAATAAAACTGTGGCGAGTCTAGAACAATATCGCTATTGTTCATCCAGATGGTAGAAAGTCAACCCTCGTCATAGCCTGGGTCAACCCACAAACAGCCATTACAGAAACGTGCCTTGAGTTGTCCAGTGTCTGTTTTTAATCATGAACCGGACAACTCCCCGTACCTTAACATCGTTAAGATATGAACTGTTCTATATCCAATATAGAAACAGAGGCACTGATATAATTGAACCAGATTCAAATCATGCAGCTGTCCCCAGCGCATGTCAACTAAATGGAAGGAGGCCGATCAGCGTTACTCAACTTAGGAAGCATTTCTAATTATGAGTAACCTGAAAGAGAAGCAAGTTCTCTTAATCATTACTATCAACTGAACACCATAAACAAGTATCTACATCTTCGATCACTTTGAAGAATCCCGATACTTGTGACACCTGGTTCTCCACTCTATTCAAATACCAATAACTTCTCCAAATTCGGACCCTGCGTTTCCACGAAACACCTGTCCAAAAACTAGAGAAGTCATAAGTAAACTGAATGTAGTACGAGGACCAACCCCTCTGTCCTGATGGACCCTGGACAACATACAATACTCTGTATAAGTCCCTTGAGTCTGATAACTCATTCACTGTGTGTTGTAGGTTGAAAACTGTACTTATGGTTAAGAAGAATTACACCGCTGTTTAATGCTCCTTACCTAACCATCCACTGATATAGGTAAATGTCGTAGACATAATTTCAGAAAGGTATATCTCACTCTATGAAAATAGATGTACAGATATATCAATTTGAAATTGGTGCATAACTGCGGATATTCAAAACCAAATATTTGCCGACCGGCAAACAGCCCAGGTGATTTCCTCAAATACCACCGATTACAACGAATCCCGATATAATGAGGATGATCACCCAATTCCCAATAACCTACTCCCACTCATCATCTGTAAAACCATACAGATGTGAGAATCATACCTGGTAAATACATACCCTGGAGTAAGTATCTAATCGGGAAATCAGTTTTCCTTTAACATTACACAGTTGAACTGAAACATTGAAATGTTCCGATGGGGTATTCTGGTATTCCTAGTAATGCCTCTTCCAGATTCACGACTGTAACCGTATAGTTCTTTGTCACCTCTCCAAATCCCTTCATATGTCTTTAGTCTTTACCTTCTGCACACCCTTTTAGGCCAAACGGTTTTCTTCCTTCCCTACCGTACGGCACCAGCCTATGGTTTGGAAGAAGACTATCCAATAAGCATAATGGGTGTACTGTCCCAATCCTAGGAACACTCGCAATGAGAGAGGGTGAAGATAAAAGACAACCGAATAAACCTTATTCCTATTTCTCCTGAACCAGAATCCATCCCCGAACTGGAACAAGTTCCATTCGAGTTCGTATATAACCATACGATGGAGTATCCAAATAAACTGTGGATCTTCGTAGTGATACGGAGTGTCCTGGAGAAATACAAAGGTGATGTGGGAGTGGCAACGAAATATTTGGTTTGGTCGTGAATATCTGTTGCAATTTACTTTGCCCTCTTACTAATCCCTTGTTTTGTCTGAACTTAATACCTTCTGTACACCGTCGTTATGCTAATTGGTTTTCTTCATTCCCTACCGGTCGGCACCAGCCTAAGGTTTGGAAGAAGACAATCCAATTTGCGTAATAGGTGTACTACCCCTAAACCAAGGAGTACTCGTAACCTGAGAGAGGGTAAAAGGAAAAGACAACTGAATAATCCTATCCGTTTTCTCCAGAACCGGAAACCATCCTCGAATAAATCCTTTCGAGTTCGTATCTAACCATACGATGGTTTTGTCCAATGGAAGTGGACGTTCGTAGTAATACGGGGTGTCCTGGAGAAAAGGGTAAAAGTAGGAGTGGCAATGAGGTTCGCAACTCTGACAATCCAAAAGCCAGTGTTAAGAAGGTTCGGTCAACTTGGTCACTGAGTCAAAGTCTTAGGGTCGGGTCAATGGTCGCTGCCAGAGAGAGAGAGAGAAGAAACACTCAGCGTGCACTCTATCCTAGATCAGAATGGTTACCAATTTATCTAATCTGGAAACCTCCCACTGTACCTCAAATTCTCCTCCAAACCTTAAAGAAGAATTAGTCGGGGTCACCCGAGGAGTAAACCAACTCATCAGTGGGAATCGGGATCCAACTCTCATCGCATGACAACGTGACGGAATCCGCTCACGGTATCACACTCCAGAAGGTATGCGCATATCTGGCAAGTTTCAGTACTTTTGAAACTCCCGATGTGATTTCTGCCCCATGCTCTTATGACCTTGGCGTGAGGTCAAAATATCATAAGTCACATGTCAAGTTCTGCCCGTCATTATCCAGGTTAATTTGAACCCACCCGTACATACCCTTGACGTAGGCCAAAATAGTAGTACGACTGTCCCAAAACAACGCATCTATCTATGCAACAGATAAATAACCGGCAGCTACCAAACACTATGCCTTGGCGTGAGGTCAAAATACATAGCTTGAATACTACCGAATATTTAACTGAAATGACGGAGGGCTACGAATGGTTTCTGGCGAAAACCTTTAACGTAATGAACTTGATATCGTCGAAGGAACGGATAGCTTTTAAAAATATAGTGACGAAAACCTTTACTAAAGAGGTCACTCCCGGTGAAGGGATCTCGGCTCTTTCCCCGTAGAATGAGGTGCAGGATATTCCAAATGAATACCACGGTGCAAAGCAAAAGTAATCGTCTATAGTGAAGTTAATGCCCTGACGCAAACTTCTGTCCAAGGGGTCACTCCCGGTGAAGGGATCTCGGCCCTTGCCTCGTCGACTGAGGAGCAGGATATTCTAATGAATACCACGATGCAAAACAAAAGTAAACGTCCTTGCAATAACAGCTTTTTGAAAAGTGTTCCAACAACATCAGATTAGGTTTGTTTAACTTGCATTGATCCGAATCAATGCAGTCCCATCAATTGATCACACCACAAAGAACGAAAATATACTGACGTACGTATATGACATCCGCATTCGCCACTGGGTCCCGTCATTACCCGTTAGGTTAGCTAACTAACGACAGAGCGGGGACTGGACTAGCGCGGATGTAAAACATATACAACATCTACTAATATATATACCAATATATTATATTTCGCTCAAGGCGTGAAAAGAAATGCAACATCACAGAAATGTACAGCATCAAAGAACAATACAGATATCTGGGATCCCCGGGTTTCACAGAGCCACTACTGAAACCCGACGTTCCCCTGGTCGTGTGGATAGCCTGTGCAATGAAATCCTATACCCCCTACGAGTGCGGCGAATAGCCAGCCAATCCTGGAGTGAAGCCCCCTCCGTCCCAATGCCATGAGATGCGGGCTTGTTGCCTTCTAGAACCCGGCTATCCGTGCACCCCTCCGCGGGGTAACCCTAGTACAGAAAGTAAAATATACATACAACGGGTACATCGACCGCAACCAGGTCGTGCCCCAAAAGAATAATACAAACAGGCAGTGACGGCAGTCCACATGTCGGACGCTCGCCCCGCAATATCAAATGTACATAATACAACAACACCGTACTAGCATTGCATCCAGGCTATCCCCACCGACCGATCCGCAACATCACAGCAAATACATAGAACATCAACGTGAAAGTCACGTTCGCAAATCCGTCTAACCGGGCTATAGCAGTTAGACAGGATTTACCGATCGAGTGACATTCACGGTCGCAGATATAATGTAAATACTGTGAAAAATGTGTTTAAAATTTTCCGATTGATCAAACATTAACAAGTGGGCCCCCAAACAAAACTGTAGCAACCACAGAAAACCTGGGCCCAATTTTAATATTCCAAAAACCACATTTATCACTCAGGAACACACTGCAAAAATTTGGGGGGGTGAACAGTTACGTCCGCGGCGGAAGAGCGGCCAAAGCAGGGGTTTGGCCGCCCTTCCGCGGCGGTATGGTGAGCTCGTTGTACCAAATTTTTACAGTGACCTTAAAATTCCCTGCACATCACTCTGAGATAACCTGAAAAATTTTTGGACTCAAAAAAAATTCGACAGAAACTGATGTGCATGAAAAATGCGTTTTCGGGATTTTGTTCGATCGGAAACGTAAAACACATCAAACGAAAGCTAGACGAAGTTAATGGCGAGGCTCTGATACCACTGTAAGTGCACGGCGGCGCCCCGGCCGTCAATCCGACGGCCAAATGCGGAAACGGTGATAAACTTTAATTTTTGCGGACTTAGCAAACCGGCACCACCGCGCACTAAACACCCGGATCGTAACCATTAACAAGTCTAAGCTAACTAGAAGATGGGTTAGAGATATACCGACTGATCCGAGTCCTCCGGTCTTCATCTCCGCTCCGATCTTCTCGCGGAAACTCCGGTCGTCGCCTCCTCGCCGGAAGGGCACCACATCGCCTGTTTCTTTTACGGGCTCCCGCCTCTATACCGAGGCAACTCGGGCGCGAAGTAGGCTAGCCGACGCGTCCAAGATTTGCTGTAGAAAAGTGTAGCAGGCAGGTCTCTTTTGGGGTTATGGGGTTGCCAAGGTTGGGGAAATTTGTGCACTAGAATTTCATGGATACTTCATGGAGAAATTGAGCATGCAATGGAAATGAAATGGAGCATCCTCCAAAGATTGAGCTCGGCCACTACATAAAAGGAGCTCACTGGAAAAACCAAAATGAATGCAGCCACTCATATTTGCTCACAGGGAAAAAAGAATGAAGCCCCCTCTCATCTAAAATCATGTGAGTAAATAATTATATTAATTAATCAAGCCCCCACAATCCATTCCAGCACACTCAATACAAAGCAATCATATAAATTAATTAATCCACTATACAATATCAAGCACACTCCCATCCCAAACAGTGGCCGGCCCAAGTTTCCATTTTCCATCACAAAACCCATACCACCATCTAATCACAATAAATGCATCATGGAGGAAAAAAGCAAAGATGCTAAACATATCAATCATTTATGCAATAAACCCCTCCGCAAATGTTATTTGCACAATTGCAAATAACCCCCTCCAACGGAAAAGTCCGGCCGGGAAAGAACAAAGGGAAACCGGCCGGAACGGAATGCAAACTGGCAACCCCAGAAAACTGGTCCCATAATAAATTACAGGAAAACCCCGATACTGTGCATACACACCCGCATTTGTATTCCGACCGGATACAAATGCAAAGAGACAAAACTACACTATTAAATACTAAGATCCGGCTTAAGCCAAAGCCGGCTAGTAAAAACCGTCCGATCACGGTCCGTGCAATACCGCACGTATCTGATCGAATCCTGCCATATCTCCATACGGCCTCTACAGCGTTTCGCCCGAAAGCTTGAGTAACTGAAAGTGTGGTGGACTCTAAAGACTCGTCAATACTATGGTTGTGGATTTAACCACTAGCACGTCAGAAGTATAAGCCAATACGTAACGGGCCACCAGCTATTGACTAAAAGGGACGTCGATGAGCGAACTCATCCTGACACCCTACTGAGCCTGTCAGTGACAATATCCGTACAGTCCGGTCCGTTCGTCTATGAGCATCGCATGTCGGGCCTAGGGGGTGGGTAAAAGTCAGACCCCCAAAAGCGGTACAAGTCGTGTCGGAGTGTAGCCCAGAACACCCTGAGATACTACCGGAATACCTACCAGTAAATCTCCTGCCTTGGCCAAGGACTTCGTGTAATGGCTCTCCTAGACACAGCGCGACCTCACCCCCAATACCGGGAGAGACGAACCCCCGAAGATCCGCTCACTGCCTCCATGTGGCTCGGGACTGTACCCAACTAAAACCTGTTTGCACGACTCCTTTGAGCCGTGGTAGGGTAGTAATCAAAGCACAGTGGGAACTCACACGAGACAAATGACGATCCCCAGGTCGATGAACTAACCTGTACACATGTCACCTGGGAACTGCTATCTGACATCAGGTATAAGACCAACTAGCATGTTCCCGGCGAGTCCTTCCCGGTGTACTCATAACCCAATGAGCACCTGTATACATCTTAGGTGAACCAACTGACACCAGTGGCTTATGAGACCGGCCACCGCCCCTCGTCGGGGTCTCGACTGTATACACTAGTCTACTCTGGAGAATCGATGCCCTGTCTCGAATCTCCCACGACTAGGGACCTTTTAAGGATGTGCTTATAGACCCCAGCTCTCACTTATATGATCGCCCTCATACTGCTGGAAGCCAAGCAAGAATCCTAGGGCTCTATCAACGTGCAATAGCGACCTGTCAGGTCACCTAAAGCAGTACACGATGATAAAGGTAAACCAGATAGCAAACTATCATCTCGAGTAAGACTGTCGTACCGGGATAGGTCCTCCCTCAATCATTGCAATCACGTGCCTGTGATCCAATAATTGACTCTGAGGGCACTATCGCCAACAATTGTCGCATATTCTATTGCATATATAGAGTTGCGCATACACCTTATTTCCTAGTTACTTGTTGTGCTTGGACTAGTACCCTTAGGACACTGCACTATTATTGACGGCTCATGTTTGCACGAGCACTGATTGTATGCCACACACACCGTCAATAATTGCCATGACATGCACAACACATATACATATATGATATTGTTTGGTTAGGGACATTGAGACATTGATTCATATTCCTTATTGCATATGGCATATAACATACCTGTATAACTACATGCTTACACCTATGCCTTGACATGCTTACATGCTAGTTACCCGTATACCGATATGGTATTGTTCCATTAGTGATAGGTATATTTCACACATAATGACATAGCTACAAGTATACCTTGCATAAATACTTCACTTATACCTGGAGGGTATATTACATCATTACGGATAGGTAGATACATATACCTTGCTATACCTTTATGTTTACACATATATCTGGCTATAGCTACATGTTTACCTTTACTTGATATTATATAGATTTGGAGAAATTAGGAACCGCATAATATATATTTTAACTTGTTGCAGTTAAATAGCGGCTTTTCCTTTATATGCTTATATTACAGTTTTATGTTGCATATATTATATTCATGGATTTTCGCATTGAGATATGGATTTTTCATGATGTTTTCTGGATTTGAGGACCGTGGTAGTTTCATGAAATTATGCATTATTTGAAAAACCCGGTTTCTCTTGATATAATATTTCAGCAGCCACCATGAGATTTATCGGTTCTGATATATATATACCCCACGCGAGGAACGGAGGAAGCCATGTGCGGGTACATGGTGGGGCCCGTAGGTACCCCGGGGAAAGATTTTGTGGAGCTAGACGATGAGTTAGTGGGGGAACCATACCTACCGGTGACAGTACCTATGACTCGGTAGTTATCGTGGGGATACCGACGGGAGTCATGTACGTATGGATATGTGAAAAGACGAGGGTCGAAGCTGACACTCGGGTTTTTCGGGATAGCGCATGATATGCACCTTTCAGGGGGCCAGTCGTGGTGACAGCACCTGATAGATCAGTATTTTTGTGTCGATGCTTGACACATTGGTTTCATGAAATTTTTACTTCTAAGTATATATAACAGTGGAATGGGACGCTGTTATATATGCATATATATATTAGTGGAGTGGGACGCTAATATATATGTATACATATCAATTTATATACTTCATAATAATTATTCATGCAAATATACTTAGGATATATGAGGTTGACTTGATATTGGATACAGAAAATATATGAGAATTACTTGATGTTGTACATTCAGGATATATGAGATTTCCTTGATATTGCACATTCAGGATATATGAGTCTTGCTTGATGTTGTACATTCAGGATATATGAGATTTACTTGATGTTGCACATTCAGGATATATGAGTCTTACTTGATGTTGTACATTCAGGATATATGAGATTTACTTGATTTTGTACATTCAGGATATATGAGACTTACATGATATGAGAGCCAATTTGGGGACTGATTTGAGGAAATTGGGTTTTGGATTGTTTTGATGGACTTTGGTCCTACCACGAGGTCAGGATTCGGTGGGAATGACATGTTTTATCCCATACTCCACATTTATTATTTATACAGTGCTTCATGTATTAGTAGTACCTGATAGAGTACCTTCCATGACTGTTGCATTTACATACTTTATTTTATATGCATTGCTTCATGTATTAGTTGTACCTGCTAGCGTACCTTTCATGAATGTTGCATATATACATTGTCATATCATTGCTTCATGTATTAGTAGTACCTGATTGAGTACCTTACATGATTGTTGCATACAGATTGTCATATTATTGTTTCATGTATTAGTTGTACCTGCTAGTGTACCTTTCATGACTGTTGCATTCATATGACCTTTTATTGCTATCCGCTTGCATGCATTAGATTCGCGCTGTACGTGCATACTTGCGATTACCTGCATATGTTATTTACTATTCACGAGTTGGCAACTCTCCCCCGTTGTGCCACAGTGTTTTGCAGGTAATCCCTCAGGGCAGTCGCGGAAGGCTTTTCATCTTTCAAATCATCTTTTGCAGCGGATACCGCTACGGCTGACTGTGTACAGTTTTGTTATAGGTGGGTTTTACGGTTATCCGATGTTGCATATTGTATATTCGTTGTATCATGTACTCTCCATCTACCACTTTCATGTATGACTTAGAGACTTGTTGTGAGGACGATATTGTATATTTGGATGACTTGGATGTCTTTTATACAGTTTTACTTATATCGTCTTTTATTTCTTCGCTACGGCGTCGTATACCTGTTGTGGTGGTTGTTTTCCGCCGTTGGGCGTGGATTTTCTCCCGTTGGGGATGTTTTACTTTATATTTATGTTGTACCCATTTTTGGGGTTAGTTTTTACAAAGGAGGCGCTGCCAAATTTTTTAAGAAAGTAAAATTGGACTTTAAAGAATTTGGTTTGAAATTTCAAAAGTTTTGAAAATGCTATTATTACTTACTACTTTTGATGGTTTAGATTACTGTGTTTTCGGCTTTGCGTTACGCCTATAGACGTTGCGTAGTTTAAGGGCCGTCACGTGCCAATATCGGGTCGTGATAAAGTTGGTATCATAGCGCTAGGTTTTACCTTTCGTAGTGTGGGATGACCTTGGTATGATAGAGTATGTAGCTTAAGTGGAGTAACGTAGTGTGTGTATGTCCGCGGCATACTCACGATCACGGGGAATCGCCCGCATGGCGTTATGCGTCTGGGCTAGAGATGACTTGACTTGTCACATATTTAGAATTGCGCATACACATTATTGCTTAAGTATTGTTGTGCTTGGACTAGTACCCTTAGGACACTGCACATATTATTGACGGCTCATGTTGCACGAGCACTGATTGTATACCACACACACCGTCAATAATTGCCATGTTACGCACAACACACATACCTATATAATATTGTTTGGTTAGGGACATAGAGACACTGATTCATACTTCTTTATGCATATAATATATAGCATACATGTATACCTACATGCTTACACATATACCGTAATATAGCTACATGTTTACCTTTAATTGATGTAATTTAGAATTGGAGAAATTAGGAACCGCATGATATATTATATTAAGTTGTTGCAGTTAATTAGCGGCTTTTCCTTTATATGCTTACATTACATTTTATGTTGCGTATATTTTATTCATGGATTTCCGCATTGAGATATGGATTTTTCATGATGTTTTCTGGATTTGAGGACCGTGGTAGTTTCATGAAATTATGCATTATTTGAAAAACCCGGTTTCTTTTGTTGTGATATTTCAGCATCCAGCATGAGATTTATCGGTTTTGATATATATACTCCATACGAGGAGCGTCGTGGGCTGTATGAGGGTACATGGTGGGGCCCGGAGGTACCCCGGGATAAGAAGGTCGATGTAACATGTCATTGAGCCTGGCAGGGAAACTATACCATCCGGTGACATTACCAATGAGTCGGCGGTTATCATAGGGATACCGACGGGATTCATGTACGTATAGATACGTGGAAAGACGAGGGTCAGAGCTAGGCACTCGGGTTTTTCGGATAGCGTGTGATACGTACCTATCAGGGTGCCAGTCGTGGTGACAGCACCTGATAGATCAGCATTTCTGTGTCGATGCTTGATACATTGTTTTCATGATATTTTATTCCTAAGTATATATAACAGTGGAGTGAGACGCTGTTATATATATTAGTAGAGTGGGACGCTAATATATATGTATACATATCAATTTATATACATCATCATATTCATTCATGCAAATATACCTAGGATATAAGAGATTCACTTGGTATTGGATTTAGGATATTTGAGATTACTTGATATTGTACATAAAGGATATATGAGACTTACTTGATTTTGTACATTCAGGATACATGAGATTTACTTGATGTTGTACATTCAGGATTTATGAGACTTATATGATATGAGAGCCAATTTGGGGGCTTATTTGAGGATTTGGGATTTGGATTGTCTTGATGAATTTTGATCCTACCACGATATCAGGACTCCGTAGAAATGACATGTTTCATCCCATACTTTACATTTATTGTTTATGCACTGTTTCATGCATTAGTGTACCTGCTAGAGTACCTTCCATGACTGTTGTATTTACATACCATTATTCATATCATTTCATCATGTATTAGTTGTACCGATATAGTACCTTACATGATTGTTGCATACAGATTGTCATATTATTATTGCTTCATGTATTAGTTGTACCTGTTAGTATACCTTTCATGACTATTGCATTCATATGACCATTTATTGCTATTAATTGCATGGGTTAGATTCGCGCTGTACGTGCATACTTGCGATTACCTGCATATGTTATTTACTATTCACGAGTTGGCAACTCACCCCTGTTTTGCCACAATTTGTTTTGCAGGTTGTTCCCAGAGTAGTCGAGGCAGGCTATTCATCTATCTATCATCTTTTGCTGCGGATACCGCATCGGCTCACAGTGTGCAGTTTTTGCTTTAGGTGGGTTTTGTGGTTATTCGTGTTATATTGTATATTCGTTGTATCCTTGTACTCTCCATCTACTACTTTCATGTTGACTTAGAGATTTGATGTGAGGACGATATTGTATGTTATTTTGAGACTTGGTTGTCTTTTATGCAGTTTTACTTCTATCGTCTTTTATTTCTTCGCTACGGCGTCGTATATCTGTTGTGGTGGTTGTTTTCCACCTTTGGGCGTGTTTTTGCTCTCGTTTCGGGATGCTTTATTTATATTTATGTTGTATCCATTTTTGGGGCTGGATTTTACAAAGGAGGTGCTGCCAAAATTTTAAAGGAAATAAATTTAGACTTTTAAAGAATTTGGGTTGAGATTTCTAATGTTTTGAAACTTCTATTAATTCTTACTACTTTTGATGGTTTAGATTGCTGGGTTTTTGGCCTACTTAATTTGCGTTACGCCTGTAGGCGTTGTGTAGTTTAAGGGCCGTCACGTGCAGTTTTCGGGTCGTGACAAAGTTGGTATCAGAACGCTAGGTTTTACCTTTCGGAGTGTAGGATGACCTTAGTATGATAGAGTAGGTAGCTTAAGCAGAGTAACATAGTGTGTGTATGTCCGTGGCATACTCACGATGCGGTACTCCGCCTAAAGTAACCTAAGTACAAATTGCTTGAAATTCCTTCCTTGATGATTCATATCCTTGTGATTCGATTTCCGTATTCATATCGAATCCTATTTCCATTTATAGCCTTTGCCGCCGATGACTATGGGGACTCAGAGAGGTGCAGCGAGCGCCGAGGTCAGAGTTGACTCGTTTGGGATGAGGATTGACCAGGATGGTACGCTCGCAGTACAGGAGCAGATGGATCCGCCTTCGACATGTAGTATCGCTAGGCTTGCGCCAGACGATGAGTTCATTGGTTGAGGCCATTCGAGCACAGCGACAGGAGTTTGTCACCCCTGTTACCCAGTTGTTCCTTACGATCAGCACTCAGCATTTCGTCACTTACACAGCACCAATGGATGCAGCCCCAGTTGACGAGTCACGTCTTTCAGAGACTTTGGGAGTTCGAGGACCGTGGAGGACTCGTACCGGTGTACCACCCCAGAGACAGAGGCCTAGTCGTCAAGACAGATTTCGTGACCGTCGCGTGAGTAGCAGACGCTTAGGACGTGGACAGTCATTCAGCTCTTATCCCCATGAGGATCAGCAGCCGTCGCGTGGATGTTTTTGGTGTGGGAGCCTTCATTACCTCATTAGGGATTGTTCATTAGCACCGCGTCAGACTCATGTTAAGAGAGGTCGGGGACGCGGAAGGTTCGCTCAGAGGGGACAAGTTGGCAGAGGAGGTTTTTATCCAGTTGCGGGTAGGGGCAAACACGAGAGTTTGCTTCTACTCATCGGGACGTGTGGGTGTCCAAAGCAGAGTTTTCAGGTATTCTTAATTTGTGTGTTCTTTTGATGCACTTGTTGTTTAACACCCTTTGTGCCATGGTTGGGCCGAGAGTCGTGTTAGCCAAATCAGCCGTTGTTGTGTTAACTTCTGTCAGCGATTCTTTTGTTGCGCGACACGTATTTCAGTCGTGTGCCAATCGGATAGGAGATTTAGATTCGTCCGTCATTTGATCCTTCTAGAGATGTTGGATTTGACGTTCTCCTGGGCACGGACTGGTTAGCTACGTGCTAGGCGTCTGTGGACTGCCGTGAGAAAACAGTCAGGTTTTGTTTTCCCGGTCAGTTAGTTCTTGTTATGCAGGGGGACAGTGGTGCCGCCCATCACAGCTTGAATTCAGCCTTTTTCGCTAGTCGGATTTTGAGGAGAGGATGTCGAGGATTCTTGGCTTTCACTCGTGATACCAGAGCCACCGTGGGTTTGTTGGACCGGATTCCTTCGTGCGAGAGTTTTTCGATGTTTTTCTAGACGAGCCGGCGAAGCTTAGAGAGCTTAAGGATCAGCTGCAAAGTTGTTTGTTGGGGGGCTTGTGAGTCTGAGTGTTTCTCTTTGGGGAGCTCCTATTTCTGTTCTTCAAGGAGAAAGACGGCAGTTTGAGGTTGTGTATTGATGGATCGTCAATTGAACCAGCTTACGGTGCGGACATGTATCCTTTACCTCGCATTGACAATTTCTTCAATCAGCTCCAGAGTGCGAGATTTTTTCTAAATTTGTTTGGGATCAGGTCATCATTAGTTGCGGGTTCGGAGTGATGGCATTCCGAATACTGCTTTTGTGCGTGCTACGGGCTTATGTGTTTTGGCGGTGTCGTTGGACTCACCAATGCCCTAGCAGCATTCGTGGATATGATGAACCAGATTTCTTCAGGCCGTTCCTCGACCAGTGTATTGTTGTGTCATTGATGACATTCTGGTCTATTCCAATGTGTCATGAAGAACAGGAGCAGCACTTGAGGATTTGTTTTGCAGGCATTGGGAGAGCCCCAACGGTCTGCTAAATTCTCGGAGTGTTCTTTCAGGCTTGATTGTGTTGACTCCTAGGTCTTGTAGTTACGGGAGACGGTTTTTGTATGGTTCCGAGGAAGATCGAGGCCATACAGCTTTGGCCCAGACTTGTGTACAGGACGGTGGTCCGCAGATTTTTGGGCTTAGCAGGTTTTTACCGCCGTTTCGTGCATGATTGCTACTGCATTGCTGCACCGTTGACTGAATTGACTGGAAAGGAGGTTCTTTTCTTTGGACTGAGGCATGCGTGCGGAGTTTTCGGCAGTTGAAGACTCGGTTGACAACTGCACCAGTTCTTTCTTGCTTTCTGGTTCGGGAGACTTTGTTGTTTAACTGTAATGTTTCGCGAGTGGTGCTTAATTGTGTACTGAGGTGACATTATAAAGTTATCTCTTATGCTTCCCGACAGTTGGAGGAGGTACGAGCAGGATATCCTATTCATGATCTGGAGATGGCCGCGGTGGTCGTGCGTTGAAGATCTGAGGACACTACTTGTTCGGAGAGTCATGTCAGATTTTCACGGACCACCCGAGCTTAATGTACATCTTCCTGCAGTGGGTGTTGATCGTTGAGACAATCTATTGCAGATTTACAGTTCTTGTGCGATCGTTGAGTACAGCTTTTGTTCGCATCTACTGAGGGGACAACTTGCTCATGTCCGCGCCCGACCACTTTTCCTTAATCGCTTTCGCGAGGCACTGCCCACCGACGCTCATTCATCAGAGATTCTGAGCATACTCGGCTGGGTAAAGATTCGGAGTCCTTGATTTGTGACCAAGGTGTGCTACATTTAAGGACGCGTTTGTGTACCTGTTGCTGATGGGCAGAGACGCGAAATCCTAGAGCAGGCGTATCAGTCAGCTTTCGGTGTTCATTCAAGTTCCACCAACATTTGACGTAACTTGTGAGATAGCTATGGGTGGGCAGGAATGAAGAGTGAAGTTTCAGATTTCGTTTCAAGGCGTCTGTCTTGTTGTGAGCTAAGGTTGAGCATCTGAGACCGGCTGGAGAGTTGCAACCTTTAACCGTTTCCGGAGTAGGAATGGGAGCAGATCTCCAAGAATGTCGTTGTGGTGTCCACCCAGGTTTAGTCAGGGTGTGACTCCATTTGGTGTTTGTTGTCCGGTTATACTCAGTTTGCTCAGTTGTTCTTTGTTAAGTTGGTGCGTTTGCACAGAGTTCCTTCGTATGTTGTATCCAATAGAGACACCCTGTTCGCTTGCCGTCTTGGGCAGGAGTTTTAAGAAACTTTAGGTACTGGTTGATCTTTAGCTCCGTTTTTCCATCCGCTGGATGATGGTTTTGTGAGAGCAGGCTATACCGACTCTGGAGGATATGCTTGTGCGTACGTACTAATTGATGTCGGCAGTTGGGGTCGTCACTTGCCATTGTTAGGGTTCTCCTTCGATAGCTGTTATCAGGAGACACTCCAATTGGCAACCTATAGGTTTTGTTGTTAGGTGGTGTCGATCTCCAGTCTGTTTTTCTGACTCTGCGTAAGTATGATTTTGGACCCCAGCTAGTCTAGAGACTTCGGAAATGATCCGATTGGTCCAGGTCAGGATGAGGTAGCCTAATGCAGACAGAGGTTTTATGCTGACCATAGTGGTCGCAGACTTGAGTTCGCAGTGGGAGACCATGTATTCCTACGGATTTTTTTCCGATGAATGACGTGTTGAGTTTTGGGAAGCTTATCCCAGGATTGTAGGTCCTTTTGAGATTCTCAAGCGAGTTAGTTTCGTTGCCTTTAACTTGGCACTTCCGCCCAGATTATTTAGTATTCACCCCGTATTCGTTATGTAGATACTTTGCAATTACCTTCATGACTTTCTTACATGATTCAACACCAGACCATTTAGCTTGGACTCGATCTTTTCGTTCACCAGCTGCCAATTGTGTTAATGGCTCAGCAGGTGGAGAAACTTCGGTCAAGGGTCTTGCCATCTGTGGAGGGTTTTCTTGGACGTAGCCGTATAGTGAGGTGATCACTTAGGAGGCTGCGAGCGAGGCTTGGGAGTTTTGTAATCTTCTCTCTGAAGGTACGCTTAGTGAAAATTTTAAATTTGGGGATGAATTTTTATAAGGGGGGAGATTGTAACGCCTTACATTTCGGTTAGGGTTAGTTTAGACGTTAATGCGGGTTTATTGTAAAAAGTTTACCAATTCGGGTTCCTCACATTTTATGACATTTAATTAATAATTTATTATTATTTGTTATGGACATGCACGCACGTGTGCATGTTAATGTGAGGGTTTGTTTGTGCTAATCTTGTTCTTAGCAACCATGACACCTAACCATTATCTAATCTTTTCTTTAATCTTTTGCCTTAACCCTAATCCCTAAGCCTAAACCCTAGATATTTGTGTGAGAGAGAAGATATTTATTTTGGGTGTGTGAGGTGGCTTGATGAGTGGTATGAAAGCATTAATGGTGTTTTAATGCATGGTGTTCTTACCCCTTAGCCTCACCTCCCTCTCTCTAGATCATTCTCTCTCTCTCATTTCTTTATCTCTTTTATTCTTTCATTTCCTCTCTCATCAAACTGAACACTCTCATTTACATCACAAAACCATACCTAAAACTTCACAATTTCATCAAAAATCACTTCTTTGATCACCTTTTGCCTCTTGGATGCCTTGGGGCTTGCAAAGCTTGGATCATTGAGTTCTTTGGGTTAGGTATGATCTCTTCCTGTTGTTTTATATGTTTATAGTGTAGCTTAGCTTGTTAGTTCAGTTTAGATAGCGTTTGGTGTCTTTTCGTGCAAATATCGTATTTTTAGTGCCTATTTGTGACATCTGTGATCTGCTGTGACCTGGAAAGTTTACTAGAAAACCAAACAATGTAGTTGTGTTGTACCTTGGACCCTGAGCCTTCACCTCAAGCACGAACCACCCTGCTCGGACCACCGCCGGCGACACAAGGGCAATTTCCGGCGACCTTGGCTAGGGGTTGGAATTGGGGTTTGGGTTTTTTGTGGGTAGGTCTATGCTTTGGTTTTGGTGTGTTTGGTCTTGTTTAGTTGTTGAGTTTTCTCTATATACGAAATCTGGGATCACCTAGGTAGTTTCTTGTGTTACGTCTTAGCGCGATACGTTATACGACATGGATCATGCACTTTGTGTGGTTTTGCTCTTGAGTTGTTTTCGTCGTGTCGCTACGCACGTTAGCCACAATACGGACACTTGAGAGTAAGTTTTGTGTTGTTGCGTCGGTCTAATGTAGTGTGTACGTGTTTTAGGTCTATTACTAATACATACTGCTTTGTTGTTTTATTGTTTTAGGTTCGCAGGCGGGGACTTCGTGTAAGTCCATGTCACGCACCCCACGAACTTGCGGGGAGGCGGAATATATGAAAAACGATTATCAAAGCTTTGTAACACGGACTTGAGCGCATGTATCGTATCTAAACCGTTACTAGCAAACTACGAGAGGTTTAACTATTCGGATTCGAAGTTATACCTCACGTTACTTGTCCTTCGGGTCTTCATCGTTGTCCTCCACTCCTCGTAGGCTCTTTGGAACATCGGCACCTCAACGGCCTCCTCGAGTCAAAGACGATCCACCCAAGAGCTCCTACGCCAAGCTTGATCTCTAACTTGAGATAACTATGTTGCTCAAACTGCTAATCTAAGCTACCTAGGGGATATAGAGTGAGGTTATGGATGTATTAGTCTAGCTAACCCTTGATCTCAACACATGAGAGGTTAGGGTTAGGGTTTCAAGAATGAGAGAGCTTGAGGAGAGAGAAGGTGATGATAAGAATGAATATGAATTATGAGCTCATTAGAATATAACAACCATAACAATTTATCAAATAAATAATATAAATGATTAATCATCATGGTTGATGCATTCACCTTGTGTGATTCATCATATGAGTTATTAACTAATTAATGCATTATTTAATACCAAGAATGAATCACACAAATGAGTCATTAAGCAATTAATGCTTATGCCACCTTAACCCCTAAGTCACCATGTTTCTAGAAGCTTCCCGGAAAATTACGAGAACACCCTTCCAATCCGTGAAAACAAGGAAAAACTTTAGATTGTATAAATCCAATAACCTGATACTAGAATCTGGCTTAAACCAAAGCCGACTAGTAAAAACTGTCCGAACGTCGTACGTGTGTAAACACACGTATGCGTCCGAACCCTTGTCGTAAAACCATACGACCTCTATATCGTTTCGCCTGGAGCAGAGAAACTCTCTGTATGGGACTCTAAAGACTCGACACTACGCTGGCAGTAGGTTTAACCACAGATCGCAAGCGGCACTAGCTGTACGTAACGGTCCCCTGGTAGATGTCGATAAGAAGGCCGATGTGGAAACCCATCCGAACACCTACTGAGCCTGATGTGACAATCTCCGTACAGTCCGGTCTGTTCATCTAAGACTATCGCATATCTAGCCTAGGGGGCGGCATGCGTCAGTCCCCTAATAGCGGTATAAGTCGTGTCGAAGCATAGCCCATTACACCCTGAGAAACTAGTGGAACCTACCAGTAAATCTCGCTTGCCCTGGCCAGGGACTTTGCATAATGGCTCTCTGACACAGCGCTATATCAACTCCCAATACCGGAGAGACGAATCCTTTCTAACCACCACTGCCTCCAAGTGCTCAGGACTGCACCTAACTGCTACCTGTTTGCACGACTCCTTTGAGCCGTGGTAGGGTAGCAATCTAAGAACAGTGGGACACACTCGAGGCGAAGTAGCAGTGTCAAGTCTGCGGACTATGCTGTAATCATGTCACCTGGGAACTGTTAACTGACGACGGGTATAATACCATCCAACAGTTCCCCTGCGAGTCCTGTCCGGTGTACCCGTAACCTAACGAGCACCTGTATACTATCTCCCGTACGACATACTGATGGCTGTGGAACAGACCATACATCTGCGTCCCAGAAGATCAACACGGTGTTCCTTCTCAACTCCAGCAGGATGCAGACGTAACGTCAACAACCGACCTCAGGGTAGCAACGAAGTGGAGCCATGGCAAAGTCCCTAGTTCCAAATCTCGATGGCCACATCTACAGCCTAGAGACCAACAATGGCGGTTCTCCTCATTCCAGCAGGATACGGACGCGACATCACCGATCGGAGCATGGCAAAGTCTCCAGTTCCAAGAATCTACAGTTCACAGACAACCAAGAGTCAACCCTGACACCGTAGAAAACGGAGCAAGTCAACCCTCACACCGTAGATAACGAAGAAAGTCAACCTTGACACCGCAGAAAACGAAGCAAGTCAACCCCGACACCGTAGAAAACAGAGCAAGTCAACCCCGACACCGTAGAAAACGGATACATGTCAACTCCTGACCTCCCTTTCGTCAAGAAACGCTTCGACTCGGATACATGTCAAACCTGACCTCCCTGTCGTAAAGCAACGCTTCGACTCGGATACAAGTCAGGCCTTGACCTCCTTATCGTAAAGCAACGCTTCGACTCGGATGCATGTCAACCCCTGACCTTCCTGTCGTCAAGCAACGCTTCGACTGGGATACATGTCAACCTCGACCTCCCTGTCGTCAAGCAATGCTTCGACTCGGATATATGTCAACCCCGACCTCCCTGTCGTCAAGCAACGCTTCGACTCAGATACATGTCAAACCCTGACCTCCCTATCGTCATGCAACGCTTCGAATCGGATACATGTCAACCCCTGACCTCCCTGTCGTCAAGTAATGCTTCGACTCAGATACATGTCAACCCTTGACCTCCCTGTCGTCAAGCAACGCATCGACTCGGATACATGTCAAACCCTGACCTCCATGTCGTCAAGCAACGCTTCGACTCGGATACATGTCAAACCCTGACCTCCCTATCGTCAAGTAACGCATAGACTCGGATACATTTCAACCCCTGACCTCCACGTAGTAAAGCAACGCTTCGACTCGGATACATGTCAAACCCAGACCTCCCTGTCGTCAAGTAACTCTTCGACTCAGATACATGTCAACCCCTGACCGCCGTGTCGTAAAGCAACGCTTCGACTCGGATACATGTCAACCCTTGACCTCCTTGTCGTAAAGCAACGCTTCAACTCGGATACATGTCAACCCTTGACCTCCTTATCATAAAGCAACGCTTCGACTCGGATACATGTCAACCTTTGACCTCCCTGTCTTCAAGCAATGCTTCGACTCGGATATATGTCAACCCTTGACCTCCCTGTTGCAAAGCAACGCTTCGACTCGGAAACATGTCAACCCTAACCCCCCCATCGGAGCAATGCTCCGTCTCGGAAATACATTAACCCATGATCTCCCTGTCGTAAAGCAATGCTTCGACTCGGAAATAAGTCAACACACGAACCTATAAAAAGAAAGTTCTCTTGTGAGATCCTTACGACTCTCACAAGAAAATGCACTTAGGAGTCCTCACGACCCCTAAGTAGAAATTGCACCTACGATATCCTCTCGACTCGTAGGGAGAAAAGTCTTTATGGGACCCCCACGGCTCATAAAGTTGAAAAGTCTTAGGCGACAGATCTGAACCCGTTTCCGAAGCCATCGCTGCCCTGCAAGAAAACCAAGATAAACTACATATGGACCACATCCACCAGAGCTACATGCAAGCATAAGATAAAAAAAATATATGTCTTTTATTCATGAATTCAAAATGAATACAAGATACATCCCATAAAAGAATCAAAATGAATACAAAATATTTTTAGTCTTAAGTGGATAAAAAAATGATAATAAAGAAAATACAATAAAGAAAAAATCTTTAAACCGGCAGGTGGCACAATAAGCTCCTCTATTCATCGCTCTTCCGCTGGGCCTCAGCTTCAAGCTTGGTTATTGCCATAAGACGGGTCTCCGCCTGAGACTGTTGGGTCTGATACGAGATGAACTGGCTCTCAAGCTCCCTTTCAGTTGCCTTATGAGCTTCAACCATCTCACGGGTAAAGATGACGGCTTTGTTGAGAGCGACTACTTCAGTGATAGCTTCTTGAACTACTTGCCAGATTTCATATGCATGAGTGGTCTTTGTAGTGAGCTGAGCTTGGAGTTCCCCAAAGCACTCAAGGCCAGTTCCCTCTTCGAAAATTTCCGGTTGAGCCTCTTTTCACAAGTCTGAAATTAGCGGCACAGCGCTCAATCCATCCCCGCAAGCTTACCTTGGCAATTAAGAGCTCGTAAGGAAGGCTTATACACTCGAGATTATGTAGGCAGGCCACCACTCGACGACAATACCTGATCCAAAACATGCACAAATCATGTGCTATGTAAGGCAACAAGGAAAGTCTTTAGTGTACACTCCATTAAGCATGCATTCGCGACTATATGCCTGCTTAAATGGAAATGGGATCCAAAATGCGCTAATTTGCAAGAAACACGACGATAGCGCTCGCACATAAAGAAAATCCGTAGGGGTAAATTATAAAGTTCATGTACACAAGCGGGATGCAAGTACGAATATATGACGAACAGAAAAATTCAACGGAAAGCGTTCAATAGTCAATAATAAGAGAAATACATTGATTTAAATATACTACTCTACGGGGAAAAGATCACCAAATATGGGATCAGAGATACAGGGATTAACAGAACAAAATACAAAGTTCTCTAATTCTCTCTCTGCCTTCTCCAACACGTCGAAGTGACGGTCTTCGCGAGGGGTTGATCCCCACCGATTAGCGCCATGCTCATCAGCAAAAGCAGACATGACAGCCCGCCGGGCTCTTGTCTGACCAAGTAGATGAACCGAGCGAACTTCAAAGCCTGGGTAATGAAGCATGCCTCGTGGAAACACTCAATCTTATCCTCCGCCATATCAAGAATTGCTAAGGTCATCTCAGCCGGATGAGGAGGAATATCGGCTAGCACGGATAGAAAAATCGTCTGGAGCCAAATGGATCCCATAGGAAGAGGAGAGCCCTTACGAATCAGAAGCTCGTACATCACCGCGTCACATTGAGCGTCGGTGAGAAGGGGATCTACTAGCCGCGCAGCTAGGCGAGGAACCATTTCCTCGATGGGCACCTCCCATGGTTGCCGATGAGCGTGGGGGAGGTTGCAAGCCATAACCTGTGGTTTTTTTCTTAAGATGATCACCCTAAGGTATAGGTGGTTTTCTCTCTAGAGAGGAAGAAAAGCCTCGGCTTCAAGTTATAAAAGGGAGCATTCGATGCTATGCACAGAAAATGTTGTGCATGGTGGAACTATTCCCAAGGCCTAGAAAAAGGGAAGAGCATGGGAAATTAAAGAGATGACTCATTGGAATCAGAGTAGGGAGATGAAACGACCTCATCAACAGAAGCCTCACGTGCATGGCACGTGAACACCAGACTTGATCCCTTTTGAGATCTAAAACGGCACCGCACATGCATAACACGTGAGCACGGGCGCTAATGCAGGATTAAAATCCCCAGCGGTGGCTCCTGCGCAAAACACGTGAACACTAACAGCAATATAACAACACCACATACAGAACACATGTAAACGTAAAAGAGGGGGAGGAATGTTTTGTCATTCACACTCCGAGAACTCATACAAAAATAAAAGAAAATGTTTACAATGGTAAAACATTAAATCCGGGACACGGATTAAGAAATTGAGAAGTAAGGTCGTCTAAAATGCTTCTGGCCTCTCTGACCATTCTTGTGTGCATCCTCTCACGAATGCAAGCGTCAGGATCCTCGCTAATGTCTTCCGTCCTTTGATAGGCAGAGAGTATCATCGTCCGTTGAAAAATTTTATGCAAGATATCGACAAGATTATCTCGCCGCTTTTTCGAGATCAGGCCCATCAGATATACTGAGTGCACCTTGTCTTCGACATCATCCAGTGCCTTAAACGGCATGGCTTCGTAAATTCCAGGAAGTGCTCCCCAAATCGCTCTTACTATAATTTTCAAATGAGCGGAGCGGCGAGGAAGTAGTTGACCGTTGTATTCATTGAAGCGACTCATAATTTTAGTGCATTGGGCGTTTGTAAACTCCTGGTTTTGACAACGGCCTTATGCGCGAATGTCTTCATAAGAAATGATTTTGTCAAGATCGTACAGATGAGCGGTCATAGTGTCTGAAAAGTGAAATCAGTGAAAGTTTAGTGATTAAACTGATCAAGAAAATGCTTATTGGAACAAACATTGGAATTCAAACAAATTCTTGGGAAAACGAGTTCTGTTAAATACCCAATAAGGGTAAAACCATATGAAAAGATTTTCAAGAACACCAGGGATTAAAATTCCCGAAGGGTCCTCTTGATCTTTCAGAGCTAAGCTCTCCGCCAGAGGAATTAAATTCCTTTTATATGATGGAATTAAATTCCTTTTATATGATAAATATATATATATATATATATATATATGAGAAACAAAATCCCATAAAAACCTCGAAAATCAGAGGTGAATGCTTGAGATATGGAGGTTTACTACTCAAAGATCGCATCTTTGAATCTCTAAGAGATGAGTGTTAGAGGAGAGCAAAGCTCTCATGATGGATTTAAAATCCAGAGGCTTTCTTTAAGAAAAGGGTTTTCTGATGTTCAAGAGCTTTACCTAAAAAAAGGATTCTTTTCGACAGAGTTAAACTCTAGAAATTTTCAATGAAAAGAGAACTAAGCCCTGAAGAGGAGAAATAAATTCTCAAAGAAAGCGAAGAAGCAAGAAGATGAAGGAACGGAGGCGTTACAGAGACGAGACCCCTGCATTTATAAGACTTGATAGGAAACGATTCATCTTCCCCGTTCCCTAGGCATATCCAACGGCTGTATAGGTGACAGCGTTGCACTCACGTGCAAGCCATGTGAGAACAACGCTGTGGAGACATTTGTTCCCTTATAAAAATTCAGAAAAAAAGGGAAGGGAAAACTCCCCACTAATGGAAGCATCACGTGTAAGCACGCGATCATCGATCTCTTACAAAGAGACTCAGAGAGGGAAAAGAAAAATCCCCGCTAGTGGGGCATAACGTGCAAGCACATGATGCATCTGTATGCAGAGTAAGCGGCAATTAAATCATCACGTGCAAACTCATGATCGTCTTTCACAAAACGTGTAGGACCCAGTTATAAAACAAACAAAGAATAGAGAAGCACACGTGTTACCACGTGATGCCTTCCTTATGTTTGGACTACTGTATACAAACAAACCAAGATAATTCTGTGAAAGGGTCACGTGCTACACGTGATGGGCTCCTATGCCTTCTGAACCGATACAATTAAATTCTAAAATAAAAGGGGTCAAAACTCTATTTGGAAAACATTTCCCTAGATCTTTCTAAACAAGAAAGATTACGCTCTGCAAAGCAGAGCTCCGTTGGATTAAAAATCCAATGGTGATTAACAATTACCAATCGACATAAAATATTCTGTACGGGGAAATATTTCCCTAATCTTGTTAAAAATAAGACAAACAACTTCTGCAAAACATAATTCCTTGGATTAAAAATCCAACGGTGAATAAAATTCACCGATTGATCTAAAAGATCATTTTGGTTGATTATAAAATCAATCAACATTTCACAATGAGAGATTTTTCTAAACAAACTGATTCTTTCTTTCCCCTATAAATAAGAGCAAAGGCACAGAGAGAAAAGGGGAGTTTTTAAGTTCTCAGAAGACAGAAAGAGAGAGAACAAACCCCCTCAAAAACTTCAAGTTAAAAGAAAGAAAAAACCTGAGGTAGGAGAAGGAACAAAACACAGAGAATATCTCATTTCTTTTTCACCTCCATAAGAGTTTAACTCTTCCAATAAGAAATTAGTTCTTCCTCTGGTTAAGATCTGCAGAAGCAGGTCTCTCCACAAGTTGACAATTTAATTCTCATTGGGAAGATTTTGTAGGGTTGCTATGCACTACCACAAGGGTCTACGAGGTATCAACCATGCCTGAATAAAATTTTAGCCGTGCCGAACAACCCAAATCCGGATCTTTAAACTAGGGTTTAGGCGAAAACAAGCACGTTAAACTCTTTAACACTAAGTGAGAGGGATTACAACCTTTGTAGATCCGGTCCTTCACTTTTTAAGCTCCGTGTTGAGGTCCCTTCGCTGCGATCATCATGTTCCGGACTCTCGAGAGGCTTCACGAAGAGAAAGATGCAGTCTTGCTTCTGATCTTCGATAGCATAGATGATCTACCTTGAAGTTTCGTTAACACAAGCTATCACCCATGAAATGATGTGAACACCCTCATCTAAATGGCAAGGATAGATGAGGATGATGAAGTGGGATTTTTGCTCTCATTTGTTTTCTTATTCTCACTCATTTTTCATCACTTAGAAAAAGCTAGAAAGCTTTTTCATAAAAAGAAAGAAGGAAGAAGATGAACAATCAACATTAAACCTTTTGTGATGAATAATTAAAGGATAATGATGATCAATAATGCACCTATGGTTGACTAAACCATTGTAGAGAATTAACCAAGGCTAGGGTTTAGGTTAGGTTAAGAATGAGTCACTTGAAAATATCTTTTCCAAAACAAAAGAAAAATCTTCTAGAATCAACTAGAAGTCTTAACCCTAATCCAAACCCTAATCATGTTTAAACTCTACAAAACATGTTGCATTAGTTATCATATCATGTTACAATATTATATATCACATATATAATATTTATCGTAACAATATAAAATAATACAATTAACATATATTGCATATATATCAATGTATTACCCGAGTGAGAAAAAGAATCTTTTAGTGAGCTAATATTAGTTAATGTAATTTAATATATCATATATATTATTATGCATTAAATTATCGAATCAACACTTGTTCCGACAATCCTGCTATATCGCATAGAACCGACTAATACGATGACCCGGCTATATCACATATACCCGGCCGATATCTCATATCGCGAGAATCCAATACGGTATCACATACCGCATTATCCTCGGTCCCGCACATATCACATATGTGCTCCTACTCCGTTTTTCCTGAGCCAAGAAACCTCTGTGTAGGACTCTAAAGAATCGTCAATACGCCGGCAGTAGGTGATGATCATATCAAACACCCACAAGCTGCAAGCGGTCAGCTAAACGTAAAAGCCATCCAGGTATTGAGCGCTCAGAAGATCAACAAGCAAACTTGTACATTCTCCTGTGAATCCAATCAGTAACACTCCCGTACAGTCCGGTCTCCTCGTCTGATATGTCGCATACCTCGCCTAGGGGTGGTAAACGTCAGACCCCAGTAGCCCGATAATTCGTGTCAATATGAGGTCTATAATAGTTCGATAAATTACTGATAACACTTACCAGTAAATCTCTGCAACCCTGGTCAGGGATTTCCGGTTATAGCCAATCAAACACAGCGCAACATCAACTCCCTATACCGGGAGAGACGAATCCCTCCTATCGCTCATTGCCTCTATGTGATTCGGGACCGTACCTAAAAGCCACTTTTTTGCACACCCTCTTGGACGTGGTATGATAGAAATCAAAGCACAGTGGGAATCACACAAGGCTCTATGACGATCTCGGGTCAACAGACTACTCTGTACCAGTGTCACCGGAGAACTGCCATCTGACGTGAGGTATAATACCATCTGGGAGTTGTCGGCGAGTCCGTCCAGTGTACCCAGTCTCCACTGAGCACCCGTACACCATCCTTGATGTCAAACACCGATGGATATGGGATCATCCATTGCCCATCATATGGGTCAAGATGCGTATACGCTTGTCTACTCTGGTGCATCGATGCCCTGTCTCGATACACCCTCGACTAGAAATAATTATTGGATGTACTCGTCGACTACCGTGGCCCCACTAGTATGATCTCATCATAGTCCCAGTAGTCGAGTACATATCCTAAGGGCTTTATCAACATGTAATATAGAGACAATCAAAGTACATGTTAAGATAAAGTACAACAAGATAGCATACTATCATGTCAAGCAAGAAAGTCCTCCCTATATATGTCCAAGCATCCATTACAATATACATCGTATGTACAGTAATGGCCTCTAGGGCATACATATAACTAACAATCTCCCACTTGCACTAAGGCCATCTGTTGTGGTATCACATACCCAAGAATTAGCTGCAGTTGAAGTATCTCATACTCAACCATCCCATAAAAGTCTCTACTGGGAAAAAGGCCTTCGGGAGTGGATCCACGCTGTTGTCCTCTGTGTCTACTCTCTTAACCTTGATCTCCCTGGAAATCAACTATCTCCATGATCAGGTGATACTGCCTAAGAATTATATCTGGATTTCTAATGGGACGGTAGTTCCTTGGCTAAAGCCACAACTCCATTGTCACACAATAGTAGGAACGAAGTTCATTTCATGAACTTATATATATCCAGACTGCCTCTTTGGTAGCATCCTTGGTAACGATGTATCTTGCCTTTAATCGTCTAGTAAGCCACGGTATCTAGCTTGGAACTCTTCCAACATACCGTCCCTCCACTGAGGGTAAAGACAATGCCTGCGACTGACATTCAGTCGTCCTTATCACCCTGGAACCTTTCCAGTGATTCTCCCCAGGATCGATTGATACCATCTCACTACAACTAGTGAGAATCCTAACATCCAATTAGATCTATCTCATAGATCCAAAATCCAGGATTTAGGAGGTATCACTTTGATCCTATATGGAGAATCGTTGTGATAAGCGGAGATTGACCGAGCGTAGCATAGGAAACTCCTTCCCTATCAAGAGTATGTCATCCACGTACTCTACGAGGATCACAACCATACTCCCTACTACCTTTTTGTATATACAAGGTTCATCTACCATTTTGATGAAGTAAAACTCTTTGACTACCACATCAAAACAGATGTTCCAACTCCGCGATGCCTGTTTTATTATATAAAACATCTTGCACACGTTTCCGCTGCTCCCACTGTCTACGAAGCCCTCTGGCTATGTACTTATAGACGCTCTTTTCTAAAACATCATTTAGAAAAGCAGTCATGACACCCAACCGCCAGATATCGTACTCATGGTATGTAGCCGTGGCAAGTAGGATCTGGATGGACTTAAGCATAGCTTTGAAAGGCTCAACTTTTCCATGTACACCTAGTAATCTTCTCAAGATATACTTGCTCCTGATGGGGATTTAACCCTTCAGATAGAGCAACCAAAGTCCATACTTTGTTGGTGTATAAGGATTCCATCTCAGATCGATAAGCATCCAGCCATTCTTACAGAGTCCCACTCCTGATGGCCAGCTCGAAACTAGTTGGGTCATCATCTCATGATGCAATCCTCGCTCCCACTGTTATAGAGAAACCGAAGTATCTCTCAGGTTGGTGAGGAACCCTATTAGATCGACGGAGAGGCTGAGGTTCGTTGGAAACTATTGAATCCTTTGGTTCTACCAAATCATCAGCTGCAGTTTGTATAGCTGGAATATTTCCAGTTCTACATAACAGACCTTGCCTCGAGCTTGTCCGAATTTTGCTTTTAGACATAGGCCGGACAACCCCAAATCTTAACAAACTTAAGATATGGGCTCTTCCCTTTCCATATCACATATGAAGTGGTAGGCAACTGATTTGATTTGAACCCTATTCAATAGGTATGCAGCTTCTCAAGTGCATAACTCCCAAAAGAAAATAGGCAACTCAGTAGTACTCATCATAGAGCACACCATATCACATAGGGTGTTTCTTGCTCCGCCCCGATACACCGACGTGCTGTGGTGTATACGGAGGAGTAATGCTGAGAGAGAATCTCATTCTCCTTTAGAATAATCCAGGAATTCCGTGCTCAAGTATTCTCCTCCCTGAACACATCAAAGGACATAATACTTATACCCGTTTTTGGTTCTCTACTTCTAACTTATATTCTGTGAATATCTCAAAAGCTTCGGACTTGTGTTTCAACAGGAACATATGTCTAAATCTTGAGAGATCATCAGAGAATGTAATGAAGTACAAAAAACCGGTCTTGGCATGTGTAGACAGGAGACTTTCATACATCAGCATGTATCAATCCTAAGAGTTCACTAACTCTTTCTCTCTTTCCAATAAACAGAGCTATGATCATCTTATCTTTGTGACATGACCGGCAAGTTTCAGAAGATGTAAATTCAAACAGATTTAAATATGCATCTAAATGTAATTTAGCTAGTCGGGTCACATTGATATGACCTAGTCTACAATGCCTTAAGAAGGATTCGTTCATTTCTGAACTCTTCCTCTTGTATGTGTTCTGTATACTAAGAACTGTAGTTTGATTTAGAACGTCAATGCTTTTAGATAACGTGCCTGAACCGATCAACTCTTGATATAGGAAATGTTCAAAACATTATCCAACAATACAAAATTATATCCTTTCTTTACTAATAAAAAGACTGATATGATGTTGTATATCAGGTTCGGTATCTAATAACATTCGTTCAGAATCAATGTATTCTGCTAATACAGGGTGATAGTGACCAACAGACTTGGCTGCAACACTTACACCGTTTTCTATCTCATGAAACTTATCACCCGTTCTCAGTTCTCTACCTTTCTGTAGCCCATGTAACAGATTACATATGCGGGATCCTGATCCGGTATCAAATACCCAGGACGTAAAGGATACTGAGAAACAGTTCTCTGTAATGAACACACCCGAAGAAGATGCATCAGCATGCACTTTCTTCATTTGGGCGGCACGGGAATTCTGGTAATCCCCTATTTCCTACTCTGTCTTATAACATTTATAAGTTGGAGCGGGACCAACATTCCCCAGCTCAGTTTAACAAGCAGGTTCGGTCAATACATCCGTATTATTATCTTGATTAAGGTATGATATGGTCACTACCAGGAGAGAGAGAGAGAAGAAAATGTAGGTCCACGTTGCGACCCTCGGTTCTTACGGGGAGGCGAAAACGGTATAAAAAACAAATTTTTAGCGCATGGGGCAACATGGACTAACAAAGTCGGGATCTTTTCCTAAACTAAAACTAGCAAACTTGCTAAAGAGAGTTTAGCTACTCGGAAAGATGGTTATACCTAAACTTGAACTCCTTCTTCAAACCTTGTAGAGGTTGATGGTTCTTTCCTCGTCGCCTTCTTCCGTCGAAGATGGATCCACCTGAGGGTTCAACCTACGGGCTCTTCCTCGAACTTTGAGTGAACTAGAATCTCCGGCTTGCTAAACCCTTGATCCTAGAGTGAGTAGAGAGTGTCTAGGGGTTGTTTCTTTTTCAAGGTGAGGGATTCTCAACACATGAGAAGGAATCACCTTGAGCTTGAGGAAGAAGAAGATGAAATGAGGAGAGAGAATGATTATGATAGAATGAGCTCTTTTCTTTTGCAACCATAACTAAAAGAAAAGGAATTATCTAATTAATAATAATAAATCAAAAATGAAATAGTTGATGGTTGTATTTGGAATGACCACTATCATAACTTTCAATAAATGAGTGTAAGCATGAATCAAGGAGAATACTTTCAAAGCATGATGGTGGTCAACATTCAACCATGGTCAACAAGTCAACCATGGTCAACAAGTCCACAAAATCAACCATAACAATATTTCATTTAATTACTATTATTAATTGATATTTCATAAATCTATTAGGGTTTGGAAAATGACGACTGTCAACTGTGCATACGCACCCGTTCCGAAACCCTAATGAAATACCTCATCCTCCGCCTCAAGCAACTGTGCATACACACCTGCATTCTCGTTCCGAGGAACAAGAATACCAAGATATAAAAGCAACCCCAAAACATATACCAGTATCTGGCTCAAACCAGAGCCAGCCAGTAAAATCCGTCCGGACTCCAAACGTGCACAAGTGCGCGGATGAGAACGAACCCTGTCGCAAAACCATGCGACCTCTACTCTATTTTGCCCAGAGGCGAATACCCTCTGTGTGGGACTCTAAAGACTCGACACTACGCTGGCAGTGGGTTTAACCACAGACCGCAAGCGGCACTAGCTGTGCGTAACGGTCCCCAGGTAGATGCCGACAAGAAGGCTGACGAGGTGAACCCCATCTGAACTCCTACTGAGTCTGAATGTGACATTCTCCGTACAGTCCGGTCTGTTCGTCTGATACATCGCATGTCGGGCCTAGGGGGCGGTAAAACGTCAGTCCCCCAATAGCGGTACAAGTCGTGTCGGAGTGAAGCCCAAAACACCCTGAGATAACACTGGAAGCCTACCAGTATATCTCGCTTGCCCTGGCCAGGGACTACTCGTGTAATGGCTCTCCTAGACACAGCGCGATGTCAACCCCCAATACCGGGGGAGACGAATCCTGTCTAACCGGTACTGCCTCCAAGTGCTTCGGGACTGCACCCAACCACTACCTGTTTGCACGACTCCTTTGAGCCGTGGTAGGGTAGTAGTCAAAGTACAGTGGGAACACACTTGAGGCGAAGTGCCAGTGTCAAGTCAGCGGACTAAGCTGTACTCATGTCACCTGGGAACTGATAACTGACGATAGGTATAATACCAACCTTTCAGTTCCCGACGAGTCCTGTCCAGTGTACTCGTAACCTAACGAGCACCCGTATACTATCTCCAGTACGACGTACTGATGGCTGTGGGACAGACCATCTCCCACACTGGGATGAGAAGCGCATACGCTAGTCTACTCCGGAGTATCGATGCACTGTCTCGATAGTCCTGCGACTAGGGACCTGTATAAGGATGTGCTTATAGATTACCCAGCCCCCACTAGTGTGACTGCCATCACAACGCTGGTAATCAAGCAAAGATCCTAAGGGCTCCACTAATGCGTATAGGTGATATCGCAAAATAAACACATGTACACATTGAAGTAGAAACAAACCAAGTAGCATACTACTATATTGAGCAAGATTGTTTATACAAGGTGAATATCCCAAGCTTCCATTAAGTAATATACAAACTAGTATGATACAGTAATGGCCTCTAGGGCATATACACTAACAATCTCCCACTTGCACTAAGGCCATGTACTGGCGTATCGAAGACCTATCATCTCGATCAGCCGCTCGAACTGAGTTTGGGGTAGGGCCTTGGTGAATGGATCTGCAGTGTTTTCTTCTGAAGCAACCCTCCGAACCTCGATCTCCTTGCGATCCACGATCTCCCTGATCAGGTGATACCGCCTCAAGATGTGCCTGGATCTCTGATGGGACCTGGGTTGCTTCGCTAAAGCTATAGCCCCGTTGTTGTCGCAATACAGAGGTATTGGGTCAACAATGGACGGAACCACCTGAAGTTCTTTCAAGAACTTCCTTATCCAGACAGCTTCTTTTGCGGCATCAGATGCAGCGATGTATTCCACTTCCATCGTCGAGTCTGCAACGGTTTCCTGTTTGGAACTCTTCCAACACACCGCCCCTCCATTGAGGGTAAAGACAAAACCCGACATGGACTTGGAATCATCCTTGTCACTCTGGAAGCTGGAGTCAGCAAAGGCCTCGATCTGGAGGTCTTTTCCGCCATACACCAAGAACATCTCCTTAGTCCTTCTTAGGTACTTGAGAATGTTCTTTACTGCTATCCAGTGTTTCTCCCCAGGGTTTGACTGATACAGACTTACTACACTCAGTGCATAAGCTACATCCGGTCTGGTACACAACATCGCATACATTATAGAGCCTACCGCAGAAGCGTAGGGTATAATTGACATGCGATCCCTCTCCAAATCAGTCTTGGGAGACATCTCTTTAGAGAGGGTGATCCCGTGACAAGCCGGTAGGTTACCGCGCTTGGAATCTTCCATACTGAATCTTTTCAGTACGGTGTCGATGTACCTGGACTGTGAAAGTCCTAATATCCTCTTGGATCTATCACGATGGATCCGGATCCCCAGGATGTACGAAGCATCACCCAGGTCTTTCATGGAGAACCTTTGTGACAAGAACCCCTTGATAGATTGTAGCATAGGAATGTCATTTCCTATTAAGAGAATGTCATCCACGTATAAAACGAGGAATACTACAGTTCTCGCTACAAATCTACTATAGATGCATGGTTCATCTGGATTTTTGATAAAGCCAAATTCCTTGACCGTCTCATCAAAACAGATGTTCCAACTCCGCGATGCCTGCTTTAGTCCATAGATGGACTTAAGCAACTTGCACACCTTTCCGCTGCTCCCACTCTGAATGAAACCCTCTAGCTGATCCATATAGACACACTCCTCTAAATTTCCATTTAGAAAAGCGGTTTTTACGTCCATCTGCCAAATCTCATAATCGTGGAAGGCAGCAATGGCAAGAAGGATCCGAATGGATTTCAGCATAGCCACTGGAGAAAAGGTTTCGTCATAGTCCAAGCCAGGTCTTTAACGGAATCCCTTTGCTACAAGTCTAGCTTTATAGGTCTCAACCTGTCCATCTACACCAATCTTCCTTTTGAAGATCCACTTGCATCCTACGGGTTTTACCCCGTCTGGAGCAATGTCCAACGTCCATACTTTGTTGGTGTACATGGACTCCATTTCGGTCCTCATTGCATCCAGCCATTTTACCGAGTCAACGCTCTGAACGGCCTGCTGGAAGCTAGTAGGCTCATCATAATCTATGATGCAATCCTCTCTATCCCCGTCTATGAGAAAACCGTAGTATCTCTCGGGCGGATGAGACTGCCTACTACTCCTGCGGAGCGGCGTAGGAATGTCCTGTTCATTTGAACCCTCTGGTTCCACTAAGCTTTCAGTAATAGTCTGTGGTTCTGGAATTTCTTCCAGTTCTACTGTGCTCCCACTTAATTCTTTTTCTAAGAACTGATGTTCTAGAAAGTGGGCATGATGAGAAACAAGAACTTTTTGTTCCTCTTCGTAGTAGAAGAGATATCCCTTGGAATTCTTTGGATATCCCACAAACTTACACAGTACTGAGCGCGCCTCGAGCTTGTCCGCATGCTGCTTTTTAACAAAAGCTGGACTTCCCCAAGTCTTAATGTGACTAAGATGGGGTCTCTTCCCACACCACATCTCATATGGTGTAGTAGGCACAGTCTTAGTAGGAACTCGGTTCAAAAGGTACGCAGCTGATTCTAGCGCATACCCCCAGAATGATCGCGGTAACTCAGCGTTACTCATCATGGACCGTACCATATCCAATAGGGTTCGGTTCCGACTCTCCGATACACCGTTGTGCTGCGGAGTGTATGGAGGAGTGAGCTGAGAGAGAATCCCGTTCTCTTTTAAATAATTCAGGAACTCGGCACTTAAGTATTCTCCACCTCGATCCGATCTTAGAATCTTGATACTTTTGCCGGTTTGTTTTTCTACTTCATTCTTATATTCCTGGAATTTTTCAAAAGCTTCGGACTTATGTTTCATTAAGAAGACATAACCGTATCTTGAAAAATCATCCGTAAAAGTAATGAAGTAAGAATAACCGCTTCGCGCATGTGTAGACATTGGACCGCACACGTCGCTGTGTACGAGTCCTAAGAGCTCGCTCGCTCTTACTCCGTGTCCAGTAAACGGAGTCTTTGTCATCTTTCCTTTGAGACAGGATTGACAAGTGGCATATGATTGATATTCGAACGGATCCAAATATCCTTCTGTATGTAACTTAGTCAACCTTCTCTCATTGATGTGACCCAGTCTACAATGCCATAAGAAAGTCTGATTGATATCTGGAGACTTTCTTTTGTTTGTATTCTGGACATTGAAAATCTGTGGTTGGTTTAATACGTATATACCATTGCTCAGTGTACCTGACCCAATCAGAACTTGATTAAGGTGAATGTTTACAACATTACTTACAAACGCAAATTCATAACCTTCTTTAGAAACCAAAGATACAGAAATGATATTACAAGTTGCGTTGGGTACAAAAAAGCAATTACGCAAAACCAAAACATGCCCATCTGACATTCCCAGGTGATAGTCCCCCACGGCTTTAGCATCCATGCTAGCTCCGTTCGCAACTCTGAGGGTCATGTCACCTGCCTTCAAAACCCTACGGTTTCTCAACGCCTGCAAAGAATTACAGATATGAGATCCTGATCCGGTATCCAATACCCAGGAAGTAGAGTTTATAGAAAGACAGTTTTCAATAACATACACACCTGAAGCTGAAGCCGCAACTTGCTTCAGTTCCTGTGTCCTGGCCTTCCAAGCCCTGCAATCCTTTTTCCAGTGTCCACTCTTATGACAATAGAAGCATTCTTCCTTTCCAACAAGCTTCCCCGCAATCTTTGTTGCCTTTTCCTTTCCCTTCGTACCCACTTTACTAACACCGCCTCTTGGTTTGGCGGGGGCTTTCTTCCTCTTTCCCTTGGCTTTCGCCTTGGACCTAGAGGAAGAAGATCCTCCTACAAACAAAGCGGGTGTTTTACTACCCTTCTGTAGGGTGCCCTCTGCGCTCCTCAGCAGGTTGAGGAGTTCTGAAAGTTCAACTTCCTTTTCTTGCAAGTTGAAATTCAGTATGAACTGGGCGTAGGTTGATGGAAGGGACTGGAGAATTAAATCTGTATAGAGTTCACTGTCCAACGTGGTCCCAAGTTCCGCGAGCTCCTCAGTGTAGCCAATCATCTTAAGCACGTGGTCCGCTACCGATGATCCGACGGCCAACTTTGTCGAAAATAACTTCTTCGACACTTCGTATCTTGCGATACGAGACTGCTCTCCATACAGTTCTTTTGTATGGAGAAATATGGACTCAAGGTCCATATTCTCATGCCTCCTCTGATGTTCGTTGTCCATAGAGGCAAGTACGAGGCACCTGGCCTTCGTGCAATCAATCTCCCAAGTCTTACGGATTTCCTTATCCGCGACGCTGGAGGTGGGACCTGGGACGGGGGGAGCTTTGGTGGTAAGAAGATACCCCAGCTTGTCGTAAGTGATTGCCAATTTGACATTCCTGAGCCAATCTTTGTAGTTTGGCCCTGTCAGTATGTTTTTATCTAGAAGTAACTTAAGTCCAGTCACTTCGAATTAGGTCGCTGCAGGGGGGGAGAGAAGAAACACTTTAGCACGATGCTCTTGCAAGTTTAGAATGGTTTTTAATTTGTCTAAACAGGATGGCTCCCACTGTTTCTCGAATCCCTCCTCAAACCACAATGGAAGAATTAGCCGGGATCAATCCCACCGCACAATACTTGCTTAACCGTTCAGCCAGGCCAGTGTCGGTACTTCGAGGGAGGTTTTCCAACGCTTTCGCGAAGTTCCTTAATTTAAGAACCTCTTTTCCCTGGGGGCGTAGCCCCGCTAACACCTTTCTAGGCACCTACTAGGTTTATAGCATTGATCGTTTAGTGAGAAATTTCCCGCGGAGTAGCATATACTCACAGTAGGATCGGGATCCAAATATCATCGCGTGACGAAAATGAAGGAATCCTACCATAATCATCACACTCCAAATGGTATGCAAATCTAGCAAGTTTCAGTACTTATGAAACTCCCGATGTGGATTTTTGCCCCATGCTCTTATGACCTTGACTTTGGCCAAAATATCATAAGTCACATGTCAAGTTCTACCCGTCACTTTCCAGGTTAATTTGGATCCATCCGTACATACCCTTGACTTTGGCCAAAATGGCAGCACGACTGTCCCAAATCAACGCATCTATCTATGCTACACATGAACACCCAATAGCTACCAATCACTATGCCTTGACTTTGGCCAAAATACACAGCTTGAATACTATTGCCTATTCATGCGAAGCGACGGAGGGCTACGAATGGTTTTGGTAAAACCGTGAACGTAGTGAACTTGATATAATCGATGGAACGAGATAGCTTTTAGAAGGAGTGGCTCAAGCTCCGCATTTAAAAGTTAGTTTTGAAAAGAACCGAGTGGTTTTTCGAAAGTGTTCCAACGACTTTAGCTTGGTTTATTATCTTGCATTAGTTCTTTTAATGCGTGATATTCTTGCATTAGTTCTTTTAATGCGTCCTATCATTTAATCCTACCATTGCAGAAAACAACCAAAATATGACGTACGCTTATGCCATTCGCATTCGCCACGGGGTCCCGTCATCACTCGTTAGGTTACTTAACTAACGACAGAGCGGGGGCTGGGCTAGCGCGGCTGTAAAACATAAGCAACGCCTAAATATAAAGCAATGATAGACATTACAGATCACAGATGAATACATTGGATATACTAGCAATCCGCAATCCGTTCGAGCCTGCAACGAAAAGCGGATTACACGGTCGCGGTGAATAGCAAATACCCCATCCAAGACCCCTACGGGTGCGGCAAACTACCCGCCAAGTACCCGGTAGTTTGTGCACCCCTCCATGGGTCTATCCTAGGAGCAAAAACAGTAAAAAGAATTATACAATGACGGCTACAACCCTGACCCGGTTGTGCGGCCATACAAATAATATTATTACATCAATTTACATTTACAAATGAATGAAAGAAAAACAAAAGCTCATCTCACATCCACCCCGGCTATTCACCTGCGACAGTCCAACACATTCATATACACATTCCAATATCAAACACAGATCACAGAGATGTATAACCCCGACCAATCGACTTATAGCGATTAGCCGACGTTCAATACATGCAAACATCACAGATATAACCATCATAGTCAAAGTGCAGTGAAGTTCGGAAAAAATACGGAATTATAGGACCCCAAAAGTAAATTTCTGCTCTGGAAAATCTGGGCACATATAACATATTTTAAAAATCCCAAAACCAACACAGAGACACACTGCACGAAACCCGATCACCAGAAGACTCTAAACGGCGGCGGATCCGCGGCTCAAAGAATAGGTGAGGCCGCGGATCCGCGGCGGTTTGAAGGAATTAGGGGATCGTTTTTCTTGGGTGTTCACACAAAACCCTGAGCCGAATTTAGGTGTATAACAAATCTTGTTTTGACCAGAAAATTTTTTAACAGAAACTAGGGTTTTGTAAAAGTTTGGTTTTTGGATTTTTCCGGTTCCAAACTTCGTTACACTTCACTACCAAGCTAGTTTAAGTTTAGTTAGGCTTTGATACCACTGTAGGTCCACGTTGCGACCCCCGGTTCTTACGGGGAGGCGGAAACGGTATAAAAAACAAATTTTTAGCGCATGGGGCAACATGGACTAACAAAGTCGGGATCTTTTCCTAAACTAAAACTAGCAAACTTGCTAAAGAGAGTTTAGCTACTCGGAAAGATGGTTATACCTAAACTTGAACTCCTTCTTCTTCAAACCTTGTAGAGGTTCATGGTTCTTTCCTCGTCGCCTTCTTCCGTCGAAGATGGATCCACCTGAGGGTTCAACCTACGGGCTCTTCCTCGAACTTTGAGTGAACTAGAATCTCCGGCTTGCTAAACCCTTGATCCTAGAGTGAGTAGAGAGTGTCTAGGGGTTGTTTCTTTTTCAAGGTGAGGGATTCTCAACACATGAGAAGGAATCACCTTGAGCTTGAGGAAGAAGAAGATGAAATGAGGAGAGAGAATGATTATGATAGAATGAGCTCTTTTCTTTTGCAACCATAACTAAAAGAAAAGGAATTATCTAATTAATAATAATAAATCAAAAATGAAATAGTTGATGGTTGTATTTGGAATGACCACTATCATAACTTTCAATAAATGAGTGTAAGCATGAATCAAGGAGAATCCTTTCAAAGCATGATGGTGGTCAACATTCAACCATGGTCAACAAGTCAACCATGGTCAACAAGTCCACAAAATCAACCATAACAATATTTCATTTAATTACTATTATTAATTGATATTTCATAAATCTATTAGGGTTTGGAAAATGACGACTGTCAACTGTGCATACGCACCCGTTCCGAAACCCTAATGAAATACCTCATCCTCCGCCTCAAGCAACTGTGCATACACACCTGCATTCTCGTTCCGAGGAACAAGAATACCAAGATATAAAAGCAACCCCAAAACATATACCAGTATCTGGCTCAAACCAGAGCCAGCCAGTAAAATCCGTCCGGACTCCAAACGTGCACAAGTGCGCGGATGAGAACGAACCCTGTCGCAAAACCATGCGACCTCTACTCTGTTTTGCCCAGAGGCGAATACCCTCTGTGTGGGACTCTAAAGACTCGACACTACGCTGGCAGTGGGTTTAACCACAGACCGCAAGCGGCACTAGCTGTGCGTAACGGTCCCCAGGTAGATGCCGACAAGAAGGCTGACGAGGTGAACCCCATCTAAACTCCTACTGAGTCTGAATGTGACATTCTCCGTACAGTCCGGTCTGTTCGTCTGATACATCGCATGTCGGGCCTAGGGGGCGGTAAAATGTCAGTCCCCCAATAGCGATACAAGTCGTGTCAGAGTGAAGCCCAAAACACCCTGAGATAACACTGGAAGCCTACCAGTATATCTCGCTTGCCCTGGCCAGGGACTACTCGTGTAATGGCTCTCCTAGACACAGCGCGATGTCAACCCCTAATACCGGGGGAGACGAATCCTGTCTAACCGGTACTGCCTCCAAGTGCTTCGGGACTGCACCCAACCACTACCTGTTTGCACGACTCCTTTGAGCCGTGGTAGGGTAGTAGTCAAAGTACAATGGGAACACACTTGAGGCGAAGTGCCAGTGTCAAGTCAGCGGACTAAGCTGTACTCATGTCACCTGGGAACTGATAACTGACGATAGGTATAATACCAACCTTTCAGTTCCCGACGAGTCCTGTCCAGTGTACTCGTAACCTAACGAGCACCCGTATACTATCTCCAGTACGACGTACTGATGGCTGTGGGACAGACCATCTCCCACACTGGGATGAGAAGCGCATACGCTAGTCTACTCCGGAGTATCGATGCCCTGTCTCGATAGTCCTGCGACTAGGGACCTGTATAAGGATGTGCTTATAGATTACCCAGCCCCCACTAGTGTGACTGCCATCACAACGCTGGTAATCAAGCAAAGATCCTAAGGGCTCCACTAATGTGTATAGGTGATATCGCAAAATAAACACATGTACACATTGAAGTAGAAACAAACCAAGTAGCATACTACTATATTGAGCAAGATTGTTTATACAAGGTGAATATCTCAATCTTCCATTAAGTAATATACAAACTAGTATGATACAGTAATGGCCTCTAGGGCATATACACTAACAGAAAACACTCAGCGTATGCTCTTGCAAGATTAGATTGGTTATCTAATATATCTAATCAGGATGTCTCCCACTGTTTTAGTCAAATCTTCCTTCAAACCCTAAAAGGAAAGACTAGCCGGGATTAATTACAGGCTACAAGTTCGCTAATCTTTCAGCCAGGCCAGTGTCGGTACTTTGAGGGAGGTCCCCCGTGCTTTCGCATGAACCTAATTAAAGTAAACCTCGTTTTCCCAGGGGCGTAACCTCGTTAACACCTTTCTAGACACCTACTTGATCGGCTAATTGTAATATGTAAAACTCTCCCAGGAGTAACTCTTACTTGCAGCGGGTATCGGGATCCAACTATCTCATAGAAGGTATGCAATCTCATTAAAAATTTCAACACTTGAAATTCCCGATAATATTTTGTCCCTAGCAACCTATGACCTTGACGGAGGCCAAACTACCCATAGTCCGCTAGTCAAGTTTAATCCGTCATTTCCTGATTGAATTAAACCCACCAGCATGACCCTTGACGGAGGCCAAACAACGCCATACGAATACCCTAATCTAATCACATCGTATGCTAGCAGATAAGCATTAGTTAGCTACCGTACACTATGCCTTGACGGAGGCCAACAAACGCAGCACGAATACTATGAAGTACTTATCTGAAATGACGGAGGGCTACGACAGGTTTTTAAGAAAACCCTTTGCGTAATGAACTTGATATCGTTGTAGAATCGAGTGATTTTAAATGGAGTGTTTTTGAGGCTTTTCTAGTTTTGCTAAAGGGGTCATTCCCGGTGAAGGGATTGTCGGCCCTTTCCTCATCGAATAAGGTGCATGATATTTCACAAATATCACTATGCAAAGCAAGAACTATAGAAGCAATCAAAAGTCAAACCGAGTTTGTAGCATCTGCTAGTTTCACTAAAGAGGTCACTCCCGGTGAAGGGATCTTTGCTCTGTCCTTATCGAATAAGGTGCTGGATGTTCTACAAGGAACACCGCTATGCAAAGCAAGAACTAGAGCTACCAGTTTTTAAACAAGTTTCTACAACATCTTTAGATTTCTTTTATTTCATTAATCTCATTAATGAAGTCCCATTTTATTATTCTTCACAAGCATCACATTTGAAACGAAATCTGCAATATAACAAATAACTCATATATATAATATAAACATTCGTCTTAGGCAGTAATATGATCTCTGTAGGGTTCCTAAGCACTCTCAAGAGGTCTTACGTGGCATCAACCATGCCAATTTTCAAAATTTACGGTGCCGAGAAACCCTAGATACGGATCGTTGGCTAGAATTTTAGGCGAAACAACGAGCTAGTTAACAACTTAACTAAAGTGTAACGGAAATACAACCTTTGTAGATCCGGTGCTCCACCTCCATAGCTCTGTGATGATGTCTCCTCGCTGCGATCATCGGATCCCGGGCTCTAGTGTCGGCTTCATCGGAGAATGGACGGGCTAGGTCATCGACTACGACGCCGAAGATGATCTACGTCGAGGCATCACTAGATCAAGCTCCACCTTCACCAAGCCATGAAAACTTGTGAAGGAAACACCCTATACTACTTGGCAAGAGGTAGAGGATGAAGAAATAGGAAGTGGGTTCACATTAGAATTGGATTTCTCACTCTTTTTCTCACTTTGCCATTTTTGGTAGCAAGCTTCTTCATGTGAAGAAGAAGAAGAAGAAGAAGATGATATTATGATAAGTTATTAGAATAGAATAGAAAATCAATACTTATCATAATTTTAACTATAGTTATGTGTAGAGAATTGACCAAGGTTAAAGGAATGGTTAGGGTTAAGGATGAGATAAGAATGGTGGACTAGGTCAAAGCTTCATGAAGTTTCAACTAAACTACAAATAAAGCCACCATTCTTTTCTTATCATCTCTCCAAAAAGAATAAATAGACAAATAAATGAAAAAGAAAACAAAACCCTAATCATAAGTTTAACCATGGTTTAATTCTTTACACTTAACCAAGTAAACATGTATCATCAAACATGATACAATCATTTGCACAAAAAGTATATCACATATACAACTTGTACATCCAAGTGAGAAAATCCTTTAAAGTGAACCAATACTAGTTAATGCAAAGTAATATATCAAATATATAATTATGCATTAAATCATTAAATCAACACTTGATTCAATGATCCGGTCATGTCGCACACAACCGACTAGTATACAATGTATCGATTTATCGAATCAATTCTTGATTCGATAACTAGGTTATATCGCATACAACCATTCGACACATTCATCGCGAGAATGAAATACGGTATCACATACACGCATTATTCTCGGTCACGCACATATCTCATATGCGCTCCTATTTCGTTTCGCTTGAGCCAGGAAACCTCTGTGTAGGACTCTAAAGACTCGTCAATACGCCGGCAGCGGATGATGATCATATCAAACATCCACAAGCCGCAAGCGGTCTGCTAAACGTAACGGCCATCCGGGTATTGAGCGATCAGAAGATCGACGAGCAAGCCCGCTCACACTCCTGTGAATCCAACCAGTAACACTTACCGTACAGTCCGGTCTGTTCGTCTGATATGTCGCATATCTCGCCTAGGGGTGGTAAACGTCAGACCCCAATAGCTCGATAAGTCGTGTCGATATGAGGTCTATAACAATTCGAGAAACTACTGGTAACACTCACCAGTAAATCTCAGCAACCCTGGCCATGGATTTCCTGTTATAGCCAATCGAACACAGCGCAACATCAACTCCCTATACCGGGAGAGACGAATCCCCTCCTATCGCTCATTGCCTCCATGTGATTCGGGACTGTACCCAAAAACCACCGTTTTGCATGCCCTCTTGGACGTGGTAAGGCGGAAATCAAAGCACAGTGGGAACCACACAAGACTCTATGATGATCTCGGGTCAACAGACTACTCTGTACCAGTGTCACCAGAGAACTGCCATCTGACGTAAGGTATAATACCATCTGGGAGTTCTCGGCGAGTCCGTCCAGTGTACCCAGTCTCTACTGAGCACCCGTATATCATCTCTGATGTCAAACACCAATGGATATGGGATCATCCATCGCCCATATGTATGGGTCGAGAAGGTATACGCTAGTCTACTCTGGTATATCGATGCCCCGTCTCGATACACCCACGACTAGGGACTTTGAAGGATGTACTTATGGACTACCATGTCCCCACTGGTATGATCCGCATCATAGTCCAGGTAGTCAAGTACACATCCTAAGGGCTTTACCAACATGTAACAGAGAGACAATCAGTATACACGTTAAGGTAAAGAGCAACCAGATAGCATACTATCATGTCGAGCAAGAAAGTCCTCCCTATATATGTCCAAGCATCCACTACAATATACATCCAATATACAGTAATGGCCTCTAGGGCATACATATAACTAACAATCTCCCACTTGCACTAGGGCCATCTGATAGCAGTGGTTGTAGTATCTCATACTCAACCATCCCATAAAAATCTCTCTCTGGGAATAGGCCTTTGTGAGTGGATCCGCTGTGTTGTCCTCTGAGTCTACTCTCCTGACCTCGATCCCCTGGAGATCAACCATCTCCATGATCAGGTGACACTGCCTTAGAATATGTCTGGATCACTGATGGGACCGGTGTTCCTTGGCATAAGACACAACTCCATTGTCACACAATGGGAGGAACGTAGTTCATCTCAAGAACCAATATACACCCAAACAGCCTCTTCGGTAGCATCTTAAGTAGCGATGTATCCTGCCTTTATCGTCTAGTATGTCACGGTATCTAGCTTGGAACTCTTCCAACATACCGTCCCTTTACTGAGGGTAAAGACAATGCCTGTGACCGACACTCAGTCGTCTTTATCACCCTGGAACACTTCCAGTGATTCTTCCCAGGATCAATTGATACCATCTCACTACAACTAGTGAGTATCCTAACATCCATTTAGATCTATCTCATAGATCCAAAACCCAGGATTTAGTAGGTATCACTTTGATCCTATGTGGAGAATCATTGTGATAAGCGGAGATTGATCGAGCGTAGCATAGGAAACTCCTTCCCTATCAAGAGTATGCCATCCACGTACTCTACGAGGATCATCACCATACTCCCTACTACCTTTTTGTATATACAAGGTTCATCTACCATTTTGATGATGTCAAACTGTTTGACTAACACATCAAAACAGATGTTCCAACTCCGCGATGTCTGCTTTATCCTATAAAGCATCTTGCACACGTTTCCGCTGCTCCTACTGTCTACGAAGCCCTCTGGCTGTGTACTTATAGACTCCCTCTTCTAAAACATCATTCAGAAAAGCTGTCATGACACCTAACCACCAGATATCGTAGTCATGGTATGTAGCCGTGGCAAGTAGAATCTGGATGGACTTAAGCATAGATACTGGAAAAAGGTTTCATCATTATCCACGCCTGGTCAATGACGAAAAACTTTAACAAGACTAGCTTTGAAAGTCTCAACTTTTCCATTTACACCAAGTAATCTTCTCAAGATATACTTGCTCCTGATGGGGATTTAACCCTTCAGATATAGCAACCATAGTCCATACTTTGTTGGTGTACATGGATTCCATCTCAGATCACTAAGCATCCAGCCATTCTTACAGAGTCCCACTCCTGATGGCCAGCTCGAAACTAGTTGGGTCATCATCTTATGATGCAATCCTCGCTCCCACTGTCATAGAGAAACCGAAATATCTCTCAGGTGGGTGAGGAACCCTACTAGATCGGCGGAGAGGCTGAGATTCGTTGGTAACTATTGAATCCTTCGGTTTTATCAAATCATGTGTTGTAGTTTGTATAGCTGGAACATTTCCAGTTGTACATAACAGATCTTGCCTCGAGCTTGTCCGGATTTTGCTTTTCAGACATAGGCTGGACAACCCCAAATCTTAACTAACTTAAGATATGGGCTCTTTCCTTTCCATATCACATAGGAAGCGGTAGGCATAGATTTGATTCGAATCCAATTCAATAGGTATGCAGCTTCTCAAGTGCATAACTGCCAAAAAGGAAATAGGTAACTCAGTAGTACTCATCATAGAGCACACCATATCATATAGGGTGCATCTGCTCCGCCCCGATATACCAACGTGCTTTGGTGTATTCGGAGGAGTAATGCTGAGAGAGAATCTCATTCTCCTTTAGAATAGTCCAGGATTTCCGTGCTCAAGTATTCTCCTCCTTGATCATATCAAAGGACATAATACTTATACCCGTATTGGTTCTCTACTTCTAACTTATATTCTGTGAATATCTTAAAAGGTTCGGACTTGTGTTTCAACAGGAACATAGGTCTGAATCTTGAGAGATCATCAGAGAATGTAATGAAGTATAAAGAATCAATCCTGGCATGTGTAGACAGGAGACCTTACATACATCATCATGTATCAGTCCCAAGAGTTCACTAACTCTTTCTCTGTTTCCAATAAACAGAGCTATGGTCATTCTTATCTCTGTGACATGACTGGCAAGTTTCACAAGATGTAAATTCAAACTGATTTAAATATGCATCTAAATGTAACTTCAGCTAGTCTGGTCGCATTGATATGATCTAGTCTACAATACCTCAAGAAGGATTCGTTCATTTCTGAACTCTTCCTCTTGTGTGTGTTCTGTATACTAAGAACTGTAGTTTGATTTAGAACATTAATGCTTTTAGATAACGTGCCTGAACCGATCAACTTTTGATATAGGAAATGTTCAAAACATTATCCAACTATACAAAATTTTATCATTTCTTTAATAATAAAGAGAGTGATATGATTTTGTATATCAGGTTCGGTATCTAATAGCCTTTGTTCAGAATCAATGTATTGGTAATACAGGGTGGCAGTGACCAACAGACTTGGCTGCAACACATGCCCCGTTTTCTGTCTCATGAGACTCATCACCCGTTCTCAGTTTTCTACCCTTTTGTAGCCCTATGTAACAGATTTCATATCTGGGATCCTGATCCGGTATCATATACCCAGGATGTAGAGGATTCTGAGAAACAGTTATTTATAATGAACACACTCGAAGACGATGCATCAGCATGCACTTTCTTCATTTGGGCGGCACGGGAAATTTGGTATTCCCCAATTTCCTGCTCTGTCTTATAACAATTATAAGTTGGAGCGGGACCAACGTTCCCCAGCTCAGTATAACAAGCGGGTTCGGTCAATATCCGTATTATTATCTTGATTAAGGCGTGATATGGTCACTACCAGGAGAGAGAGAGAAGAAAACACTCAGCGTGCGCTCTTGCAAGAATAGATTGGTTATTATTTTATCTAATCAGGATGGCTCCTACTGCTTTTTATCAAATCTTCCTTCAAACCCTAAAAGGAAAGACTTGCCGGGATTAATTACACACTACAAGTTCGCCAATCTTTCAGCCAGGCCAGTGTCGGTACTTTGAGGGAGGTCCCCCGTGCTTTCGCACGAACCTAATTAATGTAAACCTCGTTTTCCCAGAGGCGTAACCTCGTTGACACCTTTCTAGACACCTACTTGATCGACTAATTGTAATATGTAAAACTCTCCCAGGAGTAACAATTACTCGCAGCGGGTATCGGGATCCAACTATCTCATAGAAGGTATGCAATCTCATTGCAAATTTCAACACTTGAAATTCCCGATAATATTTTACCCCTAGCGTCCTATGACCTTGACGGAGGCCAAACAACCCATAGTCCGCTAGTCAAGTTCAACCCGTCATTTCCTGATTGAATTAAACCCACCCGCACGACCCTTGACGGAGGCCAAACAACGCCGTACGAATACCCTAATCCAATCGCATCATATGCTAGAAGATAAGCACTAGTTAGCTACCGTACACTACGCCTTGACGGAGGCCAAACTACCGTAGCACGAATACTAACTAGTACTTATCTGAAATGACGGAGGGCTACGACAGGTTTTTCTGAAAACCTATTGCGTAATGAACTTGATATCGTTGTAGGATCGAATGAATTTTGAAATGGAGTGTTTTTGAGGCTTTTCTAGTTTTACTAAAGGAGTCACTCCCGGTGAAGGGATCGTCGGTCCTTTCCTCATCGAATGAGGTGCGGGATATATCATATATATCACTGTGCAAAGCAAAAAATCTTAAAAGCAATCAAAAGACAAACCGAGTGTGTAGCATCTGCCAGTTATTGCTAAAGGAGTCACTCCCGGTGAAGGGATCTCGGTCCTTTCCTCATCGAATAAGGTGCAGGATATATCACATATACCTCTGTGCAAAGCAAGAACTGTAGTTACCTGTTTTATTTTTGAAATTCAATTCTACAATATCTTAGGTTTCTTTTTATTTCATTAATCATATTAATGAAGTCCCATCATTTAAGTACCTAAACATCACAGATAAATACGATGTACACTTATGCCATCCGCATTCGCCTAGATGTCCCCTCGTGCACCGTTAGGTTAGGTAACTAACGGCAGAGCAGGGCAGGGCTAGCGCAGGAGTAAAACATAAGTAACATCTATATAATATATCATATATACTATATACTGTATCTATCACAGAACATCACATGATCACATCACAGAAATCGCAGCAGAAGAATCATATAAAATATTGGATATACTAGGACGTCCGTGTTTTCAATACGAGCCAGTATAAAACACGGATTCCACGGTCATGATGAATAGCCAAACCCACACCCCTAGACCCCTACGAGAGCGGCAAGCAACCCTACCAATTCTAGTGTTAGGAGACCCGGACTCGACTCCTCGAGTTGGTCTCCCACTGGACTCCAGAACTCGGTTACTTGTGCTCCCCTCCTTGGGTCTATCCTAGTGCGGAAAAGTAAATAATATACAAACGGTGACAACTTCCGCAACCTGGAAGTGCCCCAATAAAAGAATATTACATACAAGTTTTTTACATGAATGAAAATGAAAAACACTCATCTCACATAAAAACCCCCCGGCTATTCAATCACGACGATCCAATAAAACATATCCAGCAACGCATAACATCACATGTCATCAACGTAAGTAAATATGTCCATCCCAATTGTCGTTGACATATAGCAACGAAACCGGCGATATCACATATTACACTTACGGTCACAGAAAAGAAAGTGTAAAACTACAACAGTTAGAATCCGCAACCTCTTTAGACATCGCATGCCTAATCAAATGAATTCCTTAGACATCACATGCCTAACAATTATAAACCCCGCATTTTAGTCTCATTATCGAAAACACTTTTCAATATCAAGTCGGGCAATTCAACAAGATTCCCGACAATTTGATCGAATGCTCGTCACAAACTTTAGTAGGCGGCCGCACCCCTGATACCGTCGACGAAGTGCACCAAGGCGGAACACCGCTACCGCGAGCACCCGAACGGATGCTTTCGGCGACGGGGTTTTCCTACAGTCACTTGGTCGGGGCTATGGGGTGTAGCTATCTATTAAGTTTACCCGGCGAGTATCCGCGTACGCTACGTGATTGCGGCGGAATTTTGATCGCATCAAAATTCCGTAGCAACCGATCAAGTGAGACTAAACTGCTATGTTTATAATATTCATTCGGTTATCTCATAACTACTTGTGAATTCCAAATATTGTATCACATTCCAGATAAATAGAAAATGTTAAACTTTCCGATCGAACAATCGAACACCCAAGTTTTCCCAATACAGCTCAACTCATGAAATAAGTTCAAAGACATTCACTTCGTGCCTCAGTACCAACGGTCCAGCCGTAGAAGGGTCAAGCCAACGCCTCACATGTGGCACGCCGTACTGCTCCAAACCCTAAGGTTCAAAGGGCAGTTCAAGACGGTCACATAATCGAGTTAAGGTTTGTTGTCTTCTAGAGGGACCATCGCGTTACTTGCACTACTTAGAACGTCTTTAAACCTCGGAAAAATCCAACATTTGGAAATTTCCCGACAGGGGAAAAGTTGGGTATTTATATCCGGTCGAACTTTTTAACATATTCTAAAATTATCCGGAAAGCCACATAGACAAAATCTGATAATCCGATCGAACATTCGAATCCCCAAAACAACCCAGAAAATTCAACTCTTGAATAAATATTAAAAATTCCCATAAAATCCAACACCAGAAAATAGGAATTACTGTGCAAAAATGGGAAGCTGACGTCATCTTACAGCCGCGGAACCGCCGCAGAAGCCAGGCTTCTGCCGCGGTTCCGCCGCACTTTGATGGATTCATGGGTACGGGCTTCACAGTAATTCTTACAATTCCTTGCTGATTTTTCTGCATATTTTTAACATCGAAAAACTCCAGATTTTAGAAAAAGTCCAGAGAGCATGTTTGGTTTAGGGTTTCGGGTTCGTTCGGGTTTCAAACTTCGTCTACACTTCGCCTAAGGCTCTAGTTAGGCTCTGATACCACTGTAAGGTTCCTAGGCACTCTCAAGAGGTCTCACGTGGCATCAACCATGCCAATTTTCAAAATTTACGGTGCGGAGAAACCCTAGATACGGATCGTTGGCTAGAATTTTAGGCGAAACAACGAGCTAGTTAACAACTTAACTAAAGTGTAACGGAAATACAACCTTTGTAGATCCGGTGCTCCACCTCCATAGCTCCGTGATGATGTCTCCTCGCTGCGATCATCGGATCCCAGGCTCTAGTGTCGGCTTCATCAGAGAATGGACAGGCTAGGTCATCGACTACGACGCCGAAGATGATCTACGTCGAGGCATCACTAGATCAAGCTCCACCTTCACCAAGCCATGAAAACTTATGAAGGAAACACCCTATACTACTTGGCAAGAGGTAGAGGATGAAAAAATAGGAAGTGGGTTCACTTTAGAATTGGATTTCTCACTCTTTTTCTCACTTTGCCATTTTTGGTAGCAAGCTTCTTCATGTGAAGAAGAAGAAGAAGAAGATGATATTATGATAAGTTATTAGAATAGAATAGAAAATCAATACTTATCATAATTTTAACTATAGTTATGTGTAGAGAATTGACCAAGGTTAAAGGAATGGTTAGGGTTAAGGATGAGATAAGAATGGTGGACTAGGTCAAAGCTTCATGAAGTTTCAACTAAACTACAAATAAAGCCACCATTCTTTTCTTATCATTTCTCCAAAAAGAATAAATAGACAAATAAATGAAAAAGAAAACAAAACCCTAATCATAAGTTTAACCATGGTTTAATTCTTTATATTTAACCAAGTAAACATGTATCATCAAACATGATACAATCATTTGCACAAAAAGTATATCACATATACAACTTGTACATCCAAGTGAGAAAATCCTTTAAAGTGAACCAATACTAGTTAATGCAAAGTAATATATCAAATATATAATTATGCATTAAATCATTAAATCAACACTTGATTCAATGATCCGGTCATGTCGCACACAACCGACTAGTATACAATGTATCGATTTATCGAATCAATCCTTGATTCGATAACTAGGTTATATCGCATACAACCATTCGACACATTCATCGTGAGAATGAAATACGGTATCACATACACGCATTATTCTCGGTCCCGCATATATCTCATATGCGCTCCTATTTCGTTTCGCTTGAGCCAGGAAACCTGTGTAGGACTCTAAAGACTCGTCAATACGCCGGCAGCGGATGATGATCATATCAAACATCCACAAGCCGCAAGCGGTCTGCTAAACGTAACGGCCACCCGGGTATTGAGCGATCAGAAGATCGACGAGCAAGCCCGCTCACACTCCTGTGAATCCAACGGTAACACTTACCGTACAGTCCGGTCTGTTCGTCTGATATGTCGCATATCTCGCCTAGGGGTGGTAAACGTCAGACCCCAATAGCTCGATAAGTCGTGTCGATATGAGGTCTATAACAATTCAAGAAACTACTGGTAACACTTACCAGTAAATCTCAGCAACCCTGGCCAGGGATTTCCTGTTATAGCCAATCGAACACAGCGCAACATCAACTCCCTATACCGGGAGAGACGAATCCCCTCCTATCGCTCATTGCCTCCATGTGATTCGGGACTGTACCCAAAAACCACCGTTTTGCACGCCCTCTTGGATGTGGTAAGGTGGAAATCAAAGCACAGTGGGAACCACACAAGACTCTATGACGATCTCGGGTCAACAGACTACTCTGTACCAGTGTCACCAGAGAACTGCTATCTGACATAAGGTATAATACCATCTGGGAGTTCTCGGCGAGTCCGTCCAGTGTACCCAGTCTCTACTGAGCACCCGTATATCATCTCTGATGTCAAACACCAATGGATATGGGATCATCCATCGCCCATCTGTATGGGTCGAGAAGGTATACGCTAGTCTACTCTGGTATATCGATGCCCCGTCTCGATACACCCACGACTAGGGACTTTGAAGGATGTACTTATGGACTACCATGTCCCCACTGGTATGATCCGCATCATAGTCCAGGTAGTCAAGTACACATCCTAAGGGCTTTACCAACATGTAACAGAGAGACAATCAGTATACACGTTAAGGTAAAGAGCAACCAGATAGCATACTATCATGTCGAGTAAGAAAGTCCTCCCTATATATGTCCAAGCATCCACTACAATATACATCCAGTATACAGTAATGGCCTCTAGGGCATACATATAACTAACAATCTCATCACAGAACATTGCAGCAGAAGAACATAGATGAAATATTGGATATACTAGGACTTCCGTGTTTTCAATACGAGCCTGTATAAAACACGGATTCCACGGTTGCGATGAATAGCCAAACCCACATCTCTAGACCCCTACGAGAGCGGCAAGTAACACTGCCAATTCTATGGTTAGGAGACCCTTGAACCTGGTTACTTATGCTCCCCGCCTTGGGTCTACCTAATGCGGAAAGTAAATAATATACAAAGGTGACATCATCCTCAGCCCGGAAGTGCCCCAATAAAAGAATATTACATACAAATGAATTTTACATGAATGAAAAAGAAAAACTTTCATCTCACATAAAACCCCCGGCTATTCAGAACGCGACGATCCAATATAACATATCACAGCAACACATAATATCTCATATCATCAATGTAAGCAAGTATGCGTATCCCGATTGTCGTTGATGTATAGCAACGAAGCCGGCGATACACCACATACCACGCTTACGGTCACAGAAAAGAAAGTGTAAAACTACAACAGTTGGAATCCGCAACCTCTTTAGACATCGCATGCCTAACCAAATGAATTCCATAGACATCTCATGCCTAACAATTATAAACCCCGCATTTTAGTCTCTTTATCAAAAACTCTTTTCAATATCAAGTCGGGCAATTCAACAAGATTCCCAGATCGAATGCTCGTCGCAAACTTTAGTAGACGGCCGTACCCCCAATGCCGTCGACGAAGTGCACTAAGGCGGAACACCGTTGCCGCGAGCACCTGAACGGATGCTTTTGGCGACGGGGTTGTCCTACAGTCACTTGGTCGGGGCTATGGGGCGTGGCTGTCTATTAAGTTTACCCGGCAAGTATCCGCGTACGCTACGTGATTGTGACGAACTTTTGATCACATCAAAATTCCATGGTAACCGATCATCTGAGACTGAAGTGCTAGATTTATAATATTCAAATCAGTTATCTCATAACAACTTGTGAATTCCAAATATTGTATCACATTCCAGATAAATAGACAATGCTAAACTTTCCGATCGAATAATCAAACACCCAAGTTTTCCCAAATAGCTCAACACTTGAGCGGAGTTCAAAAATATCCATCACATGCCACGGTACTGATGGTCCAGCCGTAGAAGGGTTAAGCCAACGCCTCATATGTGGCAACGCCGTACTGCCCCAAACCCTAAGGTTCATACGCAGTTCAAGACGGTCACATAATCGAGTTAAGGTTTGTTGTCTTCTAGAGGGTGCACCACGTTACTTGCATGACTTTACGAAAGATTCAAACACGAGAAAAAATCCAACTTTTGAAAATTTTCCGAAAGGGAAAAAGTGAGTTATTGATACCCGTTCGAACTTTTTAACAGTTTCTAAAAATTACCCTGAAAAACTAAACAAAGTTAAATTATCCGATCGAATCAACGAGTCCCCAATACAACCCTAGAAAACAAAACACTTGAGTGGAATTAAAAAATTCCCAGAAAAAATAACAATAAAGGACCTAAGAATAAATATATGAAATATGAGGAACTAAGTCCAAATTTTGGCCGCGGAACCGCCGCCAAACCCATGATTTGGCCGCAGTTCCGCGGTCAAGTGAGCGACTTAGTGGACCGTACTTCACAGTAATTCTTAGTTTTTCCTGCTTGTTTTTCTGAGCATTTTTAATTCATAAAAAACCACATTTTGGAAAATTGTACAGAGAATGGTAAACATCGGGGTTTCCGGGTTCGATCGGACTTTAAACTTCGTCTAGACTTTGCCTAAACCTCTAGCTTGGCTCTGATACCACTGTAGGGTTGCTATACACTGCCACAAGGGTCTACGAGGCATCAACCATGCCCGAATAAAATTTTAGCCGTGCTGAACAACCCAAAGCCGGATCTTTAAACTAGGGTTTAAGCGAAAACAAGCATGTTAAACTCTTTAATACTAAGTGAGAGGGATTACAACCTTTGTAGATCCGGTCCTTCACTTCTTAAGCTCCGTGTTGAGGTCCCTTCACTGCGATCATCGTGTTCCGGACTCTCGAGAGGCTTCACGAAGAGAAAGATGCAATCTTGCTTCCGATCTTCGATAACATAGATGATCTACCTTGAAGTTTCGTTAACACAAGCTATCACTCATGAAATGATATGAACACCCTCATCTAAATGGCAAGGATAGATGAGGATGATGAAGTGGGATTTTTGCTCTCATTTTTTTTCTTATTTTCACTCATTTTTCATCACTTAGAAAAAGCTAGAAAGCTTTTTCATAAGAAGAAAGAAGGAAGAAGATGAACAATCAACATTAAATCTTTTGTGATGAATAATGAAAGGATAAAGATGATCAATAATGCAACCATGGTTGACTAAACCATTGTAGAGAATTAACCAAGGCTAGGGTTTGGGTTAAGTTAAGAATGAGTCATTTGAAAATATCTTTTCCAAAACAAAAGAAAAACCTTCTAGAATCAACTAGAAGTCTTAACCCTAATCCAAACCCTAATCATGTTTAAACTCCACAAAACATGTTGCATTAGTTATCATATCATGTTACAATATTATATATCACATATATAATATTTATCGTAACAATATAAAATAATACAATTAACATATATCGCATATATATCAAAGTATTACCCGAGTGAGAAAAAGAATCTTTTAGTGAGATAATATTAGTTAATATAATTTAATATATCATATATATAATTATACATTAAATTATCGAATCACACTTGATCCGACAATCCGGCTATATCGCATATAACCGACTAATACGATGACCCGGCTATATCACATATACCCGGCCGATATCTCATATCGTGAGAATCCAATACGGTATCACATACCGCATTATCCTCGGTCCCGCACATATCACATATGTGCTCCTACTCCGTTTTGCCTGAGCCAAGAAACCTCTGTGTAGGACTCTAAAGAATCGTCAATACGCCGGCAGTAGGTGATGATCATATCAAACACCCACAAGCTGCAAGCGGTCAGCTAAACCTAACAGTCACCCAGGTATTGAGCGCTCAGAAGATCAACAAGCAAGCCTGTACATTCTCCTATGAATCCAATCAGTAACACTCTCGTACAGTCCGGTCTCGTCGTCTGATATGTCGCATATCTCGCCAAGGGGTGGTAAACGTCAGACCCCAGTAGCTCGATAAGTCGTGTCGATATGAGGTCTATAACAGTTCGAGAAATTACTGATAACACTTACCAGTAAATCTCAGCAACCCTGACCAGGGATTTCCGGTTATAGCCAATAGAACACAGCGCAACATCAACTCCCTATACCGGGAGAGACGAATCCCCTCCTATCGCTCATTGCCTCCATGTGATTCGGGACTGTACCCAAAAGCCTCCTTTTTGCACGCCCTCTTGGACGTGGTATGATGGAAATCAAAACACAGTAGGAATCACATAAGACTCTATGACGATCTCGGGTCAACAGACTACTCTTTACCAGTGTCACCGGAGAACTGCCATCTGACGTGAGGTATAATACCATCTGGGAGTTCTCGGCGAGTCCGTCCAGTGTACCCAGTCTCCACTGAGCACCCGTACACCATCCTTGATGTCAAACACCGATGGATATGGGATCATCCATCGCCCATCATATGGGTCAAGATGCGTATACGCTAGTCTACTCTGGTGCATCGATGCCCTGTCTCGATACACCCTCGACTAGGAACAATTATAGGATGTACTCGTCGACTACCGTGGCCCCACTAGTATGATCTCATCATAGTCCCAGTAGTTGAGTACATATCCTAAGGGATTTATCAACATGTAATATAGAGACAATCAAAATACATGTTAAGATAAAGTACAACCAGATATCATACTATCATGTCGAGCAAGAAAGTCCTCCCTATATATGTCCAAGCATCCATTACAATATACATCGTATGTACAGTAATGGCCTCTAGGGCATACATATAACTAACAGATTTTGCCATGCAGATCCAAAACCTAGAGAGAAATCTAAGTTCAGAGAATTTAATTCTCCCAAAAAGTATATAGGAATTTAATTCCTCTTATAAAACAAGGGTTTAACCCTTCATATAAGAACTTAGTTCTTCCTTATAGTGAAAGATCTGTAGAAGCAGATCCCCCTACAAGTCGATAATTCAATTCTCATCAGGGAGATTCTACCATGCAGATCCCAAACCTAAGAGAAAAACTAATTCCTAAGAATTTAATTCTCACAAAACAGTGGGCTTGAAAGTTTCGAAATTCAGGATCTCCATACACGTAAAAAAAAGATCGGCACCCAACATGATAATAACCGATCACGTGCTCCCACGTGAGCACCCTTGATGAACAAAAGAGGAAAACTGAGACTGGGTCACGTGATCCCACATGATCCCCCCCAAGTAGTGCTTAGCACTTATAAAAAGGGAGTAAATCAAAGGGCAGTTTTCATTATTAGGGCGCCTCACATGATCCCACGTGACCCAATAGTGTTTAGCACTCAGAAAAGAGAAGGGAATAACTCCAAAGGAGCTGTGCCCACGTTCAGGCGCCTCGCGCGACCTCACGTGAGCTCCTCAAGTTCTTAGTGTTTAACACTATTTTAAGGCCTCACGTGACCCCACATGAGCGCCAAACATACGCTAGTGTTTAACACTATGATAGGCTAACCGTAGCTCAAATCAGCTAAGTCTCAGTACCAAGCGCTCCACGTGCTCCTCACGTGGGCGCCGAGGGAACACAAAGTGTTCTTTATATAAAGCCCCAGTGTCATAAAGAGTGTTCAACACTCAATAAAAAACAAAAAGAAAAGAAAGGTGTCAGAACCCAAATCAATGCTCAGCATTATTGAATAAAAAGGGGCTGAGCCCAAACAAATGTTCAACATTTTATTCAAAATTAAGTGGACCGAGCCCAAGTTGGCCCACAAGTCCCCCAATTCAGATCAACCGAGCCCATGTGCTCACAATCTCTTTAATTGGTCGTAGTCCAAAACCTGACAACAGATTTCCCAACCAATATTGGTTCAAGGGTACATCTCTTCACACCCCTGATACATGTCGTTGTAATCCTTCAACGTCTTGATAGAGGTGGAGGGTGCCAATAACCAATAACTTTTGGCATACCCCCAAACTGGTAAAACCAGAACCCTACAGACTATGATGTCTTTAAACTCATGGACTATGATGTCCTTAAATTTTATGGACTGTGATGTCCTTAAACCCACACGGACTATGATGTCCTTAAACCCAATGGACCGCAATGTCACTAAACTAAAACGATAGTGTCTAAACACTCTTTTCTTGGATCTAAATGATCCCAAAACCTTGTTGAGTAGATCTTAGTCTAAAATTAGGCTAATGTATCCTTAACAAGCATTTAAGTTGATCTTAATCTGAAACAAGACTAACGATCCTTAAACCAACCCAAACCCAAATCTAAGAAAAATACGGATTTGGACTAATCCACGCCCTACGGGCGACAACATAAATTAGTCTCCGTATACAATCCACGGGAAAACAAAAGCAAAACAAACAAACACGACACGAAGTGAACATCTGGAGAAGGAGAAAGTGGTTACCGCGATGCAGTAGCGTAATTATCTGCAGGGGTTTGCGCTTGCAGGGAAGACCGTCCCCACAATCAAAAACCCCTCGCAAGTGAGGGGGAATCTGACGAAGTCTACTACAACGGCTGCATCCATCCAAACCTCCGATACACGGTGCCATAAATCAACTTGGCATCTTCGGAGAGGTTGACGGATAAAACCAAATAGCATCTGCCCCCAAATTCAGACAAGACGACCTACGCAGTCTCGTTTCTGTTTTCGGCGGCGAACAATTATCATTTACCAAAAATAACAATATCTTTTCTCCGCCTTATATTTGTTTTGACCAAGTCAATGGTCAAAACTCTAATAAGGTGTCTCCTTCTATACCTCCTCTCAACCGTATATACATACCCGCATCCGTGTTCCAAGAAATATGAATACTATGAGACGAAGATAATCCAATAATCAAATACTAGGATCCGACTTAAAGCAAAGCCCACTAGTATTGTCCGCCCGAACATCACACGTGCACAAGTACACGTATGTGATCGAACCCTGTCGTAAAACCATACGACCTCTACTCGTTTCGCCCGAAGCTGGGAAACCCTCTGTGTGGGACTCTAAAGACTCGACACTACGCTGGATGTGGGTTTAACTACAGGCCGCAAGCGGTACTAGCTGTATGTAACGGTCCCCAGGTAGATGTCTATAAGAAGGACGATGAGGAAACCCATCCGAACCCCTACTGAGCCTGAATGTGACAATCTATGCACAGTCCGGGCTGTTCGTCTAAGAGTATCGCATATCGGGCCTAGGGGCGGTAAACGTCAGACCCCTAATAGCGGTATAAGTCATGTCAGAGTGTAGCCTATTACACCCTGAGAAACTACTGGAGTACCTACCAGTAAATCTCGTTTTCCATGGCCAGGGACTTTGCGTAATAGCTCTCCAAACACAGCGTGATATCAACCACCAATACCGGGAGAGACGAAACCTATCTAACCGCCACTGCCTCCAAGTGCTTCGTAACTGCACCCAACTAATACCTATTCGCACGACTCAGCAGAGCCATGGTAGGGTAGTAATCTAAGAACAGTGGGAACACACTTGAGGCGAAGCAGCAGTGTCAAGTCAACGGACTAAGCTGCACTCATGTCACCTGGGAACTGCTATCTGACGATAGGTATAGTACCAACCAGCAGTTCCCCACGAGTCTTGTCCGGTGTACTCGTAACCTAATGAGCACCTGCATACTATCTCCAATATGATGTACGAATGGCTGTGGGACGGACTATCTCCCCTGCTGGGATGAGAAGCGTATACACTAGTCTACTCTGGAGTATTGATGCCCCGTCTCGATAATCCTACGACTAGGGACCTGTATAAGGATGTGCTTGTAGATTACCCAGCCCCTACTAGTGTGACTGCCATCACAACGCTTGTAATCAAGCAAAGATCCTAAGGGCTCTACTAATATGTATAAGCAATATGTTAAAAGAAACACATGCACATATTGAAGTAGAAACAAACCAAATAGCATACTACCATTTTGAGCGAGACTGTCAATACTACTGTGAATATCCCAAGCTTCCATTAAGTAATATACAGTCCAGCATGACACAATAATGGCCTCTAAGGCATATACACTAACAAAAACAGGATTCGATAAGAATATAGAAATAGAATCACAAGGATGTATATAATCACGGAAGAAATTTCAATTAACAAGTCCTAAGGTCACATAGGCGGAGTACCGTGTCGTAAGTATGCCGTGGAACATACACACGCTACGTCACTCTGCTTAAGTTACCTACTCCAACATACCAAGGTCATCCTACACTCCGAAAGGTAAAACCTAGCGCTCTGATACCAACTTGTCATGACCCAAATTTAGGCACGTGACCGGCACATAAACCACATGACGTCTGTTAGTTATATGTATGCCCTAGAGGCCATTACTGTACATGCGATCTATGTTGTAGTGGATGCTTGGACATATGTAGGGATGACTTTCTTGCTCGATATTATAGTATGCTATCTGGTTGCTCTTTGTCTTAACATGTTGACTAGTATACGTGATGTTGTCTTGCTCTCACATGATGATAAAGCCCTTAGGATGTGTACTTGAATACCAAGACTATGATGGAGATCATATTAGTGGGGCCAAGGGTAGTCCACAAGTACACCCTATAATAGTTCCTATTCGTTGCAGTATCGAGACATGGCTTCGATACTCCAGAGTATACTAGAGTATACGCTTCTCGACCCATGTGATGGGCGATGGATGATCCCATATCCATTGGTGTTTGACATCATAGAAGGTATACGGGTGCTCAGTGGAGACTGGGTACACTGAACAAACTCGCCGAGAACTCCTAGATGGTATTATACCTATCGTCGGATAGCAGTTCTTTGGTGACACTAGTACAGGTTATTCTTTAGACCCGAGATCGTTATAGAGTCTTGTGTGATTCCCACTATTCTTTGATTTCCACCATACCACAGATCTACCGAGTCATGCAAAACGGTGGTTTTTGGGTACAGTCCCGAGTCACATGGAGGGAATGAGTGATAGGAGGGGATTCATCTTTCCCGGTATTGAGAGTTGATGTTGTGCTATGCTCGATTGGCCATAACAGGAAATCCCTGGCCAGGGTTGCTCAGATCTACTGGTAAGTGTTATCAGTAGTTTCTCGAACCGTTATGGACCTTGTATTGGCATGACTTATCAGACTATTGGGGTCTGACGTTATACCACCTCCAGGCTGTGATATGCGACATATCCGACGAAGAAACCAGACTGTACGGTAGTGTTACTGATTGGATTTGCAGGAGTATGAGTAGGCTTGCTTGTTGATCTTCTGATCGCTCAATACCTGGGTGGCCGTTACGTTTGGCAGACCGCTTGCGGCTTGTGGATGTTTGATATGATCATCATCTACTGTCGGTGTATTGACGAGTCTTTAGAGTCCTACACAGAGGTTTCCTGGTTCATGCGAAATGGAGTAGGAGCGCATATGAGATATGTGCAGGACCGAGATTAGTGCGCGTATGTGATACTGCATTCTATTCTCGCGATTTGTGTATCGACGGGTTGTATGAGATATAGCCGGGTTACCGGATCAAGTTGTTGATTCGATAAATTGATACATTGGATATTAGGCGGTTATATGAGTTATGACCGGATTATTAAATCGAGTGTTGATTTAATAATTTAATGTATAATAATATATTTGATATATTAAATTACATTAACTAATATAGGCTCACTTAAGTATTCATTTTTCTCATTTATGATATATTAATATATATGTGATATATGTTAATTGTATTGTTTTTGCACACATAAATATATGTGACATATTTTAGTGTGTCATGCTAGGTTACACATGCAACATGGATGTATGAGACTCATACCATGCTAGGGTTAATGTTAGGGTTTATTATTTATTAAGTAATTACAAATTAGTGGAATTAACTCATGGCTAGAAGGTTGGAGAAGCTTGTAGATAAGTTTTGACTTAGTCCACTTATTTGTTTTTACTTAAGATATTTATTTGACCTAACCATTAACCATACACAATGGTTAACTCTATACATGGGTTAGTGTATGTTATATACTCACCCATGGTTTCATTTCTAACCATATGAATGATTCTTTCATCACTTCATCACTTCATCTTCTTCTTCCTCTTGAAGCTTTCTAGCTTTTGACAAAGTGATGAAATAATTGTGACAAAAAGAAATCAAAAGAGAGCCCAATTCCTACTTCATCATCCTCTACTATTAGCCATTTAGTTTAGGGTGTTTGCTTCACTAAACCCTAATTTAGTGAAGAGGTAGCATGAGCTTGAGTCTCCTCGACGTAGATCATCTTCGGCCTCGAAGAATTCGAGCAAGTTTGCATCTTTCACCTTGTGGATCCTCTCAAGAGTTTAGGAGATCATTACTCGCAGCGAAGGGACTTCTATACGGAGCATTTGAAGTGAAGGACCGGTCTACAAAGGTTGTATTCTGAATTCACTTAAATGTAAAGTTGTTTACATATCATGTTTAACCCTAATTCTATAGTTCGATCCTCGTTCGGGTTCTTTAGCTCTCTGGAAAATTTTGAAAATGGCATGTTCGATGCCCTAGTAAACACCGTGAGGGTGCTAAGGAACCTTACAGTGGTATCAGAGCCAAGTTAGAGCATTAGGCTTTGTCTAGATGAAGTTAGAATTTCGATCGAACCCCAAAAACCTGAAACGGACCCCCTCTCTGGAAATTTTCCAAAATTTGGATTTTTCCTTGTTAAAAATATTCAGAAAAACATGCAGGGAATTCTATGGACACACCTGAGGAATGAAACCCTAACTCGTCTAAGTGACCGCGGATCCACGGCCAAAACATGGTTTTGGCGGCGGATCCGCGGCGCCACTTGAGAGGCTTGAGTTGGGCCTTCAGCAGTAGGTCCGTAGGTACTGTGGTATGTCCCTGGTTAACTTTAACTGTGCTCAAGTGTTGAGCTTTCTGGGTAATTTGGGAATTCGTTGATTCGATCGAATTGTTTGAACTTCGCCTAGCTATCTGTGATTGTGATACAATATTTGGAATCCACAATAATTAGTTATGTGATAACTAATTTGAATTTTATAAATCTAGCGGTTTAGTCTCATTTGATCGGTTGCCACGGGATTTTGATGTTGAACAAAAGTCTGTCGCAATCACGTAGTGTACGCGGATACTCGCCGACTAACCTTACTAGACAGCCATGCCCCATAACCCCGACCAAGTGACTGTAGGAGAACCCTGTCGCCAAAAGCATCTGTTAGGGTTCTTGCGGCCGCGGTGTTCCGCCTAAGTGCACTTTGTCGACGGCATCGGGAGGTGCGGCCGTCTACTAAAGTTTCCAACGAGTATTCAATCAGGTTATCGGGAATCTAATTGAATTACCCGACAGCTTATTGGAAAGTGTTTTCAATATCAAGACAAAAATGCGGGGTTTATAATTGTTAGGCATGCGATGTCTAAGGAATTCATATGGTTGGGCTTGAAATCCAAAGTATATGATACATTGGGTTTGTGATGTCTAAGGTTGTTGCGGATTCCAACTGTTGTAGTTTTTCACTTTTCTTTTCTGGGACCATAAGTGTAATATGTGGTGTATCACTGGTTTCGTTGCTATACGTCAACGAAAATTAGGATACTCATATTTACTTACGTTGATGACATGTGATGTTATGTGTTGCTGTGATATGTTATATTGGATTGTCGTGTTTTGAATAGCCGGTTTTTTTTTATGTGAGATGAGAGTTTTTCATTTTCATTCATGTAAAAGCTTGCATGTAATATTCTTTTATTGAGGCACTTCCGGGTTGAGGATGATGTCACCATTGATGTATATTATTTACTATTCCGCATTAGGATAAACCCAAGGCAGAAAGCACAAGTAACCGGGTTGTAGGGTCCAGTGGGAGACCATCTCGAGGAGTCGAGACCGGGTCTCGTAACTCTAGAATTGGAAGGGCTACTTGCCGCTCTCGTAGGGGTCTAGGGATGTGGGTTTGGCTATTCATCGCGACCGTGGAATTTGTGTTTTTATACAGGCTTAATTTAAAACAGGGAATTCCTAGTATATCCAATGTTTCAAATATGATTCTTCTGCTGCTTATATTTTGTGATTTGATCACTTGATAAATTCTGAGACGAATGCCTATATTATATATATGAGATATAATTAATATTGCTGCTTTCGTTTCTTCTGTGATGCTTGTGAAGCATAAATAATTTGATGGGACTTCATTAATGAGATTAATGAAATAAAAGAAACCTAAAGATGTTGTAGAAACTTGTTTCAAAAACTGGTAGCTCTTATTCTTGCTTTGCATAGCGGTATTCCTTGTAGAATATCCAGCACCTTATTCGATAAGGAAAGAGCCGAGATCCCTTCACCGGGAGTGACCTCTTTAGCGAAACTAGCAGATGCTACAACCCACTCGGTTTGTCTTTTGATTGCTTTTTTAGTTTTTGCTTTGCATAGAGGTATTTGTGAAATATCATGCACCTTATTCGATAAGGAAAGAGCCGAGATCCCTTCACCGGGAGTGACCTCTTTAGAAAAACTAGTAAAAGCCTAAAAGAACACTCCTTTTAAAATTCACTCGATTCTACAACGATATCAAGTTCATTAAGCGTTAAAGGTTATTTACAAACAAAAAAAAACCATCCGCAGACCCTCCGTCATTTTAGGAAGTAGAGTACATAGTATTCGTGCTGCGTATGTCAACTATAGTTGAGGCGTAGTGTACGGTAGCTAAGTGATGTCTTCCTACACAGCATATGATGCGATTAGTTAGGACATTCATGTGATTATGTCGACCATAATTGAGGGTCATATGAGTGGATCTAATTAATCATGAAATGATGGGTAGAACTTGACTAGGACTAATGATATGTTGACCATAGTTAAGTTCATAAGTACTATAGGTAAAAACCTTTATCGGGAGTTTCAAGTGTTGAAATTTGCAATGAGATTGCAAACCTTCTATGAGATAGTTGGATCCCGATACCCACTGCGAGTAAGAGTTACTCCTCGGAGAGTTTTACACATTACAATTAGCCAATCAAGTAGGTGTCTAGAAAGGTGTTAACGGGGTTACGCCTCTGGGAAAATGAGTTAGGTATGTGCGAAAGCACGGGGAACCTCCCTCAAACTACCGACATGGCCTGGCAGAAATATTGGCGAACTTGTAGGGTGTAATTAATCCCGGCTAGTCTTACCTTTTAGGGTTTGAAAGAAGATTTGACTAAAACAGTGGGAGCCATCCTGATTAGATAAAATAATAACAAATCTAATCTTACAAGAGCGCACATAGAATGTTTTCTTCTCTCTCTCTCTCTCCTGGTAGGGACCATGTCACGCCTTAATCAAGATAATAAAATGGATGCATTGACCGAACCTGCTTATTATACTGAGCAAGGGAACGTTGGTTCCGCTCTATCTAATAATTGTTTTAAGTCCGAGCAGGAAATAGGGGAATATCCGGATTCCCATGCCACCCAATCGAGGATTAAGCATGTTGATGCATATTCTTCGGGTGTGTTCATTACCGAGAAAAGTTTCTCAGTATCCTCTACGTCCTGAGTGTGTGATAGCGGATCAGGATCCCGCATATGTAATATGTTACATGGACTACTGATAGGTAGAGAACTGAGAAAGGGTGATATGTCTTTAAGTGTTAGAGAATGGTGCAATTGTTGCAGCCAAGCCAGTTGGCAGATATCACATTGTATTAATACATTGATTCTGAACGAATGTTATTGCATACCGAACCTAATATACAACATTAAATTGGATTTTTAATGAGTTAAAGAAGGATATAATTCTGTATTAGAGGATAATGTTCTGAACATTTTCCTGAATCAAGAGTTGATTCGATTAGGCACGTTATATAATAGCATATACATTCTAAATCAAACCACAGTTCAAAGTATCTAGAACACACACAAGATGACTAGTTTAGAAATGAACAAATCCTTCTTGTGGCATTGTAGACTAGGTCATATCAATGCAACACGACCAGCTAAGTTACATAAGGATGAATATGAGAATCTGTTCGAATTTTCATCTTATGATACTTTCCAGTCTTGTCTCAAAGATAAAATGACCAATGCTCAGTTTACTGGAAACAGAGAAAGAGTTGCTGAACTCTTGGGATGGATACATGATGATGTATACAGTCCTATGTCTACAAATGTCCGGGTTGGTTCTTTGTACCTCATTACATTCATCGACGATCTCTCAAGATTCGAACAAGTGTTCCTGCTGAAACACAAGTCTGAAACTTTTGAGAAATTCTAGGAATATAAGCTGAAGTTGAGAACCAGACGGGAAGAATTATTAAGTCCTTCGATGTGATCGAGTAGAAGAATACTTGGGCATGGATTTCCTGGATTATTTAAAGGAGAATGTGATTCTCTCTCAGCTTACTCCTTCGTATACACCACAGCATAACGGTGTATCGGGGCAGAGGTATCGTACCCTATGAGATATAGTGCGCTCTATGATGAGGATTGTTGAGTTACCTGTTTCCTTTTTGGGGTTATGCACTTGAGAAGTTGCATACCTATTGAATTGGGTTCCATCCAAATCCGGGCCTACCAGTACATATGAGATATGGAATGGGAAGAGACCATATCATAAACGAGTTAAGATATGGGGTTGTCCGGCCTATGTTGAAAGGCGAAATCTGGACAGGCTCGAGACAAGGTCAGTTCTGTATAAGTTTCTTTGGATATCCCAAACATTTGCGAGGGAATATCTTCTACCACTCTGAGGAGCAAAAGGTGTTTTGTTTTTCAGCATGCCACCTTTTTAGAAAAGGTATTTCTTGTGAAGAAATTTGTGGACATGAGGTAGAACTGGAAGGTGTTCCAGCTAGACAAACTAACAGCTGATGATTTGGTAAAACCAAATGATTCAATAGTCTCTGACGAGCCTCAGCCTCTCCGCGAATCTGGTAGGGTTCATCATCCACTTGAGAGATACCACGTTCTTCTTAGTGACAGTGGGAGCGAGGATTGCATCATGAGATGATGGCCCAACTAGATCCAGGCATGCCATCACGAGTGGGGACTCTATGAAATGGCTGGATGCTATCCGATCAAAGATGGAATCCATGTACACTAATAAAGTATGACTTTGAATGTTGCACCTGAACGGGTAAAACCCATTGGGAGCAAATGGATCTTGAGAAGATTATTGGTGTAAATGGAAAAGTTGAGACTTTCAAAGCTATGTTTAAGTCCATCAGGATCAATGCAAGTATCGGGAAGTTGGAACATCTGTTTTGATGTGACAGTCAAAGAGTTTACATCATCAAAAAGGTAGATGAACCTTGTATATAAAAAAAGGTTGTAGAGAGTGAGGTTGTCTTACACATATTGTATGTAGATGACATACTCTTGATAGGAAATGGTTTCCTATGCTACACTCGGTCAAGCTCCTCTTATCACGAGGATTCCCAAAAGAAGATCTGGATGACACCTACTACATCTTGTGGATTATGATCTATGATGATAGATCTAAGTGGATGTTGGGAGTATCCTAAATCTAGGTACATTAACACCATACTAAAGGGTTTAGTATGGAGGATTCTAAGCGTGGTGGTTCGCCCACTTACTCATGGATCACTCTCTCCAAAAAGATGTCTCCCAAGACTGATTTGGAGAGAGCTCGCAACAAGAGATATGCTATGCTTTGGCAGTAGGCTCTATCATGTATGTGATGTTATGTACCAGACCGGATGTAGATGACTCAGTAGGTGTAGTGATAAGGAATCAATCGGATCTTGAGAGAATCACTGGACGGCTGTGTAGGACATTCTTAAGTACTTGAGAAGCACTAAAACAAAGTTCTTGGTTCCAGCTTCCAGAGTGATAAGTTCGAATGAGAGTCAGTCACATGCATTTTCTTTTCCCTCAGAGAAGGGACAGTATGTTGGAAGAGTTCCAAGCTAGATACCGAGGCATATTAGACGATAAAGGCTGAATACATTGCTACCAACGATGCTGCCAAAGTGGCTGTCTAGGCATTTCTTATTCAAGAGATGAACATGGTTCCTACCATTGAGCGTCCAATAATTGTTATTGTGACAACAATGGAGTTGTTGTTTTAGCCTAGGAACATCGGTCCCATCAGCATTCCAGACATATTCTGAGGCAAGTATCACCTGATCTGGGAGATGGTTGATCTCTAAGGGATCGAGGTAAGGAGAGAAGATTTTGAGGTTAACATGGCGGATACACTCACCAAGGCCTGCTTCCCTAAATAATATTTGAGAGATTTTGGGATGGTTGAGTATGGGATACTACAACCACTGCTAAATTGTTGGGTATTGGATACTAATAGAGATGGCCTTAGTGCAAGTGGGAGATTGTTAGTTATATGTATGCCCTAGAGGCCATTACTGTACATGCGATGTATATTGTAGTGGATGCTTGGACATATATAGGGATGACTTTCTTACTCGATATGATAATATGCTATCTGGTTGCTCTTTGTCATAACATGTTGACTAGTATACGTGATGCTGTCTTGCTCTCACATGTTGATAAAGCCCTTAGGATGTGTACTTGACTAACAGGACTATGATGAAGATCATACTAGTGGGGCCAAGGGTAGTCCACAAGTACACCCTATAATAGTTCCTAGTCGTGGGAGTATCGAGACAGGGCATCGATACTCTAGAGTTGACTAGCGTATACGCTTCTCGACCCAAGTGATGGGTTATGGATGCCCATATCCATTGGTGTTTGACATCAAAAAAGGTATACGGGTGCTCAGTGGAGACTGGGTACACTGAACAGACTCGCCGAGAACTCCTAGATGGTATTATACCTATCGTCGGATAGCAGTTCTCTGGTGACACCGGTACTGGTTAGTCTATAGCCCGGAGATCGCCATAGAGTCTTGTGTGATTCCCACTGTGCTTTGATTTCCACCATACCACGGCTCTACTGAGTCATGCAAAACGGTGGTTTTTGGGTACAGTCTCGAGTCACATGGAGGCAATGAGCGATAGGAGGGGATTCGTCTCTCCCGGTATTAGGAGCTGATGTTGCGCTATGCTTGATTGGCCATAACAGGAAATCCCTGGCCAGGGTTGTTCAGATCTACTGGTAAGTGTTATCAGTAGTTTCTCAAACCATTATGGACCTTGCATTGGCATGACTTATTTGGATATTGGGTTCTGACGTTATACCACCCCCAGGCTGTGATATGCGACATATCTGACGAAGAGATCGGACTGTACGGCAGTGTTACTGATTGGATTTGCAGGAGTATGAGCATGCTTGCTTATTGATCTTCTGATCGCTCAATACCCGGATGGTCGTTACGTTTGGCAGACCGCTTGCCGCTTGTGGGTGTTTGATATGATCATCACCTACTGCTGGCGTATTGACGAGTCTTTAGATTCCTATACAAAGGTTTCCTGGTTCATGCGAAACGGAGTAGGAGCGCATATGAGATATGAGCGGGACCGAGATTAGTGCGGAAATGTGATACCGCATTCTATTCTCATGATTTGTGTATCGATCGGTTGTATGAGATATAGCCAGGTTATCGGATCAAGTTGTTGATTCGATAAATTGATACATTGGATATTAGGCGGTTATATGAGTTATGACCGGATTATTAAATCGAGTGTTGATTTAATAATTTAATGTATAATTATATATTTGATATATTAAATTTCATTAACTAATATTGGCTCACTTAAGTATTCATTTTTCTCATTTATGATACATTAATATATATGTGATATATGTTAATTGTATTGTTTTTGCACACATAAATATATGTGATATATTTTAATGTGTCATGCTAGGTTACACATACAACATGGATGTATGAGAATCATACCATGCTAGGGTTAATGTTTGGGTTTAATATTTATTTAGTAATTAAAAATTAGTGGAATTAGCGCATGGCTAGAAGCTTGGAGAAGCTTGTAGATAAGCTTTGACTTAGTCCACTTATTTGTTTTTACTTAAGATATTTATTTGACCTAACCATTAACCATACACAATGGTTAACTCTATACATGGGTTAGTGTGTGTGATATACTCACTCATGGTTTCATTTCTAATCATATGAATGATTCTTTCATCACTTCATCACTTCATCTTCTTCTTCCTCTTGAAGCTTTCTAGCTTTTGACAAGGTGATGAAATAATGTGACAAAAAGAAATCTAAAGAGAGCCCATTTCCTACTTCATCATCCTCTACTATTATCTATTTAGTTTAGGGTGTTTGCTTCACTAAACCCTAATTTAGGAAAGAGGTAGCATGAGCTTGAGTCTCCTCGACGTAGATCATCTTCGGCGTCAAAGTCTTCGAGCAAGTTTGCATCTTTCTCCTTGTGGATCCTCTCAAGAGTTCGGGAGATCATTACTCGCAGCGAAGGCACTTCTACACGGAGCATTTTAAGTGAAGGACCGGTCTACAAAGGTTGTATTCCGAATTCACTTAGATGTAAAGTTGTTTACATATCATGTTTAACCCTAATTCTCTAGTTCGATCCTCGTTTGGGTTCTTTAGCTCTGTAGGAAATTTTGAAATGGCATGTTCGATGCCCTAGTAAACACTGTGAGGGTGCTAAGGAGCCCTACAACGTCAGCAGGCGTAACGCAATTTAAGTAAGCCGAAAACCCAGAAATCTAAACCATCAAAAGAAGTAAGTGATGAAAACATTGTTAAAAACATTGTAAATCTCAAGTAAAAATCATTAAACTTAAGTTTATTTTCTTAAAAATTTCGGAAACACCTCTTTGTAAAACCAAGCCCTGAAACGGGTACAAACATAGACTATAAATAAAGTGTCACGACCCAAATATGGCACGTGACGGGCACTTAAATCACGTGACATCTAAAGACGCCGACGCGGTTCAATTAAGCCGAAACTCGAAATCTAAACACTTTTTGAAAAATATTGGAGGTGAGTTTAAAATAGTCATCAGATGGAATCAGTTTAAATAACATTTAAATTTAACTAAGTATGTTTGAAAAGCATCTATGACGTTTTGAAATTTGACAACACCTCCTTTGCATTTTGTATAACCCGATACAACATAATAATATAAATACCATCCCAATGGAAGCTAGCTTCCACGCCCATATGGCGGAGCAACCAAGCAAACAATATACGACGCACAATGGCGAAGAAAAGAAAAGCGAAACCAAGTCAACAATCTAAAATGGTCAACTCCAATCAATGCGACATCACAACACACAAACTCTAAGTCTCGCTTCTAAGTCCACAATATACTCTTTCTAAGTTGATGGAGTTTTCACTAGATACAAGAATATATGAATAATCAAGTGTGAATACGATACAATAGTAACCCACTTACCAATCAATCACCGAAAGGAATGTCTGCCAAGCCGCTGATAATCCAAGCGGTAAAACCTGCAAGAAACTGTGGCACAACGGGGTGAGTTGTCGACTCAGTGAATAAAAGTACATCACAAGGTAGAAATGGAAATGCACAACGATACCTAGGTCATAAGTATAGTACTATCATATCCTGTACTAATATAATATATGAAATGCATATATATCATAAATGTGATTATATCAATCACATGTCCAAATATAATATATCTCAAATGCAAATGACATGTATCTAGGTATACGCCCATAAGTAGCCGAAAATATATATATATATAAACCTCTTTCTTAAAATAACCGCTGAATACCTATGTCTCGGCATAAAAGCAGACGTGATAGTATGATATATAGTAGATATCTTATTTAAGACATATGTCCTGCTGTTTTAATGAATAGTGTTAAGAGGTTTACAATTTAAAAGATTTCAATGCCATATCAGACACGTCAAAATAAAGAGGCTATAGCTCGATTTTGAAATTCCTTTATTCCATATGCAACTACTCGTAAACAGGTATGCAGGTACTATCCCCCAGATCAGTCCTGATCGGTTACAATAACTGTAATCGAACTGTGTACCTCATGATAGAAATCATATCAATATATATGGATGTCCAGCATCGACACCTGAAATCATAAATCTCTCGTGTCCATCACCGACACGTAAATGCAGATATCGCCGACCCCATCTCAACAGATGATCGCCACCCTCTATTCCTTGCCCCGGTCGGTATCCCCTGGATATCCGCTGTGCTCATTTCTATCTCTGGTATCGACTATCCTCGCTAGGCTCCCCACCTGTAATGCGTCTTTCCTGCCCCTCGGTCTCGACCCGGGTCCACCATGTATCCGACTGTATAGCTCCCCCACTCAGTCTGGATAAAAACAAATCTGAAACCGTATAGCTACCCTCACTCGGTTCGTAATAAAACAATCAGAAACATCAAACTCATGGTGGACGTTAACTCATCATATCCAGAAATATCAAGTAAAAAATAAGAATACTTATATAGATCATTCTGATGATATATTATATATATACATATATAACAGTGTCCCATACCACTGATATATATCATCAGGGGTAAAATATCCAAAAATACATAAGAATCGAATATCAGCACCCATAGTACTGATATTAGTAATATGCAACAGATAATAAAGGAAGACTGCGTAACTAAATCATACAGGTACAAAGATATCAATTCTACTGTGTCACGGCACTACTAATGATGTGTGGTATAACATACACGTCTGTGCTCGTGCAACATGGCAATCATTAGTATTTGAGCAAGTGTTCTACAGATGTAATAACCTATTCAGATTAACACATATATATACGCATTATATAACAGAACAGTTCTACGGTGACATGGCAGTACCAATGAGGTGTAGTGTAATATATATGTACGTGCTTGTGCAGTATAGTACTCATTGGTAGTTGTATAGTGTTCTATCAGAGTGTTCGTATTACGGAAACGTATAACAATAATAATTATAACGTAAACAAGTAAAGTAATTATAAGCATTATTTACGAGTCTAAAGGGAACTGGGCCGTTATTCGGCATACGAATCTCATAATCATCAATACGGTATAATTCCTCGAACAATTCCTCGCATTATCACTATATTTAAATCATCTATTGTATGGCATGATCCTTCGTACAATTACCAAACCATCCGTAAACTATATACAAATAAGTATCATGCTAGATGCAAATTAATTCTAATATCCATATCTTAAATAATTACTAAGACTGCTATATATCATAATACTATTTATAAGGTTGCGGGGGTGCTATACACAATCCACCCGACTTCCCCCGTAGATGTAAATCTACTCACCAACGTGTTGAGCTCGCTGAAATCCACGCTGCTATGTCCATCACTCTGTCTTGGAATCTTCGCGATCGCACCTATATACGTATTTAAAATCACATCGATGTAAATATCATATCGAAAAGCAAAACAACGAGCTAAGCACCCGTAGGTTAGAACCTACAGCTCACTTATCTCAAAGACGATCAAATGCCTCTGAACTTAACGTACGAACGTTAACGTTTCAGTTGCAGTACTGAAATACGGAAAATCGTATTGAAATGTCGGAAACTTTACTAAAACCCAACTAAACATTTCCAGATTTCCCTGTATGAATATTGGGACAAATCAATCAATATCATAGCTTATAGCATACCCTAATAGAGCTACATAAGAAAAATCAACACCATATAGCCTAGGGGGGCCGGCGAGCTCGGACAATTGAGGGATGTCGCCGGGTCAAGTGTGGAGTTTGGGTCTCGGGTTTAGTGTAAAGTCTCCTAATGATCTTATGATAGTTTTGGTCTTTCTAGTTTCTCTAGTAATTATACCTAATGGTTCCAGATTCCATTTCAGTGAGCTAGATATCACAAAATACACTGTTTTCTATACTGCACACTAAAAACAGATATGGAATTATACTGAACAAGCATAGAGAAATGGAATTTTACCTATGGAGATTGTGTACAAGAAAATCCTGCTCAAGAAGTGTTTGTGGAAGCACCTATAATTATAGTGGCTTCTAGGATGTGGATGTCCACAATTTGATGAAGGATTAATGTTTCCTTCATTAGGATTGAGGAACACTTGTGAAAATTAGTTTGGAGCTTGATGAATTAACTCTTTGTTCAGTTGAGAAGCTAAGGAGTTCCTATGTGTGTGTGGTGTTGTAGAGAAAGCATGAGATGTAGGTTGAGAGGTGGAGGTAGCATGAGAAGAGTAGGATGTGTCACACTTGAGGTGATGTGGTTTGTTCATGCAAGAAGGAGATGTAAAGTTATGAAGGAGTTGGTGTAGAGGTATGAGCAAAGGTGAGGGTGAGTTATGTGAAGATTTAGCATAGAATATCATATTCCAACAATGGATAAAAGAAATGCAACATTTAAGGAAACTTTCATATTATAAATCTAAATTCATCTAACATAAAAATATGAAACGACAAATCTATCACTTATTTATCATTAGCTTAATAACAAAAACAATGTCATGATAAAATAATTAAAATATCATTTTTATGACATCACACACCTTTATTCATATTAACCAAAATAACTACATTTTTACGGATATAATTCCGATACCAAAAGATGTATGTGATATCACTTTTATAAACTCATTAGTTTTATACTTCAAAGTATAAATTAATATTTATAATTTTCCAAAATGTTACAATCTCTCCCCCTTAAAGAAATTCTGTCCACGAATTTAAATTAAACCCCCATCATAAAAACATTTTTCTCAATAATCCAACTCTTTTTAAATCATTTTGTCGGGGTCCAAAATTTTAAAATACAAAGTCAGCTTAACATAATGGAACTCCAAAGTCCTACATGAGCTAAAACGCATCATATTGCAACAGTGTGCGTGAAAACTCAAAAGATATAATTTCACATAACTATAACTCTAGCGGTTGCTATGAGAATTACTCTAGTTATGATGCAAATTGCCAAATACGAAAACCGTTGTGTATCCTAAGTACACGATGAATGCCATAATCGTAGTGCAATATCGGTGCATACGACTAAGCGAAAAATATTTAAATCTAATCTATAACATATTCTATCAAGTGCAAAGCAAGAAAACAAAATCAACCCTAATAGGTTAGCGTGCAAATCTCAACCAAACGTCACGGTGTGCATGAAAACGAAACAACGCTAAGTGCAACAGGCGTGCACGAAACGATAACCACTGCATCCCCTGTGCATAGAACAAAAATGTACAAAATAGTATCAAGTGCATCGGGGTGCAAAAAATAAATCTCAAGTGCATCGGGGTGCACAAAAATCAAAATCAAAATCAAGTGCATCGGAGTGCACAAAACATCAAAACGTGCAACTAGTATGCACCAAAATCATACGGAGTATACATAGAGTATATATATTTATATGAAATCTCTTAATCATGTGCAATTGATGTGCACGGAAAATATCGGTGTAGTACATCCGGTGTACACAACACTTCAATCAAGTGCAGTCACCTCGCACTAAAATCTCAACAAGTGCACCTGGTGTGCACAAAACATAAATCAAAGTGAAATCACAGTACACGGAAATCTCATCAAGTGCACCTGGCGTGCACAAAACATTAGGTGACCCTCAATTCCTTAAAAATACATATATCAAAATAACGGACATTGAGTTGTCCCTTCTTCAATGTTGAAAAATGAATTATTTTAAATCATAAAAACGCAAATCGAACTCAAATGACATCGAAGAAAATCCTCTTCCCTGTCGTAAGGTGTTTCTACACCCGGAATTGGCATAGCAAGGATTACTACTTACTGTTTACCATGATCTAACATTCTTTGTCTCTGAATTCTGGTTCTTCTTGCGGATTTCTAACGTCAGGGTCTCTTCATACAATTGTCTAGTGTTGAGCAACGACACAATCGGTCCTACTGTTGATACCTCTCTCCACATCTCCTTGGCCAGTAGTCCCGTCTCTCGTAACGTGACATGTTAATAACGGAAATCTCTATCCATCATGCTTTTGAGCCAATAACTGATCCTGGGTCAAATCTTACTTATTATAAATTTTTGGAAGGAACCCTTCAAGTTTCCTGCTTATTTCAGCTATCCAACCTGCCCGGAACTAGCACTCATTACTGAATCCACTTTCTCTTTAGTAACAACTGTCATCTCCTTAGGATTTCCTCCTGAAAGTGTAGTCTTACGCGTTCCAGTATATGCATCAAATCTTCAATATCGCCGGTGAAGAATAACTGTCTACTAAAATTTCGCACCAATCTCCTGTTCTATTAATCTCCAATATCTACCACTTAAGAAGCGTCTCGCGATAATCATGCGAATTGCAAGTCATACTCGATTATGACAAAGCTCGGAGTCTTACAAAACTCAGAAACACGTATCCGACGTCTCTGATACTCTGTAGAAGAATCTGGCTAAGGTTATCTTCGAAAACTCGTCCCAATTCGTCGGAGGAAAACTTACTGCACAATCTCTTTCTCGAGCGACTTGCATCAGGTCTGAACAAGATCCCTCGGAAGAAGGAAATCAATCTCACTGATCTCGTATCGGAGCGCCACAACGGATTAAAAGTCCTAAGCATCCCACATCTGAATGGCAACGAATCCTTCTGATCCATCTACACTTGTAAACATCGTCAACCTTTAACTTCGTGAACTCTGGAAGAAACATCTCGATAACCTCAGCAATATTTGTTACCGCTATCTGAACAGTACGCGACACCACGATCTTCGGAAAGGAGAACACATCATGCCTCAAGTCCGGCTGACCTCCAGCAATGACTCGACCATCTGGTACGGATCCCGAAGAAACTCGCTTCAATATTATAACTCTATCAAATATATATAAACGACGTGTCTTTATATCATCAGAATGTCATCCTGTTTAGTCCTTGTCCCAGACAAGTCTGCTCTGATCGTATCTCTAATCGCAGCCCTCTCGGCTCAGGTAAATATGGCGACCGAAACAATCCACACGAAATGACAAGGATAGATCAACAGAACGAATAGAAGGAAGATCTCAAGATATAAATTCTAAGGTAACTAAGGCGGAGTATCATATCGTAAATATAACGCGGAACATATGTACGGTACGTCACTCTACTTAGTACCTACTCCATCAACCAAGGTCATCCTATATAATGAAAGTTCGGGTTTAAGACCCCCAAAGTCAAGTCCAAGTCCTATAAGGTAAAGTCTAGGTAACAAAAGTGCATGCCTAGACCCCAAATAGCCAAACCTAGACTCGAACAATGGTTAAACCAAGCGCTCTGATACCAACTTTGTCACGACCCAAATGTGGCACGTGGCTGGCACTTAAATCACGTGACATCTAAATACGCCGACGCGGTTCAAGTAAGCCGAACCCGGAATCTAAACCCTTTTTGAAAAATATTGGAGGTGAGTTTAAAATAGTCATCAGATGGAATCAATTTAAATAACATTTAAATTTAACTAAGTATGTTTGAAAAGCATCTATGACATATGAAATTTGACAGCACCTCCTTTGCATTTTGTATAACCCGATACAACATAATAATATAAATAGCATCCCAACAGGAGCTAGCTTCCACGCCCAAACGGCGAAGCAACCAAGCAAACAATATACGACGCACAATAGCGAAGAAAAGAGAAGCGAAACCAAGTCAACAATCTAAAATGGTCGACTCCAATGAGTGCGACATAACAACTCACAAACTCTAAGTCTCGCTTCTAAGTCCACAATATACTCTTTCTAAGTTGATGGAGTTTTCACTAAATACAAGAATATATGAATAATCAAGTGTGAGTATGATACAATAGTAACCCACTTACCAATCAATCACTGAAAGGAATGTATGCCAAGCCGCTGATAATCCAAGCGGTAAAACCTGCAAGAAATTGTGGCACAACGGGGAGAGTTGTCGACTCAGTGAATAAAAGTACATCACAAGGTAGAAATCGAAATGCACGACGATACCCAGGTCATAAGTATAATACTATCATATCTTGTACTAATATAATATATGAAATGCATATATATCATAAATGTGAGTCTATCAATCACATGTCCCAATATAGAATATCTCAAATGGAAATGACATGTATTTAGTTAGACGCCCATAAGTAGTAGAATATATATATATAAACCTCTTTCTTAAAATAGCCGCTGAATACCTATGTCTTGGCATAAAAGCAGACGTGATAGTATGAAATATAGAAGATATCTTATTTAAGACATACGTCCTGCTGTTTTAATGAATAGTGTTAAGAGATTTACAATTTAAAAGATTTCAATGTCATATCAGACACGTCAAAATAATTAGGCTATAGCTCGATTTTGAAATCCCTTTTTCATATGCAGCTACTCGTAAACAGGTATGCAGGTACTATCCCCCGGATCAGTCCTGGTTGGCTCCAATAACTGTAATCTAACTGTGTACCTCATGATAGCAATCATATCGATATATATGGATGTCCAGCATCGACACCTGAAATCTGAAATCTCTCGTGTCCATCACTGACATGTAAATACAGATATCGTCGACACCATCTCAACAGATGACCGCCACCCGATATCCCTGGCCCCGGTCGGTATCCCCTGGATATCCGCCGTGCTCATTTCTATCTCCGGTATCGAGTATCCTCGTTATGCTCCCCATCTATAATGCGTCTTTCCTGCCCCTCGGTCTCGACCCGGGTCCACCATGTATTCGACTGTATAGCTCCTCAACTCAGTCTGGATAAAAATAAGTCTGAAGCCGTATAGCTACCCCATTCGGATCGGAATAAAACAATCAGAAACATCAAACTCATGGTGGACGTCAACTCATCATATCCAGAAATATCAAGTAAAGAATGAGAATACTTACATAGATCATTCTGATGATATTATATATATATACATATATAACAGTGTCCCATACCACTGATATATATCATCAGGGGTAAAATATCCAAAAATCCATAAGAATCAAATATAAGCACCCATAGTACTGATATTAGTAATATGCAACAGATAATAAAGGAAGACTGCGTAACTAAATCATACAGGTACAAAGATATCAATTCTACTGTGTCATGGCACTACTAATGATGTGCGGTGTAACATACGCGTCTGTGCTCATGCAGCATTACAATCATTAATATTTATGCAAGTGTTCTACATGTGTAATAATCTATTCATATTAACACATATATATACGCATTATGTAATAGAACAGTTCTACAGTGACATGGCAGTACCAATGAGGTGTAGTGTAACATATATGTACGTGCTTGTGCGGCATAGTACTCATTGGTAGTTTTGTAGTGTTCCATCAGAGCGTTCGTATTACGGAAACGTATAACATTAATAATTATAACGTAAACAAGTAAAGTAATTATAAGCATTATTTACGAGTCTAAAGGGAACTGGGCCGTTATTCGGTATACGAATCTCATAATCATCAATACAGTATAATTCCTCGAACAATTCCTTGCATTATCACTATATTTAAATCATCTCTAGTACGGCATGATCCTTCGTACAAATTTACCAAACCATCCGTAAACTATATACAAATAAGTATCATGCTAGATGCAAATTAATTCTAATATCTATATCTTAAATAATTACTAAGACTGCTATATATCATAATACTATTTATAAGCTTGTAGGGGTGCTATACGCCATCCACCCGACTTCCCCCGTAGATATAAATCTACTCACCAACGTGTTGAGCACGCTGAAATCCACGCTGCTATGTCCATCACTCTGTCTCGGAATCTTCGCGATCACACCTATATTCGTATTTAAAATCACATCGATGTAAATATCATATCGAAAACCAAAACAACGAGCTAAGCACCCGTAAGTTAGAACCTACAACTCACTTACACCAAAGACGATCAAATGCCTCTGAACTTAACGTACGAACGTTAACGTTTCAGTTGCAGTACTGAAATACGGAAAATCGTATCGAAATGTCGGAAACTTTATTAAAACACAACTAAACATTCCCAGATTTCCCTGTATGAATATTGGGACAAATCAAACAATACCATAGCTTATAAAATACCCTAATAGAGCTACATAAGAAAAATCAACACCATATAGCCTAGGGGGGCCGGCGAGCTCGGACAATTGAGGGATGTCGCCGGGTCAAGTGTGGAGTTTGGGTCTCGTGTTTTGCGTAAAGTCTCCTAATGATCTTATGATAGTTTTGGTCTTGCTAGTTTCTCTAGTAATTATATCTAATGGTTCCAGATTCTATTTCAGTGAGCTAGATATCACAAAATACACTGTTTTGTATACTGCACACTAAAACAGATATGGAATTATACTGAACAAGCAAAAAGAAAAGGAATTATACCTATGGAGATTGTGTACAAGAAAATCCTCCTCAAGAAGTGTTTCTAGAAACACCTATGGTTATAGTGGCTTCTAGGATGAGGATCTCCACAATTTGATGAAGGATTAATGTTTCCTTCATTAGGATTGAGGAACACTTGTGAAAATTAGTTTGGAGCATGATGAATTAACTCTTTGTTCAGGTGAGAAGCTAAGGAGTTCCTATGTGTCTGTGGTGTTGTGTAGAGAAAGCATGAGGTGTAGGTTGAGAGGTGGAGGTGGCATGAGAGGAGTAGGATGTGTCACACTTGAGGTGAAGTGGTATGTTCATGCAAGGAGGAGGTGTAAAGTTATGAAGGAGGAGGTGTAGAGTTATGAGCAAAGGTGAGGGTGAGTTATGTGAAGGTTTAGCATAGAATATCATATGCCAACCATGGATAAAAGAAATGCAACATTTAAGGAAACTTTCATATTATAAATCTAAATTCATCTAACATAAAAATATGAAATGATAAATCTATTGTATCGTTCCCTAGCACGACAGAAAGGTTTCGGGAGGTATCGTCCATGCCATTTTCAAAAAATTGTCATGCTAAGCAACCCTAAACTAAGAATCTTTAACTAGAGATTTAGACAAAAGCTAATGTAAACTACTTTTACATCAAGAGAACAAGAATAAAATCTTTGTAGACGGTCCTTCTCTTCACTTGCTCCGTGTAGTAGTCCCACGACTCTACAAGGCTTCTCTTGAGACTTTGAACGAGCTTCCTCCGATGACCTTCGTGTCGAATATGATCCACGCGAAGTCCCTCCAACTCAAGCTTTCTTTACACTAAAATTTTTAGCGTATGAAACACGGTACACTTGATCGCTGGTCAAGTGTAGGATGATGAAGTAGGGGATGTTAAGAGCTCATTAGTTTGTGTTCAAGCTTCATGATTCACATCACATGTGATGGTTGAAGCTTAAGGCATGACAAGAGGAGGAATAAGAAGCTAGAGAGCAACCATGGGAGCAACTCAAGAATTTGGCTAAGTGTTGAGAATGAGCTAGAATGAAAGCTATGTCTTGACCCCTCACTCATTCAAGCATGGAATTATGCAATATAAAATTGCAACCATGGTTGAATAGCGAGTCAAGATGAATAAACTAAAGTTAATCTCATGTTTGCAACCATGCTTCCACTTTCCACCTCATTTCTATTTTCACAAAATAGAAATATAAATGCCATGCTTCATTATTATTATATATATATATCATATATATTAATATATATTTAATGAAGATTAATTAGTGAGCTAATGATATTAGTTAATATATATAATTATATCACATATAATTTATATCACATTATTAAATCAACACTTGATCTAATAATCCGGTTATATCATATATGACCGATTAATATCTTTTATCTATATATCACATTATCGAATCAACACTTGATTCGACAAACTGGTTATATCACATATAACCGAACCGATAACAGATGACTACCAGATTACTATACGGTATCACATATTCGTATTTAATCAGGCCCACACACATATCACATATGTGTCCTACTTCGTTTCGCTTGAACCAGGAAACTTCTGTGTGGGAATCTAAAGACTCGTCAATACGCCAGCAGTAGGTGATGATCAATCAGTCACCTACAACCCGTCAGCGGTACTAGCTGGACGTAACGGCTACCCGGGTATTGAGCGATATGAAGATGAACAAGCAAGCCTGTCCATAGTCTCCATGAAGCCTATCAGTAACACTACCGTACAGTCTGGTCTCTTCGTCTGATATGTCGCATATCATGTCTAGGGGTGGAAATCGTCAGACCCAAGTAACGTGATAAGTCATGCCGATGTCTGGCCCATAACGGTTCGAGAAACTACTGATAACACTTATCAGTAAATCTCGGCAGCAGCCCTGGCCAGGGACTTCCAGTTATAGCCAATCGAGCAAGCGCAACATCAACCCCCAATACTGGCAAAGACGAAACCCCTCCTATCGCTCATTGCCTCCATGTGACTCGGGAATGTATCCAAAATCCACCAGTTTGCACAACTCTTCTTGAGCATGGTAGGGAGGAAATCAAAGCACAGTGGGAGCCACACAAGAATCTATGACGATCTTGGGTCTACAGACTAACCTGTACAAGTGTCACCAGAGGACTGCTATCTGACGATAGGTATACTACCATATAGGAGTCATCGGCGAGTCCAGTTCAGTGTACCCAGTCTCCACTGAGCACCCGTATACCATATCTGATGTCAAACACCAATGGATGTAGGATCATCCATCGCCCATCATATGGGTCAAGAAGCACATACGCTAGTCTACTCTGGAATATCGATGCCCTGTCTCGATATTCCCTCGACTAGGAACAATTAAAGGATGTACTTGTGAACTACCCTGGCCCCACTAGTATGATCTCCATCATAGTCCTGGTAGTCAAGTATATATCCCAAGGGCTTTATCAACATGTGAAAGCAAGACAGTATCACAATACTATTCTACATGTTAAGATAAAGAACAACCACATAGCAAACTATTATGTCGAGCAAGAAAGTCCTCTCTATATATATCCAAGCATCCACTATAATATACATCATATGTACAATAATGGCCTCTAGGGCATACATATAACTAACAATCTCCCATTTTCACTAAGGCCATGTGTTGTAGTATCTCATTCCCAACATCCCAAAAAGTCTCTCAAATTATGTCTGGGGGAGGGCCTTTGTGAGTGGATCCGCTAGGTTGCCTTCGTGTCAACTCTCCTGACCTCGATCTCCCGACGATCAAATATCTCCCGGATCAGGTGATACTGCCTCAGAATATGTCTGGATCTTTGATGGGACCTTGGTTCCTTGGCCAAAACCACCGCTCCATTGTTATCACAATACACAGGTATTGGATGCTCATTGGATGGAACCACACCAAGCTCAGCAATGAACTTCTTCATCCAGACAGCTTCTTTGGCAGCATCGTTCCTAGATCTAAAGACTAAATTATTACAAAAAAATGGGAATAGATCCATAGGTTCGATACCTTGCAGCGATGTATTCAGCCTCCATCGTCGAGTCTGCAACGATGTCTTGCTTGGAACTCTTCCAACACACCGCCCCTCCGTTGAAGGTAAAGACAAAACCCGTACTGTCGTCCTTATCACTTTGGAAGCTCGATTCGGTAAAGGACTCCACTTGGAGTTCACCGTTACCGTACACCAAGAACATCTCTTTAGTCCTTCTCAAGTACTTGAGAATGTTCTTTACAGCTGTCCGGTGATTCTTTCTTGGATCTGCTTAATACCTACTCACTACACTTAGTGAGTACGCTACATCGGGTCTGGTACATAACATCGCATACATGATAGAGCCTACTTCCGAAGTATATGGTATCCCTTGCATGCGAGCTCTCTCCAAATAAGTCTTGGGAGACATCTCTTTGAAGAGAGTGAGTTCTGAGATCGTGGGTATATTCTCACGCTTGGAATCTTCCATACTAAACCTCTTTAGTACGGTGTCAATGTACCTGGATTGGGACAATCCCAATATCCGTTTAGATCTATCTCTATAGATCTTAATCCCCAAGATGTAGGAGGCATCACCAAGATCTTTCATTGAGAATCTTTGTGATAAGAAGAGCTTGACCGAGTGTAGCATAGGAACATCATTTCCTATCAAGAGTATGTCATCCACGTACAATACGAGCAAAACGACATTGCTCTCTGTGACCTTCTTGTATATACAAGGTTCATCTACGTTTTTGATGAAGTCAAACTCTTTGACTACCTCATCAAAACAGATGTTCCAACTCCGCGATGCCTGCTTTAACCCGTAGATGGATTTAAGCAGCTTGCACACTTTTCCGTTGCTCCCACTGTCTACAAAGACCTCCGGCTGAGTCATGTACACGCTTTCTTCTAAATCACCATTTAGAAAGGCTGTCTTAACATCCATTTGCCAGATTTCATAGTCATGGTATGCAGCGATGGCAAGTAGGATCCGGATGGACTTAAGCATAGCTACTGGCGAAAAGGTTTCATCATAATCCACACCTGGTCGTTGATGAAAACCTTTTGCAACAAGTCTAGCTTTGAAAGTCTTAACTTTTCCATCTACACCAAGTTTCTTTTTAAAGATCCATTTGCTCCCAATAGGTTTTACCCCTTCCGGAGCAACTTCCAAAGTCCATACTTTGTTGGTGTACATGGATTCCATCTCAGATCGCATTGCATCCAGCCATTTAACAGAGTCCCTACTTGTGATAGCATGTTCGAAGCTAGTCGGGTCATCATCTTCTATGATGCAATCCTCGCTCCCACCATCAATGCGAAAACCGTAGTATCTCTCAGGTGGATGAGGAACCCTACTAGATTGGCGAAGAGGCTGGGGTTCGTTGGAAACTATTGAATCCTCCGGTTCTACCAAATCTTCTTATGTAGTCTGTGCGGTTGGAACTTCTTCCAGCTCTACCTTTTTGCCACTAATCTCTTTTGCAAGAAATTCCTTTTTCTAAAAATGTGGCATGTTAAGCAACAAACACTTTTTGTTCCTCACTGAGGTAGAAGTGATATCCATACGAATTGCCTAGATATCCCACAAACTTGCAAAGATCTGATCTTGCCTCGAGCTTGTCCGGATTTTGCTTTTTAACATAGGCCGGACAACCCCATATCTTAACTCGTTTAAGAGATGGTCTCTTCTCATTCCATATCTCATATGGAGTGGTAGGCACTGATTTTGGTTGACTCTGTTTAATAGGTATGCTGCTGTCTCAAGCGCATAACCCCAAAAGGAAATAGGTAACTCAGCGGTGCTCATCATAGAGCGCGCCATATCTAATAAGGTGCGATTCCTCCGCTCCGATACACCGTTGTGCTGTGGTGTATACGGAGGAGTAAGCTGAAAGAGAATCCCATTCTCTTTTAGATAGTCCCGAAATTCCGTGCTCAAGTATTCTCCTCCTCGATCAGATCGAAGGATTTTAATACTTTTACCCATCTGGTTCTCAACTTCATGCTTATATTCTTTGAATTTCTCAAAAGCTTCAGACTTGTGTTTCAACAGGAATACATGACCGAATCATAAGAGATTGTTAGTGAATGTAATGAAGTACGAGGAACCGTTCCTGGCATGTGTAGACATGGGACCGCATACATCACTATGTATCAGTCCCAAGAGTTCTGTAACTCTTTCTCCGTGTCCTACGAATGGAGTTTTTGTCATCTTGCCTTTGAGACATGACTGGCAAGTTTCATAAGATGAAAGTTCGAATGGATTCAAATATCCATCTTTATGTAACTTTGCTAGTCGTGTCACATTGATATGACCTAGTCTACAATGCCACAAGAAGGATTCGTTCATTTCTGAACTTTTCCTCTTGTGTGTGTTCTGTACGTTAAAAACTGTGTTTTGATTCAGAACGTATAATCCGTTACATAACGCACCAAACCCAATCAACACTTGATTTAGGTAAATGTTCATAACATTATTCTCTACTACAAAGTTATATCCTTCTTTATCTAATAAAGAAATTGATATTAAATTGCATATCATAGATTGTACGTAATAACAGTCGTTTAGGATCAATGTATTCCTAATTGGCAATACAAGGTGATATTCACCAACTGGTTTGGCTGCAACACTTGCACCATTCCCTACTTTTAGAAAATGATCACATTTTCCCAGTTCTCTACCTTTCCTTAGCCCATACAACAAATTGTATATGTGGGATCCCGATCCGGTATCTAATATCCAGGACGTAGAGTGTACTGAGAAACAGTTCTCGGTAACTAACACACCCGAAGAATATGCATCAACATGCTTATTCTTCGTTTGGGTGGCATGGGATTTCGGATATGTTCATATTTCCAGCTCGGACTTATAACACTTATAAGTTGGAGCGGAACCAACTTTCCCCTGCTCAGTATAACAAGCGGGTTCGGTCAATACATCCATATTATTATCTTGATTAAGGCGTGACATTGGTTGCTGCCTGGAGAGAGAGAAGGAAACGCGTTAGCGTGCGCTCTTTGCAAGATAAGATTGGTTATTATCTTATCTAAACAGGACGGCTTCCACTGTTTTTATCAAGTCTTCCTTCAAACCCTAAAAGGTAAGACTAGCCAGGATTAATTACACCTTACAAGTTCGCCAATCTTTCAGCCAGGCCAGTGCTGGTATTTTGAGGGAGGTTCCCCGTTCTTTCACACATACCTAATTAAAATAAACCTCGTTTTCCCAGGGGCGTGACCCCATTAACATCTTTCTAGACACCTACTTTGTCGGCTGATTGTGATGTGTAAAATTCTTCCAGTTGTAATTCTTACTCGCAGTGTGGGTATCGGGATCCAACTATCTCATAGAAGGTATGCAATCTCATTGCAAATTTCAACACTTGAAATTCCCGATAATATTTTGCCCATAGCAACTTATGACCTTGGCTAAGGTCAACAAATCATAAGTGCTAGCCAAGTTCAACCCGTCATTTCCTGATTGAATTAAACCCACCCGTATGACCCTTGGCTAAGGTCAACAAAGTCGTACGACTACCCTAACTCAATCGCATCATATGCAGCAGATAAGCACTGATTAGCAACCGGACACTAAGCCTTGGCTAAGGTCAACAAACGTAGCACGAATACTAAGCAGTACTTATCTGAAACGACGGAGGGCTACGACTGGTTTTTATGAAAACCTTTTGCGTAATGAACTTGATATCGTTGCAGAATCGAGTGATTTTGAAAAGGAGTGTTTTTTAGGCCTTTACTAGTTCCGCTAAAGAGGTCACTCCCGGTGAGGGGATCTCGGCTCTTTCCACATCGAATGAGGTGTTGGATTTTCTATAAGGAATACCGCTATGCAAAGCATGAACTAAAAAAGCAATCGAAAACAAAACCGAGTGGGTTGTAGCATCTGCTAGTTTCGCTAAAGAGATCACTCTCGGTGAAGGGATCTCGGCTCTTTCTTTATCGAATAAGGTGCTGGATATTCTATAAGGAATACCACTATGCAAAGAAAAAACTAAAGCTACCCTTTTTTAAAAATTTGATTCTACAACATCATTTTGGTTTCTTTTCTTTCATTAATCTCATTAATGAAGTCCCATCAATTAAACTTCTTAAGCATCACAGAAGAAACGAAAATGCAACGTACGCTTATGCCATCCGCATTCGCCACAGTGTCCCGTGATGCACCATTAGGTTACTTAACTAACGGCATAGCGGGGTAGGACTAGCGCGGGTGCAAAACATAAGCAACGTTTATTATATATCATATATACAATAATAAAGCATTCGTCTCACGCATATAAAGTGATCACATCACAGAATATCAGCAGCAGAAGATAACATATGAAATATTGGATATACTAGGAATTCCGTGTTTTATGTTAAGCCGGTATAAAATACGGATTCCATGGTCGTGATGAATAGCCAAACCCACATCCCTAGACCCCTACGAGAGCGGCAAGCAACCCTACCAATTCTAGAGTTAGGAGACTCGGACTCGACTCCTCGAGATGGTCTCCTATTGGACTCTAGAACCCGGTTACTTGTGCTCCCCTCCTTGGGTCTATCCTAATGAGGAAAATTAAATAATATACAACAATGGTGAAATCATCCTCAACCAGGAAGTGCCCCAATAAAAGAATATTACATACAATGAATTTTACATGAATGAAAATAAAAACTCTCATCTCACATAAAACCCCCGGCTATTCAAAACAAGACGATCCAATATAACATATCCAAGCAACACATAACATCGCATGTCATCAAATAGCTAGACGATGTTAAACATTTCGATCGAATCAACAAACACCCAAAACTACCCAAAAAGCTCAACACTTGAGCGTAGTTTAAAATTACTCAGTACATGCAACAGCTCCTTTGAACCAGTCGTAAAAGGGTCAACCAATGCTTCACATGTGGCACCGCTGAACTACCACAAACCCTAGGGTTTAGTTGCGGTTCTGACGGTCACATAATCGAGTTAAGGTTTTGTTCTTCTAGAGGGTCCACAGTATCGATTGCATGCTTTTCTGAAAGTTTTAAACTAAGAAAAAATCCAACACTTGGAAAATTTCCGGGGAGGGTTAAAATGGGTATTTGATATCCGTTCGAACTTTTTAAACCGTCTAAATAACCCAAAATACTGTTAGAATTACGACTACGAAACACTCCGAGTTGCCTTTATAGTAAATTAACATCTCATGCAAAATTAGCAAAAACAAACAACACCTGAAACACCAAAACCCGGAGACCAGAACTCAAAAACAATTTGAAGCCAAAATTCCCAGATATGGCTGGCCTGCTCGGATTTTGAGCACATGTGTTGGACCAAAATCCAGTCATTTGGGTTCAAATTTCTTCTGTGTTCATCTAATGTCTCATAAAACATTCTGCAGTTGTTTAAAAAATTTTTAGAGCTCATTTAAAATTCGATAGAAACTGTGTTTTCGTGTTTCAAGTTTCGGAGCAGTTTCGGTTTCGTAATCTAACAAACATTGTCTAAATCTTTAGCTTGGCTCTGATACCACTGTAAGCTTCCCTGGCACGACAACAAGGTTTCGGGAGGGATCGTCCATGCCATTTTCAAAAAATTGTCATGCTAAGCAACCCTAAACTAAGAATCTTTAACTAGAGATTTAGAAAAAAGCTAATGTAAACTACTTTTACATCAAGAGAACAAGAATACAACCTTTGTAGAAGGTCCTTCTCTTCACTTGCTCCGCGTAGTAGTCCCACGACTCCACAAGGCTTCTCTTGAGACTTTGAACGAGCTTCCTCCGATAACCTTCTTGCCGAAGATGATCCCCGCGAAGTCCCTCCAACTCAAGCTTCCTTTACACTAAACTCTTTAGCATATGAAACACGCTACACTTGATCGCTAGACAAGTGTAGGATGATGAAGTAGGGGATGTTAAGAGCTCACTAGTTTGTGTTCAAGCTTCATGATTCACATCACATGTGAGGATTGAACCTTGAGGCATAACAAGAGGAGGAGGAAGAAGCTAGCGAGCAACCATGGGAGCAACTCAAGAATTTGGCTAAGTGTTGAGAATGAGCTAGAATGAAAGCCAAGTCTTGACCCCTTACTCATTCAAGCATGGAAGTATGCAATATAAAATTGCAACCATGCTTGAATAGTGAGTCAAGATGAATAAACTAAAGTTAATCCCATGCTTGCAACGATACTTCCACTTTCCACCTCATTTCTATTTTCACAAAATAGAAATATAAATGCCATGCTTCATTATTTTATATATATATATATATCATATATATTAATATATATTTAATGAAGAATAATTAGTGAGCTGATGATATTAGTTAATATATATAATTATATCACATATAATTTATATCACATTATTAAATCAACACTTGATCTAATAATCCTGTTATATCACATATGATTGACTAATATCATTTATCTGTATATCACATTATCGAATCAACACTTGATTCAACAAACTGGTTATATCACATATAACCGAACCGATAACGGATGACTGCCAGATTACAATACGGTATCACATACTCGAATTTAATCAGGCCCACACACATATCACATATGTGTCCTACTTCGTTTCAGTTGACCTAGGGAACTTCTATGTGGGACTCTAAAGACTCGTCAATACGCCAGCAGTAGGTGATGATCGCATCAGTCACCTACAAGCCGTCAGCGGTACTAGCTGGACGTAACGGCTACCCGGGTATTGAGCGATATGAAGATCAACAAGCAAGCCTGTCCACAGTCTCCATGAAGCGTATCAGTAACACTACCGTACAGTCCGGTCTCTTCTTCTGATATGTCGCATATCATGTATAGGGGTGGAAATCGTCAGACCCCAGTAACATGATAAGTCATGCCGATGTCTGGCTTATAACGGTTTGAGAAACTACTGATAACACTTATCAGTAAATCTCGGCAGCAGCCCTCGCTAGGGACTTCCAGTTATAGCCAATCGAGCATAGTGCAACATCAACACCCAATACCGGGAGAGACGAAACCCCTCCTATCGCTTATTGCCTCCATGTGACTCGGGACTGTACCCAAAATCCACCAGTTTGCACAACTCCTCTTGAGCGTGGTAGGGAGAAAATCAAAGCACAGTGGGAGCCGCACAAGACTCTATGACGATCTCGGGTCTACAGACTAACCTGTACAAGTGTCACCAGAGGACTGCTATCTGACGATAGGTATACTACCACATAAGAGTCCTCGGCGAGTCCTGTTCAGTGTACCCAGTCTCCACTGAGCACCCGTATACCATCTCTGATGTCAAACACCAATGGATGTGAGATCATCCATCGCCCATCATATGGGTCAAGAAGCGCATACGCAAGTCTACTCTGGAATATCGATGCCCTGTCTCGATATTCCCTCGACTAGGAACAATTAAAAGATGTACTTGTGAACTACCCTGGCCCTACTAGTAAGATCTACATCATAGTCCTGGTAGTCAAGTACATATCCTAAGGGCTTTATCAACATGTGAGAGCAAGACAGTATCACAAAACAAGTCTACATGTTAAGACAAAGAACAACCAAATAGCATACTATTATGTCGAGCAAGAAAGTGCTCTCTATATATATCCAAGCATCCACTATAATATACATCATATGTACAATAATGGCCTCTAGGGCATACATATAACTAGCATCTATCACTTTATTATCATTAGGTTAATGAAAAATAAAATGTCAGATAAAATAATTAAAATATCATTTTTATGACATCACACACCTTTATTCATATTTACCGTAATAACTATATTTTTACGGATATAATTCTGTTACCAAAAGTTGTATTTGATATCACTTCTATAAACTCATTATTTTATAAACTCATTATTTTTATACTTCAAATTATAAATTAATATTTAAAATTTTCTAAAATGTTACATAAAGCATCCCCAAACGGGGGCAAATCACGCCCAAAGGTGGAAACAACCACGACAAGCATATATACGATGTCGTAGTGAAGAAATAGACAATATAAATGAAAAACAGCATAAAGAGGTAAAACAACATAATAAAGGCCGGCTCACACGAGCACGACACCCAGAGTCACAAAATAATACAATATCGATCCTTACAACTAGTCTCTAAGTCAATACATGGAAATGGTAGATGGATAATACTAGATACAATAAGATGTACAATAGATAGAATCGGATAGCCGCAACCCGCCTATACCAAACGGCCTCACCGCCAACCGTAGCGGTATCCGCAAAAATAGAGATAATAAGAAGCCCTGCCGCGACTACTCTGAGGGTCAAACCTGCAAAACACTATGGCACAATAGGGTTGAGTTGCCAACTCATTAATAGTAAGTAACTTCATACCGATAATCGCATGTATGCACGAACAGCGATAATCTATAACATGCAATCTGATAGCATTAAATATGGCAATATGCATATGCAACAATCATGATCAAGGTACTCCATCAGGTACTACAAATACATGAAGCAATGCATATCAAATAAATGCTGAGTATGGGATAAAACATAACATCATCAATGAATCATCATCGTAGAAAAATCTCGGTGTCCATCAACGACACCTCAAATCCTAATACCTCAGACGCCGTCACTCTGATCGGCACTCATATCTGTAAATCTCATGGAAGCTGGGTGTCCAACATTGACACTCGAAACATCATGAAAATTCATGTCCATCAATGACACGTAAATACTCAACTCTCAGGTGCCGCATATCCAGATCGTCCCTCAATATATTTCATGTCATAACTCCCAAATGGTATCCTCCGGATATCCGTCGGGTTCTATACTATCACCGGTAGGTAGTGCTCCCTCCGCCAGGCTTATTGTCTACACACCAAAAACCATTTCTTGCCCCGGGGTACCATACCGGGTCCACCATATAGCCGCAGACGGTGTCTACCGCTCCTCGAATCGGGTTTCTAACACAAGTCTCAGAACCGAGAAAACTCATGGTGGACGCACCGAAATATCATATCAAAAGAAACCGGGTTTTTAAAACAATGCATACTTTCTTGAAATATCCCCACGGTTCTCAAATCCATAAATCACATGAAATCCGTATCTCAATGCGTAAATCCATGAAATATAATATATGCAACATAAAACAGTAATATGAGCATATTAAAGGAAAACCACTCTTTTAATTGAATTCGGTTTTAAAATATATCATGCGGTTCCCAATTCCTCCGAAATCAAATGCAACATCATATAAAGGTGTACATGTAGCTATAGCAAGGTATGTGTGTATACATGTAAGTATGTATGCATTATGCATTTCATATGCGCAATAGCACAAGAATCAACATCTCAATGTCAATAACAATACAATACCACATAGGGGTATATGTAGTTGTAGCAAGGTATGTGTGTATACATGTAAGTATGTATGCATGATGCATTTCATATGCGCAATAGCACAAGAATCAATGTCTCAATGTCAATAACAATACAATACCACATAGGGGTATATGTAGATATAGCAAGGTATGTGTGTATACATGTAAGTATGTATGCATAATGCATTTCATATGCGCAATAGCACAAGAATCAACGTCTCAATGTCAATAACAATACAATACCACATAGGGGTATATGTAGCTAAAGCAAGGTATGTGTTGTGCGTGTCATGGCAATTACCAACGGTGTGGGTGTAGTGATTGAAACGATTTTCCGTTGTGTATGTTTTTAAGAAATTGTATATAGAAATCACAACCAAAAATATTTTGACCGCAATCAATAACGGTGTCGAATGTAGCGCGTTAGTAAGTGCTGATCGTCCACAGGGAAAGTGTAATCGTTCGTATTTTGTTTTGTTTGAATTGAAAATTTAATAGAAAAGAAAAGAAAAATGATTCAAGATTTTTATCGATGAGTTCAAGTGTCACTTTCTAATCAAGAATCAAGAAAATGATAAACATCAAGAATCAAGATATGATATAATTCCAATCAATTTGGGTTTCAAGATTTGTAGAAAAGCTCGTAGGAATCGATTAGATTGTAGAGGTGAAGAAGATTCAAGATTACGATTTCTTATCTATTAACAAATTGATGCCAAATCAATGTAGAATTCATCGAGGATCAAGGGACTTGCGAAGAATTAGGGTTCCTCATCCTATCCTTTGTCCTTTCGATGAATCACATTCACTAGATAGCTTCTTGAAAGTCGAATGATCAAATGTTGATCTCTAGATCGTGCCAAAGGAATCAAGAACGCATTCGCATCGATCTAGATTATCGATCAATCAATTTTCAAGAATTTCCAATTGCTATAAGACTTAAGAAAACGTTTAAAGATTCATCAACATCATCATTCTACAATCATCTCGATTCCTCCACGAGCGGAGTTTTTTCGCACATTATCACAAAGAATACATTCAAGATTTGAATATGAATCATAATGCTCGAATTGAAATAAAAGCAAGTTTAAAGAATCTTCACCTTTATTTATTCCACAAATTGTTACACATTGCTCAAGAGACTACAAGAATTTGAGAAGGAACAAAATTGTCGAATCTAGCGTTGCATCGGCTCCTTGAGTCATGGATCGGCTTGGATCTCGTGCTCCGATGAATGCCGGCTTCGCTTCTAAAGGATGGTTGAAGACTTGCTTTGCTTGAACTCCATGGATCTTGAATTTGGAATCTTGATTGATTGGATTAGGGTTAGGGTTTGGAACACAAGTTTTGTCACTAAACTTGTGGGTGAAAGAGGGAGAGATGAAGATTGAACTAATGATCGATTCACTAATAATTGAACAACCCTTTCTAGTGAGCCTTCGGGTCTTTTTATAGGTTTCCCAAACCCTAGCTTTAGGAATTCAAATTTGACTTTTCCCTCCAAAAGTTAGTTAGAGGAAGAGGCTTCTAGAAGTAGTTAGTTAGGGGATTAGCTTCTACCCTACGCTAGGAGGTTAGGGGGAAGGTTCTAGGCCCTTAATGGAGTTTAAGTGAAGCTTGTTGAGGAAGCTAAGAGTGTTTAGTTTAGAACCCAATGACTTGCTGATCTGGCAGAATGTTCTAGAGTAATCTGGAGATTGAAGTAGCTTTCTGAAGTGCACATACTCAGGTAGGAGTTGTGGGCTGAAACAGAGGTGATGATGTGGCAAGGCTGCCGCGGTTCCGCGGTACAAGGCGGCTCCGGCCGTGGAACCACGGCCATGTAGCTTCCTTAGGGCTTCAAACTTCACATGCTGCCTTCTACTGTCTTTGTTATTATTCTCTGATATATTTAATCTCTGAATGATTTTTAGATCATTGCCAGATTCCAAATCCATGAGTTGGCGTAATGTTTGATCAGCACAATATAAATTTTGACATTTCTTCTGGATTTTCCTGCACAGACTTCGAAACACAAGTTGCGATATATAGGAATGATGCCATGCTATGAAATGCAGTCAATTTCCCTAGAAATGCCGGTTTTAAGGTCTAACACATGTAATCTGATATTTAACAACTGTTTTGATAATATGTGAAATATGAATACCGAACACTTCTAAATGAGTGCAAATGATAGGGAAATTGCCGTTAAAAGATGCAGTATTTTCGACTGATCAAATTCCCCCAAACTTATTTTCGATCGTCTCGAGCGAACTTTATTAAAAAGAAGGAGAAAATAAAAAAATAGAAAAACTAACTAGCACACTTTCGTAGGCAACACGATTGCACTGAGCACGTGCAACAAGCCTTTAAACCTCTAGGTGTCCCTAGTAGGAGGAGTGTTGTCTCCTGAGGGTTTTCAGCGGATTGCACCCATAAAATCCAATAATAAAAGGAAGATCATGAATATCACATTTAAAGAAAAGAATTGTAAAAGAAAAGCCTTGAAAATTAGGGTTTCCAACTAAGCTAGCTTTTCGGTTGTCATGAGCCCCATCTTAATGGTCATGAAAAGATGTCAGAAATCACGTCCTCCCTCAATAAAACATCGTCTTATTCTTCATTCCTATCTTTCATCCAAACATCGATCATATAACCCTGCGTGTGTGTAAAAGACATCCCTACACCCGGAGAATTCAATTCAAGCTATCATACTCTTGCCCTTCTGCCTCAGTACTTTTTAATTAATGAATATTTAGCTGAATTTGCTCACACACTTTCATGCGACCGTTAATACTTCTTGAGGTACTAACCGACCGATTACTTATGTGCTTGCTTATTTGGTGTTTTTCCTCGTCTTGCACCACCTCAGGCATAGCAGTGACTCCCAGACCAGTTGGCCTTAGGGCACTAGGTGAAGAGGCACCCTCGCTATATATTTTTTATTGCCCTCGGTGATAACAAAACCAGTGTCCATTTTTCTCACCACTTTATATTTTTTTATTCACTTCTTTTTATTTCCTTCATACATCGGCTTTAAGACAAGAGCATTTCAAGGTATCCTCTACTATCCCGGGCTTCAAGACGTGTGTAAGTGCGAATAGCAGGGTATCAACGTTCAAAATGTTTGGCTTCCAGAATAGAAACTATTTTTTAGACTTATTTTTATCCTCAGATTAGTGACTTCCTGCATCTTACTAACCCTTGGGACAACAGCTCATAACTACTTATTACTAGTTCGTATAAGAAAACTTCTAATTTTCTTAGTTTTCTTAAATTTTCTAATCTCATGGATGTAATTTTTCACTATCTAATCTTTTATTATCTTATTTATGTACACAAATCTTTTTATAGTTTTGAAATTTTTGTAAATTTTTATAGGTTTTTCAAAAAATGTTTTGTGCTTATGCAAAGTATGATGCAAATGATGCGAAAATAAGCACAAACCTCCCCCAAACTTATTTTCAACAGTGTCCTCACTGTTGCCATCTGCTAAATCACAAAAAACCTGTAAGCTTGGGAGGAATTTATTAGTGGAGGCAAAATATTTAAGTGAAAAACCTCCCCCAAACTTATTTTTGGCTCTCAATATTGAGGACAACAGTTATTTCAAGAGCCAAAAATACACCCCCCTCAAACATGAGTTAGACAGTTAGAAGCATTTTAAGAGGGGGTGAGTCATTTGGTCAAAATAAGACTTTACAAAGACCAAAAGTTAACACCAACCATTCAAAGATTTTATCGGTAAAGCGTAGAGGTTGGTGAAAGAATGTGTTGTATCGTGTCAAGAAAAAGTGAGGAAGGGATAAGAGATGGTCTGGAAAGGTTTTGAATTTTAAATTAGATAAAAGAAAGAATGAGGATGAATGTGAATGATTAGGAAGAAGGAATGGTGTTGGTTCATCTTCTATAGGTTGAGGTTGATCAATCACAAAATCCGTGTTGTTTATAAATTCAAGTTCGTCAGCAAAAAGTTCTTCAAAACTTTTATTAATGGTGTGATCGAACATTTTGCTGTCAAAAAGTTTTGTGCCAGAATTTAGCTTACTTGATTTGTCAAAATATGTGGAGGTGAAAAACCCATCTACCTCATTTTCAAAAATATCCAAATCAAGTTGGCCTTCTGGGCTTGTCGAACTTGAACTATCAGATTGTGATTCATCAACACTCACTATCATTTCAGGGACAGAAGAAGAACCAGAGGGAGTGGAAGATGAAATGGGTGAACGTAACGATGTGTCGAGTGTCGGTAAACCAGATGTGGGAGATGAAGGCTGAGTTTCGGTCTGATCTTCGGGTATACGAATATCAACAATTTCAAGACGTATTTGGAGTTCGAGAAGAATTAAAGGCTCAAGATGATGAACACAAGGAAGTGAAAGGATTTGATAAATTGGTGGGACAAAATCATCCAAAATTTTGGGTTCATCAATTAATATATCCCCAACGTCAATCACCTTATTCAAGTGCAGGTTAAAATTCTCAAACACCTCATCAAAAGCACAGTTTTCAATCAGTTTTGGTTCAAGAGTGGAGGTGTAGAGATCACAAGGTTTTGGCATGGTTTCACTTGGAATGGACCCATCACAGTCGGGTAAATCAAACATCGCATTATTACACAACTTGTCATACATTATATCGTCAATTGGTGTATTCTTTGGTGCACTCGATGATTCTGTGAAACTGGAGTTGTGGATTTCAGTTTGGAAAGAGAATGTTTGATTGGGAAAGGTGCACATCTCTCTCTCACTACCCAAATTCTCATTTTGTCCCATACCCGAATTATATACTGGAAAATTTTGGGCTGGTTCGGGATTATTTGCTTGTATCCATGCTGTTAACTTCCTAAATTGGTTCTTCAATTCCACATATTGCTCTAATGTCTCCTCATGATTAGACTTCGGTCGATAAGGAGTTTCGGGATAAGATTGAAATTCTTGTGAACAGTTAAAACTTCCAAATGACTGATCAGAAGGACTGTTTAGAGAAGGTGGAAAAATCGGATTTGATTGATAGGAACAGAATGGTTGTGAAAATTGGGTAGGAGTAGGGTCAACATTATGATAAGAAGAATTTTGATATTGGTTCGTCGGTTGGTTATTGGACATCATACATGCCTCAAACCGCCTATCAAACTCTTCTTTGGAAAGTGGAGGTGATGGTTGATATTGGTCCGGGTTGAAACTTTGGCCTCTAGCCCTAGCTATATGCTCAGCAATGGAAATTCGTCTCGGGGCTTCCTCTCTCTGGGTATCAGCTGAGATGGATGTAGGATTAGGATACGGTTGATAGGAGTTCGGATTGAAACTTTGGCTTCTAGCCCTAGCTATATGCTCAGCAATGGACATTCGTCTAGGGGCTTCCTCACTCGGGATATCAACAGGAACGGATGTGAAATTAGGATACGGTTGATAGGACCTAGACTGAGGTGACCAACTGTTTCTTCCTGCCTGTTCTATATGATCTTTTATGGACATGGAAAAACCGGACAGTATATCGAACGGATTATGAAAACATTTAATATCTGTTTCTGGACACCAATGCTCGGCAAGATATTTTCTATTTGGGTCATCCATTGTAAGAAGGGAGGAGGGGGAAAGGGTAAAAAAGGGTAAAATGAAAAAGGGGGGAAAGAAATTAATTGGTTTGTTTGAAAAAGAAACGGAGTTTTGAAAATTCACACAAACATGCACAATCAACCCTATTATCTAATGGTCACCTAGGTCAAGTCTCTAGACCGCTCCTAACTGCCAAAAGACAAGTCGCAGGATAAATCCTCCACTGCCTCTTTGTCCCCCTGTGGCCAGGTATGTGCCAGGTAAGTGGGAAGGTACTCCACTACGTAAGTAGTGGGCCTAATTAATAACCACTAGCCTTCGACACACTTGCCTTAGACACCACAAAGAAACGTGGATAAGCAATGAATTACCCACGGCCTTCTTCTGTCCTAAATGAGCGCGACGGTCTTTAGAGTCATCTCTAGATATTTTTTAGTTAATGAGGGTCAATGCGGATGCAAGTTTGTGATTTTTGGGGCTTAGGAAGGGTAATGAACTCCCCACCTAATCTTGATTTGGTCGTGCCCCTTAATATCCGTATTAATATGCAAACAACCAAAAATCAAAACACGCACAAATTAATTTTGCTTTTGCACGGCGCTGCGATTTATTTGCAAAGAAACCTGCACAAAATGTTAATTAGAGCAAACAGAGGAGGAGATAAGAATGATATAGACTTACAGAGCAATTTTGGTGCAGTGACTCAGCAAGAATGCCGCGGAACCGCCGCAGTATGGGGGTTTTTGCCGTGGAATCGCGGTTGTATTGTGGGATCAATGCACAGAATTTCAACAGAGAGCCTCTTGTTACTCCCTTAGCTCTCTGGAATGCTCAGAAAAAATTTTCCACAGCTCCACAAGTTCCAGATTTCCTCGCAATCAAATCACAACAACACGTATTAGTGTTTGCGCGAATTTTGATCTAAAAATTGTAATGGAATAAACTTTTCAACTCAAATTTCAAAATACGAACAATTAGCACACTATTCCCGGCAACGGCGCCATTTGATTGAAACGGTATTCCGTTGTGTATGTTTTTAGGAAATTGTATATAGAAATCACAAGCAAAAATATTTTGACCACAATCAATAACGGTGTCGAATGTAGCGCGTTAGTAAGTGCGGATCGTCCACAGGGAAAGTGCAATCGTTCGTATTTTGTTTTCTTTGAATTGAAAATTTATTAGAAAAGAAAAGCAAAATGATTCAAGATTTTTATCGATGAGTTCAAGTGTCACTATTCTAATCAAGAATCAAGAAAACGATAAACATCAAGAATCAAGATGTGATATAATTCCAATCGATTTGGGTTTCAAGATTTGTAGTAAAGCTCGTACGAATTGATTAGATTGTAGAGGTGAAGAAGATTCAAGATTACGATTTCTTATCTATTAACAAATTGATGCTAAATCGATGTAGAATTCATCGAGGATCAAGGATCTTGCGAAGAATTAGGGTTCCTCATCCTATCCTTTGTTCTTTCGATGAATCACATTCACTAGATAGCTTCTTGAAAGTCGAATGATCAAATGTTGATCTCTAGATCGTGCAAAAAGAATCAAGAACGCATTCGCATCGATCTAGATTATCGATCAATCAATTTTCAAGAATTTCCAATTGCTATAAGACTTAAGAAAACGTTTAAAGATTCATCAACATCATCATTCTACAATCATCTCGATTCCTCCACGGGCGGAGTTTATTCGCGCATCATCACAAAGAATACATTCAAGATTTGAATATGAATCATAATGCTCGAATTGAAATAAAAGCAAGTTTAAAGAATCTTCACCTTTATTTATTCCACAAATTGTTACACATTGCTCAAGAGACTACAAGAATTTGAGAAGAAACAAAATTGTCGAATCTAGCGTTGCATCGGCTCGTTGAGTCGTGGATCGGCTTGGATCTCGTGCTCCGATGACTGCCGGCTTCGTTTCTAAAGGATGGTTGAAGACTTGCTTTGCTTGAACTCCATGGATCTTGAATTTGGAATCTTGATTGATTGGATTAGGATTAGGGTTTGGAACACAAGTTTTGTCACTAAACTCGTGGGAGAAAGAGGGAGAGATGAAGATTGAACTAGTGATCGATTCACTAATGATTGAACAACCCTTTCTAGTGAGCCTTCGGGTCTTTTTAAAGGTTTCCCAAACCCTAGCTTTAAGAATTCAAATTTGAGTTTTCCCTCCAAAAGTTAGTTAGAGGAAGAGGCTTCTAGAAGTAGTTAGTTAGGGGATTAGCTTCTACCCTAAGCTAGGAGGTTAGGGGGAAGGTTCTAGGTCCTTAATAGAGTTTAAGTGAAGCTTGTTGAGGAAGCTAAGAGTGTTTAGTATAGAACCCAATGACTTGCTCATCTGGAAGAATGTTCTAGAGTAATCTGGAGATTGAAGTAGCTTTCTGAAGTGCACACACTGAGGTAGGAGTTGTGGGCTGAAACAGAGGTGATGACGTGGCAAGGCTGCCGCGGTTCCGCGGCACAAGGCGGCTCCGGCCGCGGAACCGCGGCCATATAGCTCCCTTAGGGTTTCAAACTTCACATGCTGCCTTCTACTGTCTTTGTTATTATTCTCTGATATATTTAATCTCTGAATGATTTTTAGATCATTGCCAGATTCCAAATCCATGAGTTGGCGTAATGTTTGATCAGCACAATGTAAATTTTGACCTTGCTTCTGGATTTTCCTGCACAGACTTCGAAACACAAGTTGCGATATATAGGAATGATGCCATGCTATGAAATGCAGTCAATTTACCTAGAAATGCCGGTTTTAAGGTCTAACACATGTAATCTGATATTTAACAACTGTTTTGATAATATGTGAAATATGAATACCGAACACTTCTAAATGAGTGCAAATGATAGGGAAATTGCCGGTTAAAAGATGCAGTATTTTCGACTGATCATGTAGAATACAATTTAGTGCTCGTGCAACATGAACCGTCAGTAATGGTGTGGTGTCCAATAGGTACTAAGTCAAGACACAACAAGTAATAATATGCAATGTTGCCCAGGTACAATCAACTCATATGCGTATAAACACGCGGCTATAATATCATATCTAGCCCTGACGCATAATGCCATACAGGCGATTTCCCCATAGATGTTAAATCTACTCTCACCGATGATCTCGAGATAGGTAAATCCAACCACCTGCTTCCTTTTTCTAGTAGCGCCCAAAGTTCCCGCAATTGATCCTAAAATTTCACAAACACAATACATAAGGTTAAATACCCTACGCCGACACAAAGACAACGAAACGCAAGAATAAACGTCCACAAGATAGACACATTGTGCACTTGGTGCACAAAACGCACACGACATCGCCACAACCTTAACTAAGGTCGCTAAGCGACACAACCACCAAGCCTAGAAACCGATCGTACCAATTGCTCATTCACAACACAATATATATCTTAGAAGATAATATATATATCATCACAACGTCAATTAAAATCCACATCTAATTATACCGAAAACCTAGTAAGCAACCCAAAGGAGTTTTGGTGCAAAACCTCGTGGATTAGCGATCTAGTGGCTACCATGTTCATCTAATATCATAATTAGGCTTCACAACTCGTAACTAAATTTTAAGCTCACTTATTTTCATAGATTCTAAAAACCTAGTTTGCACAATTATATCATTTAGACGATTTTAATGTAACAATTTGCAAACTAACAACTAGCTTAGATTTTTCATGTCTTAAGATGTTAAACTACACATATAACCATATCGAATTGATAAAAACCCTAACTTGGTCTCAAACCCTATTCTTGAAATTTCAAGCTTGCAATATAGCACCATATAAATACCTAATAAAGTTTGATTTAAGAATTTAACCAACAATTAAACCTTAGGGTTAGGATTTATACCTCACAAACTTGATATCAAACTTGCAATTTTGACTCCCAAAATGGCCTCCAAAATGTTAACATTCTCCTTGATCCAAGCTAGATTAGGCTAAGGAATAATGCGTAAGGAGTTGATTTAGAGTTTGTGGGATTTTGTATTGATTTTTGATAGATTTTTGGAGCTTTTTGAGTTCGAAATGGAGGTGGGGAAAATTTGGGGCTGTTGAAGGGGGGCTCGGCCAAGGAGGAAGGATGAGGGTGTTGTGTGAGAGGGTGTGGAAATATCTAGATTAAGTTAACCCTTATGCCTCCATTAAAGCACCTCACATCAATCTTATCTCTAATTCCTTTTATTTTCTTATTTTTTTAATCCTAGAAAAGTCTAGAACCCTTAAGATATTTAGAGAAAAAGAAACAATTTTGTAAGCTTGTGTTTAAGTTGATATGGTTCACATTTGTATATTTAACCCATTCTAATTTGTAATTACCACAAATTAAATGTATAAATAAAAGCTTATAATAAAAATTTAATTAAGGAAAAATATTTAAGTGAACTAATAATTATAAGTGACTAAATAAATACCACATACGAGCAATTTCCTAGTTAAACTACGTGCATTTAAGTCTATATTGAAAAATGACCATATCTTATTTTTTACGGAAAACACAAATTATTTTACCTATTATCGGAAAATTCGCCTAAACGATTTCTAAAACATTACATTGGCGTGGCCCGAATAGCGAAGAGGTCACGTGGGAAGCCGATGGCAAGATACGGAAGAAATTCCCTCATCTCTTCGAAGGTATGTCTAGTAAGATTTTTAAATTCAGTGACCGAATTTCTTTAAGGGGGAAGATTGTAACACTTTAGAATGCGGATAGTGTTAATTAAGCGATAATACGGGTTTTTAATGAAATTTAACTAATAAATATTTTCTTCACATTTTATTTAATTAATGAATATTTTATTTAATTATTTTTATGCTTGCACACATATGTGCATGTTGAATTAGGTTTAATGAGATGTTAACCATACTTATGTACACATGGCACACTTAAACCTTTCTCTAAACAAGCATACTACAGCTTAACTTGTCTATCTATTTAAAAAATTTCAAACAAAGGTTAATTCTATTTTTTAAAGAAAAGAAAAAGAGAATAGAAGGGAATAGAAGAGAAGAAGGTTTGAATTCTAGGGAGACTTAGGAGGGATGGCTGTAATTAATGGATTTAATGAGAGGGAGAGTGAGTATAGCACTCACATACACTCACCTCATACACTCACACTCACATACACTCACCTCGCAACACATATACACTCAATTCCGTCACAAAATATCTCATTCTCACCTCACTCTCTCAATTATTAATCCCAACTCAGTTGCTCCTCTCTCTTTCACTACAAATCAAGTTCTTCACTTGATGTATAAGATTCCATCACAAACCAAAGCCAAAACTTCAATCCAACCTCACAAAATCCTTCATAATTCATGATAAAGCCCTTGTGATGACTTGGAGCTTGGAAAGCTAGGATTTTCCCAAGTTTTGGTGAGGTAGTGATCTTTATACCCTTATTAGGCTCTAATGAGGTTGTATGCTTATTAGTTTCAGTTTTAAAACACTAAAGTTATGGTTTTGTGCAAATATCATATTTTTGTACACGTTTTGGTGTCTCTGGGATCTGCTATCACTAACTTAGTCTACGGTAAAATCTAGCAATACAGTAGTATAGTGTTAGAAGCTCTGAGAGTACACCTGAAACCCGAACCAAACCCTCCTAGTAGAACAGGCGAGACCTAGGGGAAATCCGGCGACGTCGGCCTTTTTGGCACCTGGGGAGTTGTGATTTTTATGGTAGGTGTCTGTAGCTTATTCTTGCTGTTTGGTACTGCTTGATTTTCCTATATTTACTGTAGGCAAAATCTGGAAGCACTTTGCTAGTTTCTAGTGTTTCGGCAACGCGCGATACGGATATCCGACACGGTTTTTATACTTCCTATAGTTAGCTGCACTTGGGTTGGTTTAGAGTGTCGCTACGCACGTTCGCCACTAAGCTAACACCAAGTTAGCTTGTGGAAGTCGGCACGTTGATTTAAGCGTTATTTGCGTGTATTATCGGGAAGTTTTTAATTTGCGCTTGTTATGTTTTTGATGCAATATTATGATCTATTTCGGGGACTTCGAGCACTACAAAGAAAGGGAAAGAGGTGGTTGGATTCACCTAGCTCGAGATCATCGGTGAGTAGATTTAACATCTACGGTGAAATCGCCCATATGGCGCTAAGCGTCGAGGGTTAGATTTAGTGATATAAACCTATGTTATTAGTATATAAATTGATTGTGCATAAACATTATCTTGCACATCCCATTACCTGTTGTACATTGATACTGTATTAATTGGACACTACACCATTACTAACGGTTCATGTCGCACGAGTACTGAATCGTATGCCACACACACACACCGTTAGTAATTGCCATGACACGCACACTATAGAAATTACCATGGATAATATATATTGCATCGCTTTCTTTATCATTCAAAGTTAAATATTAATTGTCGTCCTATTGTGCATGTGAGTTGCATCATACTTACAAATATATATTGCTAGCCACATATTTACTCTTATATGATGTTGCATTTCTACTTCGGTGATTTTGGAAAACCGTAAGATACCTTTGAGACTTGATATACTTAAAAAAGCGGTTTTTCCTTGATATGCTCACCTTACTGTTCCGTGTTTGCATATCTCGTTTTTTTCATGGACATATGCATTGATGTATTGATTTTATGCGATTTCTGGATTTGAGAACCGCGATTATATTTAAAAGGTAAAATAAAATATATTGTTTATAATGAAAAATGCGGTTTCTTTTGGTATGATATTTCGAGACGTCCACCATGAGTTTTCTCGGTTCTGAGCTTGTTTTCAAGACCCGATTTGAGGAGTTGGCAGATGTCGTTTGCGGGTACATGGTGGACCCGGTAGGGTACCCAGGGCAAGAAGCTCGAGATGTAGACGATGAGCCTAGCAGGGGGAGCACTACCTACAGGTGATTTTATAGAACTCGACAGATGTCCGGAGGATGGCGTCTTGGAGTTATGAGATGAGATATATATATATATATATATATATATATGAGGGCCGATCAGCGTGACGGCGCCTGAGATATTGGGATTTGGGGTGTCGTTGATAGACATCAGTTTTCCATGATGATGATTCATACATGAGGTTTTATGTGTTATTCCATACTCAGGATTTATTTGGCATGCATTGTTTCATGTAGTTGTTGTACCCTTGTAGTGTACCTTGATCATGATTTTACTGTATATCCATACTGTTATATTTATGCCATCACACTGCATATTTCAGATTTTTTTCTTTTCATGCATACTTGCGATTATCTGTACGATGTTATTTACTATTCACGAATTGGCAACTCACCCCCGTTGTGCCACAGTGTTTTGCAAGTTCAACCCTCAGTATAGTCACGACAGGGGTTCTCATTCTTCATCTTCTGCGAATACCGCTGTTGTTGGTCATCATTTTGGATATGTAGGTGGTTTTGCGGTTATCCGTATGATCTCATTGTGTATCTTATTGTATCTAGTATTCTCCATCCACCACTTTCATGTATATTGACTTAGAGACAAGTTGTGAGGATCGGTATTGTATTATTTATGACTTTGGGTGTCGAGCTCGTTGAGTCGGCTGTTTTACTTGTGTCGTGATATTGTTTCACTTCCTTATTGCTTATTCCTTCGCTACGGCGTCGTATATCTATATTATATAAACTTGTTGTGGTAGTGTTCCGTCTGTTGGCGTGAGTTGCTCCCATTTGGGATGCTTTAAATTATGTTATGCTTGTACACATTTGGGGCTAGTTTTTACAAAAGAGATGCTGCTGAAATTTTCTAGAAAATAAATTAACTTAAGATTTTCAAAATGTTTTAAATGTTATATCTTTCTACCTTTTATGGTTTAGATATCTGGGTTGTCGGCTTACTTGAATTACGTTACGCCTTTAGATGTTGCGAGATTTAAGTGCCGGTCATGTTCTTAATTTATTATCCTACAATACAAAATTATATCCTTCTTTAACTTAATAAAGAAAACGATGTAATGTTGTATATCAGGTTCGGTACGTAATAACATTCGTTCAGAATCAATGTATTTGGTAATACAAGGTGATATCTGCTAACTGATTTGGCTGCAACACTTATACCATTCTCTACACTTAGAGACATATCACCCATTCCCAGTTTTCTACCTTTCTGTAACCTATTTAACATATTAAATATGCGGGATCCTGATCCGGTATCTCATACCCAGGACGTAAAGAATACTGAGAAACAATTCTCGGTAACGAACACACCCGAAGAAGATGCATCAACATGCACTTTCTTCGATTGGGTGGCATGGGAATCCAGATATTCCCCTATTTCCTGCTCGGACTTATAACATTTAAAAGTTGGAGCGAAACCAACGTTCCCCAGCATAGTATAATAAGCAGGTTCGGTCAAAATATCCATATTATTATCTTGATTAAGGCGTGACATGGTCGCTACCAGGAGAGAGAGAGAAGAAAACACTCTGCGTGCGCTCTTGCAGGATCAGATTGGCTATTATTTTATCTAATCAGGATGGCTCCCGCTGTTTTTATCAAATCTCCCTTCAAACCCTAAAAGGTAAGACTAGCCGGGATTAATTATACCCTACAAGTTCGCCAATCTTTCAGCCAGGCTAGTGTCGGTACTTTGAGGGAGGTTCCCCGTGCTTTCGCACGGACCTAATAAAAATAAAACTCATTTTTCCAGGGGCGTAACCCCGTTAACACCTTTCTAGACACCTACTTGATTGGCTAATTGTAATGTGTAAAACTCTCCCAGGAGTAACTCTTGCTTGCAGTGGGTATCGGGATCCAACTATCTCATAAAAGGTATGCAATCACATTGAAAATTTCAACACTTGAAATTCCAGATAAAGGTTTTTACCCCTAGTGATTTATGACCATAACTATGGTCAACAAATCATAAGCACTAGTCAAGTTCTACCCATCATTTCATGATTAATTAGACCCACCCACATGACCCTTAACTATGGTCAACAAAGTCACATGACTGTCTTAATTAATCGCATCATATGCTATGAAGGAAGACATCACTTAGCTATCGCACACTACGCCTTAACTATGGTCAACAAACGTAGCACGAATACTAAGTACTCTACTTCTTAAAATGACGGAGGGTCTGCGGATGTGGTTTTTATGAAAACCTTTAACGCTTCGAACTTGATCTCATTGTAGAATCGAGTGATTTTGAAAAGGAGTGTTTTTGAGGCTTTTACTAGTTTTGCTAAAGATGTCACACCCGGTGAAGGGATCTCAGCTCTTTCCTCATCGAATGAGGTGCAGGATATTTCACAAATACCACTATGCAAAACAAGAACTAGAGAAGCAGTCAAAAACAAAACCTAGTGGGTTGTAGCATCTGCCAGTTTCGCTAAAGAGTTCACTCCCGGTGAAGGGATCTCGGCTCTTTCCTCATCGAATGAGGTGCTGGATATTCTACAAGGAATACCGCTATGCAAAGCAAGAACTAGAGTTACCAGTTTTTAAAACAAGATTCCACAACATCTTTCTGTTTATTTTCTTTCATTAATCTCATTAATGAAGTCCCATCAATTATGCTTCCTAAGCATCACAGAAGAAACGAAAACTGCAATATTTATTATATATCATATATGTAATATAAGCATTCGTCTCAGGCATATAAAGTGATCACATCACAGAATATCAGCAGCAGAAGATACACATATGAAATATTGGATATACTAGGAATTTTGTGTTTTAATTAAGCCAATAAAAAACACGGATTCCACGGTCACGATGAATAGCCAAACCCACATCCCTAGACCCCTATGGGAGTAGCAAGCAACCCTACCAATTATAGTGTTAGGAGACCCGTCTCGACTCCTCGAAATGGTCTCCCACTGGACTCTAGCACCCGGTTACTTGTGCTCCCCGCTTTGGGTCTATCCTAATGCGGAAAAGTAAATAATATACATCAATGGTGACATCATCCTCAACCCGGACGTGCCCCAATAAAAGAATATTACATACAAGTTTTTACATGAATGAAAATGAAAAACTCTCATGTCACATAAAAAACCTCGGCTATTCAAACACGACGATCCAATATAACATATCACAGTAACACATAACATCACATGTCATCAACGTAAGTAAATATGCGTATCCTAATTGTCGTTTACATATAGCAACGAAACCGACGATACACCACATATTACACTTACGGTCGCAGAAAAGAAAGTGAAAAATACAACAAATGGAATCCGCAAGCACCTTAGACATCATAAGCCCAATGTATCACATACTTTAGATTTCTTGCCTAACCAAATGAATTCCTTAGACATCACATGCCTAACAATTATAAACCCCACATTTTTGTCATGATATTGAAAACACTTTTCAATAACAAGTCGGGCAATTCAACAAGATTCCTGACTTGCTGATCGAATGCTTGTCGGAAACTTTAGTAGATGGCTGCACCCGTGACGCCGACGAAGAAGTGCACTTAGGCGGAACACCGCGGCCGCGAGCACCTGGGGGGATGCTTTTGGCAACGGGGTTCTCCTACTGTCACTTGGTCGGGGCTAGGGGGCTTGGCAATCTAGTAAGGTTACCCGGCGAGTATCCGTGTACGCTACGTGATTGCGACAGACTTTTGATCCACATCAAAATTCCGAGGCAACCGATCACATGAGACTAAATTGCTAGATTTATAAAATTCAAACTAGTTATCACATAACTGATTATTGTGGATTCCAAATATTGTATCACAATCACAGATAGCTAGACGATGTTAAACTTTTCGATCGAATCAACAAATACCAAAAATTTCTCAAAGAGCTCAACACTTGAGCGGAGTTTAAAGAATACCCAGAACATGCCGCAGCACCTATGAACCATCCGTAGAAGGCCGACTCATGCCTCACTCATGTCATCGCGGAATTGCCGCAAACCAAAGGGTATGACCGCGGTTCCGTGATCCAAAAATTCAAGTTTGGGTATTGTTCTTCTAGAGGGTCCATAGAATCGCTTGCATGATTTTCCAAAGATTTTAAACATGGAAAAATCCAACTCTTGGAAAATTTCCAGCGAGGGAAAAATTGGGTTATTGATATCTGTTCTAACTTTATAACGTCGTCTAAAATACCCGAAACGATGTTAGAATTATGAATATGAAACATTCTGAATTGCCTAAATAGTAAGACCACATCACATGTAATCTTAGCAAAAACAAGCAACACCTAAAACACTAAAACCCAGAGACTGGAACACCATAAAAATTTGATGCTAAAAATCCCCAGAAAAACCAGTGAGCTCGGAAATTCTCCTGATGTGTCCTGCCAAAATCCGACATTATTGCTTTAAATTTCTGTGGTGTTCATGTTATATCACATACAACATTTTGCAGTTGCTTAAAAAAATTTTAGAGGCCATTTAAAAATCGACAGAAACTAGGTTTTAGTGTTGCAAGTTTCGGAGTAATTTCGGTTTCGTAATCTAACAAATATCGTCTAATTTTCTAGCATGCTCTGATACCACTGTAGGGTTCCACAACACCGCCATGGGGTTTCGGGAGGCATCGTCCATGCCGTTTTCAAAATTTTGGCTTGCTAAAGAACCCTAACGCTAGAATCTTAACTATAGAATTAGACGAACTATCATGTAAACATCTTTACATCTAAGTGAAAAAGGAATACAGCCTTTATAGACCGTTCCTTCACTTCATAAGCTCCGTGTAGTAGCCCCATAGCTCCAAGTAGTGATCTCCCGGACTCTAGTAAGGCTCCACAAGGTGAAATGAACAAGCTTGCTTGAAGTCTTCGAGGCCGAAAATGATCTACGTCGAGGAGATACTAACTCAAGCTCCCTCTTCACTAATGGGGAATTAGTGAAGCAAACAACTTAAACTAGAGGGCGGCTCTAATAGAGGTTGATGAAGTAAGAATTTCTCACTTTAGAAATGTTTTTCTCACTCATTTTCTTCACCTCCCAAATTGCAAAAGAGCTAGAGGAAGGAGATGAAGAAAAGCAACCATGGAAAAGATCAAGTCTAGAATGGGAACCACGGGTGAGTTAATATCATATACTAACTCATGTAGAGACTTAACCATGGCTTAGGATAATGGTTGGGTTAATAAATATATAAAAGTAAAACAAAATTAGTGGACTTGGTCAATGGTTCCACAAGCTTCTACAAGCTTGAACCATATGACTAATTTCCAACTAAATATGATTAACTTTAAATAAATAAAACCCTTCATTATTTAAAGCATGGTATGTGTCTCATACACCCATGTCTCATGTGGCATCTGTAAGTCGATGTTACCCACCCAACAGATTTGCGGGGTGGCGGAATAGGTAAAAAACGATTTTTACAAACAAGGTAATATCGACTATGCATAAGGATCTTTACTAAACCCTAACTAATAAACTAACTAGGAGTTGTAACTACTATGTAAAATGATTATACCTCAAGCTACAAGTCCTTCTTCTGCTCTTTGATGTGAGCTCCTTAGAGTGGTGGTGGATGCGCCTCCTCGTAGGCTTCTCGAAGTCAAAGAAGAACCACCCGAGAGTTCCAACGTTAAGCTAAACCTCCAAGTTGAGGTAACTAGATCACTTGGTGTGCTAAGCAAAGTAACCTAGAGTGGGTAGAGAGTGATTTGAGTGGCTTAGTCTCACTAACCCTTGATTCTTAACTCATGAGACACTGGGGTTTTTGAGAGAGGAAGAAGAAGACAGCAAGCTTGAGGAAAAAGAAATGTTTTTGGATAATGATAATTGTTAAATGGCATGGCTCCTTGATATGACAATAAGCATGGCATGAAAATAATATTTTAACAAAAATATCTAGGTCTCAAAATATCTCATCAAAATATCTAAAGTCAAAAGGTCAACCCAAGTCATATGGTTAATCCAAGTAGCCATGCCACAAATTATCATTTACCAAAAATAACATTATCTTTTCTCCACCTCATATTTGTTTTGACCAAGTCAATGGTCAAAACCCTAATGAGATGTCTCCTTCTATACCCCCTCTCAATCGTATATACATACCCGCATCCGTGTTCCAAAAAACACGAATACAATGAGACGAAGCTAATCCAATAATCAAATACTAGGATCCGGCTTAAATCAAAGCCCACTTGTATTGTCCGCCCGAACATCACACGTGCACAAGTACACGTATGTGATCGAACCCTATCGTAAAACCATACGACCTCTACTCGTTTCGCCCGAAGCTGGGAAATCCTTTGTGTGGGACTCTAAAGACTCGACACTACGCTGGCAGTGGGTTTAACCACAGGCAGCAAGTGGTACTAGCTGTATGTAATGGTCCCCAGGTAGATGTCGATAAGAAGGCCGATAAGGAAACCTATCCGAACTCCTACTGAGCCTGAATGTGACAATCTCCGCACAGTCCGGTATGTTTGTCTAAGAGTATCGCATATCGGGCCTAGGGCGCAGTAAACGTCAGACCCCTAATAGCGGTATAAGTCGTGTCGGAGTGTAGCCCATTACACCCTGAGAAACTACAGGAGTACCTACCAGTAAATCTCGCTTGCCCTGGCCAGGGATTTTGCATAATGGCTCTCCAAACACAGCGCTATATCAACCCCAATACTGGGAGAGACGAATCCTTTCTAACCGCCACTGCCTCCAAGTGCTTCGCGACTGCACCCAACTACTACCTGTTTGCACGACTCAGTAGAGCCGTGGTAGGATAGTAATCTAAGAACAATGGGAACACACTTGAGGCAAAGCAGCAGTGTCAAGTCAATGGACTAAGCTGTACTTGATTGATCGTATCTTTGTCATGAATTTAATATGAAATGAAAAGTGTTCACAATCAAAAATATTTATACCGCAATCAATTAACGGTGTCGGTGTAGCGCGTTAATGAATACGGACCGTCCACTGAGAAAGTGTGATTTGCTCGTTATCAATTTAGTTGAGTCGAAAATTAAAAGATAAAAGAAATTGCAATAAAATTTATTCAAGATTTTTGAATTTTAGTTTCAAGAATTAAGATAAAATGAAGATCAAGAATCAAGAATCAAGAATCGTCCAATTTGAATTAGTTATCATGATTTGTAATGAGGCTCGTAGGAATCGATCGAATCTATAGAGATGATGAAAACTTGTGATTACGTTTTCTTATCCATTGATGATTTGTTGCTACATCAATGATGATCAATGAGGTTTAAGGATCTATTGATGGAACTAGGGCTTCTTCATCTCATCTTTTGTCCTTTCGTTGATTATCATGCAAATGCTAGCCTCTAGTAACTTGAATTATCGATCATTGATCTCTAATTAAGAGCGAAAACATTCAAGAAAGCATCTCGCTCGAAACTAAATTGTCGATGATTCAATCTACAAGAGTTTACAATACTCATAGGACTTAAGAATCGTTTCAAAATTATAATCATCATTATCTATCTATTCTCTCGATTCCTCCACGAGCGGAGTTTTTACTCAAACATTATGACAAAGAACACAATCAAGAATTGAGAACTAATCATAATGCTCAAATATAAAGATAAGCAAGATAAAGAAATTTCACCTCTTATTATTCAACAATTCCGTTACAATTCGCTCAAGAACTACAAGAATTTGAGGAAAGACTCGATTGTCGAATTAGCTTCGCATCGTCTCCGTGAGTCGCGGATCGTCTTGGATCACTTGCTCGGTTGAAGATCGGCGTCACTTCTAAAAGGTTGATGGCTTCTTGCTTGATTTTGTACATGGAGATCTTGAATTTTCTTTTTGAGATTGGATTAGGGTTTTGGTACACAAATTGTGTCACTCAACTTGTGTTTGGAAATTGTCGAACAACCCTTAGATTGAAACATTGGGTCCCTTTATATAGCCTTCTCCTTTAGCTTCCCCTAGAAGCTTGATTAGGTTTAGCTTCCTTTAGAAGTTAGGTTTAGTTTAGCTTCTCTTGCAAGCTTGGTAGTTGAGTAGAAGTTTCTAGAGTTAGTTAGTTAGCTAGCTTCCTTGATAAGCTTGGAGATTAGGAAGAACCTTCTGGAGATTTCTGGAGAAAGAAGTGGCTTGAAGCAGTTTTGGACTTGAGAAGAGAAGCCTGAGATAATAATATGCTGACGACATGATGACGCGACCGCGGATCCGCCGCCAATAGGCCCCTTCGGCCGCGGATCCGCGGCCCTTTGGAGGTGTTGGAGCATGGAAATTTCATGGTAATTCTGGTGGTGGCATTAGTACTGTTTCCTGATTTCTGGAATCCGCGGATCCGCGGCCCTTTGGAGGTGTTGGAGCATGGAAATTTCATGGTAATTCTGGTGGTGGCATTAGTACTGTTTCCTGATGTCTGGAATCTTTTTATACTCTCTTGTTTACTGCGAGATCACATGTCTTGGACTTGGCGTACTTCTATCAGTATTTTTCGCAGTTTCGGATCTTTTACCTGGAATTTCCTGCATACAATCTCGAGACAAGGATTGATATATACAAATCGATGCAATTAGTAATGAACACGTAATTTCCATCTAGAATGTCGATTATAACTATAACACAGGTAATTTGGTATTTTCCAGATGAAATCGTAATCTGTGTTATAATTACAATAAATACTTATATATGAATGATAAGAGTAGGGAAATTAACGTGTTGAGAATGCATTATTTTCGACTGATCAGTATTCATGTCACCTGGAAACTGCTATCTGACGATAGGTATAGTACCAACCGGCAGTTCCCCACGAGTCCTGTCCGGTGTACTCGTAACCTAACGAGCACCTGCATACTATCTCCAGTACGACATACCAATTGATGTAGGATAGACCATCTCCCCTGCTGGGATGAGAAGCGTAAACACTAGTCTACTCCGGAGTATCGATGCCCCGTCTCGATAATCCTACGACTAGGGACCTGTATAAGGATGTGCTTGTAAATTACCCAGCCCCCACTAGTGTGACTGCCATCACAACACTGGTAATCAAGCAAAGATCCTAAGAGCTCTACTAATATGTATAAGCGATATGTTAAAAGAAACACATGCACATATTGAAGTAGAAACAAACCAAGTAGCATACTACCATTTTGAGCAAGACTGTCTATACTACTGTGAATATTCCAACCTTCCATTAAGTAATATACAGTCCAATATGATACAATAATGGCCTCTAGGGCATATACACTAACAATCTCCCATTTGCACTAGGGCCATGTGCTGGCATATCTCGGACCTAACATCTCGAATAGCCTCCCGAACTGCGTCTGAGGGATGGCCTTTGTGAATGGATCTACAGTGTTTTCTTCAATAGCAACTCTCCGAACCTCGATCTCCCGGCAATCCACGATCTCCCTGATCAGGTGATACTGCCTCAAGATGTGTCTGGACTTCTGATGGGACCTGGGTACCTTTGCAAAAGCTATAGCCCCGTTGTTGTCACGATACAGAGGTATTGGATCAACAATTGACGGAACCACCTGAAGTTCTGCTAAGAACTTCTTCATCCAGACTGCATCTTTTGCGGCATCGCAAGAAGCTATATGCTTAACTTCCGTTGTTGTGACAGCAACGGTGTCCTGTTTGGAGCTCTTCCAACAGACCGCCCTTCCATTAAGGGTTAAGACAGAACCCGACATGGACTTGGAGTCATCCTTGTCACTCTGGAAGCTGGAGTCAGCAAAGGCCTCGATCTGGAGGTCTTTTCCGCTATACACCAAGAACATCTCCTTATTCCTTCTCAGGTACTTGAGAAAGCTCTTTACTGCTATCCGGTGCTTCTCCTCTGGGTTCGACTGATACCGGCTTACAACGCTCAATGCGTATGCCACATCTGGTCTGGTAGACAATATCGCATATATTATAGAGCCTACCGCAGATGCGTAGGGTATAGATTACATGCGAGCCTTTTCCAAATCAATCTTGGGAGACATCTCTTTGGAGAGGGTGATTCCGTGACAAGCCAGTTGGTTACCACGCTTTGAATCTTCCATACCGAATCTTTTAAGTATGGTGTCGATGTACCTTGACTGTGAAAGTCCCACTATCCGTTTAGATCTATCACGATAGATCTGGATCCCCAGAATGTAGAAGGCATCACCCAGGTCCTTCATGGAGAACCTCTGTGACAAGAATCCTTTGACTGACTGTAGTGTAGGAATGTCATTTCCTATCAAGAGAATGTCATCCACGTACAAGACGAGGAATACCACAGTTCTCTCTACAATCTTACTGTAAATGCATGGTCCATATGGATTTTCGATAAAGTCGAATTCCTTGACCGTCTCATCAAAACAGATGTTCCAACTTCGTGATGCCTGCTTTAGTCCATAAATGGACTTAAGCAACTTGAACACTTTACCGCTTCTCCCACTCTGAATGAAACCCTCTGGCTGATCCATATAGACGCACTCTTCCAAATTACCATTTAGAAAAGCCGTCTTTAAGTCCATCTGCCAAATCTTATAATTGTAGAATGCAGCAATGGAAAGAAGGATCCGAATGGACTTGAGCATAGCCACTGGAGAAAAGGTTTCGTCATAGTCCAAACCAGGTATTTGACGAAAGCCCTTTGCAACAAATCTAGCCTTATAGGTTTCAACCTGTCCATCCACACCAATCTTCTTTCTGAAGATCCTTTTGCAGCATACGGGTTTTACCCCTTCTGGAGCAATGTCCAAAGTCCATACTTTGTTGGTGTACATGGAATCCATTTCAGTCCTCATTGCATCCGGCCATTTTACTGAGTCGCCGCTCTGAATGGCTTGTTGGAAGCTAGTAAGCTCATCATTGTCAATGATGCAATCCTCTCGATCCCCGTCTATGAGAAAACCGTAGTATCTCTCGGGCGGATGAGACTGCCTACTACTCCAGCGGAGTGGCGCTGGGATGTACGGTTCTTCTGAAATCTCTGGTTCTACCAAGCTTTCAGTAATAACTTATGGTTCTGGAATTTCTTCTAGTTCTATTGCGCTCCCACTTTTATGATTTTCTAAAAATTTAGCTTCCAAGAAGTGGGGATGTTAAGAAACAAAAACCTTTTGTTTCTCTGCGTAATAGAAAAGATACCCTTTGAGTTCTTAGGGTATCCCACAAACTTACACGGTACTGAGCGTGCATCGAGCTTGTCCGCATGCTGCTTTTTTACAAAATGTGGACATCCCCATGTCTTAAGGTACTTAAGACAGGGTTTCTTCCCACTCCACATCTGATATGGTGTAGTATGCACAGTCTTGGTTAAAACCTTGTTCAAAAGATATGCAGCTGATTCTAGTGCATAACCCCAGAAGGATCGCGGTAACTCAGCTTTACTCATCATGGAACGAATCATATCTAATAGAGTTCGATTCCGCCTTTCTGATACACCGTTGTGTTGAGGTGTGTATGGAGGAGTAAGCTGAGAGAGAATTCCATTCTCTTTTAAGTTGCCCAGGAACTCGGCACTCAAGTATTCACCATCTCGATCAGATCTCAGTGTCTTGATACTTTTTCCGATTTCTTTTTCCACTTCATTCTTATATTCCCGGAATTTCTCAAAGGCCTCGGATTTATGTTTCATCAAGAAAATATGTCCATACCTAGAGAAATCATCCGTAAAAGTAATGAAATAAGAATAACCACCTCGCGCATGTGTAGACATTGGACCACACACATCGCTGTGTATGAGTCGCAAGAGCTCGCTTGCTCTTACTTCGTGTCCAGTAAACGGAGTCTTTGTCATCTTTCCCATGAGACAAGATTCACAAATAGCATAAGACTGATATTCGAACGGATTCAAATATCCCTCTTTATGTAACTTCGTCAATCGTGTTTCATTGATGTGACCCAGTCTACAATGCCATAAGAAAGTCTGATTTGTTTCCGGAGACTTTCTTTTAAGTGTGTTCTGGACCCTGAAAACCTGAGCTTGATTTAATACGTATATTCTATTTTCTAATGTACCTGACCCAATCAGAACTTGATTTAGGTAGATGTGGACCACATCGCTTACAAATGTAAAATCATATCCTTCCTTAGAAAGTAACGATACAGATATGATATTACAAGCTAGACTAGGTACATATTAACAGTTACGTAGAATCAATATCTGCCCACTTGTCAATCCTAGATGATATTCCTCTACGGATTCAGCGTCCATGCTCATTCCGTTAGCAACCCTAAGAGTCATATCACCTTCCCTGATAACTCTACGGTTTCTCAAAGCCTGTAATGAATTACAGATATGAGATCCTGATCCGGTATCTAGTACCCAGGAAGTAGGGTTAATTGACATATAGTTTTCAACTACAAACACACCCGAAGCCGAAGCCACAACGTGCTTCGAATCCTGGCTACTGGCTTTCCAAGCCAAGCAATCCATCTGCCAATGTCCTTTCCCGTAATAATAGGAACGTTCCTCCTTCCCTACTTTTAGTCCCGATACTTTTGCCCTTCCCTTTTCTTCTACCTTCCTGACACCGCATATCGGCTTTATGGAGGTCTTCTTCTTCTCACCCTTCATTTTCGTCTTGGATGCAGAAGAGGAAGATTCCTTAATAAGCTGAGTGGGTGTCACCCTGGTTTCCTTCAGGGTGCCCTCAACTGGAAGTATAACTTTCTTCCTCTGGGCCAAGGTAGATGATAGGGACTGTAGAAACAAGTCAGCATATAACCCGTTTCCCAACGTGGTCTCCAGGTCCGTGAGCTCATCAATATAGCTAGTTATTGTAAGGACGTTGTCCCCTACAGATGACCCGATAGCCAACCTCGCTTGAAGAAATTCCTTTGAGGTCTCATATCTTGCGATACGAGATTGCTCTCCATATAAATCTTTGTTATGGAGGAAGATGGAAGCTAAGTCCATCTTCTCGTGCTGCCTGTGGTTTACACCATCTACTGAGGCCAACATGAGGCACTTGGCATTCACACAGTTTTTTTCCGATGTCTTACGGATATCAGTATCCGTGACGGTGGAAACTGGACCTAGGACGACAGGGGCTTGAGTAGTAATGACGTGTCCCAGCCTGTCATAGGCAATGGACATCTGGACAGACCTTTGCCAGTCATTATAGTCAGATTCAGTCATTTTATTTTCTAGGTGTAACCTATGTCTCGTCACGGGGTCGCTGCAGGAGAAAGAGAAGAAAACACTTAGCATTATGCTCTTGCAAGTTTAGATTGGTTTTTAATTTATCTAAACAGGTTGGCTCCCACTGTTTCTCGAATCCTTCCTCAAACCATAAAAGAAGAATTAGTCAGGATTGATCTTACCATACAATTCTTGCTTAACCGTTCGGCCAGGCTAGTGTCGGTACTTCGAGGGTGGTTTTAAGACGCTTTCGCGAAGTTCCTTAATTAAATAACCTCTTTTTCATAGAGACGTAGCCTCGCTAACACCATTCTAGACACCTATTTGGTTTATAGCATTGATCGTTAAGTGAAAAAATCTCCCGAGGAGTAGCGGATACTCACAGTAGGATCGGGATCCAAATATTATTGTGTGGTAATGCTGAAAGAATCCTACCAAAATTATTAAACTCCAAATGGTATGCAACACTAGCAAGTTTCGGTTTCTTTATAAACTCCTGATGTGGATTTTTGCCCCATGCTCTTATGACCTTGAAGAAGGTCAACAAATCATAAGTCACATATCAAGTTCTACCCTTCATTGTCTAGGTTAATTTGAACCCACCCGTATATACCCTTGACGAAGGTCAACAAAGTAATATGATTGTTCCAAACCAACGCATCTATCTATGCTATATATGAACACCTAGCAGCTACCAATCATTATGCCTTGACGAAGGTCAACAGACATAGCTTGAATACTATTGAATATTCATATGAAATGACGGAGGGCTATGAATGGTTTTGGAGAAACCGTGAACGTAGTGAACTTGATATAATCGAAGGAACCTGATAGCTTTTAAAAAGAGTGGTTTAAGCTCCACAATTTAAAAGTTTTGCTGTTTTGAAAAAACCGAGTGGTTTTGAAATTGTTCCAACGATTCAACTTTGGTTTGTTTGCTTAGCATTAATTTAATGCAGTCCCATCAATTAATCCTACCATTGCAGAAAACAACGAAAATACAACGTACGCTTATGCCATCCGCATTCGCCACGGGGCCCCGTCATCACCCGTTAGGTTACTTAACTAACGACAGAGCAGGGGCTGGACTAGCGCGGATTCAAAACATAAGCAACGTCTACTAGATATCATATATAGATATATACATTCGTCAGACACAATGATAGGCATTCAAGATCACAGATGAACACATTGGATATACTAGGAATCCGCATTTCATTTGAGCCTATAACAAAAGACGGATTACACGGTCGTGATGAACAGCCAAATCCCACCGTAGACCCCTACGGGTGCGGCAAACTACTCGCCAAATACCCGAAGTGAAGAAACCTCTCTCAACAAAGTGAGTAGGCCACTCGGCACTTCAAACTATCCGGTAGTTTGTGCACCCCACCTTGGGTCTATCCTAGGAGCAAAAACAGTAAGAGAAATAATACAACGGTGGCTGCAACCTCAACCCGGATGTGCCTCGCAAAATAATATTACATCACTTTACAAATTTTACATCGAATGAAAGAATGAAAACCCTCATCTCGCATCCCCGACTATTCATCACGACGATCCAACAAGTTCATATTCACAAACCAATATAAACATCACAGAAAAGTGCAACCCCCAACTAACCGACATATAGCAATTAGCGGAAGTTTACGAATACATTAATCACAACACAGATAAAATCCGATTAGCCAAAGTTCTTAGAATTTCGATCAATAACCAAATTTGAATCTACTCCAAATACAACATTGTACACAAAAATTCCTGAGAAGAAACAAAATATCCCAAGCAACACAAAACAACATAGCGGACCACCAGAGGAAATTTGGACCAACTCTGAGTTGACTCGGCTGCGGATCGCCGGCATAACTCTTGGTTCTGCCGCGGTTCCGTGGTGGTCTCACCGAGCTAGGCACCCGAATTTCGTCAGTGATCTACAAAAACCCTGCACGTATTTTTCAGGTCCCTAATAATATTTTTAGACCAGATTTTAAATTCAACTGAAAGTGCATAAAATATTTGTTTTTTCGGGATTTTTCCATGATCGAAGTTCTAAAGACTTTGCTAACATGTTAGTTGTGGTTTAGCCAGGCTGTGATACCACTGTAAGTCGACGTTACCCACCCAACAGATTTGCGGGGAGGCGGAATAGGTAAAAAACGATTTTTACAAACAACGTAACATCGACTATGCATAAGGATCTATGCTAAACCTTAACTAACAAACTAACTAGGAGTTGTAACTACTATGTAAAATGATTATACCTCAAGCTACAAGTCCTTCTTCTCCTCTTTGATGTGAGCTCCTTGGAGTGGTGGTGGATGCGCCTCCTCGTCGGCTTCTTGAAGTCAAAGAAGATCCACCCGAGAGTTCCAACCTTAAGCTAAACCTAGATGTTGAGGTAACTAGATCACTTGGTGTGCTAAGAAAAGTAACCTAGAGTGATTTGAGTGGCTTAGTCTTACTAACCTTTGATTCTCAACTCATAAGACCTAGGGTTTTTGAGAGAGGAAGAAGAAGACAGCAAGCTTAAGGAAAAAGAAATGTTTTTGGATAATGATAATTGATAAATGGCATGGCTCCTTGATATGACAATAAGCATGGCATGAAAATAATATTTTAACAAAAATATCTAGGTCTCAAAATATCTCATCAAAATATTTAAAGTCAAAAGGTCAACCCAAGTCAAATGCTCAATCCAAGTAGCCATGCTACAAATTATCATTCACCAAAAATAACAATATCTTTTCTCCACCTCATATTTGTTTTGACCAAGTCAATGGTCAAAACCCTAATGAGATGTCTCCTTCTATATCCCCTCTCAACCATATATACATACCCGCATCCGTATTCCGAAAAACACGAATACAATGAGACGAAGCTAATCCAATAATCAAATACTAGGATCCGGCTTAAACCAAATACCACTAGTACTGTCCGCTTGAACATCACACGCGCACAAGTATACGTATGTGATCGAACCCTGTCATAAAACCATACGACCTCTACTCGTTTCGCCCGAAGCTGGGAAACCCTCTGTGTGGGACTCTAAAGACTCGACACTACGCTGGCAGTGGGTTTAACCATAGGCCGCAAGTGGTACAAGATGTACATAACGGTCCCCAGGTAGATGTCGATAAGAAGGCCGATAAGGAAACCCATCCGAACTCCTACTGAGCCTGAATGTGACAATTTCCGCACAGTTCGGTCTGTTCGTCTAAGAGTATCGCATATCGGGCCTAGGGGCGGTAAATGTTAGACCCTTAATAGCGGTATAAATCATGTCGGAGTATAGCCCATTACACCCTGAGAAACTACTGGAGTACCTACCAGTAAATCTCGCTTGCCCTGGCCAGGGAATTTGCGTAATGGCTCTCCAAACACAGCGCGATATCAACCACCAATACCGGGAGAGACGAATCCTATCTAACCGCCACTGCCTCCAAGTGCTTCGGGACTACACCCAACTACTACCTGTTTGTACGACTCAGCAGAGCCATGGTAGGGTAGTAATCTTAGAACAGTGTGAACACACTTGAAGCGAAGCAGCAGTGTCAAGTCAACGGACTAAGCTGTACTCGTGTCACCTGGGAACTGCTATCTGACGATAGGAATAGTACCAACCAGCAGTTCACCATGAGTCATGTCCGTTGTACTCGTGACCTAACGAGCACTTTCATACTATCTACAGTACGACGTATTAATGGCTGTGGGGCGGACCATCTCCCCTGCTGGGATGAGAAGCGTAAACACTAGTCTACTCCGGAGTATCGATGCCCCGTCTCGATAATCCTACGACTAGGGACCTGTATAAGGATGTGCTTGTAGATTACCCAGCCCCCACTAGTGTGACTGTTATCACAACGTTGGTAATCAAGCAAAGATCCTAAGGGCTCTACTAAAATGTATAAGCGATATGTTAAAAGAAACACATGCACATATTGAAGTAGAAACAAACCAAGTAGCATACTACCATTTTGAGCAAGACTTTCAATACTACTGTGAATATTGTTGGATATAGTGCTCTCTAAGTCAATTATTCGATCGCAGGCACGTGATTGCAATGATTGAGGGAGGACCTATACCGACAAGACTATCTTACTCAAGATGATAGTATGCTATCTGGTTTGTCTTTATCATCGTATACATGCTTTAGTTCACTATTGCATGTTAATTGAGCCCATAGGATTCTTGCTTGACTGCCGGCAGTATGAGGGCGATCATATACGTGAGAGCTGGGGTCTATAAGCACATCCTTAAAGTGTTCCTAGTCATGGGAGTTTCGAGACAGGGCATTAATACTCCAGTGTAGACTAGTGTATACAATCGAGACCCCGACGTGGGGTGGTGGCCGGTCTCACAAGCCATTAGTGTCAGTTGGTTCATCTAAGATGTATACAGGTGCTCATTGAGTTATGAGTACACCGGACTGGACTCGCCGGGAACATGCTAAGTTGGTATTATACATATCGTCGGATAGCAGTTCCCAGGTGACATATGTACAGGTTAGTTCATCGACCTGAGGTTGTCATTTGTCTCGTGTGAGTTCCCACTGTGCTTTGATTTCTACCCTACCATGGCTCAAAGGAGTCGTGCAAACAGGTATTTTTTGGGTACAGTCCCGAGCCACATGGAGGCAGTGAGCAGATCGTCGGGGATTCGTCTCTCCCGGTATTGGGGGTGAGATCGCGCTGTGTTTAGGAGAGCCATTACACGAAATCCCTGGCCAGGGTAATCGAGATTTACTGGTTGGTATTCCAGTAATATCTCAGGGTGTTCTGGGCTTCTCTTTTTGACACGACTTATACAGCTAATGGAGGTCTGACATTTACCAGCCCTTAGGCCCTATATGCGATACTCATAGACGAATGGACCGGACTGTACGGATATTGTCACTGTAAGGCTCACTAGGGTTTCTGGATGAGTTCGCTTGTCAGCTTCCCTTCCAATCAATACATTGGCAACCGTTACGTACAGCTTGTACCTCTGACGTGCTAGTGGTTATACCCAGTGCCAGTGTATTGATGAATCATTAGAGTCCCCCACAGACAGTTTCTGAAGTTCGGGCGAAACGTTGTAGAGGCCGTATGGTTTTATGGCAGGGTTCGGAAAATGCACGTGCATTTACGCACGTGTCATATTTCGGGCAGATAATACTGGTGGGATTTGGTTTAAGCCGGATCCGAGTATTATACTGTGTAGATATAATATCTTTGTCTCAGTTGCATTTGTATTCGGTCGTAATACAAATACGGGTATGTTTATACTGTTACGGGGTTGTCCTGAAATTCGTTTCGGGATCGCTTCTGGAAGTTTCCAGTTTGCTGTTTTCTATCACCCGTATTTAACATTCGGTTAAATACGGATTTATCTTTTCGTCACTTGAGTGAGTCATGAGGTGAGTCGAGTTTCTAGAAGGTTCTAGTTGTGGTGACTAGGTTCATGAATCATTCATTTGCATTAATGGTTTTAATGACTAGGTTAATGATTCATGGTTTGCATTTAATGTTTTTTGATGATTCATTCTTTCATTAAATGATATGCTAAGTATCATAGCTCAGAGTTACCCTCCCCTCTCCTACACTCACCTCCCTCCTTCTATACATAGTGGCCGGCCCTTGCTTGTGGTGGTATGGTTGTTGATTTGAAAAAGATGCAAGTATTTGGTTCATGGAAATTAGTATACTCTATTTCTCATTTTCACCCGATCCAAAAGGCAACTTGATTAACCGTTCGTCCATAGCTTTGGACGTAACGAGATAAATTGTTCTACTCATTCTCTACATCAATCTTTGTCATCTCTTTTGGAAAACTTGATGATCGAGTTGCCTCGGTTCAGAGACGGGAGCCTGTTTAAAGATCCATCGACGTGGTGCCACCTGGACGAGAAGACTGGAGATTCAAGAGATCGGAGCAGCCGCAACAAAGCGTGGGATGATAGTTGAAGAATGAAGGACTCGGATCATTCGGTATAACATTTCCACCCACTTTGTAGTTTGTTAGTTTAGCTTTAATGGCAGATCCGGGTTATAGTACGCGATAGCGCCAGCTAAAAAGTATTTGTTCCGTATTTGGCGTCTGTTAGACGGCCGGGGCGCTACCGTCGACTTACATTGGTATCAGAGCCTCACCATTAAGCTTTACTAACTTGTGCTAACGCGTTTAAAATATCGATCGAACATATTTTCGAAAACTACAATTTTCAGTGCAAAAGTTTCTGTCGATTTTTAAAAGGGTTTAAAAATTATTTTGAGCATCACAGAAAAACGAGCAGGCTTTTATAAGAAAACTGGTGAAATTTTGTGGCCCAACTCCACAGTATCGCCGCGGATCCGCGGCCCAAACAAGGGTTTGGCCGCGGATCCGCCGCCGTTTTGTGAGATTGGTACTCCAATTTTCTACAGTATGTTCTACATGGTAAATTTTGGTTTATGGAATGTTTCCATTGGGCCTATATTTTGTTACTGTACAGCAGATGTTTATGGGGCCCAATTCGGGAAGTTTGGTCGATCGAAATTTTAAACTTGTTAGTATGCTGTACTTATATTATATCTCCGACCGGGAATGTCATTTGAGCGGTAAACTGCGTCTAGTTGCTATAGTCCTTTTAGACGGATTTGCGAACGTGACATTCGCGTTGATATTCTGTGTTGTGCTGTGATGTTGCGGATATGTCGTGGTGGATAGCAGTGTGCAATGGTAGTGCTGTTTGAATTTATTTGTACATTTGATATTGCGGGGCGAGCGTCCAACATGTGGACTGCCGTCACTGCATGTTTGTATAATATTCTTTTGGGGCACGACCAGGCTGAGGTCGATGTACCTGTTGTATATATTTTTTCATTTCTGTACTAGGTTTATCCCGCGAAGGAGTGCACGGATAGCCGGGTTCTGGAGGGCAACGGGTCCGTATCTCATGGCTTTGAGAGGCAGAGGGGCCTCACTCTAGAATTGGCAAACTATTCGCCGCACTCGTAGGGGGTACAGGTTGACCCAAGGAAGGGAGCTCAAGTTACCGGATTCCATGAAGTGCCGGGTGGTCCATTCATTTTGCTGTAGGGGGCTGCCTCGCTTCAGGTTTTAGCGGGTAACTTGCGGCACCCGTAGGGGTCTAGGTTTCATTGCACAGGCTATCCACACGACCAGGGGAATGTCGGGTTTCAGTAGCGGCTTTGTGAAACCCGGGGATCCCAGATTATCTGTATTGTTCTGTGATACTTATTACTTTTCTGTGATGTTGCATTTATCATGCCTGGAGCGATTATTATATATTTATATATACTAGTAGATGTTGTATATGTTTTGCACCCGCGCTAGCTGTTCATATCATAATATTGCAGTTTATATTCCCGAATTCTTATTCGTTTTATAAATAAACATGTGCTTTTGACGCATGTCTGCTACATGTTACAGGTTACAGGTTCTTGGACCGAAAACAGTGCAAACGATGTAAAGACGATGAAAATGTGGACTTTAACCAACAAACAGAGAATCTTGATCAATCCTACATAAGGAATAATTCACAAAGCAAGATTCAAGACATCGACTCAAAGCGAACGGTTAAAAATCCAATGCAAATTGTTCACTGAAGATCTGGAACCAACCTAGAAGCCCAAATGGAAAAAGATATATATAAATAAGAAGCCCAAGCCAACAAGAAGCAACCCAGAAAGTTTGGTGAGATGATCTCACCAAAGGGCCACGGAACCGCGGCCCAAGCCCACTAATGCCGCGGTTCCGCGGCCATTTAAAGCCTGTGTCGGTGGATTTTTCTCGTGTCGGTGCGTCGGTGCGGGTGTTGGGATTTTTCTTGGGCATATCTGTAATTGCACATGCGCGAGACTCTGTAACCCTAGTTTTCCTGTTTTCCTATAAATTGTAATCACAGATTTGTAAAACTCATTCCTCTTTTCAATAAACAAATTCAGATCTGTTCTGTTTTCTTGCTTGGAGGGAGCCATCAATACAATTAGTAAGTTATTTTTCACAGTTTTGTTTTAATTCTCTTTTAATTTAGAATGTTTATTAATCCCCTAATGAGCGAGTAATCTCCTTGCTTGTTACGGTTAGCCTTAGGGAAAGGTTTGAGAGATAAGATCTCTCACCCCTTTCATGCCATTCACAACTAAGAATTAGAACTCCATGCATACGCGCACAACCGCTCCCTACGGCACCCTACCCCTCGAGGTAATGGTGAACCGTAATATAAAGGGCCGGTTGCGCGCGTTTTCTATGGAGGTTAGGGTAATTATCGATAAAGGAAGGACAAGAATCTAGAGGAAGAAACATCTTCTCAAAAGATTCTTATCCACTTTATTGATAATTACTATAACATCTAATAGATCTAAAATAAGGCATTGAAAGCGGTGAGGAAACCTTTAATCTCCAAACTTCCCCTAAGCCTAACCCTAGTAAGACTTTAATTTAGATTAATTTAGTTTATTAATAGATCTAGGTTTTTAGACATAATAAATCAATCCAAACAACATTTGGAATCAACTCGTAAAAACACATTAAGAAAATTACACATCTCTGTGGATCGACCCGTATTCACCGGCTAGCTGCAAAGCGACGCCGTTTCTGATTACGGTTAACATATAACTTTGGACTAATCAAATGGCGCCGTTGCCGGGGATGGCGTAATCTTTCTTTTGTGTAATTTCGGATTGATTTAAATTTTTTAAAAAAAATCATAAAAATCTGAAAATAAAAAAAAAAGAGAAATAAAAAAAATCATCAATTTTGATCTGTTTGAAGGGTTATCTTTTGAATTTTGCAGGAATAGCGAAAATTCTCGGATCTGGAATTTTACAGAGGGCAAATCAGAAAAGTGAACATTAAAACAGAGGAGAAATAGCACAAATGAGGCATAGAAATTTTTTGGAGCCACGATCCCACCACCTAACCGCGAAACCGCGGCAAAAGTAGGCCCCATACCGCGGAACCGCGGCGGTTTAGCCTCCTCTCTGCGCGAAATTTGCTCGGTTTTTTTCCTCCTTCTCCCCTCTGCAACCTACCATATATCTCTCTGTAAAAATTTTCTGCAGGAATTCTTTGCGCTAAAAATCTTCTCTCCCCTTCTAAATAACAGATTTTCTGCAGGTTTCTTTGCGCTGCGCTAAAAAATTGATTGCAAGTGAATTTTATTGTTTTGCATAATTTAATCGGACTTTAAGGGGCTAATTGACCAAACTCAGATTGGGTGGGGATTTCATCACCCTTCCCAGGACTCCAGAAATCACTTTAAAGCATTTGCATTGGCCACAATTAATTAAAAAAATACTAGACTCAGCCCTAAGGACATCGAGCTCAATAGGAAAAGGACTAGTATAGGCATCGACCGTTTATCCTAACTGACTTTGCGGTGTCTAGGCTAGTGGTTTTTAATTAGGCCCACTACTGTGGTTCCTTCCCACTTACCTGGCCGCAGTGTCGGTGAAGAGGCGGTTTGAGGTCCTATTTCTAGCCCTAGTTAGGAGCTGTCTAGCAGGCCTAGGTGACTCTAGATCCAGGCCTGATTGTGCATGTATGGTTGATACATTTGTATCACGAGTCTCTTTTCAAAACTTCTTTGCAAAACTCTCACATAAAAAAAAAAAAATCTTTTCAAAACATGCAACTTGTCGTTAAGAAAACTTGCAACTCACTTCCACCACTTCCCTCCATTGACGTTATCTTACCCCTACATTCTGTTTTTCTATTTTTCTGACTACACTACTCCTTTAGTGTATGTCACTTTGGACTAGGGATACTAACGCCCGATTAGTCCGTGTTTCGTTGGTACCGACCGACGAACCTTTCGACACCGAAGTCGAAATTCCCTCCATTTCCTTACCTCCACTTTCAAATTCTTCTTTCGAAGGTATGTCGGGACACGACCCCAACGATACCTTACCGACGGGAATGATTCCACCTCCGTTAGGTGCGAATAACCCGAATCTTCCGCCTGTTGAAGCGCCCGCACGAGTTGCGCTCCAGGATCTCTTCTACCCCGTCCGCACTTCTTTACCTACATGTCTTTCACCCCCACCGGCAAATGGGGACAACTTTGAAATAAAACCACATTTCATCAATATGCTGCCAAAATTTCATGGTTTGGAATCCGAAGATGCATATATCTTTATCAATAAATTCCAAAACGTTTGCGCTATGATGAAAACGACCCAATTAAGTGATGATGCTATAAGGCTAAGGGTCATTCCTTTCACCTTATGTGACCTAGCCGAGAAGTGGCTATATAGCACCGCATCACATTCCATTAGAAATTGGGACGAGTTTGTGAGAGCTTTTCTGAAAAAGTTCTATCCTCATCACAAAACTGCTAGAATCCGTAACGAGATTATACAATTTTCACAGCTTCCTTCCGAAACATTTTGGAGGTGCTTCGAGAGATTTAAAGACCTACTTGTTCAATGCCCTCATCATGGGATCGAAAGTTGGCAACTTTGCCAAACATTATACGAGGGATTGAACTCGGCAACGAAGTAGTTGCTAGAAACTATATGTCAAGGTCATTTTCTTTCCAAGTCTAGCGACGAAGCGTGGCAGTTTCTTGAGGATCTTAGTGAGCAAACAATTCAGTGGGAGAGTACCAAGACCACATCATCTTCTTCTGTTGGTCAATCTAGGGCAGGTATACATCAAGTAGATATGTCGATTGCTATGAAGGCCGAGATGGCCGCACTTATGAAAAAGCTAGAAGCCATTGAGACCAAAATCTCATCGTCTTCTCCTGCCCCTGCTTTACCCACATGAACTGTTTGTGCTTGTTGTTCGAATCCATCGCATCTAACCGAAGAGTGTCCTTATAATGCACCTATTCAAGGACAAGATCAAGTCAATGCTGTATTTCAGCAACGACAAAGAAACGATCCGTACTTTTCGACATACAATCCGGGGTGGAGGAGTCACCCAAATTTCGCTTGGAACCAAAATCAACAAGTCCAATGAAATAACAATTTTCAAAGACCTCCTCCACAACAACAACAAGCACCTTCACAAACTCAAAACCAGCAACCTTTCCAACAACAACCTTATACAAATCAAACGAACAATTTGGTTCAACCAAATGATGATAAGGTTATCTCGCTCGAAAAAAGTCTAGTTGCATTTCTTAAGCAATCTACAGAATCCGCAGCAAGATTTGAAAATTATGTTCAGTCTTTGATGCATAACAATGCCTCACACGATCAAAGTATCAAATCTATTGAGGCACAAATTGTTGGAGATAGTGCTCTCAGAGTCAATTATTGGATCACAGGTACGTGATTGCAATGATTGAGGGAGGACCTATCCCGGTAGGACAGTCTTACTCGAGATGATAGTATGCTATCTGGTTCATCTTTATCATCGTGTACTGTTTGAGGTGACCTTACAGGTCGCTATTACACGTTGGTAGAGCCCCTAGGATTCTTGCTTGACCACCAGCAGTATGAGGGCGATCATATAAGTGGGAGTTGGTAGTCTATAAGCAAATCCTTAATTGGTCCCTAGTCGTGTGAGTTTCGAGACAGGGCATCGATACTCCAGAGTAGACTAGTGTATACAATCGAGACCCCGACGAGGGGCGGTGGCCGGTCTCACAAGCAACTGGTGTCAGTTGGATCACCTAAGATGTATACAGGTGCTCATTGGGTTATGAGTACACCGGACAGGACTCGCCGGGAACATGCTAGTTGGTCATATACCAGACGTCAGATGGCAGTTCCCTGGTGACATGTGTGCAGGTTAGTTCATCGACCTGGGGATCGTCATTTGTCTTGTGTGAGTTCCCACTGTACTTTGATTACTACCCTACCACGGCTCAAAGGAGTCGTGCAAACAGGTTTTAGTTGGGTACAGTCCCGAGCCACATGGAGGCAGTGAGCGTATCTTCAGGGGTTCGTCTCTCCCGGTATTGGGGGTGAGGTCGTGCTGTGTCTAGGAGAGCCATTACACGAAGCCCTCGGCCGAGGCAAGGAGATTTACTGGTAGGTATTCCAGTAGTATCTCAGGGTGTTCTGGGATACACTCCGACACGACTTGTACCGCTTTTGGTGGTCTGACTTTTACCAACCCCCTAGGCCCGCCATGCGATACTCATAGACGAACGGACCGGACTGTACGGATATTGTCACTGACAGGCTCAGTAGGGTTGTCAGGCTGAGTTCGCTCACGGACATCCCTTTTAGTCAATACCTGGTAGCCCGTTACGTATTGGCTTATACCTCTGACGTGCTAGTGGTTAAATCCACAACCAAGGTGTCGACGAGTCTTTAGAGTCCCCCACATTCAGTTACTCAGCTTTCGGGCGAAAGGTTGTAGAGGCCGTATGGAGATATGGCAAGGTCCGATCAGATACGTGCGGTATTGCAAGGATCAGGATCGGACAGTTTGTACTACAGGCCGTATGATTATATGGCAGGGTTCGATCAGATACGTGCGGTATTGCACGGATCAGGATCGAACGGATATTACTAGCCGGCTTTGGTTTAAGCCGGATGCTAGTATAGTACAGTGTAGATTTTGTCTCATTGCATTTGTATTTCGGTCGAAATACAGATGCGGGTGTGTATGCACAGTATCGGGGTTTTCCTGTAATTTATTACGGGACCAGTTTTCTGGAGTTGCCAGTTTGCTTTCCGTTTCGGCCAATTTCCATTGTTCCGTTCATTGGCCGAAGATTGGTGGAGGAGGGCTTATTTGCATTGTTGCAAATAGGCATTTGTGGAGGGGGGTCTTTGCTTATTGTTGTGTCATGATTCTTGTCCCATCATTTGACTTCATAAACTCATGATTGCTTGACTTTCTTTATCATCATGGTTTTGATGATGGTTGTTGATGATGAGAGATGGTTGTTAGTTGAGTGTTGGTTTTGCTTTGTTATCATTGGTTCATATGATAACCATTCCTCTCTCTCTCTCTTTTGGATGAGATGTTTATGGCTCCCATTATTTTTGATATACTCCACTCTCTCATTGACCTCTCCACCATTGTAATGGCCGGCCAAAGTCTTTTGGGGCTGTCCCAATTTGGGAGTGAGGAATTGTTGCTCATTTGGCTAGGCAAAAGTCTTTTTAGCTCCTCCTCCAAAAGCTTATCTCATATCCTCCACCAATGGCAACTCCCTAAACCCCTAGAGACACAAATAGCTCACTACACCATTCTACAGCAAGTCTTGGGCACGTCGAGTAGCCGGCTTCGTGCCCGAGTTGCCTCGGCATTGAGGTGGGAGCCCGTAAAAGAAGTAGGCGATGTGGTGCCCTTCCGGCAAGGTGGCGACGACCGGAGATTCCGCAGGAGATCGGGACGATGATGAGAAGACCGGAGGATTTGGATCGTCGGTATATCTCTATTCCCCTTCTTGCAGATAGCTAGGACTAATTAATGGTTCGATCCGGGTATTAGTGCGCGGCGGTTTGCCAGTTCAAGAAAAATTTAAAGATTATCACCGCTTCCGCATTTGGCCGCCGGATTGACGGCCGGGGCGCCGTCGTGCACTAACAGTGGTATCAGAGCCTCGCCATTAACTTAGTCTAGCTTTGTGTAATGTGTTTTCATTTTCGATCGATCAAAAATCCCAAAACCGCATTTTTGCCCGCATCAGTTTTCTGTTGAAAATTTTTGGTGTCGAAAAATTTTTCAGGTTGCATAAAACTAGTGTACTGGAAGATCTAAGAGTGCTGGAAAAATTCGAGACACTAATCTCTTCAGGGGAGCGCGGAACCGCGGCAAAACCCTACTTATTGCCGCGGTTCCGCCGCAGTATGAAGGATTCAGTGGGTCGGGTTTTTACAGTGGGCTTCTGGGGTTAAAATTGGGGTTTTGGAATAATAACATTGGGCCCAGAATTTCTTGATCTGCTACAGTAATGCTTGGGGGCCCACTTGTTAAAATTTGATTGATCGGATATTTTAAACACATTATTTCACAGTATTTACATCATATCTGCGACCGTGAATGTCACTCGATCGGTAAATCCGGTCTAACTGCTATAGCCCGGTTAGACGGATTTGCGAACGTGACTTTCACGTTGATGTTCTGTTTTTGCTGTGATGTTGCGGATCGGTCGTGGGGGATAGCCTGGATGCAATGCTAGTACAGTTGTGGTTGTATTATGTACATTTGATATTGCAGGGCGAGCGTCCGACATGTGGACTGCCGTCACTGCCTGTTTGTATTATTATTTTGGGGCACGGCCAGGTTGCGGTCGATGTACCCGTTGTATGTATATTTAACTTTCTGTACTAGGATTGCCCCGCGGAGGGGTGCACGGACAGCCGGGTTCTAGAGGGCAACAAGCCCGCATCTCATGGCATTGAGACGGAGGGGACTTTACTCTAGAATTGACGGGCTATTCGCCGCACTCGTAGGGGGTACAGGTTGACCCATGAGGGGTGCCCAAGTTACCGGATTCCGTGAAGTGCTAGGTGGTCCATTCACGTTGCTGAAGGGGGCTGCCTCGCTTCAGGTTTTGGCGGGTAACTTGCCGCGCCCGTAGGGGTCTAGGATTTCATTGTGCAGGCTATCCACACGACCAGGGGAACGTCGGGTTTTAGTAGTGGCTCTGTGAAACCCGGGGATCCCAGATATCTGTATTGTTTCTGTGATGCTGTTCATTCTCTGTGATGTTGCATTTTTTATCACGCCTTGAGCGAATATAATATATTGGTATATATATTAGTAGATGTTGTATATGTTTTGCATCCATGATAGTCCAGTCCTCGCTCTGTCGTTAGTTAGCTAACCTAACGGGTAATGACGGGACCCAGTGGCGAATGCGGATGGCATATACGTACATCAGTATATTTTCGTTCTTTTTGGTGTGATCAATTGATGGGACTGCATTGATTCGGATCAATGCAAGTTAAAAACAAACCTAATCTGATGTTGTTGGAACACTTTTCAAAAAGCTGTTATTGCAAGGACGTTCACTTTTGTTTTGCATCGTGGTATTCAGTTGGAATATCCTGCTCCTCAGTCGACGAGGCAAGGGCCGAGATCCCTTCACCGGGAGTGACCCCTTGGACAGAAGTTTGCGTCAGGGCATTAACTTCACTATAGCCGATTACTTTTGCTTTGCACCGTGGTATTCAGTTGGAATATCCTGCACCCCATTCTACGGGGAAAGAGCCGAGATCCCTTCACCGGGAGTGACCTCTTTAGCAACGGTTTTCGTCACTATATTTTTAAAAAGCTATTCGTTCCTTCGACGATATCAAGTTCTTTACGTTAAAGGTTTTCGCCAGAAACCATTCGTAGCCCTCCGTCGTTTTATATGGGTGGTCAATAGTATTCAAGCTGTGTATGTTGGCCAAAGTCAAGGCACAGTGATTGGTAGCTATTGGGTATTCATATGCAGCATAGATAGATGCGTTGGTTTGAAACAGTCGTACTGCCATATTGGCCAAAGTCAAGGGTATGTACGGGTGGATTCAAATTAACCTGGAGAATGACGGGTAGAACTTGACATGTGACTTATGATATGTTGGCCAAAGTCAAGGTCATAAGAGCATGGGGCAGAAATCACATCGGGAGTTTCAAAAGAACTGAAACTTGCCAGATATGCGCATACCTTCTGGAGTGTGATAGCGTGAGCGGATTCCGTCACGTTGTCATGCGATGAGAGTTGGATCCCGATTCCCACTGATGAGTTAGTTTACTCCTCGGGTGATCCCGACTAATTCTTCTTTTAGGTTTGGAGGAGAATTTGACGGTACAGTGGGAGGTTTCCAGATTAGATAAATTGGTAACCATTCTGATCTAGGTTAGAGTGCACGCTGAGTGTTTCTTTTCTCTTTCTCTTTGGCAGCGACCATTGACCCGACCCTAAGACTATGACTCAGTGACCAAGTTAACCGAACCTTCTTAAACACTGGCTTTTGGATTGTCAGAGTTGCAGACCTCATTGCCACTCCTACTTTTACCCTTTTCTCCAGGACACCCCGTATTGCTACGAACGTCCACTTCCATTGGACAAAACCATCGTATGGTTATATACGAACTCGAAGGGATTTATTCGAGGATGGTTTCCGGTTCTGGAGAAAACGAATAGGACTATTCAGTTGTCTTTTCATTTTACCTTCTCTCAGGTTGCGAGTACTCCTTGGTTTAGGAGATAGTACACCTATTACGCAAATTGGATAGTCTTCTTCCAAACCTTAGGCTGGTGCCGACCGGTAGGGAATGAAGAAAACCAATTAGCATAACGATGGTGTGCAGAAGGTATTAAGTTAAGACAAAGCAAGGGATTAGTAAGAGAGCAAAGTAAATTGCAACAGATATTCATGACCAAACCAAGTATTCCTTCGCCAATCCTAAATCACCTTTGTATTTCTCCAGGACACTCCATATCACTACGAAGATCCACAGTTTATTGGATACTCCATCGTATGGTTATATACGAACTCGAAAGGAACTTGTTCCAGTTCGGGGATGGATTCTGGTTCAGGAGAAATAGGAATAAGGTTTATTCGGTTGTCTTTTATCTTCACCTTCTCTCGCATTGCGAGTGCTCCTAGGACTAGGACAGTACACCCATTATGCTTATTGGATAGTCTTCTTCCAAACCATAGGCTGGTGCCGAACGGTAGGGAAGGAAGAAAACCATTTGGCCTAAAGGGGTGTGCAGAAGGTAAAGACTAAAGACATATGAAGGGATTCGGAGAGGTGGCAAAGAATTATACGGTTACATTCGTGAATCTGGAAGAGGCATTACTAGGAATACTGGGATACCCCATCGAAACATTTCAATGTTTCAGTTTCACTGTGTACTGTTAAAGGAAAACTGATTTCCCAATTAGTCCTTACTCCAGGGTATGTATTTACCAGGTACGATTCTCACATCTGTATGGTTTTACAGATGATGAGTGGGAGTAAGTTATTGGGAATTGGGTGATCATCCTCATTATATCGGGATTCGTTGTAATCGGTGATATTTGAGGAAATCACCTGGGCTGTTTGCCGGTCGGCAAATATTTGGTTTTGAATATCCGCTGTCATGCACCAATTTCAAATTGATATATCTGTACGTCTATTTTCATAGAGTGAGATATATCTTTTTGAAATTATGTCTACGACATTTACCTATATCAGTGGATGGTTAGGTAAGGAGCACTAAACAGCGGTGTAATTCTTCTTAACCATAAGTACAGTTTTCAACCTACGACACACAGTGAGTGAGTTATCAGACTCAAGGGACTTGTACAGAGTATTGTATGATGTCCAGGGTCCATCAGGACAGAGGGGTTGGTCCTCGTACTATATTCGGTTTACTTATGACTTCTCTAGTTTTTAGACAGGTGTTTCGTGGAAACACAGGGTCCGAATTTGGAGAAGTTATAGGTATTTGAATAGAGTAGAGAACCAGGTGTAGCAAGTATCGGGATTCTTCAAAGTGATCGAAGATGTAGATACTTGTATATGGTATTCAGTTGATAGTAGTGATTAAGAGAAATTGCTTCTCTTTCAGGTTACTCATAATTGGAAGCATTCCTAAGTTGAGTAACGCTGATCGGCCTCCTTCCATTTAGTTGACATGCACTGGAGACAGCTGCATGATTTGAATCTGGTTCAATTAAATCAGTGCCTCTGGTTCTATATTGCATATAGAACAGTTCATATCTTAACGATGTTAAGGTACGGGGAGTTGTCCGGTTTATGATTAAAACCAGACACTGGACAACTCAAGGCACGTTTCTGTAATGGCTGTTTGTGGGTTGACCCAGGCTATGACGAGGGTTGACTTTCTACCATCTGGATGAACAATAGCGATATTGTTCTAGACTCGCCACAGTTTTATTAAAAATGGATTTTTTCAGAAAACAGTAGTAGGAGTATGGTAGAACTGGAAGTGATTCCAGAACCACAAACGATTACTGAAGATTTGACAAGGAACCTAAAGATTCAATCTGGATTGACATTCCATTGGCCACTCCGCAGATATGGTGGGTAACTTCAGACACCCGAGAGGTACTACGGTAGCCTCAAGGACGGTGACAGGGAAGTTCTTGTTTACCCAAAATTACCATTGCTGTTGTTCCAGGCTGCGAGACCCGGCGAGAGGATGAGTATAGCGTCGTTCTAAACTAGTTTTAGAAGTGTACGTCTATATGACTCTGCCAGAGGGTTGTCGTAGTCAGTGGGAGCAGCGGAAGCATTGGTGGATAGGTAGCTTATGTCTATTTATAGACTGAAGCACCAGTAGCGGAGATAGATCATCTATTTCTGACGTGACAGTCATAGGTTTGACTTCATCAGAATAGGGGATGGATCTGTTGAGAAGGTAGTAGGGTGTGATATCCTGGTATTTGGATGACATACACAGAGTAGGAAAAGAGACTCCTATACTACAATCGGTTATACTTTGGTCGTCACACAGTGTTTTCTCCATAAAGGAAATGGATTTTATATCTGACATACTGGTTACTAGATCTATGGTTTTAGATCTAGATTTGGGTAGTTTCCCAATCAGGGTACTTAGACGGCATTCTAAGAGTATTTAGAATGGACGACTCCTGGCACGGTGGTGTACCTGCAGGTAATGGAGTCGCCCTCTCTAAAGGTGTCTTACAGACTAAAAGGGAGAGGGATGTGCATGATTGGCAGATCACTTGCTCAGGCAATTGAGTCAATCATGAGTTGTCAAGTACCACACCAGATGTTGTTCTTGCACTAGATGCAATAAGTTAACATTGATCCAATCCTGGAGAAACAGTCGGAAGCAGTTTTAGAACATAAGTGGATGTTCTAGGGATATGATAACGACAGCCTCATTCGGGAGACAGTTATCATTCCTGGCTTCCAAGGTGACCTGGACGACAAGGAGGTTGTCAGAGTTATAGTTTTCCTTCTGATGTGGGGAAGTATTTTGGACAGGTGGTCCAAGACAATACTGAGGGAGGCATGGCGCAGGATACTGATTAAGTTCAGTTGACGATACAGTCTAAGAAGTTTGGATTTGGAGTTCATTTATGATCTGTGTCCCATCAGACATCCAGACACATTCTAAGACAGGTATTACTCTTTTCGAGAGATAGCTTTCTCCGCGAACTTGAGATATAGAGAGACATAGAAAGAAACAACAAAGCGGATCCACTCACTGAGGCTATTTCTCGAACGCAATAGTTTCGCAAACGAGCTTTGTGAGACTGACTAGTAGAGGAGTTGGGTGTTCGGTATCGCACGGGCTGTGAGTATGCGACATCGCAATAATTAGCCTTGAGTGCAAGTGGGAGATTGTTGGAGATAGTGCTCTCAGAGTCAATTATTGGATCACAGGTACGTGATTGCAATGATTGAGGGAGGACCTATCCCGGTAGGACAGTCTTACTCGAGATGATAGTATGCTATCTGGTTCATCTTTATCATCGTGTACTGTTTGAGGTGACCTTACAGGTCGCTATTACACGTTGGTAGAGCCTCTAGGATTCTTGCTTGACCACCAGCAGTATGAGGGCGATCATATAAGTGGGAGCTGGTAGTCTATAAGCAAATCCTTAATTGGTCCCTAGTCGTGTGAGTTTCGAGACAGGGCATCGATACTCCAGAGTAGACTAGTGTATACAGTCGAGACCCCGACGAGGGGCGGTGGCCGGTCTCACAAGCCACTGGTGTCAGTTGGATCACCTAAGATGTATACAGGTGCTCATTGGGTTATGAGTACACCGGACAGGACTCGCCGGGAACATGCTAGTTGGTCATATACCAGACGTCAGATGGCAGTTCCCTGGTGACATGTGTGCAGGTTAGTTCATCGACCTGGGGATCGTCATTTGTCTTGTGTGAGTTCCCACTGTACTTTGATTACTACCCTACCACGGCTCAAAGGAGTCGTGCAAACAGGTTTTAGTTGGGTACAGTCCCGAGCCACATGGAGGCAGTGAGCGTATCTTCAGGGGTTCGTCTCTCCCGGTATTGGGGGTGAGGTCGTGCTGTGTCTAGGAGAGCCATTACACGAAGCCCTCGGCCGAGGCAAGGAGATTTACTGGTAGGTATTCCAGTAGTATCTCAGGGTGTTCTGGGCTACACTCCGACACGACTTGTACCGCTTTTGGGGGTCTGACTTTTACCAACCCCCTAGGCCCGCCATGCGATACTCATAGACGAACGGACCGGACTGTACGGATATTGTCACTGACAGGCTCAGTAGGGTTGTCAGGCTGAGTTCGCTCACGGACATTCCTTTTAGTCAATACCTGGTAGCCCGTTACGTATTGGCTTATACCTCTGACGTGCTAGTGGTTAAATCCACAACCAAGGTGTCGACGAGTCTTTAGAGTCCCCCACATTCAGTTACTCAGCTTTCGGGCGAAAGGTTGTAAAGGCCGTATGGAGATATGGCAAGGTCCGATCAGATACGTGCGGTATTGCACGGATCAGGATCGGACAGTTTGTACTACAGGCCGTATGATTATATGGCAGGGTTCGATCAGATACGTGCGGTATTGCACGGATCAGGATCGAACGGATATTACTAGCCGGCTTTGGTTTAAGCCGGATCCTAGTATAGTACAGTGTAGATTTTGTCTCATTGCATCTGTATTTCGGTCGAAATACAGATGCGGGTGTGTATGCACATATCGGGGTTTTCCTGTAATTTATTACGGGACCAGTTTTCTGGAGTTGCCAGTTTGCTTTCCGTTTCGGCCAATTTCCATTGTTCCGTTCATTGGCCGAAGATTGGTGGAGGAGGGCTTATTTGCATTGTTGCAAATAAGCATTTGTGGAGGGGGGTCTTTGCTTATTGTTGTGTCATGATTCTTGTCCCATCATTTGACTTCATAAACTCATGATTGCTTGACTTTCTTTATCATCATGGTTTTGATGATGGTTGTTGATGATGAGAGATGGTTGTTAGTTGAGTGTTGGTTTTGCTTTGTTATCATTGGTTCATATGATAACCATTCCTCTCTCTCCCTCTTTTGGATGAGATGTTTATGGCTCCCATTATTTTTGATATACTCCACTCTCTCATTGACCTCTCCACCATTGTAATGGCCGGCCAAAGTCTTTTGGGGCTGTCCCAATTTGGGAGTGAGGAATTGTTGCTCATTTGGCTAGGCAAAAGTCTTTTTAGCTCCTCCTCCAAAAGCTTATCTCATATCCTCCACCAATGGCAACTCCCTAAACCCCTAGAGACACAAATAGCTCACTACACCATTCTACAGCAAGTCTTGGGCACGTCGAGTAGCCGGCTTCGTGCCCGAGTTGCCTCGGCATTGAGGTGGGAGCCCGTAAAAGAAGTAGGCGATGTGGTGCCCTTCCGGCAAGGTGGCAACGACCGGAGATTCCGCAGGAGATCGGGACGATGATGAGAAGACCGGAGGATTTGGATCGTCGGTATATCTCTATTCCCCTTCTTGTAGATAGCTAGGACTAATTAATGGTTCGATCCGGGTATTAGTGCGCGGCGGTTTGCCAGTTGAAGAAAAATTTAAAGATTATCACCGCTTCCGCATTTGGCCGCCGGATTGACGGCCGGGGCGCCGCCGTGCACTAACACAAATTGCACAATTAACTGCTGCGTTGAGCGAGAGAGAAAAGGGAAAGCTTCCATCTCAACCATTGCCAAATCCCGGTCACACACAAAACGCATATCACAATCACAATGTAAATGCGGTGACCACGTTGAGATCCGGAAGAGTGTTGCAGAATAATATGGAAACTGGTGATGATATCCCCGCCGGTGGTTCTTCTTCTTCTTCTTCTTCTTCTTTTTCTCCATCGTCACCTTCCCCTTCTTCATTTTCTTCACTTTCTTCTTCACCTTTTTCTTTAGAGCCTATTCTCCACCCTTCACACGGCTCTACTTCTTCTAGCTCGAACGGATCCATTTCTCACAACATGAACACATCTACACCGGGATCCGTTCCTACTCCACATTCTATTCCACAGACATTTGACTCAACGAATTTTGAAAATGCTCCATTCCCAAACAGGTTGAGTCCTAATAAACGAACTGCACAAGTGGAGAATATTGTGGAATTATTTAAGCAGGTTAGCATAAATTTACCTCTCTTGGATGCAATCCAACAAGTCCCTTCATACGCGAAAATCTTAAAGGGCTTATGCACCTCGAAGAGAAAGGCATCTCAAGTACCCAAGAAAGTGCTAGTGGCTAGTGTAGTGAGCAATGCTATTAACCACCATCAAACCTTACCCCAAAAATGAAAGGACCCCGGCCGTCCTACGATTTCAATCACAATTGGGGATAAGAAAATTAATCGAGCACTTTTAGATCTTGGGTCTAGTGTTAACCTGATTCCCTACTCCGTGTACGAACAATTAGGGGTTGGAGAGTTGAAACCCACTCGTTGTACTCTCCAAATGGCCGATCGATCAATCACCCATCCAAGGGGTTAGCTAGAGGGTGTGTTGATCAAAGTTGGGGAGTTCATATTCCCCGTTGATTTTATTGTTATGGATACACAACCTGTTGCTAACCCACGGAACCAAATTCCGGTGATTCTCGGTCGACCATTTTTGACCACTTCCAATACCATAATAAATTGTCGCAATGGCTCCATGACTCTATCCTTTGGGAAGATGTCTAGTGAGTTCAATATTTATAAGATGGGATGTCTGCCCCCCGTGCCTAAAACTAGTACACGAGAAGTTTGCTCTGTTCACGAAATCACGCAGGAGGAGTGCGAGCTTGAAAGATTCTTGTTTGATGAAAACAGTTTTGACGCCACTAGTGTGTCCCTCCTTGAGCCTACCATCGTTGACACAACCGACATTGATTATGAATGTTTCACTTTTTCGGATGATAATGACTCACAGCCCGAATATGAGTCTTTTGAATTTGTGGATGAGTTAGTTGAACCATCCGAATCGGTTGTTTGCAGTGATTTCGAACCTGTGTTGGAGTCCTTTGAGTTCGAGGTAGATTCCGCAATGATTCTTTCGCCTCCGAAACTCGAACTCATGTCCTTACCGCCTCACCTTAAATAAGCTTACATAGGTGAGAATGAGACTTTTCCCATTATAATATAAGCCTCTCTAGCCTTCGAGCAAGAGAACGCTATTTTAAAAGTCTTACAAGATAGGCGGCAAGCTTTCGGTTGGACTATGGCTGACATCGAGGAGATCAGTTCCCTTATAATTGAATATCATATGCAATTGATGGATGATGCCAAGTCAATTGAGGACCCACAGGAACATTTTGGGGGTATTGTGGTTAGTCAACCTCCTCCTTTAGAGGTTGAACCACCCCCATTTTTTTTAAGAAGCTATGAGAATGCCAACATTCCACTGATTGCTGATCATTCGTATTCTCGTTTTGATTCATCACCACCTCCTGTCTATTCACCTCCATACCTTCCATACCACCATTTCTATCTTCCCCAATTCTTTATGGATCGCTACGACCAATTCTTCCACCAACTGATACTCTTTACTGATAAATTTTTCAACTTGTTGGTATTAACGTTTGGTCTATGCAAGGTTTGGCAGTAATGTCTAACATAGTTTAAATGAAGTTTGGGGGAGGGCCTTTTTGTGTAATATTTTTGTTTTTCTCAACAATAAAGAATTATAAATAAATAAACAGGGAAGTGCCGGTATTTTGACCCTCTTGGTTTAGCATGATAGTGAGGACATTGTCAAGTTCAAGTTTGGGGGTATGCACGGTATGTCTTTATCCTTCGCATTCATTTATACATATTTTTGCATTTGCATACTTATTTGAAAACCCATAAGAATTGAAAATTTTCAAAAATTATAAAATTATTGTATTCAATTTTGCTTATTTGACTTGAGTTTGACAAATAGGTTAACTAGCTAGGAGCAACTAGATCTTAGACTTAGTGAATTAAAAACCCTAAAAATAACATTCCTCAAAGTTTAACGGTAGAAAGTATATGCCTTGTAGTTTATATAGAAATAGGCAAATTTTGAGTTCACTTCTTGGGCTAAGTCAAAACGAAGGAAGAGTATTGATGTTCTTATTAGAGTATAAGTTTGAAAAATAGTTCCTAGCTTAAGTCTAGATTCTGAAAATGTATACCCTACAAATTGCACAATCACGAACCTTGAAACTTGGAATAGTAGAAGAGACCTTGAAATGCTTTTGTCTAAAGTCCTTAGTACGAAGAAAATAAAAGAAAAAAAAAGTGAATAAAGAAAAAAATGGACACTGGTTTTTGTGATTACTTAAGGCTGTAAAAATAGAAAAATATTTAGCGAGGGTGCCTTATCACCTAGTGCCTTAGACCAACTGGTTTGGGAGTCACTGCTAAAGCCTTAGGTGTTGCAAAACTAGGAAGTACGCTTTAAAGTGCAAGCGCATCTTGCAATCGGTTGTTGGTACCTCAAGAAGTATTACCGGTCGCATGAAGGATGTGTAAGCAAAATTCAATTCAAAATTCACTAATTAATAAGTGCTTTGGACAATGGACGAGAGTATGATTGCTTGATTTGAATTTCCAAGTGTAGGGGTGACTTATACACACACGTGGGGTTATGTAATTGGAGTTTAGAGGAGGGAAAGGGATGAAGAATAGAACTTGTATCTTAGTAGAGTTGATAGAAATTCCTAAGTAGAGATAGAACCCTAGAAGGAAAACTTAAGAAATGCCAAAACCTAAGTAAGTCTATAGAACATATATAATCTTAAGTTAAACGATAAGGAAGTGTGAAGAATATAGGTGGATAATTTACAAGTCGAAGATAATAGAATTCCTTGTTAGAAACCCTAATTGGAGAACAAAAGTCGAAAAGCCAAATTGATAGGATTTTGTGGGTGTAATCCGCTGAAAACCCTCAGGAGACAACACTCCTTCTACTAGGGACACCTAGAGGTTTAACGGCTTGTTGCACGTGCTCAGTGCAATCGCGTTTCCCTGCGAAAGTGTGGTTAGGATTTTAGTGAATAAAATAATAAGTTTGCTCGAGGACGAGCAAAAGATAAGTTTGGGGGTATTTGTTCAGACCATAATAATGCATTTTTCATTCCCCTATTCTTATCCGTTTTATAGATAAACAGGTACTCTTGACGCACGTTTGTTGCATATTACAGGATACAGACTCTTGGAGCGAATACAGTGAAAAAGACGAAAGTCGATACAGAAAAGTGACTTTTGACCAACAAGTAGAAGGACCCTAGTCAAGCCTAGACAGAGAACAATTTACAAGTGTACAAGGCAACGCATGGTCCGAAATGTCAAAGTGAACGATCAAAAGATCCTTACAAGTTTTCACTGAAGATCTGGAAAAGACCAAAACCCAAATAGAGAAAAGTACTGAAGAAACAGAGAGGAAAAGACACCCTAAAGCATACCCTGAAGTTTGGTGAGCTAAGCCCACCAAAGGGCCGCGGAACCGCAGCCCAAGGCCCATCATTGCCGCGGTTCCGTGGCCGTCTAATACCCGCGTCGGTGGATTTTTCTTCTGTCGGTGCGTCGGTGCGGGTGTTGGGATTTTCCGTGGGCAAATATGTAATTGCACATGTGCGAGAGTCTGTAACCCTAGTTTTCATGTTTTCCTATAAATTGTAATCTCAGATCTGTAAAACTTACGCCTCTTTTCAATAAAAAATTTCAGATCTGTTCTGTATTCTTGCTTGGAGGGAATCTCAGATCTGTAAAACTTATGCCTCTTTTCAATAAAAATTTTCAGATCTGTTCTGTATTCTTGCTTGGAGGGAGCCATCAAATTAGTAAGTAATTTTATTTCTGTGCTTTTAATTCTCTTTTAATTAGTATGTTTTTTCATCCCCTAATGAGCGAGTAATCTCCTTGCTTGTTAGGGTTAGCCTTAGGGAAAGGTTTGAGAGATGAGATCTCTCACCCCTTTCATGCCCCTTCATAAGAATTAGAACTCCATGCATACACACACAACCGTTCCCTACGGTATCCTACCCCTCGAGGTAACGGTGACACCGTAGTATAAAGGCCCGGTTGCGCGTGTTTTCCATGGAGGTTAGGGTAATCATCGATAAAGGAAGAATAAGAATCTAGAGGAAGAAACATCTTCCCAAAAGATTCTTACCCACTTTATGGATAATTACCGCAACATCTAATAGATCTAAAATAAGGCATTGAAAGCGGTGAGGAAACCTTTAATCTCCAAACTTCCCCTAAACCTATCCCTAGCAAGACTTTAAATTAGATTAATTTAGTTTATTGATAGATCTAGGTTTTTATAGATTTAATAAACCAACCAAAACAACATTTGGAATCAACTCGTAAAAACACATTAAGGAAATTACCCATCTCTGTGGATCGACCCGTACTCACCGGCTAGCTGCAAAGCGACGCCGTTTCTGATTGCGGTATACAAGTATTTTTGGACTAATCACTAGCTCAGTCTCCGCTCTGTCGTTAGTTAAGTAACCTAACGGGTAATGACGGGACCCAGTGACGAATGCGGATGGCATATACGTACATTTTATTATCGTTCTTTTCTGGTGTGATTAATTGATGGGACTGCATTGATTCTTATCAATGCAGGGATAAAACAAACCTATATTTGATGTTGTTGGAACAAATTTTAAAAAGTGTTATTACAAAGACGTTTCCTTTTGTTATGCATAGAGGTATTCGGTTATGAATATCCAGCACCTCATTCGACGAGGCAAGGGCCGAGATCCCTTCACCGGGAGTGACGCTTTGGGCAGAAGTTTGCATCAGGTAATAACTTCACTATAGTCGATTACAAGTTGTTTTGCATCGTGGTATTCGGTTATGAATATCCTGCACCTCATTCGACGAGGAAAGAGCCGAGATCCCTTCACCGAAAGTGACCTCTTTAGCGAAGGTTTTCGCCACTATATTTTTATAAAAAACTATCAGGTTCCTTCAACGAGATCAAGTTCATTATGTTAAAGGTTTTTTGCCAAAAATCAGCTGTAACCCTCCGTCATTTCTTATGGATGGTTAGTAGTATTCAAGATATGTTTGTTGGCCTACGTCAAGGCATAGTGTTTGGTAGCTGCTGGGGTATTCATTTGTTGCATAGATAGATGCATTAGTTTAGGACAGACGTACAGCCTTGTTGGCCTACGTCAAGGGCATGTACGATGGACTTAAATTAATCAAGACAACAACAGGTAGAACTTGAAATGTGACTTATGATTTGTTGGCCTACGTCAAGGTCATAAGAGTATGGGATTAAAAATTACATCGGGAGTTTCAAACATACAAGAAACTTGCAAAACTTGAGCATACCTTCTGGAGTGTGATAACGTGAGTGGATACCGTCACGTTATCATGCGATGAGAGTTGGATCCCGATTCCCACTGATGAGTTAGTTTACTTATCGGGTGATTCCGACTAATTCTTCTTTCAGGTTTGGAGGAGAATTTGAGAGAACAGTGGGAGGTTTCCTGATTAGATAAAATGATAACCATTCTGATCTAGGTTAGAGTGCACGCAGAGTGTTTCTTTTCTCTCTCTCTCTTTGGCAGCGACCTTTGACCGACCCTAGACTATGACTTAGTGACCAAGTTGACCGAACCTTCTTAAAATACTGGCTTTTGGATTGTCTAAAGTTGCATAAGTCATTGCCGCTCCTTCTTTTACCCTTTGTATTTCTCAGAACACCCCATATTACTACGGACATCCACTTCCATTGGATAGATCCATCGTATGGTTATATACGAACTTGAAGGGAATTTTTTGAGGATGGATCCAGGTTCAGGAGAAATAGAATTGGTTTATTCAATTGTCTTTTATCATCACCTTCTCTCAAGTTGAGAGTACTCCTTGGTTTAGGAGGGTACACCCATTAAGCTTATTGGATAGTCTTATTCCAAACCATAGGCGGGTGCCGAAAGGTAAGGAATGAAGAAAACCAATTACCCTAAGTAGGGTGTACAGAAGGTAATAACTAAAGACAAAATAAAGGGATTAGAAAGAGGGCAAAGTAAATTGCGACTACTAACGTTCACGACCAAACCACGTATTTCATCGCCACTCCTACTTCACCTTTAATTTCTCCAGAACAACCCGTATCACTACGAACATCCAATTCCATTGGATAAATCCATCGTATGGTTATATACGAACTCGAAGGACATTTTTTCGAGGATGGATTCTGGTTCAGGAGAAATAGGAATAAGGTTTATTAAGTTGTCTTTTATCATCACATTCTCTCAAGTTGCGAGTACTCCTAGATCAGGAGGGTACACCTATTATGCTTACTGGACATTCTTCTTCCAAACCATAGGCTGGTGCCAAACGGTAAGGAAGGAAGAAAACTATTTTAGCCTAACAATGGTGTACAGAAGGTAACGACTAAAGACAAATAAAGGGAATTGGAGAGATAGCAAGGAAATATACGGTTACAGTCATGAATCTGAATAATTGAAAAGGCATTACTATGAATACCCGGATACCCTTTTGAAACATATTCGTGTTTTATTTTCACTGTGTATTGTTAATAGAAAACTGATTTCCCAATTAGACCCTTGCTCCAAGGTATGTATTTACCAGGTATGATTCTCACATCTGTATTGTTTTACAAATGATGAGTGGGAGTAAGTTATTGGGAATTAGGTGATCATCCTCACTATATCGGAATTCGTTGTAATTGGTGATATTTGAGGAAATCGCCTGGGTACAGTTTTCAACCTACGACGCACAGGTTTTGAGTTATTCAACTCAGTGGACTTATACAGAGTATTGTATGCTGCCCAGTGTCCATCAGGACAAAGGGGTTGGTCCTCGTACTCTGTTCTGTTTACTTGTAACTTCTCTAGCTTTTAGACAAGCGTTTCGTAGAAATACAATGTCTAAGTTTTGAGAAGTTGTGGGTATAGGAATAAAGTAGAGAACCAGGTGTCGAAAGTAACGGGATTCTTTAAAGAAATCGAAGACGTAGATTCATGTGATCGGTGTTCAGTTAATGGTTTTGAGAAACTTGTTTCTCTTTCAGGTTACTCATAATTGGATATATTCCTAAGTTGAGTAATGCTGATTAGCCTTTCTCCATTGAGATGGTATGCACTAGAGACAGTTCCATATTTTGAATCTTGTTCTAATTAAATAAGTGCCAAAGTTTCTATATTGGATATAGAATGCTTCATATCTTAACGATGTTAAGGTAAGGGGAGTTGTCCAGCTTATGCTTAAAACCAGATACTGGATAACTCAAGGCACGTTTCTGTAATGGCAGTTTGCGGGTTGACCCTAGCTTTGACGAGGGTTGATTTTCTATCATCTGGAAGATCAATAGTGATATTGTTTCTTGACTCGCCACAGTTTTAGTAAAATGGATTTTTTCAGAAAATAGTAGTGGGAGTATGGTAGAACTAGAAGTGATTCCAGAACCGCAAACGATTACGGAAAATTTAATAGGACCTATATATTCAATCAGGTTTGACATTCCATTAGCCACTCCGCAGATATGGTGGGTAACCTCAGACTCCCGAGAGGTACTCAGGTAGCCTCAAGGACGGTGACAGGGAGGTTCTTGATTACCCATACTTGACACTACTGTTATTCCAGACTATGAGACCCGGCAGGAGGATATGTATAGCGTCGTTCTAAACTAGTTTTAGAAGTACATGTATATATTATTCTGCCAGAGGGTTGTTGTGGTCAGTGGGAGCAGCGGAAGCATAGTAGGCAAGTAGCTTATGTCTATTTATAGGCATGAGCACATATAGCAGAGATTAGATCATCTAATTTTGATGTAAAAGTCATGGATTTGACTTCATCAGAATATGGGATGGATCTGTTAAGAAGGTAGTAGGGTGTGATGTCCTGGTATTTGGATGACATACACAGAGTAGGAAGTAAAATTCCTATACTACGATCGGTTGTACTATGGTCGTCACACAGTTGTTTCTCCACAAAGGACATGGATGTAATATCAGACATTCTGGTTACTAGATCTATGGTTTTTGATCTAGAATTGTGTAGTTTCCCAATATGGGTACTTTGACAGTATTCTAATGGTATTTTAGAATAGATGACTCCTGGTATGGTGGTGTACCTGCAGATGATGGAGTCACCTTCTCTAAAGGTGTCTTACAAACTGAAAAGAGAGGGATGTGCATGATTGGCAGATCACTTGCTTAGGCAATTGAGTCAATCATGAAATGTCAAGTACCACACCAGATGTTGTTTTTTGCACTAGATGCGATAAGTTTATATTAATCCAATCCTGGAGAAACATTAGGAATCGGTTTTAGAACATGAATGGATGTTCTATGGATTTGATAATGGCAGCCTTCTTGAAGAGATGGTTATCATTCCAAGCTTCCAAGATGACCTGGATGACAGAGTGATTGTCAGAGTTATAGTTTTCCCTCTGACGAGGGACAGTATTATGGACAGGTGGTCCAAGAGGATACTGTGGGAGGCATAATGCTGGACACTGATTGTTTTCAGTGATCGATACAGTCTAAGAAGTTTGGATTTGGAGTTCATTTATGAACTAGGTCCCATCAGATATCCAGACATATTCTAAGACACCTATTACTCGATTCAGGAGATGGCTTTCTCCGCGAACTTAAGATTAAGAGAGACATAGAAAGAAACATCAAGGCGGATCCACTCACTAAGGCTATGAGTATGCGACATCACAATAATAGCATTAAGTGCAAATGAGAGATTGTTGGATATATTACTCTCTAAGTCAATTATTTGATCGCAGGCACGTGATTGCAATGATTGAGGGAGGACCTATACCGACAAGACTGTCTTACTCAAGATGGTAGTATGCTATTTTGTTTGTCTTTATCATCGTATACATGCTTTAGTTCACTATTGCATGTTAATTGAGCCCATAGGATTCTTGCTTGACTGCCGGCAGTACGATGGCGATCATATACGTGAGAGCTGGGGTCTATAAGCACATCCTTAAAGTGTCCCTAGTCGTGGGTGTTTCGAGATAAGGCATCGATACTCTAGTGTAGACTAGTGTATACAGTCGAGACCCCGACGAGGGGCGGTGGCCGGTCTCACAAGCCATTGGTGTCAGTTGGTTCACCTAAGATGTATACAGGTGCTCATTGAGTTATGAGTACACCGAACTGGACTCGCCGGGAACATGCTAAGTTGGTATTATACATATCGTCAGATAGCAGTTCCCAGGTGACATGTGTACATATTAGTTCATCGACCTGAGGTCGTCATTTGTCTCGTGTGAGTTTCTACTGTGCTTTGATTTCTACCCTACCACGGCTCAAAGGAGTTGTGCAAACAGGTATTTTTTGGGTACAGTCCCGAGCCACATGGAGGCTGTGAGCAGATCGTCGTGGATTCGTCTCTCCCAGTATTGGGGGTGAGATCGCGCTGTGTTTAGGAGAGCTATTACACGAAATCCCTGGCCAGGGTAATTGAGATTTACTGGTAGGTATTCTAGTAATATCTCAGGGTGTTCTGGGCTTCTCTCTTTGACACGACTTATACAGCTATTGGGGGTCTGACGTTTACCAGCCCTTAGGCCCTATATGCGATACACATAAACGAATGGAACGGACTGTACGGATATTGTCACTGTCAGGCTCAGTAGGGTTTCTGGATGAGTTCGCTCATCATCTTCCCTTCCAATCAATACATTGGCAACCGTTACGTATAGCTTGTACCTCTGACGTGCTAGTGGTTATACCCAGTGGCAGTGTATTGATGAGTCATTAGAGTCCCCCGCAGACAGTTTCCCACGTTTGGGCAAAACGTTGTAGAGGCTGTTAGTGTTTATGCCCTAGAAGGCCATTACTGTATCATACTAGTTTGTATATTACTTAATGGAAGCTTGGGATATTCACATGTATATAACAGTCTTGCTAAACATGGTAGTATGCTACTTGGTTTTTCTATCTTAATATGTGAGTGTACGTATTGATAGAGCTCTTAGGATCTTGCTTGTCTACCAGCGTTGTGATGGCAGTCACACTAGTGGGGGCTGGGTAGTCTACAAGCACATCCTTATTCAGGTCCCTGGTCGTTGGATTATCGAGACAGAGCATCGATATCCGGAGTAGACTAGTGTGTACGTTTCTCATCCCAGTTGGGGAGATGGTCTGTCCCACAGCCGTCAGTACGTCGTACTGGAGATAGTATGCAGGTGCTCGTTAGGTTACGGGTACACCGGACAGGACTCACAGGGAACTGTTGGTTGGTTTGATACCAGTCGTCAGTAAGCAGTTCCCAGGTGACATGAGTACAGCGTAGTCCGCAGACTTGACACTGCCACTTCGCCTCGAGTGTGTCCCACTGTTCTTAGATTGCTACCCTACCACGGCTCAAAGGAGTCGTGCAAACAGGTAGCAGTTGGGTGCAGTCCCGAGCACTTGGAGGCAGTGGCGGTTAGAAAGGATTCTTCCCTCCCGGTATTGGGAGTAGATATCGTGCTGTGTCAGAGAGCCATTACGCAAAGTCCCTGGCCAGGGCAAGCGAGATTTACTGGTAGGTTCCAGTAGTTTCTCAGGGTGTAATGGGCTTCACTCCGACACGACTTATACCGCTATTAGGGGACTGATGCTTGCCGCCCCCCTAGGCCCGATATGCGATAGTCTTGGACGAACGGACCGGACTGTATGGAGATTGTCACATCAGACTCAGTAGGAGTTCGGATGGGTTTCCTCATCGGCCTTCTTATCGACAACTACCTGGGGACCGTTACGTACAGCTAGTGCCGCTTGCGGTCTGTGGTTAAACCCACTGCCAGCGTAGTAGTCGAGTCTCTAGAGTCCCACACAGAGAGTTTCCTACTCCAGGCGAAACGATATAGAGGTCGCATGGTTTTGCGACAAAGGGTTCGGACGCATACGTGCGTTTACGCACGTACGACTTTCGGACAGTTTTTACCAGTCGGCTTTGGTTTAAGCCAGTTACTGGTATCCGGTTATTGGATTTTTACAGTCTAAAGTTTTTCCGTATTTTTGCGGATTGGAGGGGCGTTCTCGTAATTGTACGAGAAGCTTCTAGAAGATGTGACTAAGGAGGTTAAGGTGACATAAGCTTTGGATAAGATTAGTGAGTCATGAGGGTGATTCATCATGGTCATTAATGCACCATAAATGCTTAATGACGCATGTTAATGAATCACCTCTTTTCATTTATGAAGCATGCTTATTCATTTCTTTTATTCATTATTCTAAAATAAGAATGCTTCATAATATATTATGATACACTCTCTCTCATCTCATTATCTCATCTCACATTCTCTCTCCTCAAGCTCTCATCTTCAAGAGACTAATCCTTAATCCTCATGTGTTGAGATCAAAGGTTTAGTTAGACTTAAACATCCATTACCTTCACTCTATATCATCCTTTCTTCTTTGATTAGCAATCAAAGTAGATTAGTTGCCTCAAGTTAGAGGTGTAGCTTGGAGTTTTGCTCTCGGGTGGATCGTCTACTACCTAGAGAAGGCCGAGGAGAACAAGGAGATCGTAAAGACGAAGGACTAGTTTCATTTGGTATAATCCCTAAACACAATAGTTAAGAAACTCTTTGTGTACGGTTATTTATAGTTTAGCTTCGATTCAAGCGGTTAGTCGATGTTCGTTCTTTAAACTTGATCGTTTTTGAAAATTCCGCCTCCCCACAAGTACTGGGGTGTACTACATCGACTTACAGAGGCCGTATGGTTTTATGGCAGGGTTCGGAAAATGCACGTGTGTTTACGCACGTGTCATATTTCGGGCAGATAATACTGGTGGGCTTTGGTTTAAGCAAGATCCGAGTATTATACTGTGTAGATATAATATCTTTGTCTCAGTTGCATTTGTATTCGGTCGTAATACAAATGCGGGTATGTTTATATTGTTATGGGGTTATCCTGAAATTCATTTCGGGATCACTTTTGGAAGTTGCCGGTTTGCTGTTTTCTATCACCCGTATTTAACATTCGGTTAAATGCGGATTTATCTTTTCATCACTTGAGTGAGTCATGAGGTGAGTCGAGTTTCTAGAAGGTTCTAGTAGTGGTGACTAGGTTCATGAATCATTCATTTGCATTAATGGTTTTAATGACTAGGTTAATGATTCATGGTTTGCATTTAATGTTTTTTGATGATTCATTCTTTCATTAAATGTTATGATAAGTATCATAGCTTAGAGTTACCCTCCCCTCTCCTACACTCACCTCCTCCTTCTATACATAGTGGTCGGCCCTTGCTTGTGGGGGTATGGTTGTTGATTTGAAAAAGATGCAAGTATTTGATTCATGGAAATTAGTATACTCTATTTCTCATTTTCACTCGATCCAAAAGGAAACTTCATTAACCGTTCGTCCATACCTTTGGACGTAATGAGACAAAGTGTTCTACTCATTCTCTATATAAGTCTTGGTCATCTCTTTTGGCAAACTTGATGATCGAGTTGCCTCAGTTCAGAGGCGGGAGCCCATTTAAAGATCCGTCGACGTGGTGCCACCTGGACGAGAAGACTGGAGATTCAGGAGATCGGAGCAGCCGCAACAAAGCGTGGGATGATGGTTGAAGACCGAAGGACTCGGATCGTTCGGTATAACATTTCTACCCACTTTGTAGTTTGTTAGTTTAGCTTTAATGGCAGATCCGGGTTATAATACGCGATAGCGCCAGCTAAAAAGTTTTTGTTCCGCATTTGGCGTCTGTTAGACGGCCGGGACGCTACCGTCGACTTACAAATATCCCAAGCTTCCATTAAGTAATATACAGTCCAGTATGATACAATAATGGCCTCTAGGGCCTATACATTAACAGCATCTAGCATGACACAGAAGATGTACATTAATATATATCACATATATACTAAGTGTACACAAGTGAGAAGAAGAAATCTTAAGTGAGCTAATATTTGTTAATGTAAGTTAATATATCAAATATATAATTATACATTAAATCATTAAATCAACACTTGATTTTATAATTCGGCAATATCACATATAACCGACTAATATCAAATGTATCAACTTATCGAATCAACACTTGATTCGACAGCCCGGCTATATCACATATAACCGACTGATATCACATATCGCGAGAATAGAATACGGTATCACATACACGTATTAATCTCGGTCCCGCACATATCACATATGTTCTCCTACTTCGTTTCACTTGAGTCAGGAAACCTCTGTGTAAGACTCTAAAGACTCGTCAATACGCCGGCAGTAGGTGGTGATCATTGTTCATATCAGAATTTTGCATTATTATATCACCCATTCTTAATCAAATTTCAAATAAATAGGTGTTTTTGATCCATGTCTGCTAAATAGTTGCAGGTTACAGGTTCTCAGAACAATACAGTGAAATTCATGAAAAGGCGTTACAAAAGTGAGACTACGACCAACAAAAGATGAATACGTATGATGCCGCATAACAGTTCAAGGAGCAAATGAAGATCAGTAAACAGTTCCATGCACAAGACAGTTCAAGGGCAGCACAAGATACAAGACTTCAAAGCGAAGCTTATGGTAAAAGTCCACAAATTCTGCACTGTTGGAAATCTGGAAGAAAGTTGAAAAAATTCTGAGAAACCAAGTAAAGAAAACAGAAGATAAAAGCAACACAGAGAAACCCTAAAGAGATGGGCCCATGAGCCCACCAAATAGCCGCGGATCCGCGGCCAAACAGGCCTTTCTGCCGCTGTTCCGCGGCCGTGCAATGCACGTGTCGGTGGGGTGTCGGTGCTTTGACTCGGTCTTTGGGATTGTTTTGTAATTTCATGTATGGATCAAAATGTAACCTAGGGTTTTTCCTATCTATAAATAGGAAGGATGCCTCTCTTTAGTTTTTTGGTGCCTCTTTTTGGTATGCCTCTTTTGAGGATGCTTCTTTTATTTTTAGATCTAGAATTTAAATTCATTTTGTAATGAATCGTTGAAGAGGTTATCAATAAAAGTAAGTTTTTTTTATCTCGCATTCTTCTTATCTGCAATTTATTATCTGCACTTTTATTTGTTCTTTATTTATCTGCAATTTAGGTAATCAATTAATATAATAAAAAATGAATTTTGTTGTTATCTTCCTAATGAGTGAGTAATTCCTCACTTGTTAGGGTTTGGATTGGGATGGTTTGAGAGAAGGAAATCTCTCTCACTCTTTTCCTTGCCCCTATAATTTTAATTAATACGGACTCTGTTTAAATGAACCACATACCGCTTACTACGGCACTCTATCCTACAAGATAGCGGTGATTCCCTAGTTCGACCGGTTGTGGTTGATTTAAATAGAGGTTAAGGCTAAGAGTTAAGAAAGGACGGACAATGACCAAAAGGAAGAAACGAAGTTTATTTCTAATCGTGCTAATCCCCTTTGTTAACTATTACCCTAACATCTATATTCTTCATTAGGGCACTGAAAGCAGTAGGTAGAATCCCTATTCCAATCTAACCTAGTCCTAACCCTAGCAAGACTTTTAATCAAATTTAATATCATTCTTAGATCGTAAAACAAAACCCAACTTGATCGGATTAACTCGTTAGAACATAAAGAAAAGGAATCCATCTCCCTGTGGACTGACCCGTACTCAACCGGTTAGCTACCAAGCGACACCGTTATTGATTGCGGTATATTCTTAATTTTGATTTCAAAACGCACACGCATAATTTTTTGATAGTTGAAATAGATTCGTAGACCAGGCCGACTGATACGTTTTAAAATAGTTCTCAATCAAATGGCGTCGTTGCCGGGGAGACGGTAGTCTCTTTCTTTATGTAATTTCAGGTTAATAAAAAAAAATTTAAAAAAAATTTAAAAATTGAAAAAAAAATTTAAAAAAAAATCAACTTGTTATTTTTGATGGGTTTTGTGTGAATTGTGCAGGAAAAGAAGACGGACAGATTCAGATCTGGAAAAACTCAGTGAATAAATCAGCAAACAGAGGATCTGAACAAACAGAAGAGATCCACAACAGAAAACAGAAAAGTTTTGACGGCTTGATCTAACTGAACCACCGCGGAACCGCGGCGGCTTCAAGGGTTTGACCGCGGAACCGCGGTCAACTGCTGGCGTCAGCACTTAAAAATTCTCTATAAGTATTATGTCCTATCTTCTACCCTCTGTGCTCCTCTGAAAAAAATTTCTGCAGGGATCTTTGCGCAAAAATTTCTTTCCCCCTATCCAATAAATTGTTTTTGTGCAGAATTCTTTGCGTTGCCAAATAAAAAAAATTGCAAGTGTTTTAGATTTTTGGTGTGTTAACTGCTTTGCATAATTAATACGGACTTTTAAAAGGCTATAACACCAATCAAGATTGGGTGGGGAATTTCATTACCCTTTCTAAGACCCAAAAAAAATATCACTAAAAAGCATATGCATCTCCCTTGAGCTAATTAAAAAAATATCTAGACTCAGCCAATTAAGGACTGTCGCGCTCATTAGGACAGAGGAAGGTTGTGGGCAATCAGTCGTTTATCTAAACCTGACTTTGTGGTGCTTAGGCTAGACAAGTGAGAAAGGTAATTTTAAAAGGCCTGTATCACGGTGATTCGTGAGCGGAACCCTCCTTTCTTCACTTGTGCTTACCTGGCTACAATTGGCGGTGAAGAGACGATTTGAGAGATATCTCACAACTTGTCACTTTGGAACAGTTAGGAGCAGTCTAAGTTGACTTAGAAGACCCAAGCTCTAGGTTTGATTCTGCATGTTTAAATTGTGGTTGCTTGAAATTGTGCCGTAGTTCCGTACAAATTTTGCAAAAACTCTTTCTAAAAAAAACACTTTCAAAAATTTCAAAACTCCAAAAACAAACAATTTTTTTTAAAAAAAATTATATAAAAAAATAAATTAATTAAAATAAAAAAAATCACATTCTTTTTCTTCTCCTTTCTCTCATCACATCATGGGTACCTCACCTCGCAAAACTCTTGCCGAACTTTGGTACCCTCAACCAGACATTACTTCCTACGCTCATTGTTTTGGTCGAATTTCGGACGACCCCTCCATACCCAAAATTTCTTTGAAAGATCGAATAGATGCGTCTAGGGCATCCAGTTGGACTCCGCAATCCACCTTGTATCAACCATTTCAACCATCACCACCTTCTTACTTTGATACTCCTTTTTCGAGTCCTGTTGTAACCCCGAAACCCATATTTATTGCTGAACATATTGCACAATCTCGTAACCGATCTTTCACTCCTTTCACCACTGCGAATTCTTTGGATCGATATTTCCATGCACTTTCTTATCCAAATGTTGATCTTACTCCTGTCCAACCATTCAATTCCTACCAGTCCTACCCGACTTTCGCACCTTCCCTAGACATTGCTTCTACACAGCCATTTGGGAGTTTCCAATATCCAAACAAATTTGAACTTTTATTGAAACCCCTTCACAACCCATGTCTAGTCTGGAACAGTCGTTGAAAGATTTTATGGTAACGTCAAGACAACATATGGTGGATTTGAATGCGTCCATGGCCGCCCTTATACAACCTAGTGACCCGGTAGCTAGTTTCCAACTAGCTCCAAATTTTCCAATGTATGATGAGGCGGTTGGACAGATTGAGAATTTGAGTGGTGAGAATGAGTTGTACATCCTTCCAAATCAAACCTACCCATCCCCAATTGAATCCCACAACTCCGGTTTTGAATGTCTATCAAGCTTTTTCCAAATGATTCACCAGTTAAAGATAAAATGATTAATGAGTTATGCGACTTTGTAGTGTTTGATTTGCCAGATTGTGAAGGGTCCCTTTCGAGTGAACCCACATCCAATCCTTTTGACCTCTACACCTCCACTCTAGAACTTGAATTGATAAATATCCATGCTTTTGATGAGGTGTCTGAAAAAATTGATTTTCACTTGATCGAGGATATCGACGCTGGGAATATTTTTGATGATGAACCCGCAGATTTGATTGAATTTTTCTCCCCAATTCATCATCCCGAGTCATTAAATGTTTCTCTCGAACTTCATATGCGTCTTGATTTTGATGAAAATGGCATGGATACGCTAAATTTTGAGGAGAGTGTTGAGGAAATTATTGAGGATGAAGCAGTTTTACTTGAGAAGTCGGATTTTCCAATTCATTCTATCACTTTCATTGACTGTGCAAACCCTCCTGAATCTTTAACCGATACCCTTCCTCAATCACTTCCCTCCATCATCGTTCCGACCTTGCAAGAAACCGTTACACTTTCATTTTCAATGTCTGGTTTACCAAGTTCGACGTACCCATGTTTTCTCACGAATCTTGAGGGATTTGACCTCATTTCTCAATGGGTTGATAGATTAGTACAATCGCTTTTTACACATCGGTCATTACAAATTGTGCTAATTTATACACTCCATTTCCACCCTCAAGTTCGTATTCCACTACTTTTTCCTACTTTCTCTGGTTCTTCTTCTAATCTTCCTTTAATGATACCGAGTGTTAATGAATCACAATCCAATATTTTGAGTTCGAAAATTCTAGAAACACAACTTGATTTAGACTCTTTTGAAAATATGGTAAAAGTGCCTTACGACTATCCTATCTTCATAATTTTTGAAAAATCAAGTGTGTTGAATTCTGGCGCGACACTTATTGATATTGAAACGTTCAATCGGACCATCGATGGAAGTTTCGAAGATATTTTCGCCGAAGAACTTGCATTCCTAAACGACACGGATTTTGTGATTAATCAACCTCCACCTGAAGAAGTCAAACCACCACCATTTCTTTTTCCCTTCCGCCATTCTTCTCCTCCACCGAGACCGTATACTGCTTTTATCTCCATACGGTCTCGTGTGTTTCTCATTTCTTTGGCCTGTGTAAGGCCTTGTATAGCTTGATACTGTGTTTTTCTCCCCCCTAACTATGAACTTTAATGCTTAAACAGTAGAAACACTGTTTCACTTAAGTTTGGGGGGGATCTTTTTGTATATATATATATATTTTTTGTTTTTCTGTTAATAAAAAATATTTAAAAAAACAGGGGAGTGCCGACAATTTTGACCCTCATGGTGTAGCCTGACGGTGAGGGCACTGTCAAGTTTAAGTTTGGGGTGTGCTCGGTAAGCTTTCTTCCTTCGCATTCATGTGTATATTTTTGCATTTGCATACTTATTTTAAAACAATTAAAAATTGAAAAAATTTAAAATTATAAAATTTGAAAGTTCAATTTTGGCCATATTTGATTTAAGTTCAACATGACGGTTGAATAGTAGGGAAAAACTAGATTCTAAACTTAGTAAATTAAAAACCTTAAAAATAACCCTTCTTAAAGTTTAACCGTAGAAAATATATGTCCTTGTAGATTATTTAGTAATAGGCAATTTTTGAGTTCAGTTCTTGAGCTAAGTCAAAATAAGGGAAGAGTATTGAAATTTTTATTTGAAGTGTAACTTTGAAAAATAATTCTGAACCTTAAATCTAAATTCTGAAAATATATACCCTACAACTGGCACAAACACGCACCTGTAGGGTTCCTAGGCACACCCATGAGATTCTACAAGTGATCAAACATGGCCAATTCAAAATTTTCATGTGCCAAAGAAACCATAACGCTAGATCGTTAACTATAGGTAAGGCGATGCAAGCAAGTAAACAACTTTATTGCTAAAGGAAAGTGATTACAACCTTTGTAGATCCGGTCCTCCACTTCCTTAGCTCCGCGTTGACGTCCCTTCGCTGCGATCATTGGTTCACGGACTTTAGCGATGGTTTCGTCGAAGAAATGATCGGGCTAGGTCGTCGACTTTGATGGCGAAGATGATCTACGTCGAGGCAACTCAAGATCAAGCTCCAACTTCACCAAGTCATGAAACTTGTGAAGAAAACACCCTATACTACTTGGCAAGTGGTAGAGGATGAAGAAATAGGAAGTGGGTTCACTTTTGATTTGGATTTCTCACTTGGAATCATCACTTAGAAATTTCAAGCAAAGGTTTTTCTTTTTCTCTCTTCATGAAGAAGATGAAGAAGAAGAATAATGAATAATGATTTAAAATAAAAATCCAAGTGAATACATATCATGTTGCAACCATGGTTAAGTGTAGAGAATAAACTAGGGTTAGGTGAATGGTTAGGGTTAAGGCAGAAGACAAAATGATAGACTTATTCAAAACTTCATGAAGCTTCAACATCAAAACAAACTAAGCCACCATTTCATTTTTGCCCAAAAATGAATTAATGAATAAATAAATGAAAGAATAAGTAAATAAACAAAACCCTAACCATTCACTTAAACATGGTTTAAACTAAACATACACCCAAACTTGCATGTATCATCAAACATGATACAATCAAGTGCACAAAAATATATCACATATACAATGTGCACATCAAGTGAGAAAATCCATTTTAAGTGAACAAGTACTAGTTAATGTAAAGTAATATATCTAATATATAATTATACATTAAATCATTAAATCAACACTTGATTTAATGATTCGGTCATATCGCATATGACCGAATAATATCCTATGTATCGACTTATCGAATCAATCCTTGGTTCGATAACTAGGTTATATCGCATACAACCAATCGATACATTCATCGCGAGAATAGAATACGGTATCACATACACGCATTATTCTCGGTCCCGCACATATCTCATATGCGCTCCTATTTCGTTTCGCTTGAGCCAGGAAACCTCTGTGTAGGACTCTAAAGACTCGTCAATACGCCGGCAGCAGGTGATGATCATATCAAACACCCACAAGCCGCAAGCGGTCTGCTAAACGTAATGGCCACCCGGGTATTGAGCGATCAGAAGATCGACGAGTAAGCCCGCTCGCACTCCTGTGAATCCAACCAGTAACACTTATCGTACAGTCCGGTCTGTTCGTCTGATATGTCGCATATCTCGCCTAGGGGTGGTAAACGTCAGACCCCAATAGCTTGATAAGTCATGCCGAGGTAAGGTCCATAACAATCGTGAAACTACTGATAACTCTTATCAGTATATCACTGCAACCCTGGCCAGGGATTTCCTGTTATGGCCAGTCGAGCATAGCACAACATCAACCCCCAATACCGGGAGAGACGAATCCCCTCCTATCGCTCATTACCTCCATGTGAATCGGGACTGTACCCAGAAACCACCTGTTTGCACGACTCAGTAGAGCCATGGTAGGGTGGAAATCAAAGCACAGTGGGAGAGACACAAGACTCTATGACGATCTCGGGTCAACAGACTAAGCTGTACCAGTGTCACCAGAGAACTGCCATCTGACGTGAGGTATAATACCATCTGGGAGTTCTCGGCGAGTCCGTTCAGTGTACCCAGTCTCCACTGAGCACCCGCATACCATCTCTGATGTCAAACACCAATGGATATGGGATCATCCATCGCCCATCACATGGGTCGAGAAGACATGCGCTAGTCTACTCTGGAATATCGATGCCCTGTCTCGATATTCCCACGACTAGGAACATTGAAGGATGTACTCATGGACTACCCAGGCCCCACTAGTATGATCTACATCATAGTCCTGGAAGTCGAGTACTCATCCTAAGGGCTTTATCAACATGTAACAGAGAGACAGAAAGTTTACATGTTAAGATAAAGAGCAACCAGATAGCGTACTATTATGTCGAGCAAGAAAGTCCTACCTATATATGTCCCAGCATCCACTACAATATACATCCAATGTACAGAAATGGCCTCTAGGGCATACATATAACTAACAATCGCCCACTTGCACTAGGGCCATCTGTAGCAGTGGTTGTAGTATCTAATACTCAACCATCCCATAAAAGTCTCTCTCTGGGAAAAAGCCTTTGTGAGTGGATCCGCCGTGTTGTCCACTGAGTCTACTCTCTTAACCTCGATCACGCTGGAGATCAACTATCTCCATGATCAGGTGATGCTGCCTCAGAATATGTCTGGGTCACTGATGGGACCAGGGTTCCTGGGCCAAAGCCATACTTCCATTGTCATATAATGGTAGGAACCGAGTTCATCTCATGAATGCACCCAGACAGCCTCTTTGGTAGTATCTTAAGTAGCGATGTATCCAGCCTTAATCGTCTAGTATGCCACGGTATCTAGCTTGAAACTCTTCCAACATACTGTCCCTTTACTGAGGGTAAAGACAATGCCTGCGACTGACATTCAGTCGTCCTTATCACCCTGGAACCTTTCCAGTGATTCACCTTTATCCTATTTGGAGAATCCTTGTAATAAGGGGAGATTGACCGTTCGTAGTATAAGAAACTCTTTTCCTATCAAGAGTATGTTGTCCACGTACAATACGAGGATAACCACCTTACTCTCTACTACCTTTTTGTATATACAAGGTTCATCTACCATTTTGATGAAGTCAAACTCTTTGACTACCACATCAAAACAGATGTTCCAACTCCGCGATGCCTGCTTTATCCTGTAAAGCAACTTGCACACGTTTCCGCTGCTCCCACTGTTTACGAAGCCCTCTAGCTGTGTTCTTATCGACGTTCTTTTCTAAATCATTTTAGAAAAGCAGTCATGGCACCCAACCACCAGATATCGTAGTCATGGTATGTAGCAATGGCAAGTAGGATCTGGATGGACTTAAGCATTGTCCCTGGGAAAAAGGTTTCATCATTATCCATGCCTGGTCAATGACGAAAAACCTTTAACAAGTCTAGGTTTGAAAGTCTCAACTTTTCCATCTACACCAAGTAATCTTCTCAAGATATACTTGCTCCTGATGGGGATTTAACCCTTCAGATATAGCAACCAAAGTCCATACTTTGTTGGTGTATATGGATTCCATCTCAGATCGCTAAGCATCCAGCCATTCTTACAGAGTACCTACTCTCGATGGCCTGCTCGAAACTAGTTGGGTCATCATCTCATGATGCATTCCTTGCTCCCACTGTCATCGAGAAACCGAAGTATCTCTCAGGCGGATGAGAAACCCTACCAGATCGGCGGAGAGGCTGAGGTTCGTCGGGAACTATTGAATCCTTCGGTTCTGTCAAATCATCAGTTGCAGTTTTGTATAGCTGGAACCTTTCCAGTTCTACAGAACTGACCTTGCCTCGATCTTGTCCGGATTTTGCTTTTGTCATAGGCCGGACAACCCCAAATCTTAACTTACTTAAGAGATAGGCTCTTCCCATACCATATCTTATATGGAGTGGTAGGCAGTGATCTGACTTAAACCTAATTCAATGGGTATGCAGCTTCTCAAGTGCACAACCCGAAAAGGAAATAGGTAACTCAGTAGTACTCATCATAGAGCACACCATATCTAATACGCTGCGATTGCTCCGCCCTGATACACCGTTGTGCTTTAGTGTATTCAGAGGAGTAATACTGAGAGAGAATCTCATTCTCCTTTGGAATAGTCTAGGAATGCCATGCACAAGTATTCTCCTCCCTGATCTTATCATAGGACATAATACTTATACCCGTATTTTGGTTCTCTACATCTAACTTATATTCTGTGAATATCTCAAAAGATTCGGACTTGTGTTTCAACAGGAACATATGACTGAATCTTGAGAGATCATCAGAGAATGTAGTGAAGTACAAAGAACCGGTCCTGGCATGTGTAGACAGGGGACCTTACATACATCATCATGTATCAGTCCTAAGAGTTTACTAACTCTTTCTCTGTTTCCAGTAAACGGAGCTATGGTCATCTAATCTTTGTGACATGACTGGCAAGTTTCACAAGATATAAATTCAAACTGATTTAAATATGCATCTAAAATGTAACTTCAGCCAGTCGGGTCGCATTGATATGACCTAGTCTACAATGCCTCAAGAAGGATTCGTTCATTTCTGAACTCTTCCTCTTGTGTGTGTTCTATATACTAGGAACTGTAGTTTGATTTAGAACGTCAATGCTTTTAGATAACGTGCCTGAACCGATCAACTTTTGATATAGGAAATGCTCAAAACATTATCCATCAATACAAAAATTTATCATTTCTTTAATAAATAAAGAGATTGATATGATTTTGTATATCAGGTTCGGTATCTAATAGCATTTGTTCAGAATCAATGTATTGGTAATACAGGGTGACAGTGACCAACAGACTTGGGTGCAACACTTGCCCCGTTTTCTGTCTCATGAAACTTATCACCCGTTCTCAGTTTTCTACCTTTCTGTAGCCCTATGTAACAGATTACAAATCTGGGATCCTGATCCGGTATCAAATACCCAGGATGCAGAGGATACTGAGAAACAGTTCTTTGTAATAAACACACCCGAAGGAGATGCATCATATGCACTTTCTTCGTTTGGGCGACATAGGAATTCTGATATTCCCCTATTTCCTGCTCTGTCTTATAACAATTATAAGTGGGAGCGGGACCAACGTTCCCCAGCTCTGTATAACAAGCGGGTTCGGTCAATACATCCATATTATTATCTTGATTAAGGCGTGATATGGTCGCTACCTAGAGAGAGAGAGAGAAGAAAACACTCTGCGTGCGCTCTTGCAAGATCAGATTGGTTATATATTTTATCTAATCAGGATGGCTTCCACTGTTTTTATCAAATCTTCCTTCAAACCCTAAAAGGAAAGACTAGCCGGGATTAATTACACTCCACAAGTTCGCCAATCTTTCAGCCAGGCCAGTGTCGGTACTTTGAGGGAGGTTCCCCGTGCTTTCGCACGGACCTAATTATAGTAAACCTCATTTTCCTAGAGGCGTAACCCCGTTGACACCTTTCTAGACACCTACTTGATCGGCTAATTGTAAAGTGCACAACTCTCCCAGGAGTAACAATTACTCGCAGTGGGTATCGGGATCCAACTATCATATAGAAGGTATGCAATCTCATTGCAAATTTCAACACTTGAAACTCCCGATAAAGGTTTTTACCCCTAGCACCTATGACCTTGGCTAAGGTCAACAGATCATAAGCACTAGTCAAGTTCTACCCGTTATTTCGTGATTAATTAGACCCACCCACATGACCCTTGGCTAAGGTCAACAAAGCCACATGACTGTCCTAACTAATCGCATCATATGCGGTGTAGGAAGACATCACTTAGCTACCGTACACTACGCCTCGGCAATGGTCGACAAACGTAGCACGAATACTAAGTACTCAACTTCCTAAAATGACGGAAGGTTGCGGATAGTTTTTAAGAAAACCTTTAACGATTTGAACTTGATCTCGTTGCGGAATCAAATGGTTTTTTAAATGGAGTGTTTTTGAAGCTTTTCCAGTTTTGCTAAAGGGCTCACTCCCGGTGAAGGGATCGTCAGCCCTTTCCTCGTCGAACGAGGTGCGGGATATATCATATATATCACTGTGCAAAGCAGAAACTATAGAAGCAATCAAAAGACAAACCGAGGGTTGTAGCATCTTCCAGTTATTGCTAAAGGAGTCACTCCCGGTGAAGGGATCTCGGTCCTTTCCTCATCGAATAAGGTGCATGATGTTCTATAATGAACACCGCGATGCAAAGCAAGAACAGTAGCTACCTGTTTTTATTTTGAAATTCGATTCCACAACATCAATTAGGTTTATTTTCTTTCATTAATCTCATTAATGAATGTCCCATCATTTAAGTCCACCTAAACATCACAGATAAATATAACGTACGCTTATGCCATCCGCATTCGCCTCGATGTCCCGTCTGCACCGTTAGGTTAGGTAACTAACGCCAGAGCGAGGCAGGGCTAGCGCGGGTGTAAAACATAAGCAACATCTATATAATATATCACATATACTATATACCATATCTATCTGAATAAATCACATGATCACAACACAGATAACGCGGCAGAAAATATCATATGAAATATTGGATATACTAGGACGTCCGTGTTTTTAATACGAGCCAGTATAAAACACGGATTCCACGGTCGTGATGAATAGCCAATCCCACACCCCTAGACCCCTACGAGAGCGGCAAGCAACCCTACCAATTGTAGGGTTAGGAGACCCGGACTCGACTCCTCGAGATGGTCTCCCACTGGACCCTAGAACCCGGTTACTTGTGCTCCCCTCCTTGGGTCTATCCTAATGCGGAAAAGTAAATAATATACAAATGGTGGCAACATCCGCAACCTGGAAGTGCCCCAATAAAAGAATATTACATACAAGTTTTTACATGAATGAAAATGAAAAACACTCATCTCACATAAAAAACCCCGGGCTATTCAAACACGACGATCCAATATAACATATCCAGCAACACATAACATCACATGTCATCAACGTAAGTAAATATGCGCATCCCAATTGTCATTGACATATAGCAACGAAACCGGCGATATCACATATTACACTTACGGTCACAGAAAAGATAGTGTAAAACTACAACAGTTGGAATCCGCAACCTCTTTAGACATCGCATGCTTAATCAAATGAATTCCTTAGGCATCGCATGCCTAAAAATTATAAACCCCGCATTTTAGTCTCATTATCGAAAACTCTTTTCAATATCAAGTCGGGCAATTCAGCAAGATTCCCGACATCCTGATCGAATGCTCGTCGCAAACTTTAGTAGACGGCCGCCCCCGTGATATCGTCGACGAAGTGCACCAAGGCGGAACACCACTGCCGCGAGCACCCGAACGGATGCTTTCGGCGATGGGGTTCTCCTACAGTCACTTGGTCAGGGCTATGGGGCGTAGCTGTCTATTAAGTTTACCGACGAGTATCCGCATACGCTACGTGATTGCGACGGACTTTTGATCACATCAAAATTCCGTGGCAACCGATCAAGTGAGACTAAAGTGCTAGATTTATAACATTCATTCATTTATCTCATAACTACTTGTGAATTCCAATTATTGTATCACATTCCAGATAATTAGAAAATGTTAAACTTTCCGATCGAACAATCAAACACCCAAGTTTTCCCGGAACAGCTCAACACATGAAATAAGTTCAAAAACATTCACTTCATGTCTCAGTACCAACGGTCCAGCTGTAGAAGGGTTAAAGCTAGGGTTTCGGGGTTCGATCGGGTTTCTAACTTCGTCTACTCATCGCCTAAGGCTCTAGCTAGGCTCTGATACCACTGTAGGGTTCCTAGGCACACCCATGAGGTTCTACAAGTGATCAAACATGGACAATTCAAAATTTTCATGTGCCATAGAAACCCTAACGCTAGATCGTTAACTAGAGGTAAGGCGATGCAAGCAAGTAAACAACTTTATTGCTAAAGGAAAGTGATTACAACCTTTGTAGATCCGATCCTCCACTTCCTTAGCTCCGCGTTGACATCCCTCCGCTGTGATCATCGGATCCCGGACTCTAGCGAAGGTTTCGTCGAAGAAATGATCGGGCTAGGTCGTCGACTTCGATGCCGAAGATGATCTACGTCGAGGCAACTCAAAATCAAGCTCCAACTTCACCAAGTCATGAAACTTGTGAAGAAAACACCCTATACTACTTGGCAAGTGGTAGAGAATGAAGAAATAGGAAGTAGGTTCACATTTGATTTGGATTTCTCACTTGGAATCATCACTTAGAAATTTCAAGCAATGGTTTTTCTTTTTCTCTCTTCATGAAGAAGATGAAGAAGAAGAATATTGAATAATGATTTAAAATAAAAATCCAAGTGAATACATATCATGTTGCAACCATGGTTAAGTGTAGAGAATAAACTAGGGTTAGGTGAATGGTTAGGGTTAAGGCAAAAGACAAAATGGTAGACTTATTCAAAGCTTCATGAAGCTTCAACAACAAAACAAACTAAGCCACCATTTCATTTTTGCCCAAAAATGAATTAATGAATAAATAAATAAATGAATAAGTAAATAAACAAAACCCTAAACATTCACTTAAACATGGTTTAAACTAAACATACACCCAAACTTGCATGTATCATCAAACATGATGCAATCAAGTGCACAAAAATATATCACATATACAATGTGGACATCAAGTGAGAAAATCCATTTTAAGTGAACAAATACTAGTTAATGTAAAGTAATATATCTAATATATAATTATACATTAAATCATTAAATCAGCACTTGATTTAATGATCCGGTCATATCGCATATGACCGACTAATATCCAATGTATCGACTTATCGAATCAATCCTTGATTCGATAACTAGGTTATATCGCATATAACCAATCGATACATTCATCGCGAGAATAGAATACGGTATCACATACACGCATTATTCTCGGTCCCGCACATATCTCTTATGCGCTCCTATTTCGTTTCGCTTGAGCCAGAAAACCTCTGTGTAGGACTCTAAAGACTCGTCAATACGCCGGCAGCAGGTGATGATCATATCAAACACCCACAAGCCGCAAGCGGTCTGCTAAACGTAACGGCCACCCAGGTATTGAGCTATCAGAAGATCGACGAGCAAGCCCGCTCACACTCCAATGAATCCAACTAGTAACACTTACTGTACAGTCCGGTATGTTCGTCTGATATGTCGCATATCTCGTCTAGGGGTGGTAAACGTCAGACCCCAATAGCTTGATAAGTCATGCTGACGTAAGGTCCATAACAATCGTGAAACTACTGATAACTCTTACCAGTATATCACTGCAACCCTGGCTAGGGATTTCCTGTTATGTCCAGTCGAGCATAGCACAACATCAACCCCCAATACCGGGAGAGACGAATCCCCTCCTATCTCTCATTGCCTCCATGTGAATCGGGACTGTACCCAAAAACCACCTGTTTGCATGACTCAGTAGAGCCGTGGTAGGGTGGAAATCAAAGCACAGTGGGAGACACACAAGACTCTATGACGATCTCGGGTCAACAGACTAAGCTGTACCAGTGTCACCAGAGAACTGCCATCTGACGTGAGGTATAATACTATCTGGGAGTTCTCGGCGAGTCCGTTCAGTGTACCCAGTCTCCACTGAGCACCCGCATACCATCTCTGATGTCAAACACCAATGGATATGGGATCATCCATCGCCCATCACATGGGTCGAGAAGACATGCGCTAGTCTACTCTGGAATATCGATGCCCCATCTCGATATTCCCACGACTAGGAACATTGAAGGATGTACTCATGGACTACCCAGGCCCCACTAGTATGATCTACATCATAGTCCTGGAAGTCGAGTACTCATCCTAAGGGCTTTATCAACATGTAACAGAGAGACAGAAAGTATACATGTTAAGATAAAGAGCAACTAGATAGCGTACTATCATGTCGAGCAAGAAAGTCCTACCTATATATGTCCCAGCATCCACTACAATATACATCCAATGTACAGTAATGGCCTCTAGGGCATACATATAACTAACAGCACCTTGAAACTTGGAAAAGTAGAGGATACCTTGAAATGCTCTTGTCTAAAATCCTTAGTATGAAGGAAAATGAAATAAAAATACAAGAGTGTGTAAGTCCGCGGCGGCGCCCCGGCCGTCGATCCGACGCCGGAAACGCGGAAACGAAAAACTTTGCAAAACCTGCAAACCGGCACCACCGCGCACTTTTTACCCGGATCGGGCCATTAACCTAGCTAGTAGCAAAAAACAAGATGGGTAGAGAAGTATACCAAGCGATCCGTGTCCTTCGGTTTTCGTCTCCACTCCGATCTCCTGCGGAATCTCCGTTCATCTCTTCCTCATCGGAAAGGGCACCACGTAACCAATTTCTTTTACGGGCTCCCACCTCTGGACCGAGGCAACTCGGGCGCGAAGTTGGCTAGCCGACGCGTCCAAGATTTGCTGTAGATGTAGTGTAGTAGGCTATGTCTCTTTTGGGGTTTTGTTGCTTTTGATGGAGGTGAAGAAATAATCTTTGGAGAGAGGTGTGTGATTTTTGGTAGCAAGCATAGAAGAAATATGAGATGAATGAATTTTTCTCTCACACAAATGAACCCTCTCCCTCCCTCTAGTTTGGCCGGCCTTCTCCGAAGAATGGTGGAGTGAAGAATGAATAATCAAGAGAAGAATAAGAATAAGAATAAGAAAAAGGTCACACCCACTTCTCATCTCATCACATCCAAATCCAATCTCAAAAAGCAAAGGAAAAGACCAATAAAGAATCTCATCATGAGAGAACAATCATGAAGCCACAAAGTGCAAGAAAACACTCTACAATAAGTTATTTGCAAATTTGCAAATAACCCCCTACATCTAAAAGTCCGACCGCGAAAGAACAAAGGAAATACCGGCCGGAACGGAATGCAAACTGGCAACTTCAGAAAACTGATCCCGTAATAAATTACAGGAAAACCCCGCTGCTGCAAATACATGCCCGCATTTGTATTCCCACTGAACACAAATGCAAAGAGACAAAATCTACACTATCTAATACTAGGATCCGGCTTAAGCCTAAGCCGGCTAGTAAAAACCGTCCGATCACGATCCGTGCAATACAGCACGTATCTGATCGAACCCTGCCATATCTCCATACGGCCTCTACAGCGTTTCGCCCGAAACTTGAGTAACTGTGTGTGGTGGACTCTAAAGACTCGTCAATACTATGGCTGTGGATTTAACCACTAGCACGTCAGAGGCATCTGCCAATACATAACGGGCCACCAGCTATTGACCAAAAGGGACGTCGATGAGCGAACTCATCCTGACACCCTACTGAGCCTATCAGTGACAATATCCGTACAGTCCGGTCCGTTCGTCTTTGAGCATCGCATGGCAGGCCTAGGGGGTTGGTAAAGTCAGACCCCCAATAGCGGTACAAGTCGTGTCGGAGTGTAGCCCAGAACACCCTGAGATACTACTGGAATACTTACTAGCAAATCTCCTACCTTGGCCAAGGACTTTTCATGTACTGGCTCTCCTAGACACAGCGCGACCTCACCCCCAATACCGGGAAAGACGAACCCCTGCAGATCCGCTCACTGCCTCCATATGGCTCGGGACTGTACCCAACTAAAACCTGTTTGCACGTCTCCTTTGAGCGTGGTAGGGTAGTAATCAAAGCACAGTGGGAACTCACATGAGACAAATGACAATCTCAGGTCGATGAACTAACCTGTACACATGTCACCAGGGAACTGCTATCTGATGTCAGGTATAATACCAACTAGCAGATTCCCGGTGAGTCATGTTCGGTGTACTCATAACCCAATGAGCACCTGTATATATCTTAGGTGAACCAACTGACACTAGTGGCTTGTGAGACCGGCCACCGCCCCTCGTCGGGGTCTCGACTGTATACACTAGTCTACTCTGGAGAATCGATGCCCTGTCTCGAAACTCCCACGACTAGGGACCTTTTAAGGATGTGCTTATAGACCCCAGCTCTCACGTATATGATCGCCCTCATACTGCTGGTAGTCAAGCAAGAATCCTAGGGGCTCTATCAACGTGTAATAGCGACTCGTAAGGTCACCTAAAGCAGTACACGATGATAAAGATAAACCAGATAGCAAACTATCATCTCGAGTAAGACTGTCCTACCGGCATAGGTCCTCCTCAATCATTGCAATCACGTGCCTGTGATCCAATAATTGACTCTGAGGGCACTATATCCAACAATCTCCTACTTGCACTCAAGGCTAATTATTGCGATGTCGCATACTCATAGCCCGTGTGATCCGAACACCCAACTCCTCTACTAGTCAGTCTCACAAATCTCGTTTGCGAAACTATTGTGTTCGAGGAATAGCCTCAGTGAGTGGATCCGCTGTGGTGTTTCTTTCTATGTCTCTCTTTATCTCAAGTTCGTGGAGAAAGCCATCTCCCGAAATGAGCAATACCTGTCTTAGAATGTCTGGATGTCTGATGGGACCTAACTCATAAATGAACTCCAAATCCAAACTTCTTAGACTCTATCGTCAACTGAACTTAATCAGTATCCTGCGCCATGCCTTCCCTCGGTATTTTCTTGGACCAACTGTCCAAACTACTGCCCCTCGTCAGAGGGAAAACTATAACTCTGACAACCTCTCTGTCATCCAGGTCACCTTGGAAGCCTGGAATGATAACTGTCTCCTGAAGGAGAATGCTGTTATCATATCCCTAGAACATCAACTTATGTTCTAAAACTGCTTCCGACTGTTTCTCCAGGATTGGATCAATATCAACTTATTGCATCTACTGTAAGAACAACATCTGGTGTGGTGCTTGACATCTCATGATTGACTCAATTGCCTAAGCAAGTGATCTGTCAATCTTGCACATCCCTCTCCTTTAGTCTGTAAGACACCTTTAGAGAGGGTGACTCCATTACCTGCAGGTACACTACCGTGCCAGGAGTCGTCCATTCTAAATACTCTTGGAATGCTGTCTAAGTACCCTGATTGGGAAACCACCCAAATCTAGATCTAAAACCATAGATCTAGTGACCAGAATGTCTGATATAATATCCAAGTCCTATATGGAGAAACCACTGTGTGACGACCAAAGTATAACCGATCGCAGTATAGGAATATCACTTCCTACTCTGTGTATGTCATCCAAATACCAGGACATCACACCCTACTACCTTCTTAACAGATCCATCCCCTATTCTGATGAAGTCAAACCTATGACTGTCACATCAGAAATAGATGATTTATTTCCGCTATATCTGCTTTAGTCTATAAATAGACATAAGCCTGATGTCCACCAATGCTTCCGCTACTCCCACTGACTACGACAACCCTCTGGCAGAGTCATATAGACGTGCACTTCTAAAGCTAGTTTAGAACGACGCTATACTCATCCTCCTGCCGGGTCTCACAGTCTGGAACAACAGCAATGGCAAGTCTGGGTAAACAAGAACCTCCCTGCCACCGTCCTTGAGCATACCGAAGTACCTCTCGGGTGCCTGAGGTAACCCACTTTATCTGCGGAGTGGCCAATGGAATGTCAAACTAGATTGAATCTTTAGGTTCTTATCAAATCTTCAGTAATCTTTTGCGGTTCTGGAATCACTTCCAGTTCTACCATACTCCCACTACTGTTTTCTGAAAAAATCCATTTTTAATTAAAACTGTAGAGAGTTAAGAACAATATCACTATTGATCTTCCAGATGGTAGAAAGTCAACCCTCGTCATAGCCCGGGTCAACCCACAAACAGCCATTACAGAAACGTGCCTTGAGTTATCCGGAGTCTGGTTTTAAGCATAAGCCGGACAACTCCCCGTATCTTAATATCGTTAAGATATGAACTGTTCTATATCCAATACAGAAAAAGAGGCACTGATTTAATTGAACCAGATTCAAATCATGTAGCTGTCTCCAGTGCATGTCAACTAAATGGAAGAGAGGCCGATCAGCGTTACTCAACTTAGGAGTACCTCTAATTATGAGTAACCTGAAAGAGAAGCTAGTTCTCTTAATCATTACTATCAACTGAATACCATCCACAAGTATCTACATATTCGATCACATTGAAGAATCCTAATACTTGCAATATCTGGTTCTCTACTTTATTCTTATACCTATAGCTTCTCAAAACTCAGACCCTGTGTTTCTACGAAACACCTGTCTAAAACCAGAGAAGTTATAAGTAAACTGAATATAGTACGAGGACCATCCCCTCTGTCCTAATGGACACTAGACAATATACAATACTCTGTATAAGTCCCTTGAGTCTAATAACTCATTCACTGTGTGTCGTAGGTTGAAAACTGTACTTATGGTTAAGAAGAATTACACCGCTGTTTAATGCTCCTTACCTAACCATCCACTGATATAGGGAAATGTCATAGACATAATTTCAAAAAAGTATATCTCACTCTATAAAAATAGACGTACATATATATCAATTTGAAATTGGTGCATAACAACGGATATTCAAAACCAAATATTTGCCGTCCGGCAAACAACCCAGGTGACTTCTTCAAATATCACCAATTACAACGAATTCCGATATAATGAGGATGATCACCTAATTCCCAATAACTTACTCCCACTCATCATCTGTAAAACCATACAGATGTGAGAATCAAACCTGGTAAATACATATCCTGGAGCAAGTGTCTAATTGGGAAATCAGTTTTCTTTTAACAGTACACAGTAAAACTGAAACATTGAAATGTTTCGATGGGGTATCCGGGTATTCCCAGTAATGCCACTTCCATTATCCAGATTCACAACTGTAACCGTATAATTCTTTGCCACTTCTCCAAATCCCTTTTTATGTCTTTAGTCATTACCTTCTGCACACCCCTTTAGGCCAAATGGTTTTCTTCCTTCCCTACCGTTCGGCACCAGCCTATGGTTTGGAAGAAGACTATCCAATAAGCATAATGGGTGTACTGTCCTAATCCCAGGAGCACTCTCAATGTGAGAGAAGGTGGAGATAAAAGACAACCGAATAAACCTTATTCCTATTTCTCCTGAACCAGGATCCATCCCCGAACTGGAACAAGTTCCTTCCGAGTTCGTATATAACCATACGATGGATTATCCAATAAACTTGGGATCTTCGTAGTGATACGGAGTGTCCTGGAGAAATACAAAGGTGATTTAGGATTGGCGAAGAAATATTTGGTTTGGTCGTGAATATCAGTCGCAATTTACTTTGCCCTCTTACTAATCCCTTGCTTTGTCTTAACTTAATACCTTTTGTACACCATTTAGGCTAATTGGTTTTTTTCATTCCCTACCGGTCGGCACCTGCCTATGGTTTGGAAGAAGACTATCAAATTTGCGTAATAGGTGTACTATCTCCTAAACCAAAGAGTACTCGCAATGAGAGAAGGTGAAAGGAAAAGACAACTGAATAGTCCTATTTGTTTTCTCCAGAACCGGAAACCATCCTCGAATTCCTTCGAGTTCGTATATAACCATACGATGGTTTTGTCCAATAGAAGTGGATGTTCGTAGTAATACGGAGCGTCCCAGAGAAAAGGGTAAAAGTAGGAGTGGCAATGAGGTCTGCAACTCTGACAATCCAAGCCAGTGTTTAGAAGGTTCGGTCAACTTGGTCACTGAGTCATAGTCTAGGGTCGGGTCAATGGTCGATGCCAAAGAGAGAGAGAGAGAAAAGAAACACTCAGCGTGCACTCTAACCTAGAACAGAATGGTTATCACTTTATCTAATCTGGAAACCTCCCACTGTAAGGTCAAATTCTTCCCCAAACCTGAAAGAAGAATTAGCCGGGATCACCCGAGGAGTAAACCAACTCTTCAGTGGGAATCGGGATCCAATTATCATCGCATGATAACGTGACAGAATCCGCTCACGTTATCACACTCCAGAAGGTATGCGCATATCTGGCAAGTTTCAGTTTCTTTAGAAACTCCCGATGTGGATTTTCGCCCTATGCTCTTATGACCTTGACGAAGGCCAACATATCATAAGTCACATGTCAAGTTCTACCCATCATTATCCAGGTTAATTTGAACCCACCCGTACATACCCTGGACGAAGGCCAAAATAGTAGTACGACTATCCCAAACCAACGCATCTATCTATGCTGCAGAAAAGTAACAAATAGCTACCATACACTATGCCTTGACGAAGGCCAACATACATAGCATGAATACCAAGTGCTACCGTTCTGAAATGACGGAGGGCTACGAATGGTTTCTGGCGAAAACCTTTAACGTAATGAACTTGATATCGTTGAAGGAACGGATAGCTTTTTAGAAAAATATAGTAACGAAAACCTTTGCTAAAGAGGTCACACCCGGTGAAGGGATCTCGGCTCTTTCCCCGTAGAATGAGGTGCAGGATATTCCAACTGAATACCACGATGCAAAGCAAAAGTAATCGGCTATAGTGAAGTTATTGCCCTGACGCAAACTTCTGTCCAAGGGGTCACTCCCAGTGAAGGGATCTCGGCCCTTGCCTCGTCGACTGAAGAGCAGGATATTCCAACTGAATACCACGATGCAAAACAAAAGAGAACGCCCTTGCAATAACAGCTTTTTGAAAAATGTTCCAACAACATCAGAATAGGTTTGTTTATCTTGCATTGATCCGAATCAACGCAGTCCCATTAATTGATCACACCACAAAAGAACGAAAATAATGATGTATGTATATGCCATCCGCATTCTCCACTGGGTCCCGTCATCACCCGTTATGTTACTTAACTAACGACAGAGCGGGGACTGGACTAGCGCGGATGCAAAACAAATACAACATCTACTAGTATATATATAATATATAATTTTCGCTCAAGGCGTGATAAAATGCAACATCACAGAAATGTACAGCATCACAGAACAATACAGATATCTGGGATCCCCGGGTTTCATAGAGCCGCTACTGAAACCCGACGTTCCCCTGGTCATGTGGATAGCCTGTGCAATGAAAATCCTAGACCCCTACGGGCGCGGCAAGTTACCCGCCAAAACCTGAAGCGAGGCAGCCCCCTTCAGCAACATGAATGGACCACCCAGCGCTTCACGGAATCCGGTAACTTGGGCACCCTTCCTGGGTCAACCTGTACCCCCTACGAGTGCGGCGAATAGCCCGCCAATTCTAGAATGAAGCCCCCTCCGTCTCAACGCCATGAGATGCGGGCTCGTTGCCCTCTAGAAACCGGCTAGCCATGCACCCCTCCTTGGGGTAATCCTAGTACAGAAAGTAAAATATACATACAACGGGTACATCGACCGCAACCTGGCCGTGCCCCAAAAGAATAATACAAACAGGCAGTGACGGCAGTCCACATGTCGGACGCTCGTCCCGCAATATCAAATGTACATATAAAACAAAACTGTACTACCATTACATCCAGGCTATCCCCCACGACCAATCTGCAACATCACAGCACAACACACAACATCAACATGAATGTCACGTTCGCAAATCCGTCTAAAAGGGCTAAGCAGTTAGACAGGATTTACCGATCAAATGACATTCACGGTCGCAGATATAATGTAAATACTGTGAACTAGCATATTTAAAATATCCGATCGAACAAATTTACCGAAGTGGGCCCCAAGCAGTACTGTAGCACTTACAGAAAATCTGGGCCCAAACAGAATATCCTAAAACCCCTATTTCCTATTCAAAAGCCCACTGGAAAAATTTGGCCTAATGAGGACATTTTCCCACCGCGGAACCGCTGCCAAACCAGGGGTTTGGCCGCATTTCCGCGGTCGTACTAACGAATCAATGGATCGAATTTTCCCAAAATTCTTCGAATTTCTTTCATGTGTTTCTGCAAGTACCTGAAAAATTTTTGGAGCTGAAAAAATTTCGACAGAGAACACATGTGCACACGAAATACGGTTTTTGGGATTTTGTTCGATCGAGTCTTTAAACATACTAAAGCAAGCTAGGCAAGGTTAATGGCATGGCTCTGATACTAATGTAAGTCCGCGGCGGCACCCCGGCTGTCGATCCGACGCCGGAAACGCGGAAACGAAAAACTTTGAGAAACTTGCAAACCAGCACCACCGCGCACTTTTTACCCGGATCGGGCCATTAACCTAGCTACTAGCAAAATACAAGATGGGTAGAGAAGTATACCAAGCGATCCGTGTCCTTCGGTCTTCGTCTCCACTCCGATCTCCCGCGAAATCTCCGTTCATCTGCTCCTCATCGGAAAGGGCACCACGTAGCCAATTTCTTTTACGGGCTCCCACCTCTGGACCGAGGCAACTCGGGCGCGAAGTTGGCTAGCCGACGTGTCCAAGATTTGCTGTAGATGTAGTGTAGTAGGCTATGTCTCTTTTGGGGTTTTGTTGCCTTTGATGGAGGTGAAGAAATAATCTTTGGAGAGAGGTGTGTGATTTTTGGTAGCAAGCATAGAATAAATATGAGATGAATGAATTTTTCTCTCACACAAATGAACCCTCTCCCTCCCTCTAGTTTGGCCGGCCCTCTCCAAAGAATGGTGGAGTCAAGAATGAATAATCAAGAGAAGAATAAGAATAAGAAAAAGGTCACACCCACTTCTCATCTCATCACATCCAAATCCAATCTCAAAAAGCAAAGGAAAAGACCAATAAAGAATCTCATCATGAGAGAACAATCATGAAGCCACAAAGTGCAAGAAAACCCTCCACAATAAGTTATTTGCAAATTTGCAAATAACCCCCTCCATCTAAAAGTCCGACCGCGAAAGAACAAAGGAAAAACCAGCCGGAACGGAATGCAAACTGGCAATTTCAGAAAACTGATTCCGTAATAAATTACAGGAAAACCCCGCTACTGCAAATACATGCCCGCATTTGTATTCCCACTGAACACAAATGCAAAGAGACAAAATCTACAATATCTAATACTAGGATCCGGCTTAAGCCAAAGCCGGCTAGTAAAAACCGTCCGATCACGATCCGTGCAATACCGCACGTATCTGATCGAATCCTGCCATATCTCCATACGGCCTCTACAGCGTTTCGCCCGAAACTTGAGTAACTGTGTGTGGTGGACTCTAAAGACTCGTCAATATTATGGCTGTGGATTTAACCACTAGCACGTCAGAGGCATCAGCCAATACATAACGGGCCACCAGCTATTGACCAAAAGGGACGTCGATGAGCGAACTCATCCTGACACCCTACTGAGCCTGTCAGTGACAATATCCGTAAAGTCCGGTCCGTTCTTCTATGAGCATCGCATGGCGGGCCTAGGGGGTTGGTAAAGTCAGACCCCCAATAGCGGTACAAGTCGTGTCGGAGTGTAGCCCAGAACACCCTGAGATACTACTGGAATACCTACCAGCAAATCTCCTGCCTTGGCCAAGGACTTTTCATGTACTGGCTCTCCTAGACACAGCGCGACCTCACCCGCAATACCGGGAGAGACGAACCCCTGCAGTGTTAGCTATATGTATGCCCTAGAGGCCATTACTGTACATACGATGTATATTGTAATGGATGCTTGGACATATATAGGGAGGACTTTCTTGCTCGACATGATAGTATGCTATCTGGTTGTACTTTATCTTAACATGTACTCTGATTGTCTCTATATTACATGTTGATAAAGCCCTTAGGATATGTACTCGACTACTGGGACTATGATGAGATCATACTAGTGGGGCCACGGTAGCCGACAAGTACATCCTATAACTGTTCCTAGTCGAGGGTGTATCGAGACAGGGCATCGATGCACCAGAGTAGACTAGTGTATACGCATCTTGACCCATATGATGGACGATGGATGATCCCATATCCATCGGTGTTTGACATCAAGGATGGTGTACGGGTGCTCTGTGGAGACTGGGTACACTGGACGGACTTGCCGAGAACTCCCAGATGGTATTATACCTCACGTCAAAAGGCAGTTCTCCGGTGACACTGGTACAAAGTAGTCTGTTGACCCGAGATCGTCATAGAGTCTTGTGTGATTCCTACTGTGCTTTGATTTCCATCATACCACGTCCAAGAGGGCGTGCAAAAAGGTGGCTTTTGGGTACAGTCCCGAATCACATGGAGGCAATGAGCGATAGGAGGGGATTCGTCTATCCCGGTATAGGGAGTTGATGTTGTGCTGTGTTCGATTGGCTATAACCGGAAATCCCTGGCCAGGGTTGCTGAGATTTACTGGTAAGTGTTATCAGTAGTTTCTCGAACTGTTATAGACCTCAAATCGACACGACTTATCAAGCTACTGGGGTCTGACGTTTACCACCCCCAGGCGAGATATGCGACATATCAGATGACGAGCCCGGACTGTACGGGAGTGTTACTGATTGGATTCACAGGAGAAGGTACAGGCTTGCTTGTTGATCTTCTGAGTGCTCAATACCTGGGTAGCTGTTACGTTTAGCTGACCGCTTGCAGCTTGTGGGTGTTTGATATGATCATCACCTACTGGCGGCGTATTGACGATTCTTTAGAGTCCTACACAGAGGTTTCTTGGCTCAGGAAAAACGAAGTAGGAGCACATATGTGATATGTGCGGGACCGAGGATAATACGATATGAGATACCGTATTCTATTCTTGCGATATTTGATATCAGCCGGGTCATCGGATCAAGTGTTGATTCGATGAATCGGTACGGAAAAATATTAGTCGGTTATATGCGATATAGCCGGATTGTCGGATCAAGTGTTGATTCGATAATTTAATGTATAATAATATATAAGATATATTTAAATTACATTAACTAATATTTGCTCACTAAAAGATTCTTTTTCTCGCTCGGGTAATGCATTGATATATATGTGATATATGTTAATTGTATTATTTTATTTTGTTACAATAAATATTATATATGTGATATATAATATTATAACATGATATGGTTATTAATGCAACATGATTAGTGGAGATTAAACATGGTTAGGGTTTGATTAGGGTTAAGCTCTTCTAGAAGTATCTAGAAGGTTTTTGTTTTGTTTTGTATAAGATATTTTGTGAAGATATTTGCTTAACCAAACCCAAACCCTTGACCATGGTTGTTTCTCTACAAGGGTTAAGGATTCATTCTTAACTATGGTTGCATTTCTAACCTCACTAATGGGTTATTCATTATTCATCACAAAAGGATTCCATCTTCTTCTTCCTTCTCTTTTCATGGAAATGCTTTCTTGATTTGATTTTGTGATGATAAATGAGTGAGAAAAAGAAAACAAAAGAGAGAAAAAATCCTACTTCATCATCCTCATCTATCCTTGCCATTTAGATGAGGGTGTTCACTTCATATTATGAGTGTTAGCTTGTGTTAACGAAACTTCAAGGTAGATCATCTTTGTATCGAAGATCAGAAGCAAGACTACATCTTTCTCTTCGTGGAACCTCTCGAGAGTCCGGAACACGATGATCGCAGCAAAGGGACTTCAACACGGAGCTTTACAAGTGAAGGACCGGATCTACAAAGGTTGTAATCTCTCTCACTTTGTATTAAAGTGTTTAGCATGTTAGGTTTTCGCCTAATCTCTAGTTTAAAGATCCGGCTTCGGGTTGTTCGGCACGGCTAATTTTTTAATCGGGCATGGTTGATGCCTCGTAGACCCTTGTGCGCGTGCCTTGGAACCCTATAGTGGTATCAGAGCCAAGCTAGAGCTTTAGGCGAAGTCTAGACGAAGTTTAAACACCGATCGAACCCGAGAACCCCGATAAAACCCCTTCTCCGGACATTTTCCGAAAATGTGATTTTTTGTGAATTAAAAATTCTTAAAAAAATCAGCAGGGAATTCTATGGACCTATGTGAAAAATGATCCACTGATACGCTTAAAGCGCCGCGGAACCGCGGCAGAACCATGCTTGCCGCGGCGGTTCCGCGGCTCAACAGTGCGCTTGATGGGTAATTTTTTCACGGTAATGTCCTTACGGTTTTACTGATTCTTTTGGGATATTTTTATTTCTACTCAAGTGTTGAGTTTTCTGGGTTGTATTGGTGACTCGTTGTTTCGATCAGATATTTTAACTTTGTTTAGTTTATCCGGGTAATTTATAGAAACTGTTAAAAAGGTCGAACGGATATCAATAACTCACTTTTTCCCCAGTCGGAAATTTTTTCAAATGTTTGATTTTTTCTCGAGTTTAAGAACGTTCTAAGTCGTGCAAGTAACGCGGTGGACCCTCTAGAAGACAACAAACCTTAACTTGATTATGTGACCGTCTTGAACTGCCTTTTGAACCTTAGGGTTTGGGGCAGTACGGCGTGCCACATGTGAGGCGTTGGCTTGACCCTTCTACGGCTGGACCATTGGTACTGTGGCATGTGATAGATGTTTTTAAACTTAATTCAAGTGTTGAAATATATTGGGGAAATCTTGGGTGTTTGATTATTCGATCGGAAAGTTTAACATTGTCTATTTATCTGGAATGTGATACAATATTTGGAATCCACAAGTAGTTATGAGATAACTAATTTGAATGTTATAAATCTAGCAGTTTAGTCTCAGATGATCCGTTGCCATGGAATTTTGATGTGATCAAAATTACATCCCAATCACGTAGCGTACGCGGATACTCGCCGGGTAAACTTAATAGACAACTACGCCCCATAGCCCCGACCAAGTGACTGTAGGAGAACCCCGTCGCCAAAAGCATCCATTCGGGAGCTTGCGGCAGCGGTGTTCCGCCTTAGTGCACTTTGTCGACGGCATCCGGAGGTGCGGCCGTCTACTAATGTTTGCGACGAGCATTCGATCAGAATATCGGGAATCTTGTTTAATTCCCCGACTTGACATTGAAAAGTGTTTTCGATAAAGAGACTAAAATGCGAGGTTTATAATTGTTAGGCATGCGATGTCTAAGGAATTCATTTGGTTAGGCATGCGATGTCTAAAGAGATTGCGGATTCCAACTGTTGTAGTTTTACACTTTCTTTTCTGTGACCGTAAGCGTAGTATGTGGTGTATCGCCGGCTTCGTTGCTATACATCAACGACAATCGGGATACGCATACTTGCTTACGTTGATGATATGAGATATTATGTGTTGCTGTGATATGTTATATTGGATCGTCTCGTTTTGAATAGCCGGGGGTTTTATGTGAGATAAGAGTTTTTTCTTTTTCATTCATGTAAAATTCATTTGTATGTAATATTCTTTTGTTAGGGCACTTCCAGGTTGCGGATGATGTCACCGTTGTATATTATTTACTTTTCTGCATTAGGTAGACCCAAGGCAGGGAGCACAAGAAACCGGGTTCTAGGGTCCAGTGGGAGACCATCTCGAGCAGTCGAGACCAGGTCTCATAACCCTAGAATTGGCAGTATTGCTTGCCGCTCTCGTAGGGGTCTAGGGATGTGGGTTTGGCTATTCATCGCGACTGTGGAATCCGTTTTTTATACAGGCTCGTATTAAAACACGGACGTCCTAGTATATCCAATATTTCATATATGTTTCTTCTGCTGCAATGTTCTGTGATGAGATCATATTACTGCCTGTGACGAATGTTTATATTATATATATGAGATATATGTTATATTGCAGATTTCGTTTTCAAATGTGATGCTTGCGAAGCATAATAAAATGGGACTTCATTAATGAGATTAATGAAATAAAAGAGACCTAAGATGTTGTAGAAACTTGTTTAAAAAAAATTGGTAGCTCTAGTTCTTGCTTTGCATAGCGGTGTTCCTTGTAGAACATCCAGCACCTTATTCGATAAGGAAAGAGCCGAGATCCCTTCACCGGGAGTGACCTCTTTAGTGAAACTAGCAGATGCTACAAACTCGGTTTGTCTTTTGATTGCTTCTATAGTTCTTTCTTTGCATAGTGGTATTTATGAAATATCCTGTACCTTATTCGATGAGGAAAGGGCGGACGATCCCTTCACCTGGAGTGACCCCTTTAGCAAAACTAGAAAAGCCTAAAAAACACTCCATTTAAAATCACTCGATTCTACAACGATATCAAGTTCATTACGCAATGGGTTTTCTTTAAAACCTGTCGTAGCCCTCCATCATTTTAGGTGGTAGAGTACTTAGTATTCGTGCTGCGTATGTCGACTTTAGTTGAGGCGTAGTGTACGGTAGCTAAGTGATGTCTTCCAACACTGCATATGATGCGACTAGTTAGGACATTCATGTGATTATGTCGACCATACTTGAGGGTCATGTAGGGTGGGTCTGATTAATCATTAAATGACGGGTAGAACTTGACTAGTGCTTATGATTTGTTGATCTTAGTTAAGGTCATACGTGCTAGGGGTAAAATATTATTGGGAATTTCATGTGTTGAAAGTTGCAATGAGATTGCATACCTTCTATGAGATAGTTGCATCCCAATACCCGCTGTGAGTAAGAGTTACTCTTGGGAAAGTTTTACACATTACAATTAGCCGAACAAGTAGGTGTCTAGAAAGGTATTAACGGGGTTACGCCTGTGGGAAAACGAGGTTTAATTTAATTAGGTTCGTGCGAAAGCACGGGGGACCTCCCTTAAAGTACCGACACTGGCCTGGCAGAAAGATTGGCGAACTTGTAGCGTGTAATTAATCCCGGCTAGTCTTTTCTTTTAGGGTTTGAAGGAAGATTTGATTAAAACCGTGGGAGACATCCTGATTAGATATATTAGATAACCAATCTGATCTTGCAAGAGCATACTCTGAGTGTTTTCTTCTCTCTCTCTCCAGATAGCGACCATATCACGCCTTAATTAAGATAATAATACGGAAGAATTGACCGAACCCGCTTGTTATACTTAGCTGGGGAACGTTGGTCCCGCTCCAACTTATAATTGTTATAAGACAGAGCAGGATATTGGGGATTACCAGAATTCCCGTGCCGCCCAAACGCAGAAAGTGCATGTTGATGCATCTTCTTCGGATGTGTTCATTACAGAGAACAGTTTCTCAGTATCCTTTACGTCCTGGGTATGAGATACCAGATCAGGATCCCACATATGTAATCTGTTACGTGGGCTACAGAAAGGTAGAGAACTGAGAACGGTTGATAAGTTTCATGAGATAGAAACGGTGCAAGTGTTTCATCCAAGTCTGTTGGTCACTATCACCCTGTATTACCAGAATACATTGATTCTGAACAAATGTTATTAGATACCGAACCTGATATACAACATCATATCAGTCTCTTTATTAGTAAAGAAAGGATATAATTTTGTATTGTTGGATAATGTTTTGAACATTTCCTATATCAAGAGTTGATCGGTTCAGGCATGTTATCTAAAAGTATTGACGTTCTAAATTAAACTACAGTTCTTAGTATACAGAACACACACGAGAGGAAGAGTTCAGAAATGAACGAATCCTTCTTGGGGCATTGTAGATTAGGTCATATCTATGTGACTTGACTAGCTAAGTTACATTTAGATGCATATTTAAATCTGTTTGAATTTACATCTTGTGAAACTTGCCGGTCATGTCACAAAGATAAGATGATCATAGCTCTGTTTATTGGAAACAGAGAAAGAGTTAGTGAACTCTTGGGATTGATACATGCTGATGTATGAAGGTCCCCTGTCTACACATGCCAAGACCGGTTCTTTGTACTTCATTACATTCACTGATGAACTCTCAAGATTCAGACATATGTTCCTGTTGAAACACAAGTCCGAAGCTTTTGAGATATTCACAGAATATAAGTTAGAAGTAGAGAACCAAAATACGGGTAAAAGTATTATGTCCTTTGATGTGATCAAGGAGGAGAATACTTGAGCACGGAATTACTGGACTATTCAAAAGGAGAATGAGATTCTCTCTCAGCATTACTCCTCCGTATACACCATAGCACGAGGGTATAACGGGGAGGAGCAATAACACCTTATGTGATATGGTGTGCTCTATGATGAGTACTACTGAGTTTCCTATTTCCTTTTGGGAGTTATGCACTTGAGAAGCTGCATACCTATTGAATAGGGTTCAAATCAAATCAGTTGCCTACCACTTCATATGTGATATAGAAAGGGAAGAGCCCATATCTTAAGTTGATTAAGATTTAGGGTTGTCCGGCCTATGTCTAAAAGCAAAATCAGGACAAGCTCGAGGCAAGGTCTGTTATGTAGAACTGGAATGGTTCCAGCTATACAAACATCAGCTGATGATTTGGTAGAACCAAAAGATTCAATAGTTTCCAACGAACCTCAGCCTCTCTGCCGATCTAGCAGGGTTCCTCACCCACCTGAGAGATACTTCGGTTTCTCTATGACAGTGGGAGCGAGGATTGCTTCATGAGATGATGACCCAACTAGTTTCGAGCTGGCCATCAGGAGTGGGACTCTGTAAGAATGGTTAGATGCTTATCGATCTGAGATGGAATCCTTATACACCAACAAAGTATGGACTTTGGTTGCTTTATCTGAAGGGTTAAATCCCCATCAGGAGCGAGTATATCTTGAGAAGATTACTTGGTGTACATGGAAAAGTTGAGACTTTCAAAGCAATGCTTAAGTCCATCCAGATCCTACTTGCCACGGCTACATACCATGACTACGATATCTGGTGGTTGGGTGTCATGACTGCTTTTCTAAATGATGTTTTAAAAGAGAGCGTCTATAAGTACACAGCCAGAGGGCTTCGTAGACACTGGGAGCAGCGAAAACGTGAGCAAGATGCTTTATAGGATAAAGCAGGCATCGCGGAGTTGGAACATCTGTTTTGATGTGGTAGTCAAAGAGTTTGACTTCATCAAAATGGTAGATGAACCTTGTATATACAAAAAGGTAGTAGAGAGTATGGTGGAGATCCTCGTAGAGTACGTGGATGACATACTCTTGATAGGGAAGGAGTTTCCTATGCTACGCTCGGTCAATCTCCGCTTATCACAAGGATTCTCCATATAGGATCATAGTGATACCTCCTGAATCCTGGATTTTGGATCTATGAGATAGATCTAATTGGATGTTAGGATACTCACTAGTTGTAGTGAGATGGTATCAATCGATCCTGGGGAGAATCACTGGAAATGTTCCAGGGTGATAAGGACGACTGAATGTCAGTCACAGGCATTGTCTTCACCCTCAGTGGAGGGATGGTATGTTGGATGAGTTCCAAGCTAGATACCGTGACATACCAGACAATTAAAGGCAAGATACATCGTTACCAAAGATACTACAAAAGAGGCAGTCTTGATATATATAAGTTCATGAGATGAACTTCGTTCCTACCATTGTGTGACAATGGAGTTATGGCTTACGCCAAGGAACCCCCGTCCCATCATAAATCAAGATATAATTCTTAGGCAGTATCACCTGATCATGGAGATGGTTGATCTACAGGGAGATCGAGGTTAGGAGAGTAGACACAGAGGACAACAGCACGGATTCACTCACGAAGACCTTTTTCCCAGTAGAGACTTTTATAGGATGGTTGAGTATGAGATACTTCAACCGCAGCTAATTGTTGGGTATGTGATACCACAATAGATGGCCCTAGTTCAAGTGGGTGATTGTTAGTTATATGTATGCCCTAGAGGACATTACTGTACATACGATGTATATTGTAATGGATACTTGGACATATATAGGGAGGACTTTCTTGCTCGACATGATAGTATGCTATCTGGTTGTACTTTATCTTAACATGTACTCTGATTGTCTCTATATTACATGTTGATAAAGCCCTTAGGATATGTACTCGACTACTGGGACTATGATGAGATCATACTAGTGGGGCCACAGTAGTCGACGAGTACATCCTATAACTGTTCCTAGTCGAGGGTGTATCGAGACAGGGCATCGATGCACCAGAGTAGACTAGCGTATACGCATCTTGACCCATATGATGGGCGATGGATGATCCCATATCCATCGGTGTTTGACATCAAGGATGGTGTACGGGTGCTCAGTGGAGACTGGGTACACTGGACGGACTCGCCGAGAACTCCCAGATGGTATTGTACCTCACGTCAGATGGCAGTTCTCCGGTGACATTGGTACAGAGTAGTCTGTTGACCCGAGATCGTCATAGAGCCTTGTGTGATTCCCACTGTGCTTTGATTTCCATCATACCACGTCCAATAGGGCGTGCAAAAAGGTGGCTTTTGGGTACAGTCCCGAATCACATGGAGGCAATGAGCGATAGGAGGTGATTCGTCTCTCCCGGTATAGGGAGTTGATGTTGTGCTGTGTTCGATTGGTTATAACCGGAAATCCCTGGCCAGGATTGCTGAGATTTACTGGTAAGTGTTATTAGTAGTTTCTCGAACTGTTATAGACCTCAAATCGACACGACTTATCAAGCTACTGGGGTCTGACGTTTACCACCCCTAGGCGAGATATGAGACATATCAGATGACGAGACCGGACTGTACGGGAGTGTTACTGATTGGATTCACAGGAGAAGGTACAGGCTTGCTTGTTGATCTTCTGAGCGCTCAATACCTGGTTAGCTGTTACGTTTAGCTGACCGCTTGCAGCTTGTGGGTGTTTGATATGATCATCACCTACTGCCGGCGTATTGACGATTCTTTAGAGTCCTACACAGAGGTTTCTTGGCTCAGGCAAAACGGAGTAGGAGCACATATGTGATATGTGCGGGATCGAGGATAATACGATATGAGATATCGTATTCTATTCTCGCGATATTTGATATTAGCCGGGTCATCGGATCAAGTGTTGACTCGATAAATCGGTACGGAAAAATATTAGTCGGTTATATGCGATATAGCCGGATTGTCGGATCAAGTGTTGATTCGATAATTTAATGTATAATAATATATATGATATATTTAAATTGCAATAATTAATATTTGCTCACTAAAAGATTCTTTTTCTCGCTCGGGTAATACATTGATATATATGCGATATATGTTAATTGTATTATTTTATTTTGTTACAATAAATATTATATAGGTGATATATAATATTATAACATGATATGGTTATTAATGCAACATGATTAGTGGAGATTAAACATGGTTAAGGTTTGATTATGGTTAAGCTCTTCTAGAAGTATCTAGAAGGTTTTTGTTTTGTTTTGTATAAGATATTTTGTGAAGATATTTGCTTAACCAAACCTAAACCCTTGACCATGGTTGTTTCTCTAAAAGGGTTAAGGATTCATTCTTAACTATGGTTGCATTTCTAACCTCACTAATGGATTATTCATTATTCATCACAAAAGGATTCCATCTTCTTCTTCCTTCTCTTTTTATGGAAAAGCTTTCTTGATTTGATTTTGTGATGATAAATGAGTGAGACAAAGAAAAAAAAGAATGCAAAAATCCTACTTCATCATCCCCATCTATCCTTGCCATTTAGATGAGGGTGTTCACTTCATATTATGAGTGTTAGCTTGTGTTAACGAAACTTCAAGGTAGATCATCTTTGTATCGAAGATCGGAAGTAAGACTGCGTCTTTCTCTTCGTGGAACCTCTCGAGAGTCCGGAACATGATGATCGCAGCGAAGGGACTTCAACACGGAGCTTTAGAAGTGAAGGACCGGTTCTGCAAAGGTTGTAATCCCTCTCACTTAGTGTTAAAGTGTTTAGCATGTTAGTTTTCGCCTAATCTCTAGTTTAAAGATCCGGCTTCGGATTGTTCGGCACGGCTAATTTTTTAATCTGGCATGGTTGATGCCTCGTAGATCCTTGTGCGCGTGCCTAGGAACCCTACAGTGGTATCAGAGCCAAGCTTGAGCTTTAGGCGAAGTCTAGACGAAGTTTAATGTCCGATCGAACCCGAGAACCCCGATAAAACCCCTTCTCTGGACATTTTCTCAAAATGTGATTTTTTGTTAATTAAAAATACTTTAAAAAATCAGCAGGGAATTCTATGGACCTATGTGAAAAACGATCCACTGATACGCTTAAAGCGCCGCGGAACCGCGGCAGAACCATGCTTGTCGCGGCGGTTCCGCGGCTCAACAGTGCGCTTGATGGGTAATTTTTTCACGGTAATATCCGTACGGTTTTACTGATTCTTTTGGGATATTTTTATTTCTACTCAAGTGTTGAGTTTTCTGGGTTATATTGGGGACTCGTTGTTTCAATCGGATATTTTAACTTTGTTTAGTTTGTCCGGGTAATTTATAGAAACTGTTAAAAAGGTCGAACGGATATCAATAACTCACTTTTTCCCCAGTCGGAAATTTTTTCAAAAGTTGGATTTTTTCTCGAGTTTAAGAACGTTCTGAGTCGTGCAAGTAACGCGGTGGACCCTCTAGAAGACAACAAACCTTAACTCGATTATGTGACCGTCTTGAACTGCCTTTTGAACCTTAGGGTTTGGGGCAGTACGGCGTGCCACATATGAGGCGTTGGCTTGACCCTTCTACGGCTCGACCATTGGTACTGTGGCATGTGATAGATGTTTTTAAACTGATTTCAAGTGTTGAAATATATTGGGGAAATCTTGGGTGTTTTATTATTCGATCGGAAAGTTTAACATTGTCTATTTATCTGGAATGCGATACAATATTTGGAATCCACAAGTAGTTATGAGATAACTAATTTGAATGTTATAAATCTAGCAGTTTAGTCTCAGATGATCGGTTGCCACGGAATTTTGATGTGATCAAAAGTCTGTCGTAATCACGTAGCGTACGCGGATACTCGCCGGGTAAACTTAATAGAAAGCTACGCCCCATAGCCCCGACCAAGTGACTGTAGGAGAACCCGTCGCCAAAAGCATCCATTCGGGTGCTTGCGGCAGCGGTGTTCCGCCTTAGTGTACTTTGTCGACGGCATCCGGGGGTGCGGCCGTCTACTAAAGTTTGCGACGAGCATTCGATCAGAATATCGGGAATCTTGTTGAATTCCTCGACTTGACATTGAAAAGAGTTTTCGATAAAGAGACTAAAATGCGGGGTTTATAATTGTTAGGATTGCTATGTCTAAGGAATTCATCTGGTTAGGCATGCGATGTCTAAAGAGATTGCGGATTCCAACTGTTGTAGTTTTACACTTTCTTTTCTGTGACCGTAAGCGTAGTATGTGGTGTATCGCCGGCTTTGTTGCTATACATCAACGACAATCGGGATACGCATACTTGCTTACGTTGATGATATGAGATATTATGTGTTGCTGTGATATGTTATATTGGATCGTCGCGTTTTGAATAGCCGGGGGTTTTATGTGAGATGAGAGTTTTTTCTTTTTCATTCATGTAAAATTTATCTGTATGTAATATTCTTTTGTTGGGGCACTTCCAGGTTGCGGATGATGTCACCGTTGTATATTATTTACTTTTCCGCATTAGGTAGACCCAAGGCGGGGAGCACAAGTAACCGGGTTCTAGGGTCCAGTGGGAGACCATCTCGAGGAGTCGAGACCGGGTCTCCTAACCCTAGAATTGGCAGTGTTGCTTGCCGCTCTCGCAGGGGTCTAAGGATGTGGGTTTGGCTATTCATCGCGACCGTGGAATCCGTCTTTTATATAGGCTCGTATTAAAACACGGACGTCCTAGTATATCCAATATTTCATATATGTTTCTTCTGCTGCAATGTTCTGTGATTAGATCATATTACTGCCTGTGACGAATGTTTATATTATATATATGAGATATATGTTATATTGCAGATTTCGTTTTCAAATGTGATGCTTGCGAATCATAATAAAATGGGACTTCATTAATGAGATTAATGAAATAAAAGAGACCTAAGATGTTGTAGAAACTTGTTTAAAAAAAACTGGTAGCTCTAGTTCTTGCTTTGCATAGCGGTGTTCCTTGTAGAACATCCAGCACCTTATTCGATAAGGAAAGAGTCGAGATCACTTCACCGGGAGTGACCTCTTTAGTGAAACTAGCAGATGCTACAAACTCGGTTTGTCTTTTGATTGCTTCTATAGTTCTTTCTTTGCATAGTGGTATTTATGAAATATCATGTACCTTATTCGATGAGGAAAGGGCCGACGATCCCTTCACCTGGAGTGACCCCTTTAGCAAAACTAGAAAAGCCTCAAAAACACTCCATTTAAAATCACTCGATTCTACAACGATATCAAGTTCATTACGCAAAGGGTTTTCTTTAAAACCTGCCGTAGCCCTTTGTCATTTTAGGTGGTAGAGTACTTAGTATTCGTGCTGCGTATGTCGACTTTAGTTGAGGCGTAGTGTACGGTAGCTAAGTGATGTCTTCCTACACTGCATATGATGCGACTAGTTAGGACATTCATATGATTATGTCGACCATAGTTGAGGGTCATGTAAGGTGGGTCTGATTAATCATGAAATGACGGGTAGAACTTGACTGGTGCTTATGATATGTTGACCTTAGTCAAGGTCATAAGTGCTAGGGGTAAAATATTATTGGGAATTTCAAGTGTTGAAAGTTGCAATGAGATTGCATACCTTCTATGGATAGTTGGATCCCAATACCCGCAGCGAGTAAGAGTTACTCTTGGGAAAGTTTTACACATTACAATTAGCTGATCAAGTACGTGTCTAGAAAGGTGTTAACGGGGTTACGCCTCTGGGAAAACGAGGTTTAATTTAATTAGGTTCGTGCGAAAGCACGGGGGACCTCCCTTAAAGTACCGACACTGGCCTGGCTGAAAGATTAGCGAACTTGTAGCGTGTAATTAATCCCGGCTAGTCTTTCCTTTTAGGGTTTGAAGGAAGATTTGATTAAAACAGTGGGAGACATCCTGATTAGATATATTAGATAACCAATCTGATCTTGCAAGAGCATACGCTGAGTATTTTCTTCTCTCTCTCTCCAGATAGCGACCATATCACGCCTTAATTAAGATAATAATACGGAAGAATTGACCGAACCCGCTTGTTATACTGAGCTGGGGAACGTTGGTCCCGCTCCAACTTATAATTGTTATAAGACAGAGCAGGAAATTGGGGATTACCAGAATTCTCGTGCCGCCCAAACGAAGAAAGTGCATGTTGATGCATCTTCTTCGGGTGTGTTCATTACAGAGAACTGTTTCTCAGTATCCTTTACGTCCTGGGTATGGGATACCAGATCAGGATCCCACATATGTAATCTGTTACGTGGGCTACAGAAAGGTAGAGAACTGAGAACGGGTGATAAGTTTCATGAGATAGAAACGGTGCAATGTTGCATCTAAGTCTGTTGGTCACTATCGCCCTGTATTACCAGAATACATTGATTCTGAACAAATGTTATTAGATACCGAACCTGATATATAACATCATATCAGTCTCTTTATTAGTAAAGAAAGGATATAATTTTGTATTGTTGGATAATGTTTTAAACATTTCCTATATCAAAAGTTGATCGGTTCAGGCACGTTATCTAAAAGCATTGACGTTCTAAATTAAACTACAGTTCTTAGTATACAGAACACACACGAGAGGAAGAGTTCAGAAATGAACGAATCCTTCTTGAGGCATTGTAGACTAGGTCATATCTATGTGACCCGACTAGCTAAGTTACATTTAGATGCATATTTAAATCTGTTTGAATTTACATCTTGTGAAACTTGCCGGTCATGTCACAAAGATAGGATGACCATAGCTCTGTTTATTGGAAACAGAGAAAGAGTTAGTGAACTCTTGGGATTGATACATGCTGATGTATGAAGGTCCCCTGTCTACACATGCCAAGACCGGTTCTTTGTACTTCATTACATTCACTGATGAACTCTCAAGATTCAGACATATGTTCCTGTTGAAACACAAGTCCGAAGCTTTTGAGATATTCACAGAATATAAGTTAGAAGTAGAGAACCAAAAAACGGGTAAAATTATTATGTCCTTTGATGTGATCAAGGAGGAGAATACTTGAGCACGGAATTCCTGGACTATTCTAAAGGAGAATGAGATTCTCTCTCAGCATTACTCCTCCATATACACCATAGCACGATGGTATAACGGGGAGGGGCAATAACACCTTATATGATATGGTGTGCTCTTTGATGAGTACTACTGAGTTTCCTATTTCCTTTTGGGAGTTATGCACTTGAGAAGCTGCATACCTATTGAATAGGGTTCAAATCAAATCAGTTGCCTACCACTTCATATGTGATATAGAAAGGGAAGAGCCCATATCTTAAGTTGGTTAAGATTTGGGGTTGTCCGGCCTATGTCTAAAAGCAAAATCCGGAAAAGCTCGAGGCAAGGTCTGTTATGTAGAACTGGAATAGTTCCAGCTATACAAACTTCAGCTGATGATTTGGTAGAACCAAAGGATTCAATAGTTTCCAACGAACCTCAGCCTCTCCGCCGATCTAGCAGGGTTCCTCACCCACCTGAGAGATTCTTCGGTTTCTCTATGACAGTGGGAGCGAGGATTGCATCATGAGATGATGACCCAACTAGTTTTGAGCAGGCCATCAGGAGTGGGACTCTGTAAGAATGGCTGGATGCTTATCGATCTGAGATGGAATCCTTATACACCAACAAAGTATGGACTTTGGTTGCTTTATCTGAAGGGTTAAATCCCCATCAGGAGCGAGTATATCTTGAGAAGATTACTTGGTGTACATAGAAAAGTTGAGACTTTCAAAGCAATGCTTAAGTCCATCCAGATCCTACTTGCCACGGCTACATACCATGATTACGATATCTGGTGGTTGGGTGTCATGACTGCTTTTCTAAATGATGTTTTAGAAGAGAGCGTCTATAAGTACACAGCCAGAGGGCTTCGTAGACACTGGGAGCAGCGGAAACGTGAGCAAGATGCTTTATAGGATAAAGCAGGCATCGCGGAGTTGGAACATCTGTTTTGATGTGGTAGTCAAAGAGTTTGAATTCATCAAAATGGTAGATGAACCTTGTATATACAAAAAGGTAGTAGAGAGTATGGTAGAGATCCTCGTAGAGTACGTAGATGACATACTCTTGGCAGGGAAGGAGTTTCCTATGCTACGCTCGGTCAATCTCCGCTTATCACAAGGATTCTCCATATAGGATCATAGTGATACCTCCTGAATCCTGGATTTTGGATCTATGAGATAGATCTAATTGGATGTTATGATACTCACTAGTTGTAGTGAGATGGTATCAATCGATCCTGGGGAGAATCACTGGAAATGTTCCAGGATGATAAGGACGACTGAATGTCAGTCACAGGCATTGTCTTTACCCTTAGTGGAGGGATGGTATGTTGGAAGAGTTCCAAGCTAGATACCGTGACATACTAGACAATTAAAGGCAAGATACATCGTTACCAAAGATACTACCAAAGAGGCAGTCTGGATATATATAAATTCATGAGATGAAGTTCGTTCCTACCATTGTGTGACAATGGAGTTGTGGCTTACGCCAAGGAACCCCCGTCCCATCAGAAATCCAGATATAATTCTTAGGCAGTATCACCTGATCATGGAGATGGTTGATCTCCAGGGAGATCGAGGTTAGGAGAGTAGACACAGAGGACAACATCGTGGATCCACTCACGAAGGCCTTTTTTCCAGTAGAGACTTTTATGGGATGGTTGAGTATGAGATACTTCAACCGCAGCTAATTGTTGGGTATGTGATACCACAACAGATGGCCCTAGTGCAAGTGGGAGATTGTTAGTTATATGAATTCCCTAGAGGCCATTACTGTACATACGATGTATATTGTAATGGATGCTTGGCCATATATAGGGAGGACTTTCTTGCTCGACATGATAGTATGCTATCTGGCTGTACTTTATCTTAACATGTACTCTGATTGTCTCTATATTACATATTGATAAAGCCCTTAGGATATGTACTCGACTACTGGGACTATGATGAGATTATACTAGTGGGGCCACGGTAGTCGACGAGTACATCCAATAACTGTTCCTAGTCGAGGGTGTATCGAGACTGGGCATCGATGCACCAGAGTAAACTAGCGTATACGCATCTTGACCTATATGATGGGCGATGGATGATCCCATATCCATCGGTGTTTGACATGAAGGATGGTGTACTGGTGCTCAGTGGAGACAGGGTACACTGGACGGACTCGCCGAGAACTCCCAGATGGTATTATACCTCACGTCAGATGGCAGTTCTCCGGTGAAATTGGTACAGAGTAGTCTGTTGACCCGAGATCGTCATAGAGTCTTGTGTGATTCCCACTGTGCTTTGATTTCCATCATACCACGTCCAAGAGGGCGTGCAAAAAGGTGGCTTTTGGGTACAGTCCTGAATCACATGGAGGCAATGAGCGATAGGAGGGGATTCGTCTCTCCCGGTATAGGGAGTTGATGTTGTGCTGTGTTCGATTGGCTATAACTGGAAATCCCTGGCCAGGGTTGCTGAGATTTACTTGTAAGTGTTATCAGTAGTTTCTCGAACTGTTATAGACCTCAAATCGACACAACTTATCAAGCTACTGGGGTCTGACGTTTACCACCCCTAGGCGAGATATGCGACATTTCAGACGACGAGACCGGACTGTACGGGAGTGTTACTGATTGGATTCACAGGAGAAGGTACAGGCTTGCTTGTTGATCTTCTGAGCGCTCAATACCTGGGTAGCTGTTACGTTTAGCTGACCGCTTGCAGCTTGTGGGTGTTTGATATGATCATCACCTACTGCCGCGTATTGACGATTCTTTAGAGTCCAACACAGAGGTTTCTTGGCTCAGGCAAAACGGTGTAGGAGCACATATGTGATATGTGCGGGACCGAGGATAATACGATATGAGATACCGTATTCTATTCTCGCGATATTTGATATCAGTCGGGTCATCGGATCAAGTGTTGATTCGATGAATCGGTACGGAAAAATATTAGTCGGTTATATGTGATATAGCCGGATTGTCGGATCAAGTGTTGATTCAATAATTTAATCTATAATAATATATATGATATATTTAAATTACATTAACTAATATTTGCTCACTAAAAGATTCTTTTTCTCGCTCGGGTAATACATTGATATACATGCGATATATGTTAATTGTATTATTTTATTTTGTTACAATAAATATTATATATGTGATATATAATATTGTAACATGATATGGTTATTAATGCAACATGATTAGTGGAGATTAAATATGATTAGGGTTTGATTAGGGTTAAGCTCTTCTAGAAGTATCTAGAAGGTTTTTGTTTTGTTTTGTATAAGATATTTTGTGAAGATATTTGCTTAACCAAACCCAAACCCTTGACCATGGTTGTTTCTCTACAAGGGTTAAGGATTCATTCTTAACTATGGTTGCATTTCTAACCTCACTAATGGGTTATTCATTATTCATCACAAAAGGATTCCATCTTCTTCTTCCTTCTCTTTTCATGGAAAAGCTTTCTTGATTTGATTTTGTGATGATAAATGAGTGAGAAAAAGAAAACAAAAGAGAGCAAAAATCCAACTTCATCATCCTCATCTATCTTTGCCATTTAGATGAGGGTGTTAACTTCATATTATGAGTGTTAGCTTGTGTTAACGAAACTTCATGGTAGATCATCTTTGTATCGAAGATTGGAAGCAAGACTGCATCTTTCTCTTCGTGGAACCTCTCGAGAGTCCGTAACACAATGATCGCAGCGAAGGGACTTCAACACGGAGCTTTAGAAGTGAACGACCGGATCTACAAAGGTTGTAATCCCTCTCACTTAGTGTTAGAGTGTTTAGCATGTTAGTTTTCGCCTAATCTCTAGTTTAAAGATCCGGCTTCGGGTTGATCGGCACGACTAATTTTTTAATCGGGCATGGTTGATGCCTCGTAGACCCTTGTGCGCGTGCCTAGGAACCCTCCATGCAGATCCGCTCACTGCCTCTATGTGGCTCGGGGCTGTACCCAACTAAAACCTGTTTGCACGTCTCCTTTGAGCATGGTAGGGTAGTAATCAAAGCACAGTAGGAACTCACACGAGACAAATGACGATCTCAGGTCGATGAACTAACCTGTACACATGTTACCAGGGAACTGCTATCTGACGTCAGGTATAATACCAACTAGCAGGTTCACGGCGAGTCCTGTCCGGTGTACTTATAACCCAATGAGCACCTGTATACATCTTAGGTGAACCAACTGACACCAGTGGCTTGTGAGACCGGCCACCGCCCCTCGTCGGGGTCTCGACTGTATACACTAGTCTACTGTGGAGAATCGATGCCCTGTCTCGAAACTCCCATGACTAGGGACCTTTTAAGGATGTGCTTATAGACCCCAGCTCTCACGTATATGATCGCCCTCATACTGCTGGTAGTCAAGCAAGAATCCTAGGGGCTCTATCAATGTGTAATAGCAACTTGTAAGGTCACCTAAAGCAGTACATGATGATAAAGATAAACCAGATAGCATACTATCTTCTCGAGTAAGACTGTCCTACCGGCATAGGTCCTCCTCAATCTTTGGAATCACATGCCTGTGATCCAATAATTGACTCCGAGGGCACTATATCCAACAGAGTGAATAAAGAGATATAAAAAAAGAACACTGGTTTTGTAATTACTTAAGGCTGCATAAAATAAAAAATATATAGCAAAGGTGCTTCATCACCTAGTACCTTAGACCAACTGGTTTGGGAGTCACTGCTAAAGCCTTAGGTATTACAAGACGAGGAATTACGCCTTAATGCGCGAACACATTTTGTAATCGGTCGTTAGTACCTCAAGAAGTATTAACGGTCGCATGAAGGATGTGTGAGCAATTTCATCTAAAATTCACTAATTAAAAGTACTTTAGACGATGGATAAGAGTATGATAGCTTGAATTGAATTTCCAAGTATAGGGGTGATACATACACACACGTAGGGGTATATGATTAGGGTTTGGGTGAGAGATAAAAATGAAAGATAGGGCTTACACAATCAGTAGAGATGATAAAAATTCCTAAGTTGAGATGGAACCATAGAAGGAAATTCAAAAGATGCTGAAAGCTTAATAAATTTGCAAAACATATACGATCTTAAGTTAAATGATAAGTGAGTGTGAAAAATATGGGTTGATGATTTCTATGTTAAAGATAATAGAATTTCTTGCTAGAATACTGAATTGAAGAATGAGAGTCAACAGGCCAAATTGATTGGATTTTGTGGGTAGTATCCGCTGAAAACCATCAGGAGACAACACTCCTGCAACTATGGACACCTAGAGGTTTAACGGTGTCACGACCCGAAATTGGCACGTGACGGCCCTAATACTAGGCAACGCCTAAACACGTAACGCAGTAAAAGAAAGCCAAAACCCAGAAATCTAGACCATGAAAATACGGATAAGATAATAAAAGTTTTTGAAACATTTTAAATCGCAACCCAAATTCTTTAAAAGTCCCACTTTCTATATTTAAAATTTTGGCAACACCCCATTTGTAAAAACTAGCCCAAAGATGAGTACAACATAATTATAAATGAAACATTCCCAAACAGGAGCAAATACACGCCCAAAGGCGGAAAACAATCTCCACCACAAATATACGACGCCGTAGCTAAGAAATAAGGACAACAGAGATAAAGCTGTACAAAAGACAATAAGTCCACAAGTAATATACAAAATCGTCCTCACCAAGTCTCTAAGTCAACAACATAATAGTAGATGGAGAGTACAATATACAACGAATGTACAATACAAAATACAGATAACCACCAAAACCCACCTAAGCAAAATAGCACACTGTGAGCCAATGCGGTATCTGTAGCAAAAGTTGATAGATGAATAGCCGGCCTCGACTACTCTGGGGAACACCCTGCAACACCTGTGGCACAACGGGGGTGAGTTGCCAACTCGTGAATAGTAAATAACATATGCAGGTAATCGCAGGTATGTACGTACAGCATGAATCTAAGATATACAATTAACAATAATAACTGGTCATATAAATGCAGAATAATGTAAAGTACACTAGCAGATACAACCAATATATGAAGCAATAGTGATATGACAATAGTATGCAATAATCATGTGATAGTGATATGAGAATGTAAATATGCAACAATCATGAAGGGTACACTAACAGGTACTACTAATACATGAAACAGTGCATAAGCAAATAGGTATGAGGTATGGAGTAAAATATGTCATTCCCACGGAAACCTAACATCGTGGTAGGATCACAATCCATCAAGACATTGAGATCCTAATTTCTCAAATCAGCCCCCAAGTTGGGCTCTCATATCATATAAGTCTGACATCTCCCAAATGTACAACATCGAGTAATCTCCTATATCCCGAATGTACAAATCGACAATCTCATATGCATCCGGTATCCAATCTCAATGAATCACCTAATATCCCAAATCAAATCTCAAGTAAGATTCTAGCATACTAAATATATATATATATATATATATATATATAAATATATATGCAGAAATAAATATGATGGGGTCAACACACATATATTAGCGTCCCACTCCACTAATATTGGTGTAAGGGTATATATAACAACGGCTAAATCCCCTGTTATATATACAAAAGGTGGTACAAGAAATATCATGAAAACAATGTGTCAAGCATCGACACAGAAATCCTGATCTATCAGATACCGTCACAAAGACTAGCATCCTGATAGGTACGTATCATACGCTATCGCGAAAGCACGAGTGCCTAGCTCTGACCCTCGCCTTTCGACGTATGCATACGTATATGACTCCCAACGGTATCTCCATGATCCCCGCCGAGTCATTGGTACTGTCACCGGTAGGTACTTGCCCGCCTCCAGGCTCAATCGGCAAAGTCCATCGATCATCTTGCCGAGGGGAACCATACCGGGCCCCACCATGTACCCTCATACGGCACCCACTCCTCGTATGGCGTATAAAATCAGAACCGATAAATTTCATGGTGGCTGCGCAAATATCATATCAAGGAAACCGGGTTTTTCAATGTATGCATAATTTCATGAACTCCCGCGGTTCCCTAATCCAGAAAACATCATGTAAAATCCAAATAACATTGCGTAAATCCAGGAATAAATATGTGCGATATATCTTAAATGGGAGCATATAAATGAAAATATGTAGCTGAAACCAGATGTATGCAAAACCAATAAGGTACAGCTAAGTAACATCAGTAAAGGTAAATATATAACTGCAACTGAATATGTGTGTAACATACAGAGGTAGCAATGTATAGGTATCTACCTATAAGAACTGATGAAGTATACACCCTCCGGGTATGAGTGGAATATGTGAGTAAGGTATATCGGTAGCTAAATGTCAAAACGTTATAAGTAATATAATATCTATAATGGTTTGTGTGTGATATGGCAATTATTGACGGTGTGTGTGTAGCATACAATCCGTGCTCGTGCAACATGAACCGTCAATAATATGTGCAGTGTCCCATGACTACTAGTCGAAGTACAACTATATCTAAGTAAATAGGGTAAAGGCGCAATTCTAACAATGACGTAGAATATGCGACAAGTATTAGAATCCTAGCCCAGACGCATAACGCCATGCGGGCGATTCCCCTGTAGATGTTAAATCTACTCACCTACGCTCTACGCCAGGTGAATCCTACCACCTGTGTCCCTCTGTAGCAGTGTTCGTAGTCCCGGCCTGCAAACCTGAAAATTAGACAAGGAAATCATATAAATAAGCAAATATCTCGCAAAACGCGATATCGACACTAAACGAGAAACTCGCGTCACGAACTAAACGCGCGTGTGCACGATACGCTAAAGCGTGTGGATACACGTCTAAAACTACCGCGACACGCCGCTGTTGGGGTAAAAATTTACACCCCGGTTGACCGAGTCAAAGTCAAGGTCAACCCCCAAGCTAGGTGAGCCCAAGCCCAGGTCAAGCGGGCCCACGCCCAAATCGAGCCCGCAGCCAGCGTCCCCATGCCAACAACAAAATCATGTAATAAATAATTTTTATGTAATTGTTTATGCATGAATGTGGGCATAAAGCCAATATTTTGTAAGCCCATGGCTTATGTGCAAAAATGAAATGGCACATGTGCCATGGGATGGCTAAAATGCCATTTTTGTAAAGCCCAAGGGGCTATATGTAAATATGTAAGCCTATATAAGGCAAAATGATGATGAATAAAATAACACCTTTCATTCTCTCCACAAAAATTAGAGCTGAGCTCTTTCTTCCTTCTTCAAGGTTCCAAAACCTTCTTCTTTCTCTTGAATTAAATCAAGAGTTTTACTCTTCCTTTTTCAAAACTAAATAGTTTTCCACCACAAAACCCACAAAGGGGAACTTGGATCTGCCATCAGATCTTAAAAAGGAGAGATTTTGAGATTTTACATCTCTTGATCTTCAAGATCCAGCAAGCAACAGGAGGAAGAAGAAGAACCCTTCCATTAACCCAACAAAAAAAAAAAAAAAAAACACACTCAGGAGTCTAACTCCTCTTTGATTTCTCTTCAGAGAAATCTTTTTAGGCTAAAAGCCTGTTGTGTGCGCAAGTCGTCCGCGTGCCGACACGTGGCACGCGCGCTTGCGCAACTGCGCAAGTGCGCAAGTCGCCCGCGTGCCGATACGTGGCGCGCGCGCTTGCACAACTGCGCAAGTGCGCAAGTCGCCCGCGTGCCGACACGTGGCGCGCGCGCTTGCGCAACTGCGCAAGTGCGCAAGTCGCCCGCGTGCCGACACGTGGCGCGCGAGCTTGCGCAACTGCGCAAGTGCGCAAGGCGCCCGCGTGCCGACACGTGGCGCGCGCGCTTGCGCAACTGCACATCCCTTGGATGTATTTTCCCCCTCTTTTGTGTACATATATACACATATACATATGTATACAAATTTATACATACACGTACTCCACGACACTGTCCCTGTTAGAAAAAAATTTCTAACGGGGCGCTGCCCCGCACCCCGCAAGGGGGCTGCTAGCCCCCTTGACCCCCAGCCCGCTATCCGGGTAGCGGGACCCCCGTAAAAACTCTGCGTGGCTCCCGATATATCCAAAACCCCCCTTTCAGAACAGAACACACGTACACTGCACATTGAATTCGCATGACCAGTTTAACCCGTTAATCGGAGGTTCCCTCGCCCCAAAGGCGAGGGGTAATTAACGGCAGCTTAGTACGCGGCTGCCGGAGATTCGGATCCCCACAATCATTAAACCCCGGCCTATCCTAGGCAGGGGGAATCTGTAGTACGCCTGACAAGCGTGCGCGTATTCCCATCTCAATGGGGTGACGAAAAAACACCCTACAGCCGCGACACGCTGGATCACAGAACCCACTCACGTATCGCGCGTATCACGCAAACGAAACAAACACGAAAAACTACATATGATTCTAGATTTTCCTACAGGTAAAATATTACAAAACTACACATGCTAAAATACTATAGAATACAGCAGACAACCCTACACAAAAACCCAACACCCCACTCCCGTTCCTGGCCACAATTTGCGTCCAGATGGGTTAAATCTGCGGCCAAAGTTAGAAGATAGGGGCTCGTGTTCTTGTGGTGTATTCTAGACCTAGTGTGCATGTCCTAGTTTTCTCAATTTTGTCCTGAAGGGTCCGGGTCAATAGCAGATCACATAATGCCAATATATCGCCTAAAAACGCCAATTTTGACCAAAAAAAAAACACAAACCCTATGTTATTTTAGTGAAATCTGGGGAATTCTCAGTTAAAGTAACCCTAACAACACTAAAATAGGCTAGGTTAACTAACGCAATCCTTACTTAATCAATATTCCACATAATTCACCTTAATTAGCACTAAACTCACAATTAAACACAAACCGAAGCTAATTATCACATAAGCTAAGCAAAAAAAGGAAATTGGGTTAAGAAATATACCCTAAGGGACCCTAGGAATCAGGAGAAGAAGTGAATGGGGGAGGAAGAGCTGCTGCAAGTAGCTGGAGCTCCTGTTGCTGCTGTTGCTGCCTGCGTTGCTGCTGCTGCTGTTTGCTGATGCTGCTGTTGCTGATGGAGCTGCTGTTGTTTCTGTTGTTGTTGTTGATGCTCATGTTGCTGCTGCTTCTGCTGAAGATGAGTGTGTGTGTGTGTATGAGAGAATGAGAGAACAAGATAAATGAGAGTGAAGGTGAGAATGAGAGAAATTCAAACACCCCTTCTTCTCACTCTCTCTCACCTCATTTAATGGGCATGGCATAAGCCATGTAGCCCCATGCCCCCTCTCTCTCTCCCAAAGTCAACAATGAAAGTCAAATTTTAAAACCCCATTTAAATTCATTTTTCTTTTAAAGAGCAACCATGCACACTTAAAACCCAAAACACTTAAACAAATTTATAAAACTAGATTACGAAATGGTTAAACCCCAAATTAACACCCTAGTTAACATGCACAAGTGTGTGCGAGCCTAGGAAAAATCTAATAAAATATTCATTAAATATGATAAAATAATTGGAAATCATTTTGGTAAACTCTTTATTAAAAACCATATATTAAAATATAATTAGCCACAGAACACATTCTAAGGTGTTACAATCTTCCCCCCTTAAAAGAAATTCGTCCCCGAATTTAAAAATATACTGCTACGCGTAACTTCAAGGAGAAGATTACAACTCTCAAATCTCGCTCGCAGCCTCCCAAGTGATTACCCCACTATACGGCTATATCCAAGAAAGCCCTTCACAGATGGCAAGACCCTTGACCGACGTTCCTCCACCTGCCGGGCCATTAACATAACTGGCTGCCGGTGAGCGAAACGATCGCGTCCAAGCCGAAAGGTCTGGTGCCAAATCATGTGAGAAAGGTCATGAAGGTAATTGTAAAGTACCATCTCAAGGAATACGGGGTGAAAATTCAATAATCTGGGCGGAAGTGCCAAATTAAAGGCAACGAAACTAACCCGCTTATAGGATCTCAAAAGGACCTAAAATCCTGGGACAAGCTTCCCAAAATCCAACACGTCATTTATCAGAAAAATCCACAGGAATACATGATTTGCCACTGCGCACATAAGTCTACGACCAACACGGTCGGTATAAGACCACTGTCCGCCCTGGGCTACTCTCATCCTGACCTGAAACAACCGGATCATCTCCGAAGTCTCTAGACTAGCTGGGGTCCAAAAATCCTACTTACGCAGAGTCAGAAAACAACAGACAGGTGATCGACACGACCTAACCCCTAAACCTAAAGGTTGCCAATTGGAGTGTCTCCTGATAACATCTATTGAAGAAGAATCCTAACCATGGCGAGTGACGATCCCCAACTGCTGACAACAAATAACACAAACGCACAACTTAACAAAGAACGACTGAGCAAACTGAGTATAACCGGACGACAAGAATCCGAATGGAGTCATACCCTGACTAACCCTGGGTAGACACCATAGCGAAATTCATGGAGATCTGCTCCCACTCCTACTTCGGAATGGTTAAAGGTTGCAACTCTCCAGCCGACCTCAGATGCTCAACCCAAACACACAAAAGACAGACACCTTAAAACGAAACTTGAAACTTCTCTTTACATCCCTGCCCACCCGTAACTATTACACAAGTCACGTCACTGTTGGTGGAACTTGAATGAAAACAGAGAGTTGACTGTTGTGCCTGTTCTAGGATTTCACGTCTCTACCCGATAATATCAGGTACACAAACGCGTCCCTATCTTAGCACACCCGTGTCACAAATCAAGGACTCAGAATCATTATCCAGCCGAGTATGCTCAAGTACCTCTGACGAACGAGCATCGGCGGGCAGTGTCTCGCGAAGCGATTTAAGAAAAATGGTCGGGCGCGGACATGAGCAAGCTGTCCCCTCCGTAGAGACGAACTTAAGCTATACTCAACGATCGCACAAGAACTGTAAATCTACAGAAGACTATCACAGCAATCAAAATCCGTTGCAGGAAGATGTACATTAAGCTAAACCACCGCGGCCATCTCCAGATCATGAGTGATCCGTGAAAATCTGACACGACTCTCGAACCAGTAGTGTCTCCAAATCTCCAACGCTAAACTACCGCGGCCATCTCCAGATCATGAGTGGAATATCCTTCTCGTACTTCCTCCAAATGTAGGGAAGCAAAAGTGATAACTCTATAGTGTTACCTCAGTACACACTCGAGCCCCACTCAAGAAGCATTACAGTTAAACAACAAAGTTGCCCGAAGCAGCAAGAAAAAAAGAACTGATGCAGTTGTTAACCGAATCTTCAACTGCCGAAAACTCCGCACACATGCCTCAGTTCAAAGAAAAGAAACCTCCTTTCCGATCAATTCAGTCGACGGTGCAGCACTACTCTAGTAATCCTGCACGAAACGGCGGTAAAAACCTGCTAAGCCCAAAAATCTGCGGACCTCCATCCTGCTCACAAGTCTGGGCCTAAACTGTACGGCCACGATCTTTTCTCCGAACTATACAAAACCGTCTCCGTGACTACAAGACCTAGGAGTCAACACAAACAAGCCTGAAGAAACACTCCGAGAATCTAGCAGACCGCTGGGGCTCTCCCAGTATCTGCATAACAAATCCTCAAGTGCTACTCCTGTCCCTCAAGACATATTAAATAGACCAGAATGTCGTAAATAACATAGCCATAACTGGTCGAGGAACGGCCTGAAGAAATCTGGTTCATCATATCTACGAATGCTGCCAGGGCATCAGTAAATCTAATGACACACCGAAACACACAAAAGCCCGTAGCACGCATAAGGCAGTCTTCGGAATGCCATCACTCCGAACCCGTAACAATGATGACCTGATCCCGAACAAACTTAGAAAATGTCTCGCGCTCTGGAGCTGATCAAAGAAATCGTCAATACGAGGTAGAGGATACCTATCCGCACCGTAAGCCGGTTCAATTAACGATCCGTCGATACACAACCTTAAACTGCCATCTTTCTCCTTGACGAACAGAAATAGGATCTTTCAAAAGTGAAACACTCAGACGCAAAAAGCTCCCCAACAAACAACTCTGCAGCTGATCCATTAGCTCCCTAAGCTTCGCCGGCTCATCTGGAACAACGTCGGAAAACTCTCGCACGAAAGGAATAATGGTCCAACAATCCCAACTGTGGCTACGGTATCACGAATGAACGCCAAGAATCCACGACATTTCCTCAAAAGCCGACTGGCGAAAAGGCTGAACTCAAGCTGTGAGAGGCGGCACAACTATCCACCTGCACAACAAGAACTGACTTGCCGGGAAAAACAAACCTAACTGTTTTCTCGCGGTAGTCCACAGACGCCTAGCACGTAGCTGACCAGTCCGTGCCCAGGAGAACGTCAAATCCAACATCTCTAGAAGGATCGAAACGACGGACGAATCTCTATTTCCTATCCGATTGGCACACGACTGAAATACGTGTCGCGCAACAAAAGAATCGCTGACAGAACTTAACAAAACAAACGGCTAATCTACCTAACACGACTCTCGTCCCAACCACGGCACAAAGTGTGGAAAACAACAAATACATCAAAAGAACATGCGAATTAAGGATACATGAAAACTCCACATTGGACGCCTGTGCGTCCCGATGAGTAGAAGGAAATTCCTGTGTCTGCCCTCTACCCGCAACTGGCTGAACTCCTCTGGTAGACTGATTCCTCTGAGCGAACCTTCCACATCCACGACTTCTCTGAAAATGATCCTGACGAGGTGCTAAGGAACAATCCCTGACGAAGTGCTGAAGGCTTCCGCATCGAAAACATCCACGCGCTGACTGCTGACCCTCCTGGGAATGAGAGCTGAACGACTGTCCTCGTCCTAAGCCTCTGCTACTCCCACGACGGCCACGAAATCTGTCTTGACGACCAAACCTCTGTCTCTGGGTTGGTACACTGGTACGAGTCCTCCACTGTCCTGGAACTCTCAGCGTCTCTGGAATATGCGCCTCGTCCACTGGGGCTGCAACCACGGGTGCTATATAGGTGACTGACTGCTGCATGCTGATCCTAAGGAACAACTGAGTAACGGGGGTGACAATCTCCTGTTGTAGCTCCCGAACAACATCAACCAATGAACTCATCGTCTTGCGGAAGTCCTGCATCTCTGCCAAAACCCTATCGATACTATATGTCGAAGGCTGATCCGTCTGCACCTGTGCAACTAGAGTGCCATCCTGGTCAGTGCTCGTCTCACCCGAGCCAATTCTGACCTTGGCCCTCACTCTGAGTCCCCATAGCCATCGGCAGCAAGGCTATAAATAGATATAAGATTCGATAAGAATAAGGAAATCGAATCATAAGGATATGAATCATCAAGGTAGGAATTTCAAGCAATTTGTACTTAGGTCACTTAAGGCGAAGTACCGCATCGTAGGTATGCTGCAGACATACACACACTACGTTACTCTGCTTAAGCTACCTACTCCATCATACCAAGGTCATCCTACACTCTGAAAGGTAAAACCTAGTGCTCTGATACCAACTTTGTCACGACCCGAAATTGGCACGTGACGGCCCTAATACTACGCAACGCATAAAGACGTAATGCAGAAAAAGAAAGCCAAAGCCCAGAAATCTAAACCATGAAAATACGGAAAAGATAATAAAAGTTTTTGAAACATTTGAAATCGTAACCCAAATTCTTTAAAAGTCCCACTTTCTATATTTAAAATTTTGGAAACACCCCCTTTGTTAAAACTAGCCCAAAGATGAGTACAACATAATTATAAATGAAACATTCCCAAACGGGAGCAAATACACGCCCAAAGGCGGAAAATAATCACCACCACAAATATACGACGCCGTAGCGAAGAAATAAGGAAAATAGAGATAAAGCTGTACAAAAGACAATAAATCCACAAATAATATACAAAATCGTCATCACCAAGTCTCTAAGTCAACAACATAATAGTAGATGGAGAGTACAAGATGCAACAAATGTACAATACAAAATACAGATAACCACCAAAACCCATCTAAGCAAAATATCACACTGTGAGCCGATGCGGTATCTGTAGCAAAAGATGATAGATGAATAGCCTGCCTCGACTACTCTGGGGAACACCCTGCAACACCTGTGGCACAACGGGGGTGAGTTACCAACTCGTGAATAGTAAATAACATATGCAGGTAATCGCAGGTATGTACGTACAGCATGAATTTAAGATATACAATTAATAGTAATAACATGTCATATGAATGCAGAATAATGGAAAGTACACTTGCAGGTACAACCAATATATGAAGCAATAGTGATATGACAATAGTATGCAATAATCATGCGATAGGGATATGAGAATGTAGATATGCAACAATCATGAAGGGTACACTAACAGGTACTACTAATATATGAAACAGTGCATAAGCAAATAGGTATGAGGTATGGAGTAAAATATGTCATTCCCAAGGAAACCTAACATCGTGGTAGGATCACAATCCATCAAGACATTCAGATCGCAATTCCTCAAATCAGCCCCCAAGTTGGGCTCTCATATCATATAAGTCTCACATCTCCCAAATGTACAACATCGAGTAATCTCCTATATCCCGAATGTACAAATCGACAATCTCATATGTATCCGGTATCCAATCTCAATGAATCACTTAATATCCCAAATCAAATCTCAAGTAAGATTCTAGCATACTAAATATATATATATATATATATATGCAGAAATAAATATGATGGGGTCAATACACATATATTAGCGTCCCACTCCACTAATATTGGTGTAAGGGTATATATATAACAACGGCTAAATCCCCTGTTATATATACAAAAGGTGTTAAAAGAAATATCATGAAAACAATGTGCCAAGCATCGACACAGAAATTCTGATCTATCAGATACCGTCACCAAGACTAGCATCCTGATAGATACGTATCATACGCTATCCCGAAAACACGAGTGCCTCGCTCTGACCCTCGCCTTTCGACGTATGCATACGTACATGACTCCCAACGGTATCTCCATGATCCCCGCCGAGTCAGTGGTACTGTCACCGGTAGGTACTCGCCCGCCTCCAGGCTCAATCGGCAAAGTCCATCGATCATCTTGTCGAGGGGAACCATACTGGGCCCCACCATGTACCCTCATACGGCACCCACTCCTCGTATGGGGTATAAAATCAGAACCGATAAATCTCATGGTGGCTGCGCAAATATCATATCAAGGAAACTGGGTTTTTCAATGTATGCATAATTTCATGAACTCCCGTGGTTCCCAAATCAAGAAAACATCATGTAAAATCCAAATAACAATGCGCAAATCCAGGAATAAATATGTGCGATATATCTGAAATGCGAGCATTTAAATGAAAATATGTAGCTGAAACCAGATGTATGCGAAACCAATAAGGTACAGTTAAGTAACATCAGTAAAGGTAAATATGTAACTGCAACTGAATATGTGTGTAACATACAGGTGTAGCAATGTATATGTATCTACCTATAAGAACTAATGAAGTATACCCCCTCCGGGTATGAGTGGAATATGTGAGTAAGGTATATCGGTAGCTAAATGTCAAAACGTGATAAGTAATATAATATCTATAATTGTTTGTGTGTGACATGGCAATTATTGACGGTGTGTGTGTAGCATACAATCCGTACTCGTGCAACATGAACCGTCAATAATATGTGCAGTGTCCTACGACTACTAGTCACAGTACAACTATATCTAAGTAAATAGGGTAAAGGCACAATTCTAACAATGACGTAGAATATGCGACAAGTATTATAATCCTAGCCCAGACGCATAACGCCATGTGGGCGATTCCCCTTTAGATGTTAAATGTACTCACATACGCTCCACGCCAGGCGAATCCTACCACCTATGTCCTTCTGTAGCAGTGTTCGTAGTCCCCGCCTGCAAACCTGAAAATAAGACAAGGAAATCATATAAATAAGCAAATATCTCGCAAAACGCGATATCGACACTAAACGAGAAACTCGCTTCGCGAACTAAACGCGCGTGTCTACGATACGCTAAAGCGTGTGGATACGCGTCTAAAACTACCGCGACACGCTGGATTACAGAACCCACTCACGTATCGCGCGTATCGCGCAAACGAAACAAACACGAAAAACGACATATGATTCCAGATTTTCCTACAGGTAATATACTACAAAACCACACATGCCAAAATACTATAGAATACAGCAGACAACCCTACACAAAAACCCAACACCCCACTCCCCTTTCTGGCCACAATTTGCGGCCGGATGGGTTAAATCTGCCAAAGTTAGTAGATAGGGGCTCGTGTTCTTGTGGTGTATTCTAGACCTAGTGTGCATGCCCTAGTTTTCTCAATTTTGTCCTGAAGGGTCCGGGTCAATAGCAGATCACAGAATGCCAATATATCGCCTAAAAACGCCAATTTTGCACAAAACACAAACCCTATGTTATTTTAGTGAAATCTGGGGAATTCTCAGTTAAACTAACCCTAACAACACTAAAATAGGCTAGGTTAACTAACACAATCCTTACTTAATCAATATTCCACATAATTCACCTTAATTAGCACTAAACTTACAATTAAACACAAACCGAAGCTAATTATCACATAAGCTAAGCAAAAAAAGGAAATTGGGTTAAGAAATTTACCCTAAGGGACCCTAGGAATCAGGAGAAGAAGTGAATGGGGGAGGAATAGCTGCTGCAAGTAGCTGGAGCTCCTGCTGCAGCTGTTGCTGCCTGCGTTGTTGATGCTGCTGTTTGCTGATGCTGCTGTTGCTGACGGAGCTGTTGTTGTTTCTGTTGTTGTTGTTGATGCTGATGTTGCTGCTGCTTCAGCTGAATATGAGTGTGTGTGTGTGTGTGTATGAGAGAATGAGAGAACAAGAGAAATGAGAGTGAGGGTGAGAATGAGAGAAATTCAAACACCCCCTCTTCTCACTCTCTCTCACCTCATTTAATGGGCATGGCACAAGCCATGTAGCCCCATGCCCCTCTCTCTCTCCCAAAGTCAACAATGAAAGTCAAATTTTAAAACCCCATTTAAATTCATTTTTCTTTTAAAGAACAACCATGCACACTTAAAACCCAAAACACTTAAACAAATTTATAAAACTAGATTAAGAAATGGTTAAACCCTAAATTAACACCCTAGTTAACATGCACAAGTGTGTGCAAGCCTAGGAAAAATCTAATAAAATATTCATTAAATAGGATAAAATAATTGGAAATCATTTTGGTAAACTTTTTATTAAAAATCATATATTAAAATATAATTAGCCACAAAACACATTCTAAGGTGTTACAAACGGCTTGTTGTACGAGCTCAGTGAAATCGCGATTCCCTACGAAAGTGAGGTTAGGATTTTTTCGAGAATAAATTGGCTTTGCTCGGGACGAGCCAAAGATAAGTTTGGAGTATTTGTTCATATCAGAATTTTGCATTATTATGTCACCCATTCTTAATCATATTTCAAATAAATAAGTGCTTTTGATCCATGTCTGCTAAATAGTTGCAGGTTATAGGTTCTCAGAACAATACAGTGAAATTCATGAAAAGACGTTACAAAAGTGAGACTACGACCAACAAAAGATGAATCCGTATGATGCCGCCTAACAGTTCAAGGAACAAATGAAGATACGTAAACAGTTCCATGCACAAGACAGTTCAAGGGCAGCACAAGATACAAGACTTGAAAGCGAAGCTTACTGTAATAGTCCACAAATTCTGCACTGTTGGAAATCTGGAAGAAAGTAGAAAAAATTCTGAGAAACCAAGTAAAGAAAACAGAAGATAAAAGCAACACAGAGAAACCCTAAAGAGATGGGCCTATGAGCCTACCAAATGGCCATGGATCCGCGGCCAAACAGGCCTTTCTGCCACGGTTCCGCGGCCGTGCAATGCACGTGTCGGTGGGGTGTCGGTGCTTTGACTCGGTCTTTGGAGTTGTTTTGTAATTTCATGTATGGATCAGAATGTAACCTAGGGTTTTTCCTATCTATAAATAAGAAGGATGCCTCTCTTTAGTTTTTGGGTGCCACTTTTTGGTATGCCTGTTTTGAGGATGCCTCTTTTATTTTTAGATCTAGAATTTAAATTCATTTTGTAATGAATCGTTGAAGAGGTTATCAATAAAAGTAAGTTTTTTTTATCTCGCATTCTTCTTATCTGCACTTTATTATCTGCACTTTTATTTGTTTTTTATTTATCTGCAATTTAGGCAATCAATTAATATAATAAAAAATGAATTTTGTTGTTATCTTCCTAATGAGTGAGTAATTCCTCACTTGTTAGGGTTAGGATTGGGATGGTTTGAGATAAGGAAATCTCTTTCACTCCTTTCCTTGCCCCTATAATTTTAATTAATACGGACTCTGTTTAAATGAACCACAAACCGCTCACTACGGCACCCTATCCTACAAGATAGCGGTGATTCCCTAGTTAGACCGGTTGTGGTTGATTTAAATAGAGGTTAGGGCTAAGAGTTAAGAAAGGACGGACAAGGACCAAAAGGAAGAAACGAAGTTTCTTCCTAGTCGTGTTAATCCCCTTTGTTGACTATTACCCTAACACCTATATCCTTCATTAGGGAACTGAAAGCAGTTGGTAGAATCCCTATTCCAATCTAACCTAGTCCTAACCCTAGCAAGAATTTTAATCAAATTTAATCTCATTCTTAGATAGTAAAACAAAACCCGACTTGATCGGATTAACTCGTTAGAACATAAAGAAAAGGAATCCATCTCCCTGTGGACCGACCCGTACTCAACCGACCAGCTACCAAGTGACACCGTTATTGATTATGGTATATTCTTAATTTTGATTTCAAAACGCACACGCATAAACATCTTTCAATCAATCATATCAATTACCCACAAGCCGCAAGAGGTTAGCAAAACGTAACGGCCACCCGGGTATTGAGCGATCAGAAGATCAACTAGCAAGCCTGCTCATACTCCTCCGAATCCAATTAGTAACACTACCGTAGAGTCCGGTCTCTTCGTCTAATATGTCGCATATCTCGCCTGGTGTTGGTAAACGTCAGACCCCAATAGCTTGGTAAGTCATGTCGATGTGAGGCTCATAACGGGTCGAGAAACTACTGATAGCATTTACCGGTAAATCTCGGAATCATCCATGGCCAGGGACATCATGTTATGGCCAATCGAGCACAGCGCAACATCAACACCCAATACCGGGAGAGACGAATCCCCTCCTATCGCTCATTGCCTCCATGTGACTTGGGACTGTACCCAAAAACCACCGTTTTGCAAGATCTCTTGATCGTGGTAAGGTGGAAATCAAAGCACAGTGGGAATCACACAAGAATCTATGACGATCTCGGGTCAACAGACTAACTTGTACCAGTGTCACCAGAGAACTGCTATCTGACGATAGGTATAATACTATCTAGGAGTTCTCGGTGAGTCCGTCCAGTGTACCCAGTCTCCACTGAGCACCCGTATACCATTTCTGATGTCAAACGCCAATGGATATGGGATCATCCATCGCCCATCATATAGGTCAAGAAGCGTATACGCTAGTCTACTCTGGAGTATCGATGCCCCGTCTCGATACTCCCATGACTAGGAACATTTGAAGGATGTACTTACCGACTACATTGTCCCCACGAGTATGATCTGCATCATAATCCTGGTAGTCAAGTACTCATCCTAAGCGCTTTATCAACATGTAATAGAGAGACAATAAGTGTACATGTTAAGATAAAGAGCAACCAGATAGCATATTATCATGTCAAGCAAGAAATTCGTCCCTATATATGTCCAAGCATCTACTACAATATACATCGTATGTACAGTAATGGACTCTAGGGCATACATATAACTAACATGATCATCCATCGCCCATCATATGGGTTAAGAAGCATATTCGCTAGTTTACTCTGGAATATCTATGCCATGTCTCGATTCACCCTCGATTAGGAACAATTAAAGGATGTACTTATGGACTACCCTGGCCCCACTTGTATCATCTCCATCATAGTCCTAGTAGTCAAGTACACATCCTAATGGCTTTATCAATATGTGAGAGCAAGACAGTATCAAAATACAAGTCAACATGTTAAGACAAAGAGCAACTGGATAGCATACTATCATGTCGAGCAAGAAAGTCCTCTCTATATATGTCCAAGCATCCACTATAATATACATCATATGTACAATAATGGCCTTTAGGGCATACACATAACTAACAATCTCCCATTTGCACTAATGCCAGTTATTGTAGTATCTCATACCCAACATCCTGAAGAGTCTCTCAAATTGTATCTGTGGTATGGCCTTCTTGAGTGGATCCGCCGTGTTGTTCTTCATGTCAACTCTCCTGACCTCGATCTCCCGGCGATCAACTATCTCCCGGATCAGGTGATACCGCCTCAGAATATGCCTGGATCGCTGATGGGAGCTGGGTTCCTTGGCTAAAGCCACTGCTCCATTGTTATCACAATACAAAGGTATTGGATACTCAATGGACGGAACCACTACAAGTTCAGTTATGAACTTCTTCATCCAGACAGCCTCTTTGGCAGCATCGTTGGCAGCGATGTATTCAGCCTCCATTGTCGAATCTGCCACGGTTTCTTTGTTGGAACTCTTCCAACAAACCACCCCTCCATTGAGGGTAAAGACAAATCCCGAGACCGACTTAGAGTCGTCCTTATCACTATGGAAGCTCGAATCGGTAAAGGACTCCACTTGGAGTTCACCGTTACCATACACCAAGAACATCTCTTTAGTACTTCTCAAGTACTTGAGAATGTTCTTCACAGCTTTCCAGTGATTCTCTTCTGGATCTTCTTGATACCTAATCATTACACTCAGTGAGTATGTCACATCGTGTCTGGTACATAACATCGCGTACATGATAGCACCTACTGCCGAAGCATAGGGTATCGCTTGCATGCGAGCTCTTTCCAAATCAGTCTAGGAAGACATCTCGTTGGAGAGAGTGAGTCCTGAGATAATGGGTAAATTCCTATGCTTGGAATCCTCCATACTAAACCTCTTTAGTATGGTGTCGATATACCTGGATTGGGACAATCCCAGCATCCGTTTAGATCTATCTCTATAGATCTTAATTCCCAAGATATAGGAGGCATCACCTAGATCTTTCATTGAGAATCTATGTGATAAGAAGAGCTTGACCGAGTGCAGCATAGGAACATCATTTCCTATCAAGAGTTTGTCATCCACGTACAATACGAGGAAGACAACTTTACTCTCTGCCACCTTCTTGTATATACAAGGTTCATTTACATTTTTGATGAAGTCAAACTCATTGACTACCACATCAAAACAGATGTTCCAACTCCGCGATGCCTGCTTTAACCCGTAGATGGATTTAAGCAGCTTGCACACCTTTCCGTTGCTCCCACTGTCCATGAAGCCCTCTGGCTGAGTCATGTACACGCACTCTTCTAAATCACCATTTAGAAATGCGGTCTTAACATCCATTTTCCAGATTTCGTAGTCATGGTATGCAGCAATGGCAAGTTGGATCCGAATGGACTTAAGAATAGCCACTGGAGAAAAGGTTTCATCATAGTACACACCTGGTCGTTGACGAAAACCTTTTGCAACAAGTCTAGCTTTGAAAGTCTCAACTTATCCATCTACACTAAATTTCTTCTTAAAGATCCATTTGCTCTCGATGGGTTTTACCCCTTCAAGAGCAACTTCTAAAGACCATACTTTGTTGGTGTACATGGATTCCATCTCAGACCGCATTGCATCCAGCCATTTCATAGAGTCCCCACTCGTGATGGCCTGCTCAAAACTAGTTGGGTCATCATCTTCCATGATGCAATCCTCGCTCCCACCATCAATGAGAAAACCGTAGTATCTCTCAGGTGGATGAGGAACCCTACTAGATCGGAGGAGAGGCTAAGGTTCGTCGGGGACTATTGAATCCTCCGGTTCTACCAAATCTTCTGTTGCAGTTTGTGCTTTTGGAACTTCTTCCAGCTCTACCTCTTCGCCACTAATTTCTTTTATAAGAAATTCCTTTTCTAAAAAGGTAGAAAATTGAGAAACAAACATCTTTTATTCCTCACCGTGGTAGAAGATATATCCATAGGAATCCTTTGGATATACCACAAACTTACACAAAGCAGATCTTGCCTCGAGCTTGTCCGGATTTTGCTTTTTAACATAGGCGGGACAACCCCATATCTTAACTCGTTTATGAGATGGTCTCTTCCCATTCTATATCTCATATGGAGTGGTAGGCACTGATTTGGTTGGAACTCTATTCAATAGGTATGCTGTTGTCTCAAGCACATAACCCCAAAAGGAAATAGGTAACTCAGTGGTGCTCATCATAGAGCGCAGCATATCCAATAGGGTGCGATTCCTCCTCTCCGATACACCGTTGTACTGTGGTGTATACAGAGGAGTAAGTTGAGAGAGAATCCCATTCTCTTTTATATAGTCACGGAATTCCGTGCTCAAGTATTCTCCTCCCCGATCAGATCGTAGGATTTTAATAATTTTACCCGTTTGGTTCTCTACTTCAAGCTTATATTCTTTGAATTTCTCAAAAGCTTCAGATTTGTGTTTCAACAGGAACACATGTCCGTATCTTGAGAGATCGTCAGTGAATGTAATGAAGTACGAGGAGCCATCCTGACATGTGTAGACATGGGACCGCATACATCACTATGTATCAATCCCAAGAGTTCCGTAACTCTTTCTCCGCGTGCAGTAAACGGAGTTTTTGTCATCTTTCCTTTGAGACATGACTGGAAAGTTTCATAAGATGATAATTCTAATGGATTCAAATATCAATCCTTATGTAATTTAGCTAGTCGTGTCGCATTGATATGACCTAGTCTACATTGCCACAAGAAGGATTCGTTCATTTCTGAACTTTTCCACTTATGTGTGTTTTGTTCGTCAAGAACAGTGGTTTGATTTAGAACCTATATGCCATTATTTAACGAGCCTGATCCAATTAACTTTTGATTCAGAAAAATGTTCATAACATTATCCTGTACTACAAAATTATATCCTTCTTTACTTAATAAAGAAACTAATATAAGATTGCATATCAGGTTCGGTATGTAATAGCATTCGTTCAGAATCAATGTATTACCATTTGGTAATACAAGGTGATATTCACCAACTGCCTTGGCTGCAACATTTGCACCATTCCCTACTCTTATGGAACGATCACCTATTCCCAGTTCTCTACCTTTCCTTAGCCCATGCAACATATTACATATGTGGGATCCCGATCCGGTATCTAATACCCAGGACATAGAGTGTACTGAGAAACAGTTCTCGGTAACTAACACACTTGAAGAAGATGAATCAACATGCTTATTCTTTATTTGGGTGGCGTGGGAATCCGGATATTCCCCTATTTCCTGCTCGGACTTATAACAATTATAAGTTGGAGCGGAACCAACGTTCCCCACTCAGTATAATACGCAGGTTCGGTCGATACATCCATATTATTATCTTGATTAAAGCCTGACATGGTTGCTACCTGGAGCGAGAGAGAAGAAAACACTTAGCATATGCTCTTGCAAGATTAGATTGGTTATTATCTTATTTAATGAGGATGGCTCCCACTATTTTTAATCAAATCTTCCTTCAAACCCTAAAAGGTAAGATTAGCCGGGATTAATTACACCTTACAAGTTCGCCAATCTTTCAGCCAGGCTAGTGTCGGTATTTTGAGGTAGATTTCCCATGCTTTCGTATGGACCTAATTAAAATAAACCTCGTTTTCCCAGTGGAGTAACCCCGTTAACACCTTTCTAGACACCTACTTGAGCGGCTAACTGTGATGTGTAAAATTCTCCCAGGAGTAACTCTTACTCATAGTGGGTATCGGGATCCAACTATCTCATAGAAAGTATGCAATCTCATTGCAAATTTCAACTCTTGAAATTCCCAATGTGGTTTTTACGCCTAGTGACTTATGACCTTAACTATGGTCAACAAATCATAAGCACTGTCAAGTTCTACCCGCCATTTCGTGATTAATTAGACCCACCCACATGACCCTTAACTATCGTCAACAAAGTCACATGACTGTCCTAATTAATCGCATCATATGCTATGTAGGAAGACATCACTTAGCTACCGTACACCACGTCTTAACTATGGTCAACAAACGCAGCACGAATACTAAGTACTCTACTTCCTAAAATGACGGAGGGTCTGCGGATGGGTTTTAGGAAAACCTTTAATGCTCTGAACTTGATCTCATTGTAGATTCGAGTGATTTTGAAACGAAGTGTTTTTTAGGCTTTTCCTAGTTTTGCTAAAGAGGTCACTCCCGGTGAAGAGATCTCGGCTCTTTCCTTATCGAATAAGGTGCTGGATATTCTACAAGGAATACCGCTATGCAAAACAAGAACTAGAGAAGCAATCAAAAAACAAAACCAAGTGGTTTGTAGCATCTTCTAGTTTTGCTAAAGAGGTCACTCCCGGTGAAGGGATCTCAGCTCTTTCCTTATCGAATAAGGTGCTGGTTATTCTACAAGGAATACCGCTATGCAAAACAAAAACTAGAGCTACCCTTTTTGAAAATTTGATTCTACAGCATCTTTTAGGTTTCTTTTCTTTCATTAATCTAATAAATGAAGTCCCATCATTTATTCTTCCTAAGCATCACAGAAGAAACGAAAATACAACGTACGTTTATGCCATCCGCATTCGCCATCGTGTCCCATTATGCACTGTTAGGTTACTTAACTAACGACATAGCGGGGAGGGACTAGCACGGGTGCAAAACATAAGCAACGTTTATTATATATCTTATATATAATAACAAAGCATTCGTCTCACGCATATAAAGTGATCACATCACAGAATATCAGCAGCAGAAGTTCACATATGAAATATTGGATATACTAGGATGGCCGTGTTTTATATCTAGCTAGTAAAAAACACGGATTCCACGGTCGCGATGAATAGCCAAACCCACATCCCTAGACCCCTACGAGAGCGGCAAGCAACCCTACCAATTCTAGAGTTAGGAGACCCGGACTCGACTCCTCGATATGGTCCCCTACTGGACTCTAGAACCCGGTTACTTATGCTCCCCACCTTGGGTCTCTCCTAATGCGGAAAAGTAAATAATATATATCAATGGTGACATCATCCTCAACCCGGAAGTGCCCCAATAAAAGAATATTACATGCAAGTTTTTACATGAATGAAAATGAAAAACTCTCATCTCACGCAAGAACCCTCGGTTATTCAAAACACGACAATCCAATATAACATATCCCAGCAACACATAATATCACATGTCATCATCGTAAGTAAATATGCGTATCCCACTTTTCGTTGACATATAGCAACGAAACCGGTGATACACCACATATCACACTTACGGTCGCAGAAAAGAAAATGTCAAACTACAACATTTGGAATCCACAATCAGCTTAGAGATCATAAACCCGAAATATCACATACTTCGGATTTCATACCTAACCAAATGAATTCTAAATATTGTATCACATTCCACAAAAATCTAGACGATGTTAAACATTCCGATCGAATCAACAAACACCCAAAATTTCCCAAAGAGCTCAACACTTGTGCGCAGTTTAAAAGTACTCAGAACATGCCACAGTACCTATGGACAAACCGTAAAAGGGCCAACCCTTGCCTCACCTATGGCGCAGCGGAACTACCGCAAACCTAAGGGTTTAGCGGCGGTTCTGACGGTCATAGAATCGAGTTGGGGTTTCGTTCTTCTAGAGGGTCCATCGAATTACTTGCATGATTTTTGAATGTTTTAAACTTGGAAAAAATCCAACTCCTGGAAAATTTCCATCGAAGGAAAAAATGAGTTATTGATATTCGTTCGAACTTTTTAACACCGTCTAAATAACCCGAAACGATGTGAGAATTACTACTACGAAACACTCCGAATTACTTTTATAAAAAGTTAACATCACATGCAATTTTAGTAAAAACAAGTAACACCTGAAACACCAAAACCCAGAGCCTGAAGCACCAAACCAAAACGAACCCGAGACGGCATCAATAGGCCGGCCATGCCAGATTTTTAAAGCATCTCGCCGGGTCAAATCCGGCGGATGGGGTTCATGTTCGTTTGGTGCTCATATTACATCTCATGTAATATTCTGCAATTGCTTAATAAAAATTTAGATGGCTTAAAAATTTCGGCAGAAACTAGGTTATGGTTTCGAGTGTTTCGGAGTTGTTTCGGTTTCGTAATTCTACAAATATCGTCTAATTCTCTAGCTTGGCTCTGATACCACTATAGGAATGCCTAGGACGACAGTAAGGTTTCGGGAGGCATCATCCATGCCATTTTCAAAAATTGCCATGCTAAACAACCCTAACCCTAGAATCTTAACTAGAGAATTAGAAAATACAACATGTAAAAAACTTTACATCTAAGTGAACATGGAATACAACCTTTGTAGACTGGTCCTTCACTTCAATAGCTCCATGTAGTAGTCCATTCGCTCCAAGTAGTGATCTTCCGGACTCTATAATGGCTCTACAAGATGAAAGGAACAAGCTTGCACGAAGTCTTCAAAGCCAAAGATGATCTACGTCGAGGTGGCACCAACCCAAGCTACCTCTTCACTAATTAGGGATTAGTGAATCTAACTCCCTAAACTAAAAGGCTAATCTAGTAGAGGATGATGAAGTAGGATTCTCGCTCACTTTATAATTAATTTTCTCACTAATTTTCTTCACCTTTTAAAAACCTAGAGAGCTTGCTCTTGATGAAGAAGAAGATGAAGAAGATAATGTTGTGAATGATTCATATGAGAATTACAACCATGGGTGAGATTATATGTAAATCCCCGTTTCCACTTTAATAAAAGTTTCTTATTTTCTGAATTCCAATGGCTTCTTTCTCTTCGTGTTTGAAGTGGTTGTTTAGGCCTAACATTTTTCCCTAATTCTTTTGAAATCTTAGTCCTAACCCTAAAGGTTAAAACCAAGATTCAAAACAAATTAATACAAAGGCTAAAATAAATCTTTAAACCAAAACCCAAACCCATTCATCTCCTTTATTAAAACCTCAAACTATACCTTCAGATTTTCCCGGCCCTTTTCTGTTTTTTTTCCCAGCCCTCACATATTTTTCCTCAGCCCACTAATAAAATTTTTCAACCAATTTATAGAAATTTTACCCAGGCCCACCCCCTTAAACTTCATTCAGCCACTTCTGTTTTTATTTTTAAAAGGGAATTCTTTTTTGGCCAGCCCGTCTCTACCCTACAGCCCACAAAGTTCTTTTTAAGGGAATTTTTTTTTTCGGCCCAAATCCCTACGGCCCGTGACCACTTACCTCCACTCAACCCAACCCGCTACTCCCTGTTCTTCTTCCTTCAAATTTATCCCCAACGGCTACCTCCTTTAACTCGTGCGCGACACGCCTCCTCCGCCGACGCTCACGCCTCACTCCCACGCTCCTGCCGTTACCCCCCCACGTTTTCAACCTCGTCTCCAACTCACTCCCCATCTCTCTCCTCTACATTCACCGAGCCCCAAAAACGCGAGCACCCAAAATTTCTCTCGAACCATTGACACCTCCACCGCCGGCGATCGTCCCACCTCGTCGCTCGACCCACGTCGACGACAGCCACTCTGTCACCCTCTTCTCCCTCCACGACTCCATCTCCACCCACTCGAGTCACCCCTGCACACCCACTCCCCTGCACACAACCCCCACTACAGGGCTCGGTCACATCACCCCTGGCACTCAACGCCGGCGAGCCCCACTTCGCCTGAACCCCCTCTGCGACCCTACACACCCTCAGCACCACCGTCATCTCTCCAGACCCGACCCCCACTGCCCCTCTTCTCTCTCTCTTCAAAAATCCTATAACCCAAGTCTCAAACACCACTGCTCTGTACACGCTGCCGGAGCGATGCCGTCGACCGTCGGCAACCCCAACACTTCTCAGGCGAACCAGAGAGCACCCCCTAAGCTTCCAGCGCACGCAAGACGACTCCGGGAAAACTCCGACGTGAAATTCGTGTTTCGAACTAGGCTCGCGGGAATCCGGTATGTGGCGTATATCGCGCGTTCGCGACGACACTGTTGCCGTACGACCTCGAGGCGTTCTCCAGGCAAGTATTTACTTGCTTCATGCTATAATAATAGTGTTACCCACCTAGATCATGTAGTTTACAAACTTACCGATTTCCTATACGTGTCATGACCTAAGTGCTCGATGTTAGTTACCAATAGAAATAAGTGTCTAACTTGACGGAAATTGATATTTTATGTTGGCCATTATAATGATGAATATCTTGGGTGAAATTCGCTGGAAAATACGATTGTTGGTAACAAAATTCGATACCCCCAAACATGTCGTTAAAACTAGAATTCTCCCGTAACTGAAAACGAATAAAAACACCATAAATCATACACATATTGGAAAGATGCGTTCGAGGGCTTAAATCGAAGCCGACTTGACGAACTTTAATCCTACATATATTTCTGATCATTTCTGTTTTGTAACCATGAAGATAATTGGATCGGAACACGACTCTGGACTGCAGTCCAGAGCGTTTCTGATTAGTGTGTTCTGTCTAAAGTCCTGCGTCCCCGTGTTTCCTGAAATCGTGTGATACGGAACTTTACAGTAGTTATAAGATATTCCTGTTAGTGAAAGAAAACAAGTGGTTTCATTCCGATTCATCGCCGTTTGTCATTTTAAATTATATTTAAAAGGGCAGAACGTAAAGCTGTTCAGAACAATTTCTGAATTGACATATTGAGATTAAACTATGTATAACTTTCAACGTACATATGCGATTGAAGAAACGTCTATTGCGCTAAATACTTTATCGAAAACCCTAGATTTCATCTAACTGTGACATCGCTAAATTTTGAGCCCAACTGGGTGTAATTTGTGTCGCGAAACAGGCGTTCAGTTCTGAAACTGAAATTCCAGCCGCGAGCACTTAAACTGAAACAGTTATATCTTGAAAACCGAAACTCCGATTGAACTGAAACAAATTTTGATGAATTACTGACTGATTGTTCTATATATCTTACTTACAACACTTTTGCTGAATTCGTAACATATTAATTTGTGCAAATTATTTTAGTTCATGACATGCATGTTAATTCATAACATACAGAGCTTATTGGTAGCATACAATACATATATCATACCCTTGTCATATACACAGTGTTAGTGCGTGTGGACATCGCATTATCGTGCGTGATAGATGTTGGTTTAGGAGTGACGAGTACACCAATGGAAAGTGAACATTCGTGACAGTGATTGATGTTGGAGATAGTGCCCTCAGAGTCAATTATTAGGTCACAGGTATGTGATTGCAATGATTGATGGAGGACCTATCCCGGTAGGATAGTCTTACTCGAGATGATAGTATGCTATCTGGTTTACCTTTATCATCGTGTACTGCTTTAGGTGACCTGACAAGTCGCTATTACACGTTGATACAGCCCCTAGGATTCTTGCTTGACCACCAGCAGTATGAGGGCGATCATATAAGTGGGAGCTGGGGTCTATAAGCATATCCTTAAATGGTCCCTAGTCGTGTAAATTTCGAGACAGGGCATCGATACTCCAGAGTAGACTAGTGTATACAGTCGAGACCCCGACGAGGGGCGGTGGCCGGTCTCACAAACCACTGGTGTCAGTTGGATCACCTAAGATGTATACAGGTGCTCATTGGGTTATGAGTACACCGGACAGGACTCGCCGGGAACATGCTAGTTGGTCATATACCAGGCGTCAGATGACAGTTCCCTGGTGACATGTGTGCAGGTTAGTTCATCGACCTGGGGATCATCATTTGTCTCGTGTGAGTTCCCACTGTACTTTGATTACTACCCTACCACGGCTCAAAGGAGTCGTGCAAACAGGTTTTAGTTGGGTACAGTCCCGAGCCACATGGAGGCAGTGAGCGTATCTTCAGGGGTTCGTCTCTCCCGGTATTGGGGTTGAGGTCGCGCTGTGTCTAGGAGAGCCATTACACGAAGCCCTCGGCCGAGGCAAGGAGATTTACTGGTAGGTATTCCAGTAGTATCTCAGGGTGTTCTGGGCTACACTCCGACACGACTTGTACCGCTTTTGGGGGTCTGACTTTTACCAACCCCCTAGGCCCGCCATGCGATGCTCATAGACGAACGGACCGGACTGTACGGATATTGTCACTGACAGGCTCAGTAGGGTGTCAGGATGAGTTCGCTCATCGACGTCCTTTTCTAGTCAATACCTGGTAGCCCGTTACGTATTGGCTTATACCTCTGACGTGCTAGTGGTTAAATCCACAACTAAGGTGTTGACGAGTCTTTAGAGTCCCCCGCATTCTGTTACTCAGCTTTCGGGCGAAAGGTTGTAGAGGCCGTATGGAGATATGGCAAGGTCCGATCAGATACGTGCGGTATTGCACGGATCAGGATCGGACAGTTTGTACTATAGGTCGTATGGGTATATGGCAGGGTTCGATCAGATACGTGTGGTATTGTACGGATCAGGATCGAACGGATATTACTGGCCGGCTTTGGTTTAAGCCGGATCCTAGTATAGTACAGTGGAGATTTTGTCTCATTGCATTTGTATTTCGGTCGAAATACAAATGCGGGTGTGTATGCACAGTATCGGGGTTTTCCTGTAATTTATTACGGGACCAGTTTTCTGGAGTTGCCAGTTTGCTTTTCGTTTCGGCCGATTTCCATTGTTCCGTTCATTGGCCGAAGATTGGTGGAGGAGGGCTTATTTGCATTGTTGCAAATAAGTGGTTGTGGAGGGGGTCTTTGCATATTTCCTTGTATCATGATGGAGCACCATACCTTGACTTCTTGACTTTGTTTTTCATGATGGCTTGACTTTGGCTCATCATGGTTCTTGATGATGAGGTTGGTGGAAGGTGGTTGAGTGTGGGTTTTGTTTTGGTGATCATTGCTTTTCATGATAACCATTCCTCTCTCTCTCTCTTGCTTGATATGAGAATGGCTCCCATTTTTGAGATACTCTCTCCACTCTCTCATTTCTCTTCACCACCATTTACATGGCCGGCCACTAGTGGGAGGGGGCTGTCCAAAATTCTTGGGGTGGGATTTTTGTCATTCTAGCTTTGTAAAATCCCATATGTTTCATCTCCACAAGCTCATATCATTTCCTCCACCAAAAGGGCAATTCCTACAACCCCAAATGAGACTTCTTCACTACACATTCTACAGCGATTCTTGGGCACGTCGACTAGCCAGCTTCGTGCCCGAGTTGCCTCGGCATTGAGGTGGGAGCCCGTAAAAGAAGTAGGCGATGTGGTGCACTTCCGGCGACGAGGAGGAGACGGGACATTCCGCAGGAGATCGGGACGACGACGAGAAGACCGGAGGACTCGGATCTGTCGGTATATCTCTGTTCCCTTTCTTGTTGATAGCTAGGACTAGTTAGTGGTTCGATCCGGGTATTAGTGCGCGGCGGTTTCCCAGTTCAAGAAAAAATTAAAGTTTATCACCGCTTCCGCATTTGGCCGTCGGATTGACGGCCGGGGCGCCGCCGTGCACTTACAGTGGTATCAGAGCCTCGCCATTAACTTAGTCTAGCTTTGTGTAATGTGTTTGCATTTCCGATCGATCAAAAGTTCCAAAACCGACTTTTTCAAAGCGACAGTTTTTTGTTGAAATTTTTTGGTCTCCAAAAATTTTTCAGGTTGTATAAAATTGATGTACTGGAGACCACTAGGCTACTGTAGAAATTCGACAGGGTGAATCGACAGTGGAGGCGCGGAAGCGCGGCCAAAACCCCCTTTGGGCCGCGGTTCCACCGCGCACTGTGGAGATCCCTGCACCAAATTTCTACAGTGTCTTTGTAGGCTTAAAATATGGGTTTTGGAATATTAATTTTGGGCCCAGAATTTCTTGATCTGCTACAGTAATGCTTGGGGGCCCACTTGTTAAAATTTGATCGATCGGATATTTTAAACACATTATTTCACAGTATTTACATTATATCTGCGACCGTGAATGTCACTTGATCGGTAAATCCGGTCTAACTGCTATAGCCCGGTTAGACGGATTTGCGAACGTGATTTTCACGTTGATGTTCTGTTTTTGCTGTGATGTTGCGGATCGGTCGTGGGGGATAGCCTGGATGCAATGCTAGTACAGTTGTGGTTGTATTATGTACATTTGATATTGCGGGGCGAGCGTCCGACATGTGGACTGCCGTCACTGCCTGTTTGTATTATTCTTTTGGGGCACGACCTGGTTGCGGTCGATGTACCCGTTGTATGTATATTTTACTTTCTGTACTAGGATTACCCCGCGGAGGGGTGCACGGACAGCCGGGTTCTAGAGGGCAACGAGCCCGCATCTCATGGCATTGAGACGGAGGGGGCTTCACTCTAGAATTGGCGGGTTATTCGCCGCACTCGTAGGGGGTACAGGTTGACCCAGGAGGGGTGCCCAAGTTACCGGATTCCGTGAAGTGCTGGGTGGTCCATTCACGGTGCTGAAGGGGGCTGCCTCGCTTCAGGTTTTGGCGGGTGACTTGCCGCGCCCGTAGGGGTCTAGGATTTCATTGCACAGGCTATCCACACGACCAGGGGAACGTCGGGTTTCAGTAGTGGCTCTGTGAAACCCGGGGATCCCAGATATCTGTATTGTTTCTGTGATGCTGTACATTTTCTGTGATGTTGCATTTTATCATGCCTTGAGCGAATATAATATATTGGTATATATATTAGTAGATGTTGTATATGTTTTGCATCCGCGCTAGTCCAGTCCCCGCTCTGTCGTTAGTTAGCTAACCTAACGGGTAATGACGGGACCCAGTGGCGAATGCGGATGGCATATACGTACATCAGTATATTTTCGTTCTTTTTGGTGTGATCAATTGATGGGACTGCGTTGATTCGGATCAATGCAAGTTAAAAACAAACCAAATCTGTTGTTGTTGGAACACTTTTTCAAAAAGCTGTTATTGCAAGGACGTTCACTTTTGTTTTGCACAGTGATATTCGGTTATGAATATCCAGCACCTCAGTCGACGAGGCAAGGGCCGAGATCCCTTCACCGGGAGTGACCCCTTGGACAAAAAGTTTGCGTCAGGGCATTAACTTCACTATAGCCGATTGCTTTTGCTTTGCATCGTGGTATTCAGTTGGAATATCCTGCACCTCATTCTACGGGGAAAGAGCCGAGATCCCTTCACCGGGAGTGACCTCTTTAGCAAAGGTTTTCGTCACTATATTTTTAAAAGCTATCCGTTCCTTCAACGATATCAAGTTCTTTACGTTAAAGGTTTTTGCCAGAAACCATTCTTAGCCCTCCGTCATTTCAGTTAAATATTCGGTAGTATTCAAGCTATGTATTTTGACCTCACGCCAAGGCATAGTGATTGGTAGCTGCCGGGTATTTATCTGTTGCATAGATAGATGCGTTGGTTTGGGACAGTCATACTACTATTTTGGCCTACGTCAAGGGTATGTACGGGTGGATTCAAATTAACCTGGATAATGACGGGCAGAACTTGACATGTGACTTATGATATTTTGACCTCACGCCAAGGTCATAAGAGCATGGGGCAGAAATCACATCGGGAGTTTCAAAAGAACTGAAACTTGCCAGATATGCGCATACCTTCTGGAGTGTGATAACGTGAGCGGTTTCCGTCACGCTATCATACGATGATAGTTGGATCCCGATTCCCACTGATGAGTTAGTTTACTCCTCGGGTGACCCCGACTAATTCTTCTTTCAGGTTTGGAGGAGAATTTGAGGTACAGTGGGAGGTTTCCTGATTAGATAAATTGGTAACCATTCTGATCTAGGTTAGAGTGCACGCTGAGTGTTTCTTTTCTCTCTCTCTTTGGCAGCGACCATTGACCCGACCCTAAGACTATGACTCAGTGACCAAGTTGACCGAACCTTCTTAAACACTGGCTTTTGGATTGTCAGAGTTGCGAACATCATTGCCACTCCTACTTTTACCCTTTTCTCCAGGACACCCCGTATTACTACGAACGTCCACTTCCATTGGACAAAACCATCGTATGGTTAGATACAAACTCGAAAGAATTTATTCGAGGATGGTTTCCGGTTCTGGAGAAAACGGATAGGATTATTCAGTTGTCTTTTCCTTTTACCTTCTCTCAAGTTATGAGTACTCCTTAGTTTAGGAGATAGTACACCTATTACGCAAATTGGATAGTCTTCTTCCAAACCTTAGGCTGGTGCCGAATGGTGGGGAATGAAGAAAACCAATTAGCCTAACGATGGTGTACAGAAGGTATTAAGTTAAGACAAAGTAAGGGATTAGTAAGAGGGCAAAGTAAATTGCAACTGATATTCACGACCAAACCAAGTATTTCGTTACCACTCCCAAATCACCTTTGTATTTCTCCAGGACACTCCGTATCACTACGAAGATCCACAGTTTATTGGATACTCCATCGTATGGTTATATACGAACTCGAAAGGAACTAGTTCCAGTTCGGCGATGGATTCTGGTTCAGGAGAAATAGGAATAAGGCTTATTCAGGTGTCTTTTATCTTCACCTTTTCTCGCATTGCGAGTGCTCCTAGGATTGGGACAGTACACCCATTATGCTTATTGGATAGTCTTCTTCCAAACCATAGGCTGGTGCCGAACGGTAGGGAAGGAAGAAAACCATTTGGCCTAAAGGGGTGTACAGAAGGTAATGACTAAAGACACATGAAGGGATGTGGAGAGGTGGCAAAGAGATATACGGTTACGGTTGTGAATCTGGATAATGGAAGAGGCATTACTAGGAATACCAGGATACCCCAACGAAACATTTCAATGTTTCAGTTTCACTGTGAACTATTAAAGGAAAACTGATTTCCCAGTTAGACACTTGCTCCAGGTATGTATTTACCAGGTATGATTCTCACATCTGTATGGTCTTACAGATGATGAGTGGGAGTAAGTTATTGGGAATTGGGTGATCATCCTCATTATATCGGGATTCGTTGTAATCGGTGATATTTGAGGAGGTCACCTGGGTTGTTTGCCGGTCGGCAAACTTTTGGTTTTGAATATCCGCTATTATGCACCAATTTCAAATTGATATATCTGTACGTCTATTTTTATAGAGTGAGACATACCTTTTTGAAATTATGTCGATGACATTTACCTATATCAGTGGATGGTTAGGTAAGGAGCATTAAACAGCGGTGTAATTCTTCTTAACCATAAGTACAGTTTTCAACCTACGACACACAGTGAATGAGTTATCAGACTCAAGGGACTTATACAGAGTATTGTATGTTGTCCAGGGTCCATCAGGACAGAGGGATTGGTCCTCGTACTATATTCGGTTTACTTATGACTTCTCTAGTTTTTAGACAGGTGTTTCGTGGAAACACAGGGTCCGAATTTGGAGAAGTTATTGGTATTTGAATAGAGTAGAGAACCAGGTGTCGCAAGTATCGGGATTCTTCAAAGTGATCGAAGATGTAAATACTTGTGTATGGTGTTCAGTTGATAGTAATGATTAAGAGAAATTGCTTCTCTTTCAGGTTACTCATAATTGGAAGCATTCCTAAGTTGGGTAACGCTGATCAGGCCTTCTTCCATTTAGTTGACATGCACTGGAGACAGCTGCATGATTTGAATCTGGTTCAATTAAATCAGTGCCTCTGGTCCTATATTGGATATAGAACAGTTCGTATCTTAACGATGTTAAGGTACGGGGAGTTGTCCGGATTATGCTTAAAACCAGACTCTGGATAACTCAAGGCACGTTTCTGTAATGGCTGTTTGTGGGTTGACCCAGGCTATGACGCGGGTTGACTTTCTACCATCTGGATGAACAATAGCAATATTGTTCTAGACTCGCCACAGTTTTGTTAAAAATGGATTTTTTCAGAAAACAGTAGTGGGAGTATGGTAGAACTGGAAGTAATTCCAGAACCACAAACGATTACTGAAGATTTGATAAGGAACCTAAAGATTCAATCTGGATTGACATTCCATTGGCCACTCCGCAGATAAGGTGGGTAACTTCAGGCACCCGAGAGGTACTCCGGTAGCCTCAAGGACGGTGACAGGGAAGTTCTTGTTTTCCCACAATTGCCATTGCTGTTGTTCCAGGTTGCGAGACCCGGCGGGAGGATGAGTATAGCGTCGTTCTAAACTAGTTTTAGAAGTGTACGTCTATATGACTCTGCCAGAGGGTTGTCGCAGTCAGTGGGAGCAGCGGAAGCATTGGTGGACAGGTAGCTTATGTCTATTTATAGACTAAAGCAGATGTAGCGGAGATAGATCATCTATTTCTGACGTGACAGTCATGGGTTTGACTTCATCAGAATAAGGGATGGATCTGTTGAGAAGGTAGTAGGGTGTGATATCCTGGTATTTGGATGACATACACAGAGTAGGAAAAGAAACTCCTATACTACGATCGGTTATTCTTTGGTCGTCACACAGTGGTTTCTCCACAAAGGAAATGGATTTTGTATCAGACATATTGGTTACTAGATCTATGGCTTTAGATCTAGATTTGGGTGGTTTCCCAATCAGGGTACTTTGACAGCATTCTAAGAGTATTTAGAATGGACGACTCCTGGCACGGTAGTGTACCTGCAGGTGATGGAGTCACCCTCTCCAAAGGTGTCTTACAGACTAAAGGGGAGAGGGACGTGCATGATTGGCAGATCACTTGCTCAGGCAATTGAGTCAATCATGAGATGTCAAGTACCACACCAAATGTTGTTCTTGCACTAGATGCAATAAGTTGATATTGATCCAAACCTGGAGAAACAGTCGGAAGCAGTTTTAGAACATAAGTGGATGTTCTAGGGATATGATAATGACAGCCTCATTCGGGAGACAGTTATCATTCCAGGCTTCCAAGGTGACCTGGACGACAAGGAGATTGTCAGAGTTATAGTTTTCCTTCTGATGAGGGGCAGTATTTTGGACAGGTGGTCCAAGGCAATACTGAGGGCGGCATGGCGCAGGATACTGATTAAGTTTAGTTGACGATACAATCTAAGAAGTTTGGATTTGGAGTTCATTTATGAGCTATGTCCCATCAGACATCCAGACACATTCTAAGACTGGTATTGCTCATTTCGGGAGATGGGTTTCTCCGCGAACTTGAGATATAGAGAGATATAGAAAGAAACAACAAAGCGGATCCACTCACTAAGGCTATTCCTCGAACGCAATAGTTTCGCAAACGAGCTTTGTGAGACTGACTAGTAGAGGAGTTGGGTGTTTGGTATCACACGGGCTGTGAGTATGCGACATCACAATAATTAGCCTTGAGTGCAAGTGGGAGATTGTTGGAGATAGTGCCCTCAGAGTCAATTATTAGGTCACAGGTACGTGATTGCAATGATTGATGGAGGACCTATCCCGGTAGGACAGTCTTACTCGAGATGATAGTATGCTATCTGGTTTACCTTTATCATCGTGTACTGCTTTAGGTGACCTGACAAGTCGCTATTACACGTTGATAGAGCCCCTAGGATTCTTGCTTGACCACCAGCAGTATGAGGGCGATCATATAAGTGGGAGCTGGGGTCTATAAGCATATCCTTAAATGGTCCCTAGTCGTGTAAGTTTCGAGACAGGGCATCGATACTCCAGAGTAGACTAGTGTATACAGTCGAGACCCCGACGAGGGGCGGTGGCCGGTCTCACAAGCCACTGGTGTCAGTTGGATCACCTAAGATGTATACAGGTGCTCATTGGGTTATGAGTACACCGGACAGGACTCGCCGGGAACATGCTAGTTGGTCATATACCAGACGTCAGATGACAGTTCCCTGGTGACATGTGTGCAGGTTAGTTCATCGACCTGGGGATCGTCATTTGTCTCGTGTGAGTTCCCACTGTACTTTGATTACTACCCTACCACGGCTCAAAGGAGTCGTGCAAACAGGTTTTAGTTGGGTACAGTCCCGAGCCACATGGAGGCAGTGAGCGTATCTTCAGGGGTTCGTCTCTCCCGGTATTGGGGGTGAGGTCGCGCTGTGTCTAGGAGAGCCATTACACGAAGCCCTCGGCCGAGGCAAGGAGATTTACTGGTAGGTATTCCAGTAGTATCTCAGGGTGTTCTGGGCTACACTCCGACACGACTTGTACCGCTTTTGGGGGTCTGACTTTTACCAACCCCCTAGGCCCGCCATGCGATGCTCATAGACGAACGGACCGGACTGTACGAATATTGTCACTGACAGGCTCAGTAGGGTGTCAGGATGAGTTCGCTCATCGACGTCCTTTTCTAGTCAATACCTGGTAGCCCGTTACGTATTGGCTTATACCTCTGACGTGCTAGTGGTTAAATCCACAACTAAGGTGTTGACGAGTCTTTAGAGTCCCCCACATTCTGTTACTCAGCTTTCGGGCGAAAGGTTGTAGAGGCCGTATGGAGATATGGCAAGGTCCGATCAGATACGTGCGGTATTGCACGGATCAGGATCGGACAGTTTGTACTATAGGCCGTATGGGTATATGGCAGGGTTCGATCAGATACGTGCGGTATTGCACGGATCAGTATCGAACGGATATTACTGGCCGGCTTTGGTTTAAGCCGGATCCTAGTATAGTACAGTGGAGATTTTGTCTCATTGCATTTGTATTTCGGTCGAAATACAAATGCGGGTGTGTATGCACAGTATCGGGGTTTTCCTGTAATTTATTACGGGACCAGTTTTCTGGAGTTGCCAGTTTGCTTTTCGTTTCGGCCGATTTCCATTGTTCCGTTCATTGGCCGAAGATTGGTGGAGGAGGGCTTATTTGCATTGTTGCAAATAAGTGGTTGTGGAGGGGGTCTTTGGATATTTCCTTGTATCATGATGGAGCACCATACCTTGACTTCTTGACTTTGTTTTTCATGATGGCTTGACTTTGGCTCATCATGGTTCTTGATGATGAGGTTGGTGGAAGGTGGTTGAGTGTGGGTTTTGTTTTGGTGATCATTGCTTTTCATGATAACCATTCCTCTCTCTCTCTCTTGCTTGATATGAGAATGGCTCCCATTTTTGAGATACTCTCTCCACTCTCTCATTTCTCTTCACCACCATTTACATGGCCGGCCACTAGTGGGAGGGGGCTGTCCAAAATTCTTGGGGTGGGATTTTTGTCATTCTAGCTTTGTAAAATCCCACATGTTTCATCTCCACAAGCTCATATCATTTCCTCCACCAAAAGGGCAATTCCTACAACCCCAAATGAGACTTCTTCACTACACATTCTACAGCGATTCTTGGGCACGTCGACTAGCCAGCTTCGTGCCCGAGTTGCCTCGACATTGAGGTGGGAGCCCGTAAAAGAAGTAGGCGATGTGGTGCACTTCCGGCGACGAGGAGGAGACGGGACATTCCGCAGGAGATCGGGACGACGACGAGAAGACCGGAGGACTCGGATCTGTCGGTATATCTCTGTTCCCTTTCTTGTTGATAGCTAAGACTAGTTAGTGGTTCGATCCGGGTATTAGTGCGCGGCGGTTTCCCAGTTCAAGAAAAAATTAAAGTTTATCACCGCTTCCGCATTTGGCCGTCGGATTGACGGCCGGGGCGCCGCCGTGCACTTATAATTGATACAGTAGATAGTGATGAAACCGTGCCATTGGTATACTTGTACACAATTAGATCAATATCATAAATAGTGTAACCTGGGGAAAAAGGGGAAATCAAAGTGGAAAGAGTATCGTATTTAGCGGGACCGTGTTTAGAGGATGATCATTCGAACCGTGATACTTATACGTGTAGGACAGGATCTAACGATCCGGCTGACAGGGTTATGTCCCGGGCATGTGGGCCGTTGTCTCGGGTATGTACGAGACTCCTGTTAAACATGATCCTCCTTCCACTATGTGATTTCAAACATGACCTAGAGACCGATAGGGACACATAACATATTCTGCATCATATTGTGACATAGTGATTACTTGCATTATTTCTCATACCAGTATTACCTCATTTACCTGTTTCATCTGATTATAATAATATTAGTATTTGTGTCGCTCTGACTGCCTGAGTATGCATGCTCAGATTCCGCGGAAGGACCAGCACAGGAGACGGATCTATCCTTTGAGTTCACGGAGATATAATTTGGTATACCTTCTTCATTTACTGCTTTCCATAAAAGAGATTGTGAGATTGAACTTGGTTAGTTATCGTTCTTATTATCTGTAATCTGTGAACAATGGAATTTTAATGTAATAAATTAGTGATGTGATTCCTTTAATACTGTGCTTTATTTACTAATTACCATGTAATGCTAGAAGCCGAAGTGTGACTACGGCGGGATGATTCCTTGACCGTAGGAGCATGGCTGGCCTAGTCATACCTCGTATTCCGTATTTTGGGAAGCGGGGCGTGACATTATATCTCATATAACTCATGTAGAGAATAAACCATGGCTAAAGATTATGGTTAGGTCAATAAATATCTCATGTAAAACAAATTAGTGGACTAAGCCAATCGCTACTACAAGCTTTTACAAGCTTCATTGCCATGACTAATTTCCATCTAATTATGAATTACTTAGATAAATAAAAAACATAATATATAATCTAAAACATGGTTCAGATGATCAGGCAGCGTATTAAGACGGCTCAGGATCGACAGAAGAGTTGGGCAGATACCAGCAGAAGGGCACTTGAGTTCAAAGTCGGAGATCATGTGTTCTTGAAGATTTCCCCTACTCGTGGAGTGATCAGATTCGGAAGTCGGGGAAAGCTTAGTCCCCGTTTTATCGGACCTTTTGAGGTGCTAGAGCGGGTAGGAGTGGTGGCCTATCGACTGGCCTTGCCTCCATCGCTAGCTGGCGTGCACAATACCTTCCACGTGTCACAGTTGCGGCGTTATGTCCGGGATGAGAGCCATGTCCTAGACCATTCGGAACTAGTTTTGGGAACCGATCTGTCATACGAGGAGCAGCCTACTACCATCCTCGACCGCCGAGAGAAAGTGCTGAAGAATAAGGTCATTCCGTTAGTCCGAGAGTCTTGGGGCGGTCGTTCCCCAGAGGAATCCACCTGGGAGCGGGAGGAAGATATACGTGATCGTTATCCGCATCTCTTTGTTTAGTACACTGTTTCTTGTATCTCTGTTAATTTCGAGGACGAAATTTTTGTTAAGGGGGGTAGGATGTAAATCCCCGTTTCCACTTTAATAAAAGTTTCTTATTTTCTGAATTCCAATGGCTTCTTTCTCTTCGTGTTTGAATTGGTTGTTTAGGCCTAACATTTTTCCCTAATTCTTTTGAAATCTTAGTCCTAACCCTAAAGGTTAAAACCAAGATTCAAAACAAATTAATACCAAGGCTAAAATAAATCTTTAAACCAAAACCCTAACCCATTCATCTCCTTTATTAAAACCTCAAACTATACCTTCAGATTTTCCCGGCCCTTTTCTGTTTTTTTTCCCAGCCCTCACATATTTTTCCTCAGCCCACTAATAAAATTTTTCAACGAATTTATAGAAATTTTACCCCGGCCCAACCCCTTAAACTTCATTCAGCCACTTCTGTTTTTATTTTTAAAAGGGAATTCTTTTTTGGCCGGCCCGTCTCTACCCTACAGCCCACAAAGTTTTTTTTAAGGGAATTGTTTTTTTTTTCGGCCCAAATCCCTACGGCCCGTGACCACTTACCTCCACTCAACCCGACCCGCTACTCCCTGTTCTTCTTCCTTCAAATTTATCCCCAACGGCTATCTCCTTTAACTCACGCGCGACACGCCTCCTTCGCCGACGTTCACGCCTCACGCCCACGCTCCTGCCGTTACCCCCCCACGTTTTCAACCTCGTCTCCAACTCACTCCCCATCTCTCTCCTCTACATTCACCGAGCCCCAAAAACGCGAGCACCCAAAATTTCTCTCGAACCATTGACACCTCCACCGCCGGCGATCGTCCCACCTCGTCGCTCGACCCAGGTCGACGACAGCCACTCTGTCACCCTCTTCTCCCTCCATGACTCCATCTCCACCCACTCGAGTCACCCCTGCACACCCACTCCCCTGCACACAACCCCCACTACAGGGCTCGGCCACATCACCCCTGGCACTCAACGCCGGCGAGCCCCACTTCGCCTGAACTCCCTCTGCGACCCTACACACCCTCAGCACCACCCTCATCTCTCCAGACCCGACCCCCACTGCCCCTCTTCTCTCTCTCTTCAAAAATCCTATAACCCAAGTCTCAAACACCACTGCTTTGTACACGCTGCCGGAGCGACGCCGTCGACCGTCGGCAACCCCAACACTTCTCAGGAGAACCAGAGAGCACCCCTTAAGCTTCCAGCGCACGCAAGACGACTCCGGGAAAACTCCGACGTGAAATTCGTGTTTCGAACTAGGCTCGCGGGAATCCGGTACGTGGCGTATATCGCGCGTTCGCGACGACACTGTTGCCGTACGACCCCGAGGCGTTCTCCAGGCAAGTATTTACTTGCTTCATGCTATAATAATAGTGTTACCCACCTAGATCATGTAGTTTACAAACTTACCGATTTTCTATACGTGTCATGACCTAAGTGCTCGATATTAGTTACCAATAGAAATAAGTGTCTAATTTGACGGAAATCGATATTTTATGTTGGCCATTATAATGATGAATATCTTGGGTGAAATTCGCTGGAAAATACGATTGTTGGTAACAAAAATCGATACCCCCAAACATGTCGTTAAAACTAGAATTCTCCCGTAACTGAAAACGAATAAAAACACCATAAATCATACACATATTGGAAAGATGCGTTCGAGGTCTTAAATCGAAGCCGACTTGACGAACTTTAATCCTACATATATTTCTGATCATTTCTGTTTTGTAACCATGAAGATAATTGGATCGGAACACGACTCTGGACTGTAGTCCAGAGCGTTTCTGATTAGTGTGTTCTGTCTAAAGTCCTGCGTCCCCGTGTTTCCTGAAATCGTGTGATACGGAACTTTACAGTAGTTATAAGATATTCCTGTTAGTGAAAGAAAACAAGTGGTTTCATTCCGATTCATCGCCGTTTGTCATTTTAAATTATATTTAAAAGGGCAGAACGTAAAGCTGTTCAGAACAATTTCTGAATTGACATATTGAGATTAAACTGTGTATAACTTTCAACGTACAGATGCGATTGAAGATCCGTCTGTTGAGATGAATACTTTATCGAAAACCCTAGATTTCATCTAACTGTGACATCGCTAAATTTTGAGCCCAACTGGGTGCAATTCGTGTCGCGAAACAGGCGTTCAGTTCTGAAACTGAAATTCCAGCCGCGAGCACTTAAACTGAAACAGTTATATCTTGAAAACCGAAACTCCGATTGAACTGAAACAAATTTTGATGAATTACTGACTGATTGTTCTATATATCTTACTTACATCACTTTTGCTGAATTCGTAACATATTAATTTGTGAAAATTATTTTAGTTCATGACATGCATGTTAATTCATAACATACAGAGCTTATTGGTAGCATACAATACATATATTATACCCTTATCATATACACAGTGTTAGTGCGTGTGGACATCGCATTATCGTGCGTGATAGATGTTGGTTTAGGAGTGACGAGTACACCAATGGAAAGTGAACATTCGTGACAGTGATTGATACAGTGGATAGTGATGAAACCGTGCCATTGGTATACTTGTACACAATTAGATCAATATCATAAATAGTGTAACCTGGGGAAAAAGGGGAAATCAAAGTGGAAAGAGTATCGTATTTAGCGGGACCGTGTTTAGAGGATGATCATTCGAACCGTGATACTTATACGTGTAGGACAGGATCTAGCGATCCGGCTGACAGGGTTATGTCCCGGGCATGTGGGCCGTTGTCTCGGGTATGTACGAGACTCCTGTTAAACATGATCCTCCTTCCACTATGTGATTTCAAACATGATCTAGAGACCGATAGGGACACATAACATATTCTGCATCGTATTATGACATAGTGATTTCTTGCATTATTTCTCATACCAGTATTACCTCATTTACCTGTTTCATCTGATTATAATAATATTAGTATTTGTGTCGCTCTGACGACCTGAGTATGCATGCTCAGATTCCGCGGAAGGACCAGCACAGGAGACGGATCTATCCTTTGAGTTCACGGAGATATAATTTTGTGTATCTTCTTCATTTACTGCTTTCCATAAAAGAGATTGTGAGATTGAACTTGGTTAGTTATCGTTCTTATTATCTGTAATCTGTGAACAATGGAATTTTAATGTAATAAATTAGTGATGTGATTCCTTTAATACTGTGCTTTATTTACTAATTACCATGTAATGCTAGAAGCCGAAGTGTGACTACGGCGGGATGATTCCTTGACCGTAGGAGCATGGCTGGCCTAGTCATACCTCGTATTCCGTATTTTGGGAAGCGGGGCGTGACATTATATCTCATATAACTCATGTAGAGAATAAACCATGGCTAAAGATTATGGTTAGGTCAATAAATATCTCATGTAAAACAAATTAGTGGACTAAGCCAATCGCTACTACAAGCTTTTACAAGCTTCATTGCCATGACTAATTTCCATCTAATTATGAATTACTTAGATAAATAAAAAACATAATATATAATCTAAAACATGGTGTGAGTCTCATACACCCATGATGCATGTATAATCAAGCATGACACAAAAAAGAAAACACAATTAATATATATCACAAATATATTAAGTGTGCATATATGAGAAAAGAAATCCATAAGTAAGCAAATATTAGTTAATGTAAATTAATATATCAAATATATAATTCTACATTAAATTATCAAATCAACGCTTGATTCAATAATCCGGCTATATCATATATAACCGACTAATATCATATGTATCATCTTATCGAATCAACACTTGATTCGCTAACCCGGCTATATCACATATAACCGACCGATATCACATATCGCGAGAATAGAATACAGTATCACATACACGTATTAATCTCGGTCCCGCACATATCACATATGTGCTCCTACTTCGTTTCGCCTAAGCCAGGAAACCTCTGTGTAGGACTCTAAAGACTCGTCAATACGCCGACAGTAGGTGATGATCACATCAGTCACCCATAAGACGTCAGCGGTACTAGCTGTGTTAGTGTATATGCCCTAGAGGCCATTACTGTATCATACTAGTTTGTATATTACTTAATGGAAGCTTGGGATATTCACCTTGTATAAACAATCTTGCTCAATATAGTAGTATGCTACTTGGTTTGTTTCTACTTCAATGTGTACATGTGTTTATTTTGCGATATCACCTATACGCATTAGTGGAGCCCTTAGGATCTTTGCTTGATTACCAGCGTTGTGATGGCAGTCACACTAGTGGGGGCTGGGTAATCTATAAGCACATCCTTATACAGGTCCCTAGTCGCAGGATTATCGAGACAGGGCATCGATACTCCGGAGTAGACTAGCGTATGCGCTTCTCATCCCAGTGTGGGAGATGGTCTGTCCCACAGCCATCAGTACGTCGTACTGGAGATAGTATACGGGTGCTCGTTAGGTTACGAGTACACTGGACAGGACTCGTCGGGAACTAACAGGTTGGTATTATACCTATCGTCAGTTATCAGTTCCCAGGTGACATGAGTACAGCTTAGTCCGCTGACTTGACACTGGCACTTCGCCTCGAGTGTGTTCCCGCTGCACTTTGATCACTACCCTACCACGGCTTAAAGGAGTCGTGCAAACAGGTAGTGGTTGGGTGCAGTCCCGAAACACTTGGAGGCAGTGACGGTTAGACAGGATTCGTCTCTCCCGGTATTGGGGGTTGACATCGCGCTGTGTCTAGGAGAGCCATTATACGAGTAGTCCCTGGCCAGGGCAAGCGAGATATACTGGTAGGCTTCCAGTCTTATCTCAGGGTGTTTTGGGCTTCACTCCGACACGACTTGTACCGCTATTAGGGGACTGACGTTTTACCGCCCCCTAGGCCCGACATGCGATGTATTAGACGAACAGACCGGGCTGTACGGAGACTGTCACATTCAGACTCAGTAGGAGTTCAGATGGGGTTCACCTCGTCAGCCTTCTTGTCGGCATCTACCTGGGGACCGTTACGCACAGCTAGTGCCGCTTACGGTCTGTGGTTAAACCCACTGCCACCGTAGTGTCGAGTCTTTAGAGTCCCACACAGAGGGTATTCGCCTCTGGGCAAAATGAGTAGAGGTCGCATGGTTTTGCGGCAGGGTTCGTTCTCATCCGCGCACTTGTGCACGTTTGGAGTCCGGACGGATTATACTAGCAGGCTCTGGTTTGAGCCAGATACTGGTGTATGTTTTGGGGTTGCTTTTATCTCTCAGTATTCTTGTTCCTCGGAACGAGAATGCAGGTGTGTATGCACAGTTGTTTGAGGCGGTGGAAGAGGTTTTTCATTAGGGTTTCGGAACGGGTGCGTATGCACAGTTGACAGTCGTCTTTTTCCAAACCCTAATGGAATTATGGATGATCAATTAATAATAGTAATTAAATGAAATTATGTTATGGTTGGTTTTGTTGACTTGTTGACCATGGTTGACTTGTTGACCATGGTTGAATGTTTGACCATCATCATTACTTTGCAAGGATGCTCCTTGATTCTAGCTTACATTTCATTTAATGAAGTATGATAGTGGTCATTCCAAAACAACCATCAACTATTCTCATTTGAATTATTATTATTATTTAGATAATTCTTTTTCTTTTTGATATGGTTGCAAAAGGAAAAAGAGAGCTCATTCTATCATAATCATTCTCTCTCCTCACTTCATCTTCTTCTTCCTCAAGCTCAAGGAGAATCCTTCTCTTGTGTTGAGAATCCCATTCCTTGAAAAGAAAACACCCCTTAGACACTCTCTACTCACTCTAGGATCAAAGGTTTAGCAAGCCGAAGATTCTAGTTCTCTCAAAGTTCGAGAAAGAGCCCGAAGGTTGAACCCTCATGTGGATCCATCTTTGACGGAAGAAGGCGACGAGGAAAGAACCATCAACCTCTACAAAGTTTGAAGAAGAAGGAGTTCAAGTTTAGGTATAACCCTCTTTCCGAGTAGCTAACTCTCTTTAGCTTGTTTGCTAATTTTAGTTTAGGAAAAGATCCCGACTTTGTTAGTCCATGTTGCCCCATGCGCTAAAAATTTGATTTTTATACTGTTTCCGCCTTCCCGTAAGAACCGGGGGTCGCAACGTGGACTTACAGTGGTATCAGAGCCTAACTAAACTTAAACTAGCTTGGTAGCGAAGTGTATGGAAGTTCGAAACCGAAAAATCACAAAAACCGGAAATCAAAAACCCTAAGTTTCTGTTGAAATTTTTTATGCTCTAAAAGTAAAACTTTTTACTCCTAAAATCGGCTCAGGGTTTTCTGAGAACACCCAAGAAAAACGATCCCATGAATCCCTCAAACCGCCGCGGATCCGCGGCCTCAGCTATTCTCTTCGCCGCGGATCCGCCGCCGTCTAGCCTCTTCATGTGATCGTGTTTTGTGCAGTGTTCATCTGGTAGGGTTTTGGGATTTTTCAAATATGTTATATGTGCCCAGATTTTCCAGAAAAGAAATTTACTTTTGGGGTCCTATAAATCCGTATTTTTTTCGAACTTCGCTACACTTTGGCTATATTGGTTATATCTGTGATGTTTGTATGTATTGAACGTCGGCTAATCGCTATAAGTCGATTAGTCGGGGTTGTACATCTCTGTGATCTGTGTTTGATATTGGAATGTGTATATGAATGTGTTGGACTGTCGCGGGCGAATAGCCGGGGTGGATGTGAGATGAGCTTTTGTTTTTCTTTCATTCATTTGTAAATGTAAATTGATGTAATAATATTATTTGTATGGCCGCACAACCGGGTCGGGGTTGTAGCCGTCATTGTATAATTCTTTTTACTGTTTTTGCTCCTAGGATAGACCCATGGAGGGGTGCACAAACTACCGGGTACTTGGCGGGTAGTTTGCCGCACCCGTAGGGGTCTTGGATGGGGTATTTGCTATTCACCGCGACCGTGTAATCCGCTTTTCGTTGCAGGCTCGAACGGATTGCGGATTGCTAGTATATCCAATGTATTCATCTGTGATCTGTAATGTCTATCATTGCTTTTATATTTAGGCGTTGCTTATGTTTTACAGCCGCGCTAGCCCAGCCCCCGCTCTGTCGTTAGTTAAGTAACCTAACGGGTGATGACGGGACCCCGTGGCGAATGCGAATGGCATAAGCGTACGTCATATTTTGGTTGTTTTCTGCAATGGTAGGATTAAATGATGGGACGCATTAAAAGAACTAATGCAAGAATATCACGCATTAAAAGAACTAATGCAAGATAATAAACCAAGTTAAAGTCGTTGGAACACTTTCGAAAAACCACTCGGTTCTTTTCAAAACTAACTTTTAAATGCGGAGCTTGAGCCACTCCTTCTAAAAGCTATCTCGTTCCATCGATTATATCAAGTTCACTACGTTCACGGTTTTACCAAAACAATTCTTAGCCCTCCGTCGTTTCGCATGAATAGGAAATAGTATTCAAGCTATGTATGTTGGCCAAAGTCAAGGCATAGTGATTGGTAGCTATTGGGTGTTCATGTGTAGCATAGATAGATGCGTTGGTTTGGGACACTCGTACTGCCATTTTGGCCAAAGTCAAGGGTAGGCACGGATGGATCCAAATTAACCTGGATAGTGACGGGCAGAACTTGACATGTGACTTATGATATTTTGGCCAAAGTCAAGGTCATAAGAGCATGGGGCAAAAATCCACATCGGGAGTTTCATAAGTACTGAAACTTGCTAGATTTGCATACCATTTGGAGTGTGATGATTCTGGAAGGATTCCTTCAGTTTCGTCACGCGATGATATTTGGATCCCGATCCTACTGTGAGTATATGCTACTCCTCGGGAAATTTCTCACTAAACGATCAATGTTATAAACCTAGTAGGTGCCTAGAAAGGTGTTAGCGGGGCTACGCCCCCAGGGAAAAGAGGTTCTTAAATTAAGGAACTTCGTGAAAGCGTTGGAAAACCTCCCTCGAAGTACCGACACTGGCCTGACTGAACGGTTAAGCAAGTATTGTGCGGTGGGATTGATCCCGGCTAATTCTTCCTTTGTGGTTTGAGGAGGGATTCGAGAGACAGTGGGAGCCATCCTGTTTAGACAAATTAAAAACCATTCTAAACTTGCAAGAGTATCATGCTAAAGTGTTTCTTCTCTCCCCCCTGCAGCGACCAAATCGAAATGACTGGACTTAAGTTACTTCTAGATAAAAACATACTGACAGGGCCAAACTACAAAGATTGGCTCAGGAATGTCAAAATGGCAATCACTTACGACAAGCTGGGGTATCTTCTTACCACCAAAGCTCCCCCCGTCCTAGGCCCCACCTCCAGCGTCGCGGATAAGGAAATCCGTAAGACTTGGGAGATTGATTGCGCGAAGGCCAGGTGCCTTGTGCTTGCCTCTATGGACAACGAACATCAGAGAAGGCATGAGAATATGGACCTCGAGTCCATATTTCTCCATACAAAAGAACTGTATGGAGAGCAGTCTCGTATCGCAAGATACGAAGTGTCGAAGAAGTTATTTTCGGCAAAGTTGGCCGTCGGATCATCGGTAGCGGACCACGTGCTTAAGATGATTGGCTACACTGAGGAGCTCGCGGAACTTGGGACCACGTTGGACAGTGAACTCTATACAGATTTAATTCTCCAGTCCCTTCCATCCACTTACGCCCAGTTTATACTGAACTTCAACTTACAAGAAAAGGAAGTTGAACTTTCAGAACTCCTCAACATGCTGAGGAGCGCAGAGGGCACCCTACAGAAGGGTAGGGATACACCCGCTTTGTTTGTAGGAAGATCTTCTTCCTCTAGGTCCAAGGCGAAAGCCAAGGGAAAGAGGAAGAAAGCCCCCGCCAAACCAAGAGGCGGTGTTAGTAAAGTGGGTGCGAAGGGAAAGGAAAAGGCAACAAAGATTGCGGGGAAGCTTGTTGGAAAGGAAGAATGCTTCTATTGTCATAAGAGTGGACACTGGAAGAAAGATTGCAGGGCTTGAAAGGCCAGGACACAGGAACTGAAGCAGGTTGCGGCTTCAGCTTCAGGTGTGTATGTTATTGAAAACTGTCTTTCTATAAACTCTACTTCCTGGGTATTGGATACCGGATCAGGATCTCATATCTGTAATTCTTTGCAGGCGTAGAGAAACCGTAGGGTTTTGAAGGCAGGTGACATGACCCTCAGAGTTGCGAACGGAGCTAGCATGGATGCTAAAGCCGTGGGGGACTATCACCTGGGAATGTCAGATGAGCATGTTTTGGTTTTGCGTAATTGCTTTTTTGTACCCAACGCAACTTGTAATATCATTTCTGTATCTTTGGTTTCTAAAGAAGGTTATGAATTTGCGTTTGTAAGTAATGTTGTAAACATTCACCTTAATCAAGTTCTGATTGGGTCAGGTACATTGAGCAATGGTATATACGTATTGAACCAACCACAGATTTTTAATGTCCAGAATACACACAAAAGAAAGTCTCCGGATATCAATCAGACTTTCTTATGGCATTGTAGACTGGGTCACATCAATGAGAGAAGGTTGACTAAGTTACATACAGAAGGATATTTGGATCCGTTCGAATATCAATCATATGCCACTTGTCAATCTTGTCTCAAAGGAAAGATGACAAAGACTCCGTTCACTGGACACGGAGTAAGAGCGAGCGAGCTCTTGGGACTCGTACACAGCGACGTGTGCGGTCCAATGTCTACACATGCGCGAAGCGGTTATTCTTACTTCATTACTTTTACGGATGATTTTTCAAGGTACGATTATGTCTTCTTAATGAAACATAAGTCCGAAGCCTTTGAAAAATTCCAGGAATATAAGAATGAAGTAGAAAAACAAACCGGCAAAAGTATCAAGATTCTAAGATCGGATCGAGGTGGAGAATACTTAAGTGCCGAGTTCCTGAATTATTTAAAAGAGAACGGGATTCTCTCTCAGCTCACTCCTCCATACACTCCGCAGCACAACGGTGTATCGGAGAGACGGAACCGAACCCTATTGGATATGGTACGGTCCATGATGAGTAACGCTGAGTTACCGCGATCATTCTGGGGGTATGCGCTAGAATCAGCTGCGTACCTTTTGAACCGAGTTCCTACTAAGACTGTGCCTACTACACCATATGAGATGTGGTGTGGGAAGAGACCTCATCTCAGTCACATTAAGACTTGGGGAAGTCCAGCTTTTGTTGAAAAGCAGCATGCGGACAAGCTCGAGGCGCGCTCAGTACTGTGTAAGTTTGTGGGATATCCAAAGAATTCCAAGGGATATCTCTTCTACTACGAGGAGGAACAAAAAGTTCTTGTTTCTCGTCATGCCCACTTTCTAGAACCCTAGTTCTTAGAAAAAGAATTAAGTGGGAGTGCAGTAGAACTGGAAGAAATTCCAGAACCACAGACTATTACTGAAAGCTTAGTGGAACCAGAGGGTTCAAATGAACAGGACATTCCTACGCCGCTCCGCAGGAGTAGTAGGCAGTCTCATCCGCCCGAGAGATACTACGGTTTTCTCATAGACGGGGATAGAGAGGATTGCATCATAGATTATGATGAGCCTACTAGCTTCCAGCAGGCCGTTCAGAGCGTTGACTCGGTAAAATGGCTGGATGCAATGCGGACCGAAATGGAGTCCATGTACACCAACAAAGTATGGACGTTGGACATTGCTCCAGACGGGGTAAAACCCGTAGGATGCAAGTGGATCTTCAAAAGGAAGATTGGTGTAGATGGACAGGTTGAGACCTATAAAGCTAGACTTGTAGCAAAGGGTTTCCGTCAAAGACCTGGCTTGGACTATGATGAAACCTTTTCTCCAGTGGCTATGCTGAAATCCATTCGGATCCTTCTTGCCATTGCTGCCTTCCACGATTATGAGATTTGGCAGATGGACGTAAAAACCGCTTTTCTAAATGGAAATTTAGAGGAGTGTGTCTATATGGATCAGCCAGAGGGTTTCATTCAGAGTGGGAGCAGCGGAAAGGTGTGCAAGTTGCTTAAGTCCATCTATGGACTAAAGCAGGCATCGCGGAGTTGGAACATCTGTTTTGATGAGACGGTCAAGGAATTTGGCTTTATCAAAAATCCAGATGAACCATGCATCTATTGTAGATTTGTAGCGAGAACTGTAGTATTCCTCGTTTTATACGTGGATGGCATTCTCTTAATAGGAAATGACATTCCTATGCTACAATCTGTCAAGGGGTTCTTGTCACACAGGTTCTCCATGAAAGACCTGGGTGATGCCTCATACATCCTGGGGATCCGGATCCATCGTGATAGATCCAAGAGGATATTAGGACTTTCACAGTCCAGGTACATCGACACCGTACTGAAAAGATTCAGTATGGAAGATTCCAAGCGCGGTAACCTACCGGCTTGTCACGGGATCACCCTCTCTAAAGAGATGTCTCCCAAGACTGATTTGGACAGGGATCGCATGTCTATTATACCCTACGCTTCTGCGGTAGGCTCTATAATGTATGCGATGTTGTGTACCAGACCGGATGTAGCTTATGCACTGAGTGTAGTAAGCCGGTATCAGTCAAACCCTGGGGAGAAACACTGGATAGCAGTAAAGAACATTCTCAAGTACCTGAGGAGGACTAAGGAGATGTTCTTGGTGTATGGCGGAAAAGACCTCCAGATCGAGGCCTTTGCTGACTCCAGCTTCCAGAGTGACAAGGATGATTCCAAGTCCATGTCGGGTTTTTTCTTTACCCTCAATGGAGGGGCGGTGTGTTGGAAGAGTTCAAAACAGGAAACCGTTGCAGACTCGACGATGGAAGCGGAATACATCGCTGCATCTGATGCCGCAAAAGAAGCTGTCTGGATGAGGAAGTTCTTGAAAGAACTTCAGGTGGTTCCGTCCATTGTTGACCCAATACCTCTGTATTGCGACAACAACGGGGCTATAGCTTTAGCGAAGGAACCCAGGTCCCATCAGAGATCCAGGCACATCTTGAGGCGGTATCACCTGATCAGGGAGATCGTGGATCGCAAGGAGATCGAGGTTCGGAGGGTTGCTTCAGAAGAAAACACTGTAGATCCATTCACGAAGGCCCTACCCCAGACTCAGTTCGAGCGGCTGATCGAGATGATAGGTCTTCGATACGCCAGTACATGGCCTTAGTGCAAGTGGGAGATTGTTAGTGTATATGCCCTAGAGGCCATTACTGTATCATACTAGTTTGTATATTACTTAATGGAAGCTTTGGATATTCACCTTGTATAAACAATCTTGCTCAATATAGTAGTATGCTACTTAGTTTGTTTCTACTTCAATGTGTACATGTGTTTATTTTGTGATATCACCTATACGCATTAGTGGAGCCCTTAGGATCTTTGCTTGATTACCAGCGTTGTGATGGCAGTCACACTAGTGGGGGCTGGGTAATCTATAAGCACATCCTTATACAGGTCCCTAGTCGCAGGATTATCGAGACAGGGCATCGATACTCCGGAGTAGACTAGCGTATGCGCTTCTCATCCCAGTGTGGGAGATGGTCTGTCCCACAGCCATCAGTACGTCATACTGGAGATAGTACACGGGTGCTCCTTAGGTTACGAGTACACTGGACAGGACTCGTCGGGAACTGACAGGTTGGTATTATACCTATCGTCAGTTATCAGTTCCCAGGTGACATGAGTACAGCTTAGTCCGCTGACTTGACACTGGCACTTCGCCTCGAGTGTGTTCCCACTGCACTTTGATCACTACCCTACCACGGCTCAAAGGAGTCGTGCAAACAGGTAGTGGTTGGGTGCAGTCCCGAAACACTTGGAGGCAGTGACGGTTAGACAGGATTCGTCTCTCCCGGTATTGGGGGTTGACATCGCGCTGTGTCTAGGAGAGCCATTACACGAGTAGTCCCTGGCCAGGGCAAGCGAGATATACTGGTAGGCTTCCAGTGTTATCTCAGGGTGTTTTGGGCTTCACTCCGACACGACTTGTACCGCTATTAGGGGACTGACGTTTTACCGCCCCCTAGGCCCGACATGCGATGTATTAGACGAACAGACCGGACTGTACGGAGACTGTCACATTCAGACTCAGTAGGAGTTCAGATGGGGTTCACCTCGTCAGCCTTCTTGTCGGCATCTACCTGGGGACCGTTACGCACAGCTAGTGCCGCTTACGGTCTATGGTTAAACCCACTGCCAGCGTAGTGTCGAGTCTTTAGAGTCCCACACAGAGGGTATTCGCCTCTGGGCAAAATGAGTAGAGGTCGCATGGTTTTGCGGTAGGGTTCGTTCTCATCCGCGCACTTGTGCACGTTTGGAGTCCGGACGGATTATACTAGCAGGCTCTGGTTTGAGTCAGATACTGGTGTATGTTTTGGGGTTGCTTTTATCTCTCAGTATTCTTGTTCCTCGGAACGAGAATGCAGGTGTGTATGCACAGTTGTTTGAGGCGGAGGAAGAGGTTTTTCATTAGGGTTTCGGAACGGGTGCGTATGCACAGTTGACAGTCGTCTTTTTCCAAACCCTAATGGAATTATGGATTATCAATTAATAATAGTAATTAAATGAAATTATGTTATGGTTGGTTTTGTTGACTTGTTGACCATGGTTGACTTGTTGACCATGGTTGAATGTTTGACCATCATCATTACTTTGCAAGGATGCTCCTTGATTCTAGCTTACATTTCATTTAATGAAGTATGATAGTGGTCAATCCAAAACAACCATCAACTATTCTCATTTGAATTATTATTATTATTATTTAGATAATTCTTTTTCTGTTTGATATGGTTGCAAAAGGAAAAAGAGAGCTCATTCTATCATAATCATTCTCTCTTCTCACTTCATCTTCTTCTTCCTCAAGCTCAAGGAGAATCCTTCTCATGTGTTGAGAATCCCTCTCCTTGAAAAGAAAACACCCCTTAGACACTCTCTACTCACTCTAGGATCAAAGGTTTAGCAAGCCGAAGATTCTAGTTCTCTCAAAGTTCGAGAAAGAGCTCGAAGGTTGAACCCTCAGGTGGATCCATCTTTGACGGAAGAAGGCGACGAGGAAAGAACCATCAACCTCTACAAAGTTTGAAGAAGAAGGAGTTCAAGTTTAGGTATAAACATCTTTCCGAGTAGCTAACTCTCTTTAGCTTGTTTGCTAGTTTTAGTTTTGGAAAAGATCCCGACTTTGTTAGTCCATGTTGCCCCATGCGCTAAAAATTTGATTTTTATACTGTTTCCGCCTCCCCATAAGAACCGGGGGTCGCAACGTGGACTTACAAGCTGGACGTAATGGCTACCCGGGTATTGAGCGATCAGAAGATCAACAAGCAAGCCTACTCATACTCCTGTAAAGCCTGTCAATAACACTACCGTACAGTCCGATCTCTTCGTTTGATATGTTGTATTTCTAGTCTAGGAGTGGTAAACGTCAGACCCCGATGACTGATAAGTCGTGTCAATGTGAGGCACATAAATGGTCGAGAAACTACTGATAACACTTACCAGTAAATCTCCGTATCAGCCCTGGACAGGGACTTCCTGTTATAGCCAATCGAGCACAGCGCAATATCAACCCCCAATACCGGGAGAGACGAATCCCCTCCTATCGTTCATTGCCTCCATGTGATTTGGGACTGTACCCAAAAGCCACCGTTTTGCACGTTCACTTGAATGTGGTAAGATAGAAATCAAAGCACAGTGGGAATCACACAATACTCTATGACGATCTCGGGTCAACAGACTAACCTGTACCAGTGTCACCGGAGAACTGCTATCTGACGATAGGTATAATACCAACTAGGAGTTCTCGGCGAGTCCGTTCAGTGTACCCAGTCTCTACTGAGCACCCGTATACCATCTTTGATGTTAAACACCAATGGATGTAGGGATCATCCATCGCCCAACATATGGGTCAAGAAGCGTATACGCTAGTCTACTCTGGAATATCGATGCCCTGTCTCGATATACCCTCGACTAGGAACAATTAAAGGGTGTGCTTATGGATTACCCTGGCCCCACTAGTATGATCTCCATCATAGTCCTGGTAGTCAAGTACACATCTTAAGGGCTTTATCAACATGTGAGAGCAAGACAGTATCACAATACAAGTCTACATGTTAAGACAAAGAGCAACCAGATAGCATACTATCATGTCGAGCAAGAAAGTCCTCCCTATATATGTCCAAGCATCCACTATAATATACATCATATATACAATAATGGCCTCTAGGGCATACATATAACTAACAGCTACCCGAAATTCTTCTAATGAATGTTCCAGACTAGACATGGGTTGTGGAGGGGTTTCTGTAAAAGATTCAAAGTTGTTTGGATATGTGAAACTCCCAAATGGCTGTTCAGAAGCAATGTCTAGGGAAGGTGTAAAAATTAGGTAGGATTGATAGGAATCGAATGGTTGGACAGGGTTAGAATCAACGTTATGATAAGAAGGTGATTGGAATTTTTGATCAGAAGAATTCGAAGTGGTGAAAGGAGTGAAAGATCGGCTACGAGATTGTTCGATTCTGTCGGCGATGGACATGGGTTTCGGAGTCGCAACATGACTCTCAAAATGGGTATCAACGTAAGAAGGTGGGGGAGGTTGAAACGGTTGATACGAAGTGGATTACAGAGTCCAATTTTTTTTCCTAGACGCGTCTATCCGATCTTTCAATGAAATTTTGGGCATGGACGGATGGTTCGAAGTTCGGCCAAACCAAGAACCGTACGAAGAAATGTCTGGTTGTGGGTACCAAAGTTCGGCAAGAGTTGGGCGTTTTGGGGTACCCATGTTATGAAAAGGTAGGGAGGGAGGAAAGTGGTTGATTTTTTTTTTTGTTTTTATAGTTTTTGAAATTGTTTGTTTGGTTTTAGAAGAAAAAAATGGAATTATGGGACTAAACTTTACATAAGCACAATCACAATCACAATATGCATAAACAATCACCTAGAGTTAGGGTCTTCAAAGTCCAACTAGACCGCTCCTAGACTTCCAAGCGACAAGATGCAAGAGAACCCTCGAATCGCCTCTTCACTGCCAATTGTGGCCAGGTAAGCACAAGTTAGGTAAGGAGGGTTCCGCTCATTAATCACCGTGAGACAGGCCTTTTAAAATTACCTCTTCACTTTTCTAGCCTAGGCACCACAAAGTCGAGTTTAGATAAACGACCGTTTCCCCGCAACCTTCACTTGTCCTAAATGAGCGCGACAAGTCTTTCTAGGTTTGGTCTAGATATTTTTTATTAAATCAAGGTGATGCGTATGCTTTTTGTGATTTGTGGCGTCTTAGGTAGGGTGATGAAATCCCAACCCAATCTTTATTGGTGTTCAAGCCCCTTAATGTCTGTATTATTATATGCAAAGCGGTAAACAAACAAAATCAAAAACAACAAAAAATTTAATTGGCGGCGGCGCAATCTGTGCAAAGATACCTGCATAAAATACAGTTCAATAGGGACACAGAGGAGATAAAAGGAAAGAGAAAGGCTGAAAAAAGGGGCTCAGAAGCCTCAATACCACCGCGGAACCGCCGCGAAATCCAAGATTTGACCGCGGTTCCGCGGTCAAACTATGCAGTTGGGGCTTCGTCTTTGGACACTGAACACCCTTTATTCTCTAATCCAAAATAAAATGCTCTGATTTCTTAAATGATTACTGTACTTGCTCCAGATAGCCTGCACACTTGCACACAAAAAATATCAAAATATTCAGCAGGGTTTTTGTTATATTTATTTATTTATTTATATTTATTATTTTATATATACAAAAAAATATTAACCCGAATAACAAGAAAGAAAATACGATACCGTCTCCCCGGCAACGGCGCCATTTGATTGATCGAGCAGAATTATGCGTTCTACCTTGTCCTATTTGTTCTACTTACCGCAATCAAGACGGTGTCGCTTTGCAGCTAACTGGTTGAGCACATGTCGTCCGCAGGGAGATGGTAGTATGTCCGTTCTTGTCTTAGACGAGTCAACGAAAGAATGTATATTTGTATGTTCAAAACTATCCTAAGTGTTTGAATTTATGTTAAAGTAAGCTTGTTAGGGTTAAGGTTGGTTAGTAGAGTTAGGAGTTCGCTTGTTATTTTCTTTTGCCAATTTTAAAATGAAGTTGGGATAATAGAAAGTAGCGGGGATTAGGAGGATATAGGAATGAGATTTGCTAGTTTAAGCAAGCGTTCCAACGCTAAATCCATTCCTAGTACCCCTTGTCCTTCCGCTACGTACGCTTATTTCCAACTCTCGGCCAAACACCCGCAATCATGTATCCAATTTGGACACAACTACATGTCACGTTGTAGTGCACCCAAAGGACTTCTCGGCTTAGGTCGCGGCTATATGTCACGTATAGCGCGCCTAAATAAGGGGGTTGCGTTTGTTTGGTCGAGGTTCGTTTTAGGATGTTTGGTGAATAGAAGCACAAGGGATTTTTCCGTCCCTCATACTAACCTTCCTTAGCCCCTAACAAGTGTGCAAATTATTCACACATTTAGAAGAAAATAAAAACAAAGAAAGAAGGAAGCAAAGAAAGATAGGAAAAATACGGTTTTACAAAGATGCAAGCTAACTACCTGGGTCCTCACCTAAGCAAGAAACTCCATCGAGTATCATGGCTTGAAAATACGGTTAAGAGGGAAAGAAAAAGAACAAGAAATAACAACTACTTAACAACAATAAATAAAAGTTAGACTAGGAATTAAAATTGCAAGACAAGAAATGAAATTACAATACAATAAAATTAAAGATACAAGATAATAAAAACAACCCTCATCTTCATTGATCTTCCACTCAAGAGCTCTCATTACAATTTCATGGAGGAAAGATAAAGAAGAAGAAGAAAAACAAACTAATCTACACTAAATCTAACTAAAAAGAAGCATCCTCACATGGGCACAAAACTGGAGTATTTATAGGCAAAGTGCTGAAACCCTAGACCCATATTCTGTGCCCAAATGAAGTTACCAATTTACCCCCAAAAAACAATCCCACATTGAGTCAACTCGGCCACGGAACCGCCGCATAAGTGGGCTATTAGCCGCAGTTCCACGGCTATTTGGAGGAATTGGGATGTCGTATTTTTTGAGGTTTCTTGTGTTGCTATCTTCTGTTGTTTTACATGTCCCAAATTGCAAATTGCTTCCAAAATTTCTTCAGATTTGCAACAGTCCAAAATTGCTTCACTTTTAATTCATTTGGTTTTTATCTCCCTAGAGCTCCGCGCACCCATTGAATCTTGTGTTGCCCCTCTCGTGCTCTTTGCTTGTCCGAGACACGATTGACCACTGTCATTTGTCTTGTCTTTTGAACTGGTAAGCGGCACATGATGGATACGGATGACCGGAACCCGTCTTTTATCTGTCGGTGACAGATGTTCTGGATTTTGGCGTAACTATGGAGATTTTGTATGATTTGCATTATTTTGGACTAGAAACCTATAACCTATAAATATATAGCAAACACGGATCAAAAGCACCTGCCTATAAACAAACGAGCATAAGAATGGGCAGTATTAAATGCAATTTTCTGGTATGAACCTCCAAGTATTATAGCTAGCTAAGGTTTCTGTAAAGATCCTGGAGTTTAGGTCGGTGTTGCAAAGTATGAAAATTCATTTTTTTTTAAATTTCGCCTCCCCACACTTGCATGGGGTGTGCGGCATCGACTTAAAATGCTTCTAGAAGGGGACACCTCATAATTAGATTTATCTATTTTTGGAAATAGATTAATGGGGTGGAAAATGGAGATATTTGTGGCATGGTGAAGCATGTATTATTTCATTTATTTATTTGTTTGGACTCACGATTCAAGCATGGTTGATATTTTCAATTGGAAAATATTGCTTGCCTGATGGGAGTAAGGGAATGAGCCATTCTTCATAAGGCACAACACTTGTTCATTTGCAAATTTCCATTTTCTCTCCATTTTCTTCTCCTTCTTCCTCAAAACCCTAACCCTCACATGAGTTGTGAATCATAGGGTCACTTGAGATTATATAGTCCAATTAACACTCTACATCTTCTAAGCTACCTAGTTTAGCGAACTAGGTATTTTAGTTACCTCCGTTTAGAGGTTAGAGCTTTAACTACTAACTCTCGGGTGGATCGTCTTTGACACGAGGAGACCGAAGATCAAGCACGATCCGGACCTTCGATGATCTCAACGAAAGGAGAAGAAGACTCGAAGGACAAGTATCATCAAGATATAGAACACTGACATAGTAGTTTAGAACTTTATGTAGTTTAGCTAGTTAAGGTTTCCGTAAAGATCCTAGAGATTAGGTCGGTGTTGCAAAGTCAAGAAAATCATTTTTTGTAAATGCCGCCTCACCACAAATGCGAGGGCCCTGCGACATTGATTTACAGTGGTATCAGTGCCTACTCAAACCTTAACTAGCTTGTTAAACGAAGTTTAAAGTTACGAAACCGAAATAACTCCGAAACGATTTAAACGAAATCCAAGTTTCTGTCGAATTTAAAAGAGTCTCTAAATTTTTTTTAAACAATTGCAGAGTGCTCCTTTAGTTGTAACTAGAACACCAGAGAAAAACGAGGCGAAAATTCCAAGAACAAACCGGCGAAATTACCATTTTTCCCGTCACCGCCGGTTCACTGTAGGAGTTGGGTCTTGGGTTTTTTGTTGTGTTCTGTACTCTTGGATTTAGGTTTTTAGTTATTGTTTGATTTTGCCCAGATTTCATATTCTATTATCTTTGTGTTTGGGAAATACGGAGTATTTTGAAGTCGCAGTTTTAACATCGTTTATTCGTTTCAATTTGTATATGTGTTGATAAACGTCTACTAATTACTATATGTCGAATAGTGGGGGTTGCACATATCTTGTATCTTCTTGATGGTTTGTGGATATGAAGTATTGGATCATCGTGAATGAATAGCCGGGGGATGTGAGAAGAGTGTTCTTTTCTTTCATTCATGTATATTTGTAAATTGATGTAATATTCTTTTGTGGGACACATCCGGGTTGAGCTTGTAGCCACCGTTGTATTATTTCATTTACTCTTTCTTACACTTAGGATAGACCCAAGGTGGGGTGCACAAACTACCGGGTTCTTGAAGTACCGAGTGGCCTACTCATTTTATTGAGGGAGGTTGCTTCACTTTGGGAATTTGGCGGGTAGTTTGCCACACCCGTAGGGGTTTAGGGTGGGGTTTGGCTATTCATCACGACCATGGAATCCGTTTTTCGTTCTTGGCTAAAACGAAACACGGATATCCTAGTATATCCAATATCTTCATCTGTGTTGCTATGATCTGTGATCAGGAATGCCTATTATTGCATGAGACGAATGGCTATATATATTATATATATAATAAACGTTGCTTATGTTTTGCACCCGCGCTAGTCCAGCCCCCGCTCGCCCGTTAATTAAGTAACCTAACGGTCCATGACCGGGCCCCGTGGCGAATGCGGATGGCATAAGCATACGTTCTATTTTCGTTTCTTTCTGCAATGAAAGGGTTAAATGATGAGACCGCATTAATATTGATTAATGCAAAGAAAACAAATCAAAGTTAAATCATTGGAACAATTTCAAAACCACTCGGTTTTCTTGAAAAACAACTTTTAAATGCGGAGCTTAAACCACTTCTTTTAAAATCTATTATGGTTCTTTTGGCTATATCAAGTTCATTACGTTCACGGTTTTCGCCAAAACCAGCCGTAGCCCTCCGTCATTTCAGATGGGTATTTAGTAGTATTCAAGCTATGTATTTTGCCCTTCGCCAAGGCATAGTGATTGGTAGCTGCTGGGTATTCATCTGTAGTATAGATAAATGCGTTAATTTGGGACAGGCGTACAGCTATTTTGGCCTTCATCAAGGATTTGTATCAATGGGTTCAAATTAATCTGGACAATGATGGGTAGAACTTGACTTGCGTCTTATGATATTTTGGCCTTCGTCAAGGATATAAGAGCCAGGGGCAAAAATCTACATCGAGAGTTTCAAAAGAAAAGGAAACTTGCTTGTTTTGCATACCATCTGGAGTGTGATGATTTTGGTAGAATTCCTTCAAAGTTGTCATGCAATAATAGTTGGATCCCGATCCCACCGTGAGTTTTGTTACTCCTCGGGCGAGTTTTTCACTAAACAATCAATGGTATAAACCAATTAGGTGCCTATAACAGTGTTAGCGGGGCTACGCCTCCAGGAAAAAGAGGTTATGTAATTAAGGAACATCACGAAAGCGTTGGAAAACCTCCCTCGAAGTACCGACACTAGCCTGGCCAAAAGGTTAAAAAAGAATTGTAGGGTGAGATTAATACTCACTAATTATTCTTTTATTGTTTAAAGGAGGATTCGAGAAACAGTGGGAGCAATCCTCTTTAGATAAACTAATAACCAATCTAAACTTGCAAGAGTATCATGCTGAGTGTTTTCTTCTCTCTCTCCAAATTGCAGTGACTAAAATGACTGGGCTTAAGTTACTGCTAGATAAAAACAAATTGACGGGGTCAAACTATAAAGATTGGCTAAGGAATGTTCAGATGGCCATTACCTATAACAAGATGGGCTGCCTCCTTACTACCAAAGCCCCCGCCGTCCCAGGTCTAGATTCCACCGTTACGGATAATGAACACCAATGAGATCCATAAGGCATGGGAAATAGATTATGCGAGAGCCAAGTGCCTCGTGCTGGCCTCAATGGATAATGAACACCAGAGGCGGCACGAGAAGATGGACTTAACTTCCATCTTCCGCCATACCAAGGATTTATATGGAGAGCAATCTCGTATCGCAAGATATGAGACCTCGAAGAAATTGTTTCAGGCGAAGTTGGCTATCAGGTCATTCGTAGGGGACCACATCCTTAAGATGATCAGCTAAATTGAAGAGCTCGCGGACCATGGGGCCACGTTGGAGAACGAGTTATATACAGACTTGATTCTATAGTCCCTCCCCTCTACCCACGCCCCGTTTTTCTTGAATTTCAATATTCAAGGGAAGGAAGTTACACTTCCAGAACTCCTCAACATATTGAGAAGTGCAGAGGGCACCCTAAGGAATATCAAGGAGACACCTGCTCTGCTTATTCGGGAACCTTCCACCTCTAGATCTAAGGCGAAAGCCAAGGGGAAGAAGAAGAAGGCTCCCACCAAGCTGAAAGGCGGTGTCAGTAAGGTAGAGGGAAAGGACAAAGTAAAAGTTTCGGGGCCGACAGTAAGGAAAGAGGAATGTTTCTTTTGTCACAGGAAAGGCCATTGGAAGAAGGACCGCAGGGCTTGGAGAGCCAACAACCAGGATTCGAAGCGCGCTGTGGTTTCGGCTTCATGTGTGTTTATGATTGAAAACTATCTGTCAATCAATTCTACTTCTTGGGTATTGGATACCGGTTCATGATCTCATATCTGTAATTCATTGCAGGCACTGAGAAACTGTAGAGTTATAAAGACAGGTGATATAACTCTCAGGGTTGCTAACGGAACGGGCATGGATGTTGTATCCGTAGGGAAATATCACCTAGGATTGACAAGTGGAAACACTTTGATTTTACGTAACTGTTTTTGTGTACCTAGTTTGACATGTAATATCATCTCCGTATCTTTACTATCTAAATAATGTTATGATTTTACATTTGTAAGCGATGTCGTAAACATCCACCTTAATCATGGTTTGATTTGGTCAGGTACACTAGACAACGATATATACATATTAAATCAATACCATGTTTTCAATGTCCAGAAGACACTTAAAAGAAAGTCTCCAGAATTAAATCAAGTTTTCTTATGGCATTGTAGATTGGGTCAAATCAATGAAACAATGTTGACGAAGTTACGTAAAGAGGGATATTTAGATCCTTTTGAATATCTGTCTTATGCAACTTGTCAATCATATCTCAAAGGAAAAATGACAAAGACTCTGTTCACTGGACATAGGGTAAGAGCCAGAGAGCTCTTGGGACTCATACACAGCGACGTGTGTGGTCCAATGTATACACATGCAAGAAGTGGTTATTCCTACTTCATTACTTTTACGGATGATTTCTCAAGGTATGGACATGTATTCTTGATGAAACAATAATCCGAGGCCTTTGAGAAATTCCAAGAATATAAGAATGAAGTGGAAAAACAAACAGGCAATAGTATCAAGACACTTATATCTGATTGAGGTGGTGAATACTTAAGTACCGAGTTCCTGGATTAATAAAAGAGAACGGAATTCTCTCTCAGCTTACTCCTCCATACACACCTCAACACAAAGGTATATCGGAAAGACGGAACCGCACCCTATTAGATATGGTACGTTCTATGATGAGTAACGCTTAGTTACCGTGATCCTTCTGGGGTTATGCACTGGAATCTGCTGCATATCTTTTGGACAAGGTTCCTACTAAGTCAGTGACTACCACACCATATGAATATGGAGTTGGAAGAAACCCTATCTTAAGTATCTAAAGATATGGGGATGTCTAGCTTTTGTCAAAAAGCAGCATGCGGACAAGCTTGAAGCACGCTCAGTTTCTGTGTATGTTTGTGGGATATCCAAAGAACTTCAGGGGGTATCTTTTCTATTACGTGGAGGAACAAAAGGTCTTTCTTTCTAGGCATGCCTACTTTTTGGAAACCCAATTTCATGAAAAAATAAATAGGTGGGAGCGCAATAAAACTGGAAGAAATTCCAGAACCACAAGCTATTACAGAAAGCATGGTGGAAACAGAAGTTTCAAAAGAAACGGACATCCCTGCGCCACTCAGCTAATCTAGTAGACAGTTTCATCCGCCCAAGAGATACTACGGTTTTCTCATAGACGGGGATAGAGAGGATTACATCATCGACGATGATGAGCCAACTAATTTCCAGCAGGCCATTATGAGCAGAGACTCAGTAAATTGGCTGGATGCAATGCGGACCGAAATTGAATCCATGTACGCCAACAGAGTATGGACTTTGGACATTGCACCAGAAGGGGTAAAACTCGTAGGCTGCAAATGGATCTTCAGAAAGAAGATCGGTGCAGATGGACAGGTTGAAACCTATAAAGCTAAACTTATTATAAAAGGTTTTCGTTAAATACCTGGTTTGGATTATGATGAAACCTTTTCTCCAATGGCTATGCTTAATTCCATTCGGATTCTTCTTGCCATTTCTTCCTTCCAAGATTACGAAATTTGGCAGATGGACATAAAGACCGCTTTTCTGAATGGAAATTTGGAAGAGTGTTTTTATATGGATCATCCAGACGGTTTCATAGAGCGTGGGATCAGTGGAAGAGTGTGCAAGTTGCTTAAGTCCATTTATGGATTAAAGCAGGCATCGTGGAGTTGGAACATCTGTTTTGATGAGACGGTCAAAGAATTCGACTTTATCAAAAATCCAGACGAACCATGCATTTATAGTAAGATTGTAGTGAGAACTGTGGTATTCCTCGTCATGTACGTGGATGACATTCTCCAGATAGGAAATGACATTCTTATGCAACAATCAGTCAAATGATTCTTGTCACAAAAGTTCTCCATGAAAGACCTGGGTAATGCCTCCTACATTCTAGGGATCCAGATCTATTGTGATAGATCTAAGAGGATGTTGAGACTTTCAAAGTCCAGGTACATCAACATCATACCGAAAAGATTTAGTATGGAAGATTCCAAGCGTGGTAATCTACCGGCTTGTCACAGGATCACCCTCTCCAAAGAGATGTCTCTCAAGACCGATTTGGAAAGGGATCGCATGAGTATTATACCCTATGCTTCTACGGTAGGCTCTAAAATGTATGCGATGTTGTGTACCAGACTAGATGTTGCTTACACACTGAGCGTGGTAAGCAGGTATCAGTCAAACCCTTGGGAGAAGCTGTAGGGTTGCCTAGCACGGCAGCTAGTTTTCGGGAGGCATCGTCCATGCCATTTTTAAAAAAAATTGCCGTATTAGCTAACCCAAACCATAGAATCGTTACTAGAAAATCCATCGAATAAACATGTAAACTACTTTACATACAAAATGAATGCGGAATACAACCTTTGTAGACCGGTCCTTCACTTCTAAAGCTCCATGTTGTAATTCCTTCGCTGCGAATGGTGAACTCCCGGACTCTAGAGAGGGTTCACTTGAAGAAAAGAACAACCTTGCTCAATGTCTTCGAGGCCGAAGATGATCTACGTCGAGGAGACTCGAGCTCATGCTACCTCTTCACTAGTGGTGTAATTAGTGAAGCAAACACCCTAAACTAAATAGCTAATAGTAAAGGATGATGAAGTAGGAAGTGGGCTCACTTTAGTTTTTATTTTCTCACTCAATTTCATCACTTCATGAAAATCAAGAGAGCTTCAAAAAGAAAGAAGAAGATGAAATGAAAGTGATGAAGAGAAATAATCTCATGAGGTTAGAAATGCAACTATTGTTTGTATATGCCATGCCAAACCCTTGTAGAAAAGAAACCAAGGCTAATGGTTAAGGGTTGGGTTAACAAATATCTAAAGCTGGACAAAAAAGTGGACTAAGTCAATGTTCTACTAGTTTCTCCAAGCTCATCCATGACTAATTCCAAATGTTTGAACTACTTAAAACTAATAAAACCCTAGCATTAACCTAGCATGGTGTGAGTCTCATAAAAACATGTTGCATGTGTAACCTTGCATGACACAACAATATATATCACATATATATTTTGTGCAAAAATAAAACAATACATTTAACATATAACGCATATATATCAATGTATCATAAGTGAGAAAAATGAATATTTAAGTGAGCTAATATTAGTTAATGTAACTTAATATATCAAATATATAATTATACATTAAATTATTAAATCAACACTTCATTTAATAATCCGGCTATATCCTGTATAACCGACTAATATCAAATGCAACAACTTACTGAATCAACACTTGATCCGATAACACGGCTATATCACATATAACCGACCAATGTCACAACTCGCGAGAATAGAATGCGGTATCACATACACGCATTAATCTCGGTCCCGCACATATCACATATGTGCTCCTACTTCGTTTCGCATGAACCAGGAAACCTCTGTGTAGGACTCTAAAGACTCGTCAATACGCCGGCAGTAGGTGATGATCATATCAAACACCTACAATCCGCAAGCGGTCTACTAAACGTAACGGCCACCTGGGTATTGAGCGACCAGAAGATCAACAAGCAAGCCTGCTCGTAATCCTGTGAATCCAATCGGTAACACTACCGTACAGTCAGGTCTCTTCGTCTGATATGTCGCATATCACAGCCTAGGGGTGGTATAACGCCAGACCCCAATAGCCTGATAAGTCATGCCGATGAAAGGTCCATAACGGTTCAAGAAACTACTGATAACACTTACCAGTAAATCTCAGCAACCCTGGCCAGGGATTTCCTGTTATGGCCAATCGAGCATAGCGCAACATCAACTCCCAATACCGGGAGAGACGAAACCCCTAATATCGCTCATTGCCTCCATTTGACTCGGGGCTGTACCTAAAAACCACTTTTTTGCATGATCTATTGATCGTGGTATGGTGGAAATCAAAGTACAGTGGGAATCACACAAGACTCTATGACGATCTCGGGTCTACAGACTAACCTGTACCAGTGTCACTAGAGAACTGCTATCCGACGACAGGTATGCAGGGTTGCCAATTACAGAAGCAAGGTTTCGGGACGCATCGTACATGCCAAATTAAAATTTTGCCGTTCTAGCCAACCCTAACTCTAGAATCGTCTACTAGAAAAAACGACGGAAAGAAAATGCAAACACTTTGCGACTAAAGTAAACAACGAATACAACCTTTGTAGACCTGTCCTTCTGTCACGACCCGAAAGTACGGAACATGAATGGCACTTAAACTACGAAACGTCTCGAGGCGTACGTAATCTAAGTAAGCCGAAAACCCAGAAATCCAATCCAAGAAAAGTAGTAGGGTGAAGGAAAAACCATTTTAAATCAAATAGTTTGCAACACACGCCGAAATGCGCATTTTAAAATCACAAGTATTTTCTAAAATTGTCGGCAGAGTTTCCCTTGTAAAAACAAACCCCAAACGAGTACAAAACCTGATAAAGCATATATAATGAATAAAGGCATCCCCAAGCTGGAACTTGCTCTTCGTCAATCGACGGTCACAACCACGCAAGCAATATAATATACAACGCAGAAGGGAGAGGATCACAACAGAAAAGGTAACTCAAAACAGCATGAAATCCATAGAAATACAACGCGCGACTCTAAAGTCGAAAGAATAAACATCACTGATCTCTATTTCTGAAATAAATACATGTTTGGTTGATGGAGATTCTAGATACAACAGGATAATAATATACAAAGTATAATGATGGTCACGATGCAAGTGAACCCACCTACTAGCAAATCACCCGGAAAAGAAAGTAGTGCCAGCAAAGCCGTAACGAAACCTGTACGGCAAAACCTGCAAGAAACTGGGGCACAACGGGGGTGAGTTGCCAACTTATGAATAGAAAACATATACGTGCAGAAACCGCATGTATGACGCAATCCTAGGTCATACGATCACTATTATATAATCTTAAAAATGTAAGTCTGAAGCATGAAAAGGTGGCAAGGGTAAACATCGAACCCAAGTATAATCCTGTGTGCTCGTGTTAGTGCCTCAGGTAGCAATATATCATATGGATGAGGTATGATGCATGAAAACAGAATACATGTAAATGAAGAAACTGCTTTCATAACTTAGTGAGATTTCTGTATATTTAAAACGAGGTATTATAAATGAAATCAACATAAACAGTGTCTAGCATCGACACAAAACATAAATCCCAATATCTCAATATCTCAGTGTCGCATCTCACTATCTAGGGCGCCGTCAGTCCAGACCGGCCCCTACCATCAATCTCAAGACCACGACAGTATCCTCCGGATATCTGACGCGTCAGGTAAAATCAACGGTAGGTAGTCTGCCCCACCCAGGCTCATCGTCTACTACTCGAACTTCTTGCCCCGGGGTACCTTACCGGGTCCACCATGTACCCGAAACGGTTCATCCAACTCCTCGAATCGGGTCTCGAAATCCATCAGTAAACTCATGGTGGACGACTCATATATCATGGGAAAACCACACTTTTCATTTTAAAAAGAGAGAGAGAAGAAGTTTATATATTTTCTTGCGGTTTTCCCCCAAATCCAGGAAATCTCATGAAAATCCGAATCCAAATCATCAATAGCATGTAAACAGTGAATATAGGCATAATAATCCATGAATGCGGCATAACAGTGAATAACAATATGCATGAAGTAGCAGATAACAACTGCAATGTCTAAACTGGTATATAAGGCAAGTACACTAATATCATGTCGAAGTTATTAGCTAACAAGCTATGCCAATGTAATAGTATTTTCTAAAGTGTACGTAACATGGCAATTACCGATGATGATGTGTGTGAGCCGGCAAGTAAGTGTACGTGGAACATACGCATCATCGGTAATGGTGCTGGTGTCCTAACAGCATGATATCAATAATTGTATATGAATCATAATATAAGTATGCGATGCGGAGCGAACAGCAATAATGTGCGGGAGCTGAATACTAAACACAATGATAACTAATCTGCATTTAATATAAATATAAATCATACAGTAGTGCCTTTTGAAATAATACGAATCGCGGTGTTTTGAAAATAAGGGCTACGGTGTTTTTAAGAAAAGATGTGTTCTTTGAAATATCCGTAGAATCCCTTGACCTGTCTTTTAAAATACCCACGATTCGTTATTTTTGAAATAGGTAGGAATCGAATCTAGTCTAACAACTACACTAAACTATAGGGCTGAGCTAACAGGCTAACTGAAGGTAAGGAAACCGCCTAACATCTGAGTCGATACATATATATATATATATATATATATATATATATATATTAGTTGGTGATCCCACCTCAATAGTATCATATACGATCCAAAATCTATAATATGACATTCTCAAGTCAAGACAGCGGATCTATCATCAATATATAGCACGTACGTAAATCCGTCGTACGGCATCCTAAATCTGGGTACGGGTCAATAGCACAGTCATCACATTATTCATCTGGTATCTTCTTTATCAAAGATCATAATCCGGGGTACTGATCTACGTCTAGTACAATACTGATACTATCTATGTATCCATGCATGTATATGAAACACTACGTCAAAGGACCCGCTAAAAGATAATGTCGTATCTCAAATACGAACCCTGTCACATCACTGATCTCACGGCCTCAAATCCAATCTCATCGACTCATCTCATATCCCAAGTACTATCCTCAAATCCAATATATGAACACATAGTCCCATACCCATGTGAACACATAAATATATAATCCCATATACGCACATGTAAAAGAAAGAATGTATGCAAGTATGCACGTGTGTGGGGGGGGGGGTGCAACCCCTACTCTAGGACTTCGCAACTACACTAAACCAATCCATCTTTATCATCAATCAACTCAAACAACATATAATAAATATATGTACGTATACATCACCACGAACTGCGGGGGTGCTATACGCCATCCACTCGACTTCTCCCCGTAGATATAAATCTACTCACCTTGCTTCTTGTGTGCCGATGCCGATGTCGCCATCTTCATCTTCAACGCCTCGACATCACGTAGGGTACCTACAAGATAATACAATCGCAAAAGCATATGAAAATCACATCGGAAACCAAAACGGCACACGCTACTCTCATAGGTAAAAACATATAGTCTCGCATGCAAACACGACCAATAACCCTTTGCCGTTGACGTTCAAACGCCACCCGACAGAAACGAATCACCAAATACCAAAATTCATGATAAAACAAGTCGTAAACTATGCGCCAATACAAGAAAATTACCCCAGATTCTACCCTATCTGGAATCAGTCAAAATTGCATATGCCAAGGGTCTAGTTTATAAGGGATAAAGCTACAGAACCAACACGGATCCCAGAACCCATGCTCTGGCTGCAAATTGCGGCCAGAAAGGATTACTTGGCATCCTGAAGGAGGGGGTAGGGGCTAGGGCTTTAGGTGATGGTTCCTAGTTTCCTGCACATCTCCTGTCAAACCAGATTTATTTTCAGGTGACCCGGGTGTTAGCAGATTTCCAAATACACTCACAGAATCACAGTTTTTCCCGATTTCGTTTTTATAAATCCGTATTCCGGGATTTAGTTTCTGGTTTAGTTCAATGTAACATCACAACAGGGGTTGTAGTCTTTAATTACACCTCAATTCACCTTTGATTTCAATTCAACCCAAAACCCTAACTTGGAATTTCAAAAGTTCATCAAAACCACACAATATCGACATGAAACAAGTATGGATGCATAAGGAATTGAAACACTACTCTAATGGTGTAGAAATTACCTCCTTTGGCAAACTCAAGAATTTTCTTGAGTTACTCAAAGTCCTCAAAATCCTCCCATTCTTGGTCCAATGTGTTCCTCTCGAGCTTGTGAACAATATTTATGAAATGGGGATAGGGTTTTGGGGTTGTATTCATGGTGTTATGGGGGATTGAAGATGGAAGAGGAAGAGGGAAAGGGCGGCAGCAGCAGCACATGAGAGGAGGGAGAGAGAAAATGGGTTGAAGAAATGATGGGGATGGCTCACAACAAAAGGGTTGACCCTTCCCCCCCTTACCTAGTCTTTCTCTCTCCAAATCATTCTTTGGTTTTCCCCCTTTTTCTTTTCTTTTCATTTCCTTCTCCTCACAATAGTAAACCAAAAACTAACCATGCACCCAAAACATGTAAAAAAATGTAGCAAGTGTGGAAAAATGATATGTGCATGTTTTGCGCAAAAATGCTAAAAATCCGATTTGCGATTTTTAATCGCGATTAGCACTAAATCAGCATATAATTAATCATAAAAACTTAAAAATGGCATAATTCTATAAAGTACCCTATTTTAGAATTTTCCATAACTTTTCCAAAATTTTCCTATTTATTGGTAATTAATTATACCGAAATATTAAAATATTCATTAAAAATTAATATTAAATTATAAAAATTCCCAAAAATAATATTTTATTTTTCTGAAATGTTACAATCTTCCCCTTTTAAAGAAATTCGGTCCCCGAATTTAAATTTACACGCCCAAATTCTAAAACATTTCAAATGAAGGTCCAAGTCGTCGGGGCTCCGAAATCATCAATACATAAAACGCATCATAGCGCAATACATGCGCATGAGTAATGAGCAGATAACTCAAAAAAAAACTCCGTCAAGCATCCCGCAATCATCGGAGTCATGGTAAAGACACGAATGCCAAATCCAAAGCAAAACCAATATGATATAAATCGAAACTATACATGTAAATATCTGAAGGAAATGCTTGCCAAATCTTTTTAAGTCGTTGTGCAATGCGCATAACACTGCACAGTGGCGGATGTCTATCATAAGAAAATAACCATATACGTATATATCTTTTGTTTAATATGCACGTTCCGCCGTTTTGAAAACAATTTAGAAGGGTTTCCTTGTTTTAAACGTTTCGTGTCATATCGGACACGTAGGTAAATACTGAGACTATAGCTCCCTTTTTGGAAATCCCTTCGATAACTATCAATGAATGCAAAATATATCTAGGTACCGCCCTCTGATTAGTCCTGCTCGGTACGTAAACAATCGTAAATATCATAAAAATGTACTGCTCCCTAAGAAATCAATCCCAAAAATGTATATATGAATACCCTGTGCGTCTAGTGCGCACGGAAATTAAAATCCATACATGTGCCATACAGGTGCACAAAATAATATCTAGGTGCAACGGGTGTGCACCCAACATCTGTCATAGACAACGTGTGTGCCAGACAGCAAAATCAGGTGCATCTGATATGCACGAAGAATCCCGATTTAGTGCATCTGGTGTGCACCAAAATCGTATCTCAAAACATGCGCTCATCATGCACGAAAATCCAAATCAAATGTACGGAGTGCAAGAAATCAATATCAATATCAGAATCGAAATCGACGGTATGCAATATGGCTCAACCAAAAGCAGGTATACCGCGGTGTATAATCTCACAACTATGTGCATCAGCGTGCATAAATTAAATCAAAAACATTAGAAGTGCATGAAAACTATGCTGGAAGCATAAATCATATCATAGGCATGAAATCACAATCAATACCTCAAGTGTAATAACTATGCGCAAAAATATAAATACCCCGTAGGTGCAACCATGGTGCATAAAAACAAATATCATGAAACCCAGCCATCAAAACCAAATCATGCGAATAAATCGCCCAAAATACCGAAATCCAAAGTGACGGATACGTGATAATCGAATCACAAAATCACAAATCATAATTACTGTCGTCGATATTCCTTCCTTTGAAGTCGAGAAGGTGTCAGTGCACCAATTGCTAGCAGCGCAAGATATCTACTTTCCTCTTGCTCACGTCTGGCGTCCTCTGTCTCTGGGTCCTTATATTCTCTGTGGATTACCAATCTCGCAATCCATCAGCCCATCGGCCCTGTAAGGTGTGCTAACGGGGAAGATTCCGTTCTGGCACTTCTCTGGTCATCTCACGGTCAATCATCACGACCACTCGTAAGGCAGCCCGTCACTGGCGCCGACCTCTGGTCCTCTGAATTCACATCACACTTCTGCTCCTGGTGCGAATCTTATTGCAGCGGTGTCCTGAAAGGAATCCTGCTCCAGGTCTCTTCCGATCTCGCCTAGGCCGAACTGTACGGAGGCTGGTACTCTTGCATAATCTTTCCTCGCTTTATGGACATCTGCGTTCTCAGTACAGCATTACTCGGAAGCTGGTCGCATCCCAACGCCTCTGTAGACACATTGCATCTGTGATGTCAGCGGAGTGGAACGTCATCTCGTAGAAATCTCGTACGAACTCTTTTACTCCACTTTATTCCAATGTCGACTGATTCGAACTCGTCTCGTCGTGGCTGCATGGACTGAGCTCCAACGGCTATAGTCGTATCTAGAGTCTCCCAAGAAGTGCATCTCACCACTTAGCATCCGAATGAAGTTGAACCATCCGATCGATTCGTCAAAACCTCATAATCCCTCAAGAGCTCAACATCTTGGGTACAGTCTAATAGTATCAAGTACATGCCACGGCATCGGTGGTCCAGCCGTAGAAGGGCAAACCTAAGCCTCACTAATGGCGCCGCGGAACTGCCGCAAACCCTAAGATTCAAAGGCTTTCACACGGTCATTATGTCGAGTTAGGGTTTCATTCTTCTAGAGGGTCTATAGAATTGCCTGCATGTCTTTCCGAATACTTTAAACTTGGAATAATAGGTTTCTGACATTCGATCACCTCTGTCGACTCTCCACATATCCGCGTGAAGTCGTCTCTAGCTGGAATCAAACTACTTGATGACCTCGCATCGGGGTAGGCGAACGAACCACATGCCCTAGTCATTCATCCTCGGTGACTAGCGACCTTCAATCATCTCTTAGTACAACTCATACTGCAATAGCTCCAACATCTGGGGCGATATCTCGTCGTTCGCAGCGACAACTGCCTCACTCATCTGCACGCTGAACAGTGCTTCAATCATCATGAATAAGCAATACATCAACGGTCATCAAAATCTGGTTGGCCTCTGTCGGTGGCCCAATCCTCTGGTGTTGATCTGCACGTACGAGTAATCTCATACAGCGATCCATCAAATGCTCATGGCGCGAAAACACCATAAATAGACACATCTCTGCAATCGTGTGTCACCGGAATTATGCCCTGGTCAGTCCTCGTTCGTGACGAGCTCGTGCTGACCGCAACTCTAGCCGTAGCTCTCCCTACCCGTAATCGTGGCAGCAAAACCATAAGTGGTACCGATGAGGCTAGATCGTCAATGTGTAGGGTTGCTAGGCACGCACACAAGGTTCTACGAGGCATCAACCATGCCCGATTAAAATTTTAGCATTGCCGAACAGCCCAAAGACGGATCTTTAAACTAGGGTTTGGGCGAAAACAAGTATGTTAAACAGTTTAACACCAAGTGAGAGGGATTACAAACTTTGTAGATCCGGTCCTTCACTTCAATAGCTCCGTGTAGATGTCATCTTCGCTGCGATCGTAAACTCCGGACTCTAGAGAAGCTCCACAAGAAGAACGAACGTGCTTTCTTCGATGACTTCGAGACCGAAGATGATCTACGTCGGGGAGACACTAACTTAAGCTATTCCTTCACTAGGTCAGGAACTTTGTGAAGAGAACACACTCTACTACATGGCAAGTGGTAGAGGATGAAGAAGTAGGAAGTGGGCTCATTTTAGAATTGATTTTCTCACACTTTTTCTCATGGCACCATTAGAGCTAGTAAGCTTTTCATGGAGCTTGATGAAGAAGAAGAAGAAGTGAATAATATCCAAATGAAAACTTATCCTTTGAATTATTGCACCATGGTTGTTAGTGTATATGCCCTAGAGGCCATTACTGTATTATATTAGTTTGTATATTACTTAATGGAAGCTTGGGATATTCACCTTGTATATACAATCTTGCTCAAAATAGTAGTATGCTACTTGGTTTGTTTCTACTTCAATGTGTACATGTGTTTATTTTAGTATATCGCCTATACACATTAGTGGAGCCCTTAGGATCTTTGCTTGATTACCAGCGTTGTGATGGCAGTCATACTAGTGGGGCTGGGTAATCTATAAGCACATCCTTATGCAGGTCCCTGGTCGCAGGACTATCGAGACAGGGCATCGATACTCCGGAGTAGACTAGCGCATGCGCTTCTCATCCCAGTGTGGGAGACGATCTGTCCCACAGCCGTCGGTACGTCGTACTTGAGATAGTATGCGGGTGCTCGTTGGGTTACGAGTACACTGGACAGGACTCGTCGGGAACTGACTAGTTGGTATTATGCCTATCGTCAGTTATCAGTTCCCAGGTGACATGAGTACAGCTTAGTCCGCTGACTTGACACTGTCACTTCGCCTCGAGTGTGTTCCCACTGTACTTTGATTACTACCCTACCACGGCTCAAAGGAGTCGTGCAAACAGGTGGTAGTTGGGTGCAGTCCCGAAGCACTTGGAGGCAGTGACGGTTAGACAGGATTCGTCTCTCCCGGTATTGGGGGTTGACATCGCGCTGTGTCTAGGAGAGCCATTACACGTGTAGTCCCCGGCTAGGGCAAACGAGATATACTGGTAGGCTTCCAGTGTTATCTCAGGGTGTTTTGGGCTTCACTCCGACACGACTTGTACCGCTATTGGGGGACTGACATTTACCGCCCCCTAGGCCCGCCATGCGATGTATCAGACGAACAGACCGGACTGTACGGAGAATGTCACATTCAGGCTCAGTAGGAGTTCAGATGGGTTTCGCCTCGTCAGTCTTCTTATCGGCATCTACCTGGGGACCGTTACGCACAGCTAGTGCCGCTTGCGGTCTGTGGTTAAACCCACTGCCAGCGTAGTGTCGAGTCTTTAGAGTCCCACACAGAAAGCTATTCGCCTTTAGGCAAAAGAGTAGAGGTCGCATGGTTTTGCGACAGGTTGCATGGTTTTGCGACAGGGTTCGGTCACATCCATGCACTTGTGCACGTACAGTGTCCGGACAGTTCACACTAGCGGGCTTTGTTTTAAGCCAGATCCTAGTGTACCTTTTGGGATTGGTTTTATCCAGTATGCATTCGTGTTCCTCGGAACGCGGATGCGGGTGTGTATGCACAGTTGACGGAGAGACAGAGGCAGAGGATTCTCATTAGGATTGTTGACCGTTGACAGTTGACTATTGACTTTTTGCTCAACCCTAATGAGAATATGATATGTGATTAACAATTATATAAATTAAGTATTATGGTGACATGGTTGTTGAGGGATTGACTTTGTTGACTTGTTGACTTTTGTTGACTTGTTGACTTTGTGGACCGGTTGACTAGGCTTGACTAGTTGACCATCATGATAACTATAGCTATCATTTCATGGCAAAGACTTTTGCTTGCTTGTTCTTTTGTGCAAAATGAGTGCATGAAATGATATGGCTATGGTTGCTTAAACCATCACATAATACTTGATTGATATGAGGTGTTATGATTGTTTTGGATTATGAGAGCCAAATGAGAAAAAGTCTTCTCTCATTCTTTCATGCTCATTCTCTCTCTTGTTCTTGAGCTCTCATCCCCTCCTCTTGCTCTCCCTCTCTTGACTCTATGGTTCACTTGTCTCATGAGTTGAGAACCAAGAACCATAGATAAAATCCCATACAAACTCTTCTCTACTCACTTTAGTTCACAAGGTTTAGCAAACCGAGTGACTAGTTTCTTCAAAGTTCGAAGAAGGAGCCAAAGGTTGAAGCTTTCAGATGGATCTATCTTCGGCGCAAGGAGACGACGGGGAGAAGCCGATTCGGACGACCATCGAAGCTTGAAGACGAAGGAGTTCGAGAAAAAGAAAGGTATAACCCCCTAACCGAGTAGTTAGCAACTCGTAGTTAGGTTGTTAGTTAGATGTTTAACAAAGATCCGGGTCTTTAAGTCCATGTTACCACCTCTAAGAAAATCGTTTTTTTATCAAATTCCGCTTGCCGGAAAGTACCGGGAGAGGTAGCATGGACTTACAGTGGTATCAGAGCCTAGTTAAACTCTATCTAACATGTTAGCAAAGTAGCTAGAAGATCGATCAAAGAAAAAGTCCCGAAATGAACCCCGTTTTCAAACTTGCTGTCGATTTTTCATGTCCTGTAAAAATGATAAATCATGCATCAAAAATCGACTCAGGGTTTTTAAAATATACTGTAGAAAAATGATCACCTGATCTCTTCATTGCGCCGCGGAAACGCGGCAATAGCTTGCTGTTGCCGCGGTTCCGCGGCCGTCCTGGCTCCTCTCTGGTTGTTCTTTGCTACAGTGTGCTTATGGGGTTATTTTGGGAATTTTGGTATATGTATTTTCATCCCAGATTTTCCAGAACGAAAATTTTATTTTTGGGGTCCTAAAAATCCGTATTTTTGATCGAACTTCTAAAAGACTTTAGCTGACGGGTTTTTCTGTAATGTGATATTTGTATTGAACGTCTGCTAATCGCTATATGTCGATTAGTGGGGGTTATACAAATCTGTGATCTGTAATGTTATTGGAATGTGTATATGAATTCATTGGATTGTCGCGGGTGAATAGCCGGGGGTTGTGAGACGAGAGTTTTCTTTTCTTTCAATTCATGTAAATTTGTAAATTGATGTAATAATTATTTGTATGGCCGCACAACCGGGTCGGGGTTGTAGCCGTCATTGTATAATTTCTTTTTACTGTTTTTGCTCCTAGGATAGACCCATAGAGGGGTGCACAAACTACCGGGTATGCCGAAGTGCCGAGTGGCCTACTCACGGAGTTGAGGGAGGTTGCTTCGCTTCGGGTACTTGGCAGGTAGTTTGCCGCACCCGTAGGGGTCTTGGGTGGGGTATTGGCTATTCACTGCGACCGTGTAATCTGCTATTCGTTACAGGCTCGTAAGAATTGCGGATTCCTAGTATATCCAATGTGTTCATCTGTGATCTGAAATGGCTATCATTGCAATATATCTATATATGATATTATTTAGGCGTTGCTTATGTTTTACAGCCGCGCTAGCCCAGCCCCCGCTCTGTCGTTAGTTAAGTAACCTAACGGGTAATGACGGGGCCCCGTGGCGAATGCGAATGGCATAAGCGTACGTCATATTTTGGTTGTTTTCTGCAATGGTAGGATTAAATGATGGGACGCATTAAAAGAACTAATGCAAGAATATCACGCATTAAAAGAACTAATGCATGAAAATAAACCAAGTTAAAATCGTTGGAACACTTTCGGAAAACCACTCGGTTCTTTTCAAAACTAACTTTTAAATACGGAGCTTGAGCCACTCCTTTTAAAAGCTATCTCGTTCCATCGATTATATCAAGTTCACTACGTTCATGGTTTTGCCAAAACCATTCGTAGCCCTCCATCATTTCAATTAAATATTCGGTAGTATTCAAGCTATGTATTTTGACCTCACGCCAAGGCATAGTGATTGGTAGCTGCCGGATATTTATCTGTTGCATAGATAGAATGCGTTGGTTTGGGACAGCCGTACTACCATTTTGGCCTACGTCAAGGGTAGGTACGGGTGGATTCAAATTAACCTGGATAATGATGGGAAGAACTTGACATGTGACTTATGCCATTTTGACCTCACGCCAAGGTCATAAGAGCATGGGGCAAAAATCCACATCGGGAGTTTCAAAAGAACTGAAACTTGCTAGTGTTGCATACCATTTGGAGTGTGATGATTCTGGTAGGATTCCTTCAGTTTTGTCACGCGATGATATTTGGATCCCGATCCTACTGTGAGTATATGCTACTCCTCGGGGAATTTCTCACTAAACGATCAATGCTATAAACCTAGTAGGTGTCTAGAAAGGTGTTAGCGGGGCTACGCCCCCAGGGAAAAGAGGTTATTTAATTAACGAACTTCGTGAAAGCGTTGGAAAACCTCCCTCGAAGTACCGACACTGGCCTGGCTGAACGTGAAAGGTTCCTAGGCACCCTAGTGGGTTCTCACAAGGCAACGAACATGCCAATTAAAAAAAATGGTGCCGAGAAACCCTAGACAACGGATCTTAGACTAGAAGTTTAGGCGAAATATAAAGCTAGTTAACACTTAACTACTAGGATACGGAAATTACAACCTTTGTAGATCCGGATATCCACCTCCACGGCTCCGCAACGAAGTCTTCTCGCTGTACATCATGAATCCTAGACTCCTCCGTCGGCTTCATCGGGAAAACGTGCGGAATAGGTCGTCGGCTTCGTGTCAAAGACGATCTACGTCGAGGTTGCACAAACTCAAGCTCCGACTTCACAAACTTGTGAAACTTGTGAAGTAAACACCCAAAACAACTTGGCAAGAGGTAGAGGGTGAAGAAATAGGAGGTGGGTTCACTTTAGAATTGGATTTATCTCACTAGATCTCAAGTTGCCATTGTTGTAGCAAGCTTGAAGAAGAAGAAGAAGATGAGCTCAAGAAAAGAATATGATAAGTCTTGTGATAAAAATAAATTTAAATCAAATACTTATCATAACTTGAACTAGGGTTAAGTGTAGAGAATTAACCATGGTCACTTGGATGGGTTAGGGTTAAGCATGAAGATAAGGATGGTTAGCAAAGTCAAAGCTTCATGAAGCTTCAATATAAAACAAACTTAGCCACCATTCTTATCATAACTCATTTCAAATAAATAAATAAACAAACAAATAAGTAAATGAATATGCAAAACCCTAATTATCAAATTAACCATGGATTAATTCTATAAACTTAACTATATGATCAAGTATCATCAAACATGATACAAAGTAGTGCACTAAAGCATATCACATATACAATGTGCATCAAGTGAGAAAAATCCGTTTAAAGTGAACCAACACTAGTTAATGCAATGCAATATATCAAATATATAATTATGCATTAAATCATTAAATCAACATTTGATTCAATGATCCGGTCATGTCGCACATGACCGACTAGAATGTAATGTATCGTTTTATCGAATCAATGATTCGATAACTAGGTCATATCGAATATAACCAATCGAAACATATATCGCGAGAATGAAATGCGGTATCACATACACGCATTATTCTCGGTCCTGCACATATCTCATATGCGCTCCTATTTCGTTTCGCTTGAACCAGGAAACCTCTGTGTAGGACTCTAAAGACTCGACAATACGCCGGTAGCAGATGATGATCATATCAAGCACCCACAAGCCGCAAGCGGTCTGCTGAACGTAACGGCCACCCGGGTATTGAGCGATCAGAAGATCGACGAGCTAGCCCGCTCACACTCCTGCGAATCCGACCAGTAACACTTATCGTACAGTCCGGTCTCTTCGTCAGATACGTCGCATATCAAGTCTAGGGGTGGTAAACGTCAGACCACAATAACCCGATAAGTCGTGCCGATGTGAGGCTCGTAACGGGTCGAGAAACTACTGGTAACACTTACCAGCAAATCTCTGATCAGCCCTGGCCAGGGACTTCCCTGTTACGGCCAATCGAGCACAGCGCAACATCAACTCCCAATACCGGGAGAGACGAAACCCCTCCTATCGCTCATTGCCTCCATGTGACTCGGGACTGTACCCAAAGACCACCGTTTTGCACGCCCTCATGGACGTGGTAAGGTGGAGATCAAAGCACAGTGGGAATCACACAAGACTCTTTGACGATCTCGGGTCTACAGACTAACCTGTACAAGTGTCACCTGAGAACTGCCATCTGACGTGAGGTATAATACCATCTGGGAGTTCTCGGCGAGTCCGTCCAGTGTACCCAGTCTCCACTGAGCACCCGTATACCATCTCTGATGTCAAACACCAATGGATATGTGATCATCCATCGCCCATCACATGGGTCGAGAAGCGTATATGCTAGTCTACTCTGGTATATCGATGCCCCGTCTCGATACACCCACGACTAGGGACCTTGAAGGATGTACTTATGGACTACCATGTCCCCACTAGTATGATCTGCATCATAGTCCAGGTAGTCAAGTACAAATCCTAAGGGCTTTACCAACATGTAACTATAAGACAGTATAAAGAGACTAGTGTACATGTTAAGATAAAGAGCAACCAGATAGCATACTATCATGTCGAGCAAGAAAGTCATCTCTATATATGTCCAAGCATCCAATATAATATACATAATCTGTACAATACTGGCCTCTAGGGCATACATACAACTAACAATCTCCCACTTGCACTAGGGCCAGCTGCTGTAGTATCTCATACCGAGCATCCCGAAGAGTCTCTCAAACTGTATCTGGGGAATGGCCTTCGTGAGTGGATCCGCCGTGTTGTTCTTCGTGTCAACTCTCCTGACCTCGATCTCCCGGCGATCAACTATCTCCCGGATCAGGTGATACCGCCTCAGAATATGCCAGGACCGCTGATGGGACCTGGGTTCCTTGGCCAAAGCCATCGCTCCATTGTTATCGCAATACAAAGGTATTGGACGCTCAATGGATGGAACCACACCAAGTTCAGTAATGAACTTCTTGATCCAAACAGCTTCTTTAGCAGCATCGTTGGCAGCGATGTATTCAGCCTCCATCGTCGAGTCTGCCACGGTTTCCTGCTTGGAACTCTTCCAGCTAACCGCCCCTCCGTAAAGGGTAAAGACAAAGCCCGACTGCGACTTAGAGTCGTCCTTATCACTCTGGAAGCTCGAATCGGTAAAGGACTCCACTTGGAGTTCTCCGTTACCATACACCAAGAACATATCTCTAGTCCTTCGCAAGTACTTGAGAATGCTCTTCACAGCTGTCCAGTGACTCTCTCCAGGATCAGCTTGATACCTGCTCACTACACTTAGTGAGTATGCAACATCGGGTCTGGTACATAGCATCGCATACATGATAGAGCCTACCGCCGAAGCATAGGGTATCCCTTGCATGCGAGCTCTCTCCAAATCAGTCTTGGGAGACATCTCTTTGGAGAGAGTGACTCCAGAGATCGTGGGCATATTCCCACGCTTGGACTCTTCCATACTAAACCTCTTTAGTATGGTGTCAATGTACCTGGATTGGGACAATCCTAAAATCCGTTTGGATCTATCTCTATAGATCCTAATTCCCAATATGCAGGAGGCATCACCAAGATCTTTCATTGAGAATCTTTGTGATAAGAAGAGCTTGACCGATTGCAGTATAGGAACATCATTTCCTATCAAGAGTATGTCGTCCACGTACAATACGAGGAAGACAACCTTACTCTCTGCCACCTTCTTGTAGATACAAGGTTCATCTGGGTTTTTGACGAAATCAAACTCTTTGATAACGACGTCAAAGCAGATGTTCCAACTCCGCGATGCTTGCTTTAATCCATAAATGGATTTAAGCAGCTTGCACACCTTCCCGCTGCTCCCACTGTCTACGAAGCCCTCCGGCTGAGTCATGTACACGCACTCTTCTAAATCACCATTTAGAAAGGCGGTCTTAACATCCATTTGCCAGATTTCGTAATCATGATAAGCAGCGATGGCAAGCATGATCCGGATGGATTTAAGCATTGCTACTGGAGAAAAGGTCTCGTCATAGTCCACACCTGGTCTTTGACGAAAACCCTTTGCTACTAGTCTAGCTTTGAAAGTCTCCACTTTCCCATCTACACCAAGTTTCTTCTTGAAGATCCATTTGCTCCCAATGGGTTTTACCCCTTCAGGAGAAACTTCCAAAGTCCATACTTTGTTGGTGTACATGGAATCCATCTCAGACCGCATAGCATCCAGCCATTTCACTGAGTCCCCACTCATGATGGCCTGCTCGAAGCTAGTTGGGTCATCATCCTCCATGATGCAATCCTCGCTCCCACCATCCATGAGAAAACCGTAGTATCTCTCAGGCTGGCGAGGAACCCTACTAGATCGGCGGAGAGGCTGAGGTTCATTTGGAGCTACTGAATCTTCTGGTTCCACTAAATCTTCAGTTACGGTTTGTGTATCTGGAACCTCTTCCAGCTCTACCACTTTGCCACTAATTTCTTTTTCAAGGAATTCCTTTTCTAAAAAGGTGGCATGTTGAGCAACAAACACTTTTTGTTCCTCACTGTGGTAGAAAAAATACCCATAAGAATTCTTTGGATATCCCACAAACTTGCAGAGAACTGACCGTGCCTCGAGCTTGTCTGGATTTTGTCTTTTGACATAGGCCGGACAACCCCATATCTTAACTCGTTTAAAATATGGTCTCTTCCCACTCCATATCTCATATGGTGTGGTAGGTACAGATTTAGATGGAACTTGATTCAATAGGTATGCTGCTGTCTCCAGCGCATGACCCCAGAAGGAAATAGGTAACTCAGCTGTACTCATCATAGAGCGCACCATATCTAATAGGGTGCGGTTCCTCCGCTCCGATACACCGTTGTGCTGTGGTGTATATGGAGGAGTTAGCTGAGAGAGAATCCCATTCTCTTTTAGGAAGTCCAGGAATTCATTGCTCAAGTATTCACCTCCCCGATCTGATCGAAGGATTTTAATACTTTTTCCGGTTTGGTTCTCGACTTCTTGTTTATATTCTCTAAATTTCTCAAAAGCTTCTGATTTGTGTTTCATCAGGAACACATATCCGAATCTAGAGAGATCGTCAGTGAATGTAATGAAGTACGAAGAACCATCCCTGGCATGTGTAGACATGGGACCGCATACATCACTATGTATCAGTCCTAAGAGTTCGGTAACTCTTTCTCCGTGTCCCGTAAACGGAGTCTTGGTCATCTTGCCTTTGAGACATGACTGGCAAGTGTCATAGGATGAAAATTCAAACGGATTTAAATATCCATCCTTATGCAACTTAGCCAGTCGTGTCGCATTGATGTGACCCAGTCTACAATGCCACAAGAAGGATTCGTTGAGTTCAGAACTCTTCCTCTTGTGTGTGTTTGTTATGCTGAGGACTGTTGATTGGTTTAGAACAAAAATGCCATTGCACAACGTGCCTGATCCAACCAACTTTTGGTTATGGAAAATGTTCATAACATTGTCCTGTAATACAAAATTATATCCCTCTTTACTTAATAAAGAAACCGATATAATGTTGCATATCAGGTTCGGCATGTAATAGCATTCGTTCAGAACCAATGTATTACCAGTTGGTAATACAAGGTGATATTCCCCGACAGTCTTAGCTGCAACAATTGCACCATTTCCGACTCTAATGTCTTTATCACCTTCTCCAAGTTCTCTACCTTTCCTAAGCCCATGTAACTGATTACATATATGGGATCCTGACCCGGTATCCAATACCCAGGACGTAGAGCAAATGGAGAAACAGTTCTCAGTAACGAACACACCCGAAGAAAATGCATCATCATGTACTTTCTTCATTCGGGTGGCATGGGAATCCTGGTATTCCCCTATATCCTGTTCAGTCCTATAACTCTTATAGGAAAGAACGGAACCAACGTTCCCCAGCACAGTATAACATGCGGGTTCGGTCAATACATCCATTTTATTATCTTTATTAAGGCATGAAATGGTCGCTACCTGGAGAGAGAGAGAAGAAAACACTTTAGCGTAAGCTCGTGCAAGATCAGATTGGTTATTATCTTATCTAATCAGGATGGCTCCCACTTCTTTTTATCAAATCTTCCTCCAAACCCTAAAAGGAAAGACTAGCCGGGATTAATTACACACTACAAGTTCGCCAATCTTTCAGCCAGGCCAGTGTCGGTACTTTGAGGGAGGTCCCCCGTGCTTTCGCACGAACCTAATTACTGTAAACCTCGTTTTCCCAGAGACGTAACCTCGTTAACACCTTTCTAGACACCTACTTGATCGGCTAATTGCAATGTGTAAAACTCTCCCAGGAGTAACTCTTACTCGCAGTGGGTATCGGGATCCAACTATCTCATAGAAGGTATGCAATCTCATTGCAAATTTCAACACTTGAAATTCCCGATAATATTTTGCCCCGAACGATCTATGACCTTGACAAGGTCAACAAACCATAGACCGCAAGTCAAGTTCAACCCGTCATTTCTTGATTGAATCAAACCCACCCGCACGACCCTTGACAAGGTCAACAAGGCCGTACGACTACCCTAACCCAATCTGCATCATATGCATAAGCAGACAAATACTGGTTAGCTACCGCACACTGCGCCTTGACAAGGTCAACAAACGCAGCACGAATACTAAACAGTCTTTATCTGAAATGACGGAGGGCTACGCAGGTTTTTCTGAAAACCTATTGCGTAATGAACTTGATATCGTTGTAGAATCAAATGAAGTTTTGAAATGGAGTGATTTTGAGGCTTTTCTAGTTTTGCTATAGGAGTCACTCCCGGTGAAGGGATCTCGGTCCTTTCCTCGTCGAATGAGGTGCGGGATATATCATATATATCGCTGTGCAAAGCAAAAACCCAAAAGCAGTCAAAAGCAAACCGAGTGTGTAGCATCTGCCGGTTATTGCTAAAGGAGTCACTCCCGGTGAAGGGATCTCGGTCCTTTCCTCATCGAATAAGGTGTGGGGTATATCATATATACCGCTGTGCAAAGCAAGAACTGTAGCTACCTGTTTTATTTTAAAATTCGATTCTACAACATCTTAGATTTCTTATCTTTCATTAATCACATTAATGAAGTCCCATCATTTAAATACCTAAACATCACAGATAGATATGACGTACACTTATGCCATCCGCATTTGCCTCGATGTCCCCTCGTGCACCGTTAGGTTAGGTAACTAACGACAGAGCAGGGCAGGGCTAGCGCGGGTGTAAAACATAAGTAACGTCTATATAATATATCATATATACTATATACTATATCCATCACAGAATCACAACACAGATATCGCAGCAGAATAACCATATGAAATATTGGATATACTAGGACGTCCGTGTTTTCAATACGAGCCAGTATAAAACACGGATTCCACGGTCGTGATGAATAGCCAATCCCACACCCCTAGACCCCTACGAGAGCGGCAAGCAACCCTGCCAATTCTAGGGTTAGGAGACCCGGACTCGACTCCTCGAGTTGGTCTCCCACTGGACCCCAGAACCCGGTTACTTGTGCTCCCCTCCTTGGGTCTATCCTAATGCGGAAAAGTAAATAATATACAAAGGGTGACAACTTCCGCTACCTGGAAGTGCCCCAAATAAAAGAATATTACATACAAGTTTTTACATGAATGAAAATGAAAAACACTCATCTCACATAAAAAACCCCCGGCTATTCGAATACGACGATCCAATATAACATATCCAGCAACACATAACATCACATGTCATCAACGTAAGTAAGTATGCATACCCCAATTGTCGTTGACGTATAGCAACGAAACCGGCGATATGAACATACTACACTTACGGTCACAGAAAAGAAAGTGTAAAACTACAACAATTGGAATCCGCAACCTCTTTAGACATCACATGCCTAACAGATATAAATCCCGCATTTTAGTCTCATTATCGAAAACTCTTTTCAATATTGTATGGGACTAAACTACTAGATTTATAACATTCATCCAGTTATCTCATAACTGTTTGTGAATTCCAATTATTGTATCCAATTCCGGATAAATAGAATATATCAAACTTTCCGATCGAACATTCGAACACCCAAGTTTTCCCGACACCGATCAACACATGAAATAGGTTCAAAGACATTCACTTCATACCTCAGTACCAACGGTCCAGCCGTAGAAGGGTCAAGCCAACGCCTCACATGTGGCACGCCGTACTGCCCCAAACCCGAAGGTTCAAAGGGCAGTTCAAGACGGTCACATAATCGAGTTAAGGTTTGTTGTCTTCTAGAGGGACCATCGCGTTACTTGCACTACTCAGAACGTCTTTTAACCACAGAAAAATCCAACACTTGGAATTATTCCGGCAGGGGAAAACCTGGGTATTTATATCCGGTCGAACTCTTTAACATATTCTACAGTTATCTGGAAAAACACTTAGACAAAGTTTGATATTCCGATCGAATCGTCGATTCCCAATATAACCCCAGAGCACTCAACCTTTAAATCAATTTAAAAATACCCAGAAAACTCACCAGAATTTATCAGGTATTACTGTGCAAAGAAGTGGGGCTGACGTCACTATCTGACCGCGGAACAGCGGCAGAAGCCATGCTTCTGCCGCATTTCCGCGGCTCATTGAACTGTTCATGGGAAACGTTTTACACAGTTATTCTTAGAATTCTTTGGTGAATTTTTTAAGCATTTTTAATATCAAAAATTCCCAGATTTCATGAAATGTCCAGAGAGCTCTTGGGGATCGGGGTTTCGGGTTCGTCCGGACTTCAAACTCCGTCTAGACTTCGCCTAAGGCTCTAGCTAGGCTCTGATACCAGTGAAAGGTTCCTAGGCACCCTAGTGGGTTCTCACAAGGCAACGAACATGCCAATTAAAAAAAATGGTGCCGAGAAACCCTAGACAACGGATCTTAGACTAGAAGTTTAGGCGAAATATAAAGCTAGTTAACACTTAACTACTAGGATACGGAAATTACAACCTTTGTAGATCCGGATATCCACCTCCACGGCTCCGCAACGAAGTCTTCTCGCTGTACATCATGAATCCTAGACTCCTCCGTCGGCTTCATCGGGAAAACGTGCGGAATAGGTCGTCGGCTTCGTGTCAAAGACGATCTATGTCGAGGTTGCACAAACTCAAGCTCCGACTTCACAAACTTGTGAAACTTGTGAAGTAAACACCCAAAACAACTTGGCAAGAGGTAGAGGGTGAAGAAATAGGAGGTGGGTTCACTTTAGAATTGGATTTATCTCACTAGATCTCAAGTTGCCATTGTTGTAGCAAGCTTGAAGAAGAAGAAGAAGATGAGCTCAAGAAAAGAATATGATAAGTCTTGTGATAAAAATAAATTTAAATCAAATACTTATCATAACTTGAACTAGGGTTAAGTGTAGAGAATTAACCATGGTCACTTGGATGGGTTAGGGTTAAGCATGAAGATAAGGATGGTTAGCAAAGTCAAAGCTTCATGAAGCTTCAATATAAAACAAACTTAGCCACCATTCTTATCATAACTCATTTCAAATAAATAAATAAATAAATAAATAAATAAATGAATATACAAAACCCTAATTATCAAATTAACCATGGATTAATTCTATAAACTTAACTATATGATCAAGTATCATCAAACATGATACAAAGTAGTGCACTAAAGCATATCACATATACAATGTGCATCAAGTGAGAAAAATCCGTTTAAAGTGAACCAACACTAGTTAATGCAATGCAATATATCAAATATATAATTATGCATTAAATCATTAAATCAACATTTGATTCAATGATCCGGTCATGTCGCACATGACCGACTAGAATGTAATGTATCGTTTTATCGAATCAATGATTCGATAACTAGGTCATATCGAATATAACCAATCGAAACATATATCGCGAGAATGAAATGCGGTATCACATACACGCATTATTCTCGGTCCTGCACATATCTCATATGCGCTCCTATTTCGTTTCGCTTGAACCAGGAAACCTCTGTGTAGGACTCTAAAGACTCGACAATACGCCGGTAGCAGATGATGATCATATCAAGCACCCACAAGCCGCAAGCGGTCTGCTAAACGTAACGGCCACCCGGGTATTGAGCGATCAGAAGATCGACGAGCTAGCCCGCTCACACTCCTGCGAATCCGACCAGTAACACTTACCGTACAGTCCGGTCTCTTCGTCAGATACGTCGCATATCAAGTCTAGGGGTGGTAAACGTCAGACCCCAATAACTCGATAATTCGTGCCGATGTGAGGCTCGTAACGGGTCGAGAAACTACTGGTAACACTTACCAGCAAATCTCTGATCAGCCCTGGCCAGGAACTTCCCTGTTACGGCCAATCGAGCACAGCGCAACATCAACTCCCAATACCGGGAGAGACGAAACCCCTCCTATCGCTCATTGCCTCCATGTGACTCGGGACTGTACCCAAAGACCACCGTTTTGCACGCCCTCATGGACGTGGTAAGGTGGAGATCAAAGCACAGTGGGAATCACACAAGACTCTATGACGATCTCGGGTCTACAGACTAACCTGTACAAGTGTCACCTGAGAACTGCCATCTGACGTGAGGTATAATACCATCTGGGAGTTCTCGGCGAGTCCGTCCAGTGTACCCAGTCTCCACTGAGCACCCGTATACCATCTCTGATGTCAAACACCAATGGATATGGGATCATCCATCGCCCATCACATGGGTCGAGAAGCGTATACGCTAGTCTACTCTGGTATATCGATGCCCCGTCTCGATACACCCACGACTAGGGACCTTGAAGGATGTACTTATGGACTACCATGTCCCCACTAGTATGATCTGCATCATAGTCCAGGTAGTCAAGTACAAATCCTAAGGGCTTTACCAACATGTAACTATAAGACAGTATAAAGAGACTAGTGTACATGTTAAGATAAAGAGCAACCAGATAGCATACTATCATGTCGAGCAAGAAAGTCATCTCTATATATGTCCAAGCATCCAATATAATATACATAATCTGTACAATACTGGCCTCTAGGGCATACATACAACTAACAGAACGGCTAAGCAAGTATTGTACGGTGAGATTGATCCTGACTAATTCTTCCTTTTTGGTTTGAGGAGGGATTCGAGAAACAGTGGGAGCCATCCAGTTTTAGACAAATTAAAAACCAATCTAAAACTTGCAAGAGCATCAAGCTGAGTGTTTCTTCTCTCTCCTAATTGCAGCGACCAATCGACATGACTGGACTTAAGTTACTTCTAGATAAAAACTTACTGACAGGGCCAAACTATAAAGATTGGCTCAGGAATGTCAAGATGGCAATCACTTACGACAAGCTGGGGTATCTTCTTACCACCAAAGCTCCCCCTGTCCCTGGTCCCACATCCAGCGTCGCGGATAAGGAAATCCGTAAGACTTGGGAGATTGATAGCGCGAAGGCCAAGTGCCTCGTACTTGCCTCTATGGACAATGAACATCAGAAGAGGCATGAGAATAAGGACTTGGAATCCATATTTCTTCATACAAAAGAACTGTATGGAGAGCAATCTCGTATCGCAAGATACGAAGCGTCGAAAAAGTTATTTTCGGCAAGGATGGCCGTCGGATCATCAGTAGCAGAACACGTGCTTAAGATGATCGGCTACATTGAGGAGCTCGCGGACCTAGGGACCACATTGGAGAGTGAGCTCTATACGGACTTAGTTCTCCAGTCCCTTCCTTCCACTTACGCCCAGTTTATACTGAACTTCAACTTACAAGAAAAAGAAGTTGAACTTTCAGAGCTTCTCAACATGCTGAGGAGCGCAGAGGGCACCCTACAGAAAGGTAGGGAAACATCCACTTTGTTTGTAGAAGGATCATCTTCTTCTAGGTCTAAGGCGAAAGCCAAGGGAAAGAAGAAGAAAGCCCCCGCCAAACCAAGAGGCGGTGTTAGTAAAGTGGATACGAAGGGAAAAGCTAAAGCAACAAAGAAAGCGGGGAAGCTTGTGGATAAGGAAGTATGCTTCTATTGTCATAAGAAAGGACACTGGAAGAATGATTGCAGGGCCTGGAAGGCCAGAACACAGGAATTGAAGCAGGTTGCAGCTTTAGCTTCAGGTGTGTATGTTATTGAAAACTGTCTTTCAATAAACTCTACTTCCTGGGTATTGGATACCGGATCAGGATCTCATATCTGTAATTCTTTGCAGGTGTTGAGAAACCGTAGTGTTTTGAAAGCAGGTGACATGACCCTCAGAGTTGCGAACGGAGCTAGCATGGATGCTAAAGCCATGAGGGACTATCACCTGGGAATGTCAGATGGACATGTTTTGGTTTTGCATAATTGCTTTTTTGTACCCAACACAACTTGTAATATCATTTCTGTATCTTTGGTTTCTAAAGAAGGTTATGAATTTGCGTTTGTAAGCAATGTTGTAAACATTCACCTTAATCAAGTTCTGATTGGGTCAGGTACATTGAGCAATGGTATATACGTATTAACACAACCACAGATTTTCAATGTCTAGAATACACACAAAAGAAAGTCTCCGGAAATAAATTAGACTTTCTTATGGCATTGTAGACTGGGTCACATCAATGAAAGAAGGTTGACAAAGTTACATACAGAAGGATATTTGAATCCGTTCGAATATCAATCGTATGCCACTTGTCAATCCTGTCTCAAAGGAAAGATGACAAAGTCTCCGTTCACTGGACACGGAGTAAGAGCGAGCGAGCTCTTGGGACTCGTACACAGCTATATGTGCGGTACAATGTCTACACATGCGCGAAGCGGTTTTTCTTACTTCATTACTTTTATGGATGACTTTTCAAGGTACGGTTATGTCTTTTTAATGAAACATAAGTCCGAAGCCTTTGGAAAATTCCAGGAATATAAGAATGAAGTAGAAAAACAAACCGGCAAAAGTATCAAGATTCTAAGATCGGATCGAGGTGGTGAATACTTGAGTGCCGAGTTCCTGGACTATTTAAAAGAGAACGGAATTCTCTCTCAGCTTACTCCTCCATACACTCCACAACATAATGGTGTATCGGAGAGACGGAACCGAACCCTATTGGATATGGTACGGTCCATGATGAGTAACGCTGAGTTACCGCGATCATTCTTAGGGTATGCGCTAGAATCAGCTGCATACCTTTTGAACCGAGTTCCCACTAAGACTGTGCCTACCACACCTTATGAGTTATGGAGTGGGAAGAAACCCTATCTTCAATATCTGAAGATCTGAGGATGTCTAGCTTTTGTCAAAAAACAGTATGCGGACAAACTCGAGGCACGCTCAGTACTGTGCAAGTTTGTGGGATACCCAAAGAACACCAGGGGGTATCTTTTATACCACGCAGAGAAACAAAAAGTCCTTGTTTCTCGTAATGCCCACTTTCTAGAACACCAGTTCTTAGAAAAGGAAATTAGTGGGAGCGCAGTAGAACTGGAAGAAATTCCAGAACCACGAGCTATTACTGAAAGCTTAGTGGAACCAGAGGGTTCAAAAGAACAGTACATTCCTACGCCGCTCCGCAGGAGTAGTAGGCAGTCTCATCCGCCCGAGAGATACTACGGTTTTCTCATAGACGGGGATAGAGAGGATTGCATCATAGATTATGATGAGCCTACTAGCTTCCAGCAGGCCGTTCAGAGTGTTGACTCAGTAAAATGGCTGGATGCAATGCGGACCGATATGGAGTCCATGTACACCAACAAAGTATGGACGTTGGACATTGCTCCAGATGGGGTAAAACCCGTAGGATGCAAGTGGATCTTCAAAAGGAAGATTGGTGTAGATGGACAGGTTGAGACCTATAAAGCTAGACTTGTTGCAAAGGGTTTCCGTCAAAGACCTGGCTTGGACTATGACGAAACCTTTTCTCCAGTGGCTATGCTGAAATCCATTCGGATCATTCTTGCCGTTGCTGCCTTCCATGATTATGAGATCTGGCAAATGGACGTAAAGACCGCTTTTCTAAATGGAAATTTAGAGGAGTGTGTCTATATGGACCAACCAGAGGGTTTCATTCAGAGTGGGAGCAGCGGAAAGGTGTGCAAGTTGCTTAAGTCCATCTATGGACTAAAGCAGGTATCGCGGAGTTGGAACATCTGTTTTGATGAGACGGTCAAGGAATTTGGCTTTATCAAAAATCCAGATGAACCATGCATCTATTGTAGATTTGTAGCGAGAACTGTAGAATTCCTCGTTTTGTACGTGGATGACATTCTCTTAATAGGAAATGACATTCCTATGCTACAATCTGTCAAGGGGTTCTTGTCACACAGGTTCTCCATGAAAGACCTGGGTGATGCCTCATACATCCTGGGGATCCGGATCCATCGTGATAGATCCAAGAGGATATTAGGACTTTCACAGTCCAGGTACATCGACACCATACTGAAAAGATTCAGTATGGAAGATTCCAAGCGCGGTAACCTACCGGCTTGTCACGGGATCACCCTCTCTAAAGAGATGTCTCCCAAGACTGATTTGGAGAGGGATCGCATGTCTATTATACCCTACGCTTCTGCGGTAGGCTCTATAATGTATGCGATGTTGTGTACCAGACCGGATGTAGCTTATGCACTGAGTGTGGTAAGCCGGTATCAGTCAAACCCTGGGGAGAAACACTGGATAGCAGTAAAGAACATTCTCAAGTACCTCAGAAGGACTAAGGAGATGTTCTTGGTGTATGGCGGAAAAGACCTCCAGATCGAGGCCTTTGCTGACTCCAGGTTCCAGAGTGACAAGGATGATTCCAAGTCTATGTTGGGTTTTGTCTTTACCCTCAATGGAGGGGCGGTGTGTTGGAAGAGTTCCAAACAGGAAACCGTTGCAGACTCGACGATGGAAGCGGAATACATCGCTGCATCTGATGCCGCAAAAGAAGCTGTCTGGATGAGGAAGTTCTTGAAAGAGCTTCAGGTGGTTCCGTCCATTGTTGATCCAATACCTCTGTATTGCGACAACAACGGGGCTATAGCTTTAGCGAAGGAACCCAGGTCCCATCAGAGATCCAGACACATCTTGAGGCGGTATCACCTGATCAGGGAGATCGTGGATCGCCAGGAGATCGAGGTTCGGAGAGTCGCTTCAGAAGATAACACTGCAGATCCATTCACCAAGGCCTTGCCCCAGACTCAGTTCGAGCGGCTGATCGAGATGATAGGTCTTCGATACGCCAGTACATGGCCTTAGTGCAAGTGGGAGATTGTTAGTGTATATGCCCTAGAGGCCATTACTGTATCATACTAGTTTGTATATTACTTAATGGAAGCTTGGGATATTCACCTTGTATATACAATCTTGCTCAAAATAGTAGTATGCTACTTGGTTTGTTTCTACTTCAATGTGTACATGTGTTTATTTTAGTATATCGCCTATACACATTAGTGGAGCCCTTAGGATCTTTGCTTGATTACCAGCGTTGTGATGGCAGTCACACTAGTGGGGCTGGGTAATCTATAAGCACATCCTTATGCAGGTCCCTGGTCGCAGGACTATCGAGACAGGGCATCGATACTCCGGAGTAGACTAGCGCATGCGCTTCTCATCCCAGTGTGGGAGACGATCTGTCCCACAGCCGTCGGTACGTCGTACTTGAGATAGTATGCGGATGCTCGTTGGGTTACGAGTACACTGGACAGGACTCGTCGGGAACTGACTAGTTGGTATTATGCCTATCGTCAGTTATCAGTTCCCAGGTGACATGAGTACAGCTTAGTCCGCTGACTTGACACTGTCACTTCGCCTCGAGTGTGTTCCCACTGTACTTTGATTACTACCCTACCACGGCTTAAAGGAGTCGTGCAACCAGGTGGTAGTTGGGTGCAGTCCCGAAGCACTTGGAGGCAGTGACGGTTAGACAGGATTCGTCTCTCCCGGTATTGGGGGTTGACATCGCGCTGTGTCTAGGAGAGCCATTACACGAGTAGTCCCTGGCCAGGGCAAACGAGATATACTGGTAGGCTTCCAGTATTATCTCAGGGTGTTTTGGGCTTCACTCCGACACGACTTGTACCGCTATTGGGGGACTGACGTTTACCGCCCCTAGGCCCGCCATGCGATGTATCAGACGAACAGACCGGACTGTACGGAGAATATCACATTCAGGCTCAGTAGGAGTTCAGATGGGTTTCGCCTCGTCAGTCTTCTTGTCGGCATCTACCAGGGGACCATTACGCACAGCTAGTGCCGCTTGCGGTCTGTGGTTAAACCCACTGCCAGCGTAGTGTCGAGTCTTTAGAGTCCCACACAGAAAGTTATTCGCCTTTAGGCAAAAGAGTAGAGGTCGCATGGTTTTGCGACAGGTCGCATGGTTTTGCGATAGGGTTCGGTCACATCCGTGCACTTGTGTACGTACAGTGTCCGGACAGTTCACACTAGCGGGCTTTGTTTTAAGCCAGAGCCTAGTATACCTTTTGGGATTGGTTTTATCCAGTATGCATTCGTGTTCCTCAGAACGCGGATGCGGGAGTGTATGCACAGTTGACGGATAGACAGAGGCAGAGGATTCTCATTAGGGTTGTTGACCGTTGACAGTTGACTATTGACTTTTTACTCAACCCTAATGAGAATATGATATGTGATTAACAATTATATTAATTAAGTATTATGGTGACATGGTTGTTGAGGGATTGACTTTGTTGACTTGTTGACTTGTTGACTTTGTTGACCGGTTGACTAGGCTTGACTAGTTGACCATCATGATAACTATAGCTATCATTTCATGGCAAAGACTTTTGCTTGCTTGTTCTTTTGTGCAAAATGAGTGCATGAAATGATATGGCTATGGTTGCTTAAACCATCACATAATACTTGATTGATATGAGGTATTATGATTGTTTTGGATTATGAGAGCCAAATGAGAAAAGTCTTCTCTCATTCTTTCATGCTCATTCTCTCTCTTGTTCTTGAGCTCTCATCCCCTCCTCTTGCTCTCCCTCTCTTGACTCTATGGTTCACTTGTCTCATGAGTTGAGAACCAAGAACCATAGATAAAATCCCATACAAACTCTTCTCTACTCACTCTAGTTCACAAGGTTTAGCAAACCGAGTGAACTAGTTTCTTCAAAGTTCGAAGAAGGAGCCAAAGGTTGAAGCTTTCAGGTGGATCTATCTTCGGCGCAAGGAGACAACGGGGAGAAGCCGATTCGGACGACTATCGAAGCTTGAAGACGAAGGAGTTCGAGAAAAAGAAAGGTATAACCCCCTAACCGAGTAGTTAGCAACTCGTAGTTAGGTTGTTAGTTAGATGTTTAACAAAGATCCGGGTCTTTAAGTCCATGTTACCACCTCTAAGAAAATCGTTTTTTATCAAATTCCGCTTGCCCGAAAGTACCGGGAGAAGTAGCATGGACTTACAGGGTTGAGTTAAGCCCTCATGCTTAACACACGTAGAGAATTAACCATAGTATGAGGTTAAGGGTTGGGTTAACTAATATCCTAAGGAATGACAAAAGAGTTGACTTTGTCAATGTTGCATACAAGCTTCTACAAGCTTGATAACATTGACTAAAGTCTCCTCTCTTTTGTTATTCTTAAGGAGATAAGTAAACCCTAATTTAACCTAAACTTGATATAAGTCTCATACACCCATCTTGTATGTATCATCAAGCATGATACAAACTTGTACACTTGAATATATCATATATAAACAATGTGGACAAACTTGTGAGAAAATAAATCATAAGTGAGCCAATACTAGTTAATGTAATATAATATATCAAATATATAATTATACATTAAATTATTAAATCAACTCTTGATTTAATAACCCGGCTATAGCCGACTAATATCATGTGTAACAACTGATCGAATCAACACTTGATCCGATAACCCGGCTATATTGCATATAACCGATCAATGTCACGAATCATGAGAATAGAATACGGTATCTCATATCGTATTAATCTCGGTCCCGCACATATCACATATGTGCACCTACTCCGTTTCGCTTGAGCCAGGAAACCCCTGTGTAGGACTCTAAAGACTCGTCAATACGCCGGCAGTAGGTGATGATCATATCAAACACCCACAAGCCGCAAGCGGTCTGCTAAACTTAACGGCCACCCGGGTATTGAGCGATCAGAAAATCAACAAGCAAGCCTATACATTCTCCTGTGAATCCAATCAGTAACACTCCCGTACAGTCCGGTCTCATCGTCTGATATGTTGCATATCTCACCTAGGGATGGTAAACGTCAGACCCCAGTAGCTCGATAAGTCGTGTCGATATGAGGCCTGTAACGGTTCGAGAAACTACTGATAACACTTACCAGTAAATCTCAGCAACCCTGGCCAGGGATTTCCGGTTATAGCCAATCGAACACAGCGCAACATCAACTCCCTATACCGGGAGAGAAGAATCCCCTCCTATCGCTCATTGCCACCATGTGATTCGGGACTGTACCCAAAAGGCACCTTTTTGCACGCCCTCTTCGACGTGGTATGATGGAAATCAAAGCACAGTGGGAATCACACAAGACTCTATGACGACCTAGGGTCAACAGACTAAGTTGTACCAGTGTCACCAGAGAACTGCCATCTGACGTAAGATATAATACCATCTGGGAGTTCTCGGCGTGTCCGTCCAGTGTACCCAGTCTCCACTGAGCACCCATACACCATCCTTTATGTCAAACACCGATGGATATGGGATCATCCATCGCCCATCATATGGGTCAAGATGCGTATACGCTAGTCTACCCTGTGCATCGATGCCCTGTCTCGATACACCCACGACTAGGGACCTTGAAGGATATACTTATGGACTACTATGTCCCCACTAGTATGATCCGCATCATAGTCCAGGCAGTCAAGTACATATCCTAAGGGCTTTACCAACATGTAACAGAACGACAATCAGTGTACACGTTAAGGTAAAGAGTAACCAGATAGCATACTATAATGTCGAGTAAGAAAGTCCTCCCTATATATGTCCAAGCATCCACTACAATATACATCTCATGTATAGCAATGGCCTCTAGGGCATACATATAACTAACAATCTTCCACTTGCACTAGGGCCATCTGATAACAGTGGTTGAAGTATCTCATACTCAACCATCCCATAATAGTCTCTCTCTGGGAAAAAGCTTTTGTGAGTGGATCCGCCGTGTTGTCCTCTGAGTCTACTCTCCTAACCTCGATCACCCTGGAGATCAACCATCTCTATGATCAGGTGATACTGCCTAAGAATTATATCTGGATTTCTGATGGGACGAGAGTTCCTTGGCATTAGCCACAACTCCATTGTGACACAATGGTAGGAACGAAGTTCATCTCATGAACTTATAGATATCCAGACTGCCTCTTTGGTAGCATCCTTGATATTGATGTATCTTGCCTTTAATCGTCTAGTATGTCACGGTATCTAGCTCGGAACTCTTCCAACATACCGTCCCTCCACTGAAAGTAAAGACAATGCCTGCGACTGACATTCAATCGTCCTTATCACCCTGGATCCTTTCCAGTGATTCTCACCAGGTTAGATTGATACCATCTTACTACAACTAGTGAGAATCCTAACATCCAATTAGATCCATCTCATAGATCCAAAATCTAGGATTCAGGAGGTATCACTATGATCCTATATGGAGAATCCTTGTGATAAGCAGAGATTGACCGAGCGCAGCATAGGAAACTCCTTCCCTATCAAGAGTATGCCATCCACGTACTCTACGAGGATCACCACCATACTCCCTACTACCTTTTTGTATATACTAGGTTCATCTACCATTTTGATGAAGTCAAACTCTTTGACTACCACATCAAAACAGATGTTCCAACTCCGCGATGCCTGTTTTATCACATAAAACATCTTGCACACGTTTCCGCTACTCCCACTGTCTACGAAGCCCTCTGGCTGTGTACTTATAGACGCTCTTTTCTAAAACATCATTTAGAAAAGCAGTCATGACACCCAACCGCCAGATATCGTTGTCATGGTATGTAGCCGTCGCAAGTAGGATCTGGATGGACTTAAGCATAGCTTTGAAAGTCTCAACTTTTCCATGTACACCAAGTAATCTTCTCAAGATATACTTGCTCCTGATGGGGATTTAACCCTTCAGATAAAGCAACCAAAGTCCATACTTTGTTGGTGTATACGGATTCTATCTCAGATCGATAAGCATCCAGCCATTCTTACAGACTCCCACTCATGATGGCCAGCCTGAAACTAGTTGGGTCATCATCTCATGATGCAATCCTCGCTCCCACTGTCAGAGAGAAACTGAAGTATCTCTCAGGTGGGTGAGGAACCCTGCTGGATCGGCGGAGAGGCTGAGGTTCGTTGGTTACTATTGAATCCTTTGGTTCTTTCAAATCATCTGCTGTAGTTTGTATTGCTGGAACCTTTCCAGTTCTACATAACAGACCTTGCCTCGAGCTTGTCCGGATTTTGCTTTTAGACATAGGCCGGACAACCCCAAATCTTAACAAACTTAAGATATGGTCTCTTCCCTTTCCATATCACATATGAAGTGCTAGGCAACTGATTTGATTTGAACCCTATTCAATAGGTATGCAGCTTCTCAAGAGCATAACTCCTAAAAGGAAATAGAAAACTTAGTAGTACTCATCATAGAGCACACCATATCACATAGGGTGCTATTGCTCAGCCCCGATACACCGACGTGCTGTGGTGTATTCGGAGGAGTAATGCTGAGAGAGAATCTCATTCTCCTTTAGAATAGTTCAGGAATTCCGTGCTCAAGTATTCTCCTCCTTGATCTCATCAAAGGACATAATACTTATACCCGTATTTCGGTTCTCTACTTCTAACTTACATTCTGTGAATATCTCAAAAGGTTCGGACTTGTGTTTCAACAGGAACATATGTCTGAATCTTGAGAGATCATCAGAGAATGTAATGAAGTACAAAGAACCGGTCTTGGCATGTGTAGACAGGTGACTTTCATACATCAGCATGTATCAATCCCAAGAGTTCACTAACTTTTTCTCTGTTTGCAATAAACGGAGCTATGGTCATCGTATCTTTGTGACATGACCGGCAAGTTTCACATGATGTAAATTCAAACTAATTTAAATATGCATCTATATGTAATTTCAGCCAGTCGGGTCGCATTGATATGACCTAGTCTACAATGCCACAAGAAGGATTCATTCATTTCTGAACTCTTCCTCTCGTCTGTGTTCTGTATACTAAGAACTGTAGTTTGATTTAGAATGTCAATGCTTTTAGATAACGTGCCTGAACCGATCAACTTTTGATATAGGAAATGTTCAAAACATTATCCAACAATACAAAATTATATCCTTCTTTACTAATAAAGAGACTGATATGATGTTGTATATCACGTTCGGTATCTAACAACATTCGTTCAGAATCAATGTATTCTGGTAATACAGGGTGACAGTGACCAACAGACTTGGCTGCAACACTTGCACCGTTTTCTGTCTCATGAAACTTATCACCCGTTCTCAGTTCCCTACCTATCTTTAGCCCATGTAAAAGATAACATATGCGGGATCCTGATCCGATATCTCATACCCAGGACATAAAGGATACTGAGAAACAGTTCTCTGTTATGAACACAGCCGAAGATGATGCATCAACATGCACTTTCTTCGTTTGGGCGGCACGGGAATTCTAGTAATCCCCTATTTCCTGCTCTGTCTTATAACAATTATAAGTTGGAGCGGGACCAACATTCCCCAGCTCAGTATAACAAGCGGGTTCGGTTAATTTATCCATTTTATTATCTTGATTAAGGCGTGATATGGTCGCTACTTGGAGAGAGAGAGAAGAAAACACTCAGCGTATGCTCTTGCAAGACTAGATTGGTTATCTAATATATCTAATCAGGATGTCTCCCACTGTTTTAATCAAATCTTCCTTCAAACCCTAAAAGGAAAGACTAGCCGGGATTAATTACACGCTACTAGTTCGCCAATCTTTCAGCCAGGCCAGTGTCTGTACTCTGAGGGAGGTAAACCTCGTTTTCCCAAGGGCGTAACCCCGGTAACACCTTTCTAGACACCTACTTGATCGGCTAATTGTAATGTGTAAAACTCTCCCAGGAGTAACTCTTACTCGCAGCGGGTATCGGGATCCAACCATCTCATAGAAGGTATGCAATCTCATTGCAAATTTCAACACTTGAAATTCCCGATAATTTTGCCCCTAACCTCCTATGACCTTCACAAAGGCCAACAAACCATATGATGCTAGTCAAGTTCAACCCGTCATTTCTTGATTGAATTAAACCCACCCGCACGACCCTTGAAAAAAGCCAACAAGGTCGTACGACTACCCTAACCCAATCTGCATCATATGCATAAACAGATAAGCACTAGTCAGCTACCGCACACTACGCCTTGACAAAGGCCAACAAACGCAGCACGAATACTAACTACTACTTATCTGAAATGACGGAAGGCTACGACAGGTTTTTCTGAAAACCTATTGCGTTATGAACTTGATATCATTGTCGAATCAAATGATTTTAAAATGGAGTGTTTTTGAGGATTTTACTAGTTTCGCTAAAGAGGTCACTCCCGGCGAAGGGATCTCGGCTCTTTCCTCGTTGAATGAGGTGCAGGACATATCACATATATCACTGTGCAAAGCAAGAACTAGAAAAGCAATCAAAAGACAAAACCGAGGGGTGTAGCATCTGCCAGTCATTACTAAAGGGGTCACTCCCGGCGAAGGGATATCGGCCCTTTCCTTATGGAATAAGGTGCAGGATGTTCTACAAGGAACACCGCGATGCAAAGCAAGAACTGTAGCTACCTGTTTTTGAAAATTAGATTCCACAACATCTTTTAGGTTTCTTTTCTTTCATTAATCATATTAATGAAGTCCCATCATTTAAACACCTAAACATCACAGATAAATACGACGTACACTTATGCCATCTGCATTCGCCTCGATGTCTCCTCGTGCACCGCTAGGTTAGGTGACTAACGGCAGAGCGGGGCAGGGCTAGCGCGGGTGTAAAACATGTAAGTCTATGCTAGCGCCCCGGCCGTCTACAGACGCCAAATGCGGAACAAAAACTTTTAAACTGGCGCTATCGTATACATTCACCCGGATCTGCCATTATTGCTAAACTAACAAACTGTAAAGAGTGTAGAATGGTTATACCGAAAGATCCGAGTCCTTCGTTCTTCAACCATCATCCCACGCTCCATTGCGGCTGCTCCGATCTCGTCGATCTCCGAACTCCTCCGTCGAGGTGGCACCACATGATCGGTTCTTTAAACGGGCTCCCGCCTCTGACTCGAGGCAACTCGATCGTCAAGTTTGCTAAAAGAGACGACCAAGATTGATGTAAAGAATGAGTAGATGACTTTGTCTCACTTCGTCCAAATCCATGGACGATCGGTTAATGAAGTTGCCGTGGAAATCGGGTGATGGAATAAAATGAACTGTGAATTCCATACACCCCAAAACTATCATATCTTTTCTAACCGATGAAAACAACAACCATGAGAGAGAGAGAGAGGGGCCGGCCTCTTTATAGAATGAGGGAGGTGACCGTAGGAGAGGGGGGGTGAACATAGGAAAGCTTCTCACTTAAAAGATCAAGAAGAAATATCTTAACCAAAAACAAGAATCATTAAACCTAAAGCATGACTCACATATACACCTCATCATGCTTTAATTGCAACCAATGAAAACATAACACCTATTAGCCTCATCATCACTTCTAGAAGCTTCTAGAATGATGACTCACTCCATCTGAAGAAAAGATAAATCCGTCTTTAACAGAATGTTAAAAGACGGCTGATAGAAAACTGGAAACTGGCAACTTCCAAAAGTGATCCTGAAACGACTTTCAGGATAACCCCGAAACTGTATAAATATACCCGCATTTATATTACGACCGAATATAAATGCAACTGAGACAAAGATATTATACCTACTCAATATAATACTCGGATCCGGCTTAAACCAAAGCCGACCAGTATCATCTGCCCGAAAACTGACACGTGCGTAAACGCACGTGCATTTTCCGAACCCTGCCATAAAACCATACGGCCTCTACAACGTTTCGCCCGAAACTTGGGAAACTGTCTGTGGGGGACTCTAATGACTCTTCAGTACCCTGGCAGTGGGTTTAACCACAAACCGTCAGCGGCACTAGCTATGCGTAACGGTTGCCCATGGACTGAACTTAAGGGAGGCTGATGAGCGCACTCAAGGGTGGCCGATGAGCTAACACATCCAGAAACCCTACTGAGCCTAACAGTGACAATGTATATACAGTCCGGTCCGTTCGTCAATGAGTATCGCATATCCGCCTAGGGGGCTAGTAACGTCAGACCCCCAGAAGCAGTATAAGTCGTGTCGGAGTGAAGCCCAATAACACCCTGAGATACTACTGGAGTACCTACCAGTAAATCTCCTGCCACGGCCGTGGGCTTTGTGTAATGGCTCTCCTAGACACAGCACGATCTCGCCCCCAATACCGGGAGAGACGAAACCCCTGCCGATCCGCTCACGTGCCTCCATATGGCTCGGGACTGTACCCAAAAACTACCTGTTTGCACGACTCCTTTGAGCCGTGGTAGGGTAGAAATCAAAGCACAGTGGGAACTCACACGAGACAAATGACGACCTCAGGTCGATGAACTAACCTGTACACATGTCACCAGGGAACTGCTATCTGACGGTAGATATAATACTAACTAGCAGATTCCCGGCGAGTCCTGTCCGGTGTACTCATAACCCAATGAGCACCTGTATACATCTTAGGTGATCCAACTGTCACCAGTGGCTTGTGAGACCGGCCACCGCCCCTTGTCGGGGTCTCGACTGTACACACTAGTCTACTCCGGAGTATCGATGCCCTGTCTCGAAACTCCCACGACTAGGGACCACAATTAAGGATATGCATATAAACTACCCAACTCTCACGTATATGATCGCCCTCATACAGTTGGTAGTAAAGCAAGATCCTAAGGGCTCTATCAAAGTGTAACATGCAATCAGTCACCTGAACATGAACACAACTGATAAAGGCAAACCAGATAGCATACTATCATTTCGAGTAAGACTGTCCTACCGGGATAGGTCCTCCGTAATCATTGCAATCACGTACCTGCGATCCAATAATTGACTATGAGGGCACTATCTCCAACAAAACATAGGTAACGTCTATATAATATATCATATATACTATATAAAGTATTTATCACAACATATCAAATAATCACATCACAGATATCGCAGCAGAAGAAACATATGAAACATTGGATATACTAGGACGTCCATGTTTTATTTTGAGCCTCTATAAAACACGGATTCCATGGTCGCGATGAATAGCCAAACCCACACCCCTAGACCCCTACGAGAGCGGCAAGTAACACTGCCAATTCTAGGGTTAGGAGACCCGGTCTCGACTCCTCGACATGGTCTCCCACTGGACCCTAGAACCCGATTACTTGTGCTCCCCTCCTTGGGTCTACCTAATGCGGAAAAGTAAATAATATACAATGGTGATATCATCCTCAGCCCGGAAGCGCCCCAATAAAAGAATATTACATACAAATGAATTTTATATCAATGAAAAAGAAAAAACTTTCATCTCACATAAAACCCCCGGCTATTCAAACGCGACGATCCAATACAACATATCCAGCAACACATAGCATCGTATGTCATCAACGTAAGTAAATATGCGCATCCCAATTGTCGTTGACATATAGCAACGAAACCGGCGATATCACATATTACACTTACGGTCGCAGAAAAGAAAGTGTAAAACTACAACAGTTGGAATCCGCAACCTCCTTAGACATCGCATGCCTAACCAATTATAAACCCCGCATTTTAGTCTCATTATCGAAAACACTTTTCAATATCAAGTCGGGCAATTCAACAAGATTCCCGACATCCTGATCGAATGCTCGTCGTAAACTTTAGTAGACGGCCGCACCCTCGGATGCCGTCGACGAAGTGGACTAAGGCGGAACACTGTTGCCGCGAGCACCCGAACGGATGCTTTTGGTGATGGGGTTCTCTTATAGTCACTTGGTCGGGGCTATAGGGCGTGGCTGTCTGTTAAGTTTACCCGGCGAGTATCCGCGTATGCTACGTGATTGCGACAGACTTTTGATCACATCAAAATTCCGTGGCAACCGATCATCTGAGACTAAACTGCTATGTTTATAGCATTCAAATTAGTTATCTCATAACTACTTGTGGATTCCAATTATTGTATCACATTCCAGATAAATAGACAATGTTAAAATTTTCGATCGAATAATCAAACACCCAAGATTTCCCCAATATATCTCAACACTTGAAATCAGTTTAAAACCATCCATCACATGCCACAGTACCAATGGTCCAGCCGTAGAAAGGTCAAGCCAGCGCCTCACATGTGGCACGCCGTACTGCCCCAAACCCTAAGGTTTAGAGGCAGTTCAAGACGGTCACATAATCGAGTTAAGGTTTGTTGTCTTCTAGAGGGTCCATCGCGTTACTTGCACAACTTAGAACGTTCTTAAACTCGAGAAAAAATCAAACTTTTGAAAAAATTTCCGACAAGGGAAAAAGTTAGTTATTGATATCCGTTAGAACTTTTTAACAGTTTCTAAAAATTACCCGGACAAACTAAACAAAGTTAAATTATCCGATCGAATCAACGAGTCCCCAATACAACCCTAGAAAACTCAACACTTGAGTGGAATTAAAAAATTCCCAGAAAAAAATGACAAGAAAGGACCTAAGAATAAATATATGAATTTCCATGGACTAAGTCCCAATTTTGGCCGCGGAACCGCCGCCAAACCCTTGGTTTGGCCGCGGTTCCGCGGTCAAATAATTGACTTAGTGGACTGCACTTCACAGTAATTCTTAGTTTTTCCTGATTGTTTTTCTGAGCATTTTTAATTCATAAAAAATCAACTTTTTGAAAATTATCCAGAGAGGGGTAAACATCAGGGTTTCCTTGTTCGATCAGACATTAAACTTCGCTCAGACTTCGCCTAAAGCTCTAGCTTGGCTCTGATACCACTGTAGGGTTGCTAGGCATGCACACAAGGTTCTATGAGGCATCAACCATGCCCGATTAAACTTTTAGCCGTGCCGAACAACCCAAAACCGGATCTTTAAACTAGGGTTTAGGCGAAAACAAGTATGTTAAACAGTTTAACACTGAGTGAGAGGGATTACAACCTTTGTAGATCCGGTCCTTCACTTCAATAGCTCCGTGTAGATGTCTTATTCGCTGCGATCGTGAACTCCGGACTCTAGAGAAGCTCCACAAAAAGAATGAACGTGCTTGCTTCGATGACTTCGAGGCCGAAGATGATCTACGTCGGGGAGACACTATCTTAAACTATTCCTTCACTAGGTCAAGAACTTAGAGAACACACTCTACTACATGGCAAGTGGTAGAGGACGAAGAAGTAGGAAGTGGGCTCACTTTAGAATTGATTTTCTCACACTTTTTCTCGTGGCACCATTAGAGCTAGTAAGCTTTTCATGGAGCTTGATGAAGAAGAAGAAGAAGTGAATAATATCCAAATGAAAACTTATCCTTTGAATTATTGCACCATGGTTGAGTTAAGCCCTCATGCTTAACTCATGTAGAGGATTAACCATAGTATGAGGTTAAGGGTTGGGTTAACTAATATCCTAAGGAATGACAAAAGAGTTGACTTTGTCAATGTTGCATACAAGCTTCTACAAGCTTGATAACATTGACTAAAGTCTCCTCTCTTTTGTTAATCTTAAGGAAATAAGTAAACCCTAATTTAACCTAAACTTGATATAAGTCTCATACACCCATCTTGTATGTATCATCAAGCATGATACAAACTTGTACACTTGAATATATCACATATAAACAATATGCACAAATTTGTGAGAAAATAAATCATAAGTGAGCCAATACTAGTTAATGTAATGTAATATATCAAATATATAATTATATATAAAATTATTAAATCAACTCTTGATTTAATAACCCGGCTATAGCCAACTAATATCATGTGTAACTACTTATCGAATCAACACTTGATCCGATAACCCGGCTATATCGCATATAACCGATCAATGTCACGAATCGCGAGAATAGAATATGGTATCTCATATCGTATTAATCTCGGTCCCGCACATATCACATATGTGCTCCTACTCCATTTCGCTTGAGCCAGGAAACCCCTGTGTAGGACTCTAAAGACTCGTCAATACGCCGGCAGTAGGTGATGATCATATCAAACACCCACAAGCCGCAAGCGGTCTACTAAACGTAACGGCCACCCAGGTATTGAGCGATCAGAAGATCAACAAGCAAGCCTGTACATTCTCCTGTGAATCCAATCAGTAACACTCCCGTACAGTCCGGTCTCGTCGTCTGATATGTTGCATATCTCACCTAGGGGTGGTAAACGTCAGACCCCAGTAGCTCGATAAGTCGTATCGATATGAGGTCTATAACGGTTCGAGAAACTACTGATAACACTTACCAGTAAATCTCAGCAACCCTGGCCAGGGATTTCCGGTTATAGCCAATCGAACACAGCGCAACATCAACTCCCTATACCGGGAGAGACGAATCCCCTCCTATCGCTCATTGCCTCCATGTGATTCGAGACTGTACCCAAAAGCCACCTTTTTGCACGCCCTCTTGGACATGGTATGATGGAAATCAAAGCACAGTGGGAATCACACAAGACTCTATGACGATCTCGGGTCAACAGACTAAGCTGTACCAGTGTCACCAGAGAACTGCCATCTGACGTAAGGTATAATACCATCTGGGAGTTCTCGGCGTGTCCGTCCAGTGTACCCAGTCTCCACTGAGCACCCATACACCATCCTTGATGTCAAATACCGATGGATATGGGATCATCCATCGCCCATCATATGGGTCGAGATGCGTATATGCTAGTCTACCCTGTGCATCGATGCCCTGTCTCGATACACCCAAGACTAGGGACTTTGAAGGATATACTTATGGACTACTATGTCCCCACTAGTATGATCCGCATCATAGTCCAGGCAGTCAAGTACATATCCTTAGGGTTTTACCAACATGTAAGAGAGAGACAATCAGTTTATACGTTAAGGTAAAGAGTAACCAGATAGCATACTATCATGTCGAGCAAGAAAGTCCTCCCTATATATGTCCAAGCATCCACTACAATATACATCTCATGTATAGTAATGGCCTCTAGGGCATACATATAACTAACAATCTTCCACTTGCACTAGGGCCATCTGATAACAGTGGTTGAAGTATATCATACTCAACCATCCTATAATAGTCTCTCTCTGGGAAAAAGCCTTTGTGAGTTGATCTGCCGTGTTGTCCTCTGAGTCTACTCTCCTAACCTCGATCTCCCTAGAGATCAACCATCTCCATGATCAGGTGATACTGTCTAAGAATTATATCTGGATTTCTGATGGGACGAGGGTTCCTTGGCAAAAGCCACAACTCCATTGTCACACAATGGTAGGAACGAAGTTCATCTCATGAACTTATAGATATCCAGACTGCCTCTTTAGTAGCATCCTTTGTAACGATGTATCTTGCCTTTAATCGTCTAGTGTGTCACGGTATCTATCTTGGAACGCTTCCAACATACTATCCCTCCACTGAGTGTAAAGACAATGCTTGCGACTGACATTCAGTTGTCCTTATCACCCTAGATCCTTTCCAGTGATTCTCCCCAGGTTCGATTGATACCATCTTACTACAACTAGTGAGAATCCTAACATCCAATTAGATCTATCTCATAGATCCAAAATCTAGGATTCAGGAGGTATCACTATGATCCTATATGGAGAATCCTTATGATAAGTGGAGATTGACCGAGCGCAGCATAGGAAACTCCTTCCCTATCAAGAGTATGTCATCCACGTACTTTACAAGGATCACCACCAAACTCCCTACTACCTTTTTGTATATACTAGGTTCATCTACCATTTTGATGAAGTCAAACTGTTTGACTACTACATCAAAACAGATGTTCCAACTCTGCGATACCTGTTTTATCACATAAAATATCTTGCATACGTTTCCGCTGCTCCCACTGTCTACGAAGCCCTCTGGCTGTGTACTTTTAGACGCACTTTTCTAAAACATCATTTAGAAAAGCAGTCATGACACCCAACCGCCAGATATCGTAGTCATGCAATGTAGCCGTGGCAAGTAGGATCTGGATGGACTTAAGCATAGCTTTGAAAGTCTCAACTTTTCCATATACACCAAGTAATCTTCTCAAGATATACTTGCTCCTGATGGGGATTTAACCCTTCAGATAAAGCAACCAAAGTCCATACTTTGTTGGTGTATAAGGATTCCATCTCAGATCAATAAGCATCCAGCCATTCTTACAGAGTCCCACTCGTGATGGCCAGCCCGAAACTAGTTGGGTCATCATCTCATGATGCAATCCTCGCTCCCACTGTCATAGAGAAACTGAAGTATCTCTCAGGTGGGTGAGGAACCCTACTGGATCGGCGGAGCGGCTAAGCTTCGTTGGTTACTATTGAATCCTTTGGTTCTTTCAAATCATCTGCTGTAATTTGTATTGCTGGAACCTTTCCAGTTCTACATAACAGACATTACCTCGAGCTTGTCCGGATTTTGCTTTTAGACATAGGCCGGACAACCCCAAATCTTAACAAACTTAAGATATAGGCTCTTCCCTTTCCATATCACATATGAAGTGGTAGGCAACTGATTTGATTTGAACCCTATTCAATAGGTATGCAGCTTCTTAAGTGCATAACTCCCAAAAGGAAATAGGAAACTCGGTACTACTCATCATAGAGCACACCATATCATATAAGGTGCTATTGCTCCTCCCCGATACACCGACGTGCTGTGGTGTATTCGGAGGAGTAATGCTGAAAGAAAATCTCATTCTCCTTAAGAATAGTCCAAGAATTCCGTGCTCAAGTATTCTCCTCCTTGATCTTATCAAAGGACATAATACTTATACTCGTATTTCGGTTCTCTACTTCTAACTTACATTCTGTGAATATCTCAAAAGGTTCGGACTTGTGTTTCAACAGGAACATATGTATAAATTTTGAGAGATCATCAGAGAATATAATGAAGTACAAAGAACCGGTCTTGGCATGTGTAGACATGAGACTTTTATACATCAGCATGTATCAATCTCAAGAGTTCATTAACTCTTTCTCTGTTTGCAATAAACAGAGCTATGGTCATCGTATCTTCGTGACATGACCGGCAAGTTTCACAAGATGTAAATTCAAACTAATTTAAATATGCATCTATATGTAATTTCAGCCAATCGGGTCGCATTGATATGACCTAGTCTACAATGCCTCAAGAAGGATTCATTCATTTCTGAACTCTTCCTCTCGTGTGTGTTCTGTATAATAAGAACTGTAGTTTGGTTTAGAATGTCAATACTTTTAGATAACGTGCCTGAACCGATCAACTCTTGATATAGGAAATGTTCAAAACATTATCCAACAATACAAAATTATATCCTTCTTTACTAATAAAGAGACTGATATGATGTTGTATATCAGATTCGGTATCTAACAACATTCATTCAGAATCAATGTATTCTGGTAATACAGGATGACAGTGACCAACAGACTTGGCTGCAACACTTGCACCGTTTTCTGTCTCATGAAACTTATCACCCGTTCTCAGTTCTCTACCTATCTATAGCCCATGTAACAGATTACATATGCGGGATCCTGATCTGATATCTCATACCCAGGACGTAAAGGATACTGAGAAACAGTTCTCTGTAATGAACACAGCCGAAGATGATGCATCAACATGCACTTTCTTCATTTAGGCGGCACAGGAATTCTAGTAATCCCCTATTTCCTGCTCTGTCTTATAACAATTATAAGTTGGAGCGGGACCAACGTTCTCCAGCTCAGTATAACAAGCAGGTTCGGTTAATTTATCCATTTTATTATCTTGATTAAGGCGTGATATGGTCGCTACCTGGAGGGAGAGAGAAGAAAACACTTAGCGTATGCTCTTGCAAGATTAGATTGGTTATCTAATATATCTAATCAGGATGTCTCCCACTGTTTTAATCAAATCTTCCTTCAAACCCTAAAAGGAAAGACTAGCCGGGATATGCCGCGGAACATACGTACGGTATATCACTCTACTCAAGCTACCTACTCCATCAACCAAGGGTCATCCTACGCTCCGAAGGTAAAACCTAACGCTCTGATACCAACTTAGTCACGACCCGAAAGTACGGAACATGACCGGCACTTAAACTACGAAACGTCTCGAGGCGTACGTAATCAAGCCAAGCTAGAGATTTAGGCCCTTATGGCAGTGCCTAGTATCCTTGTGGCATGGTTGATGCCTTGTAGACCCTTGTGGCAGTGCCTAGCATCCTTGCAGTGGTATCAGAGCCAAGCTAAAGATTTAGGCGAAGTCTAGACGAAGTTTAAAGTCCGATCGAACCCAGAAACCCCGATATTTACCCCTCTTTGGAAATTTTCTAAAATTGTGATTTTTTCTGTATTAAAAATGCTCAAAAAAATCAGCAGGGAATTCTATGGAACCGTGTGAAAAACGAACCATTAATACGCTTAAAGCGCCGCGGAACCGCCGCCGGAACATGCCTTCCGCGGCGGTTCCGTAGCGCTACAGTGCGATTATGATGCTATTTTTACACAGTAACTTCCGTATGGATTTCCTTATGCTTCTGAGTATTTTTAATTTATACTCAAGTGTTGAGTTTTCTGTATTGTATTGGGGACTCGTTGATTCGATCGGATAATTTAACTTCGTTTAGTTTTTCCGGGTAATTTTTAGAACGTGTTAAAAAGTTCGAACGGATATCAACAGCTCATTTTTTCCCGACCCGGAAAATTTCCAAGTGTTGGATTTTTCCGTAGTTTACGAACGTTCTAAGTCGTGCAAGTAACTCGGTGGACCCTCCAGAAGACAACAAACCTTAACTCGATTATGTGACCGTCTTGAACTGCTTCTAAACCTTAGGGTTTGTGGCAGTACGGCGTGCCATATGTGAGGCGTTGGCTTGACCCTTCTACGGCTGGACCATTGGTACTGTGGCATGTGATGGATGTTTTAAACTAATTTCAAGTGTTGAACTGTTTGGGAAAACTTGGGTGTTTAATTATTTGATCGGAAAGTTTAACATTGTCTATTTATCTGGAATATGATACAATATTTGGAATCCACAAATAGTTATGAGATAACTAATTTGAATGTTATAAACATAGCAGTTTAGTCTCAGATGATTGGTTGCCACGGGATTTTGATGCGATCAAAAGTCCGTCGCAATCACGTAGCGTATGCGGATACTCGCCGGGTAAACTTAATAGATAGCCACGCCCCATAGCCCCGACCAAGTGACTGTAGGAGAACCCCGTCGCCAAAAGCATCCGTACGGGTGCTTGCGGCAGTGGTGTTCCGCCTTAGTGCACTTTGTCGACGGCATCCGGGGGTGCGGCCGTCTACAAAAGTTTGCGACGAGCATTCGATCAGGATATCGGGAATCTTGTTGAATTGCCCGACTTGATATTGAAAAGAGTTTTCGATAATGAGACTAAAATGCGGGGTTTATAATTGTTAGGCATGCGATGTCTAAGAAATTCATTTGGTTAGGCATGCGATGTCTATGGTGGTTGCGGATTCCAACTGTTGTAGTTTTACACTTTCTTTTCTGTGACCGTAAGTGTAATATGTGGTGTATCGCTGGTTTCGTTGCTATACATCAACGACAATTGGGATACGCATATTTACATACGTTGATGATATGTGATATTATGTATTGCTGTGCTATGTCATATTGGATCGTCGTGTTTGAATAGCCGGGGGTTTTATGTGAGATGAGAGTTTTTCTATTTTCATTCATGTAAAATTCATTTGTATGTAATATTCTTTTATTGGGGCACTTCCTGGCTGAGGATGATGTCACCATTGTAAATTATTTACTTTTCCGCATTAGGTAGACCCAAGGCGGGGAGCACAAGTAACCGGGTTCTATGGTCCAGTGGAAGACCATCTCGAGGAGTCGAGACCGGGTCTCCTAACCCTAGAATTGGCAGTGTTGCTTGCCGCTCTCGTAAGGGTCTAGGGATGTGGGTTTGGCTATTCATCGCGACCGTGGAATCCGTGTTTTATACTGGCTCGTATTAAAACACGGACGTCCTAGTATATCCAATATTTCATATATGTTCTTCTGCTGCCATGTTCTGTGATGAGATCATATTACTGCCTGAGACGAATGTTTATATTATATATATGAGATATATATTATATTGTTGATTTCGTTTCATATCTGATGCTTGTGAAGCATAATAAAATGGGACTTCATTAATGAGATTAATGAAACAAGAGAAACCTAAAGATGTTGTAGAAACTTGTTTAAAAACCGGTAGCCCTAGTTCTTGCTTTGCATAGCGGTGTTCCTTGTAGAACATCCAACACCTTATTCGATAAGGAAAGAGCCGAGATCCCTTCACCGGAAGTGACCTCTTTAGCAAAACTAGCAGATGCTACAAACTCGGTTTGTCTTTTGATTGTTTCTATAATTTTTGCTTTGCATAGTGGTATTTGTGAAATATCCTACACCTTATTCGATAAGGAAAGAGCCGACGATCCCTTCATCGGGAGTGACCTCTTTAGCAAAACCAGAAAAACCTTAAAAACATTCCTTTCAAAATCACTCGATTCTACAACGATATCAAGTTCGTTATGCAAATGGTTTTCTTAAAAACCTGTCGTAACCCTCCATCATTTCAGATAAGTACTGGTTAGTATTCGTGCTGCGTTTGTTGACCTTAGCCAAGGCGTAGTGTGCGGTAGCTGATTAGCACTTATCTGTATAAGCATATGGTGCGATTGAGTTAGGGTAGTCGTGCGGCTTTATTGACCTTAGCCAAGGGTCGTGCGGGTGGGTTTAATTAATCGGGAAATGACGGGTTGAACTTGGCTAGCACTTATGATTTGTTGACCTTAGCCAAGGTCATAAGTTGCTAGGGGCAAAATATTATCGGGAATTTCAAGTGTTGAAATTTGCAATGAGATTGCATACCTTCTATGAGATAGTTGGATCCCGATACCCGCTGCGAGTAAGAGTTACTCCTGGGAGAGTTTTACTCACTGCAATTAGCCGATCAAGTAGGTATCTAGAAAGGTGTTAACGGGGTTACGCCCCTGGGAAAAGGAGGTTTATTTTAATTAGGTCTGTGTGAAAGCGCGGGGAACCTCCCTCAAAGTACCGACACTGACCTGGCTGAAAGATTGGCGAACTTGTACAATGTAATTAATCCCGGCCAGTCTTTCCTTTTAGGGTTTGAAAGAAGATTTGACTAAAACAGAGGGAGACATCCTGATTAGATATATTAAATAACCAATCTAATCTTGCAAGAGCATACGCTGTGTGTTTTCTTCTCTCTCTCTCCAGGTAGCAACCATATCACGCCTTAATCAAGATAATAATACAGATATATTGACCGAACCCGCTTGTTACACTGCGCTAGGGAACGTTGGTCCCGTTACAACTTATAATTGTTATAAGACAGAGCAGGAAATTAGGGAATACCAGATTTCCCGTGCCGCCCAAACGAAGAAAGTGCATGCTGATGCATCTTCTTCGGGTGTGTTCATTACAGAGAACTATTTCTCAGTATCCTTTACGTCTTAGGTATGAGATACCGGATCAGGATCCCACATATGTAATATGTTACATGGGCTACAGATAGGTAGAGAACTGAGAACGGGTGATAAGTTTCAAGAGTTGGAAAGGATGCAAGTGTTGCAGCCAAGTCTGTTGGCAGTTATCACCCTGTATTATCAGAATACATTGATTCTGAACGAATGTTAATAGATACCAAACCTGATATACAACATCATATCAGTCACTTTACTACTAAAGAAAGGATATAATTTTGTATTGTTGGATAATGTTTTGAACATTTCCTATATCAAGAGTTGATTGGTTTAGGTACGTTATCTAAAAGCGTAGACGTTCTAAATCAAACCACAGTTCTTAATGTACAGAACACACAGAGGAGGAAGAGTTCAGAAATGAGCGAATCCTTCTTGAGGTATTGTAGACTAGGTCATATCAATGCGACCCGATTAGCTGAAGTTACATTTAGATGCATATTTAAATTAGTTTGAATTTACATCTTGTGAAACTTGCCGGTCATGTCACAAAGATAAGATGACAATAGCTCTGTTTATTGGAAGCAGAGAAAGAGTTAGTGAACTCTTGGGATTGATACATGCTGATGTATGAAGATCCCCTGTCTACACATGCCAAGACAGATTCCTTGTACTTCATTACATTCACTGATGATCTCTCAAGATTCAGACATATGTTCCTGTTGAAACACAAGTCCGAAACTTTTGAGATATTCACAGAATATAAGTTAGAAGTAGAGAACCAAAAATGGGTATAAGTATTATGTCCTTTGATGAGATCAAAGGAGGAGAATACTTAAGCACGGGATTCCTGGACTATTCTAAAGGAGAATGAGATTCTCTCTCAGCATTACTCCTCCGTATACACCACAGTACGTCGGTGTATCGGGGCGGAGCAATTACACCCTATGTGATATGGTGTGCTCTATGATAAGTACTACTAAGTAGCCTATTTCCTTTCGGGAGTTATGCACTTGAGAAGCTGCATACCTATTGAATAGGGTTCAAATCAAATCAGTTGCCTACCACTTCATATGTGATATGGAATGGGAAGAGCCCATATCTTAAGTATGTTAAGATTTAGGGTTGTCCAGCCTATGTCTAAAAGTATAATCCGGAAAAGCTCGAGGCAATGTCAGTTCGGTAGAAGTTTGTTGGATATCCCAAGCATTTGTTAGGGAACATCTTCTACCTAACCGAGGAACAAAAGATGTTTTATTTTCTCAACATGCCACCTTTATGAAAGGGAATTTCTTGTGAAGAAATTAGTGGTCATGAGGTAGAACTGGAAAGGTTCCAGCTATACAAACTGCAGCTAATAATTTGGTAGAACCAAAGGATTCAATAGTTTCCAACGAATCTCAGCTTCTCTGCCGATCTAGAAGGGTTCCTCACCCACCTGAGAGATACTTCGGTTTTCTCTATGATAGTGGGAGCGAGGATTGCATCATGAGATGATGACCCAACTAGTTTCGATCTGGCCATCAGGAGTGGGACTCTATAAGAATGGCTGGATGCTTAGCGATCTGAGATGGAATCCTTCTACACCAACAAAGTATGGACTTTGGTTGCTTTATCTGAAGGGTTAAATCCCCATCAGGAGCAAGTATATCTTGAGAAGATTACTTGGTGTACATGGAAAAGTTGAGACTTTCAAAACTATGCTTAAGTCTATCCAGATCCTACTTGCCACGGCTACATACCATGACTACGATATCTGGCAGTTGGGTGTCATGACTGCTTTTCTAAATGTTGATTTGGAAGAGAGCGTCTATAAGTACACAGCCAGAGGGCTTCGTAGACAGTGGGAGCAGCGGAAACGTGTGCAAGATGTTTTATGTGATAAATCAGGCATCACGGAGTTGGAACATCTGTTTTGATGTGGTAGTCAAAGAGTTTGACTTCATCAAAATGGTAGATGAACCATGTATATACAAAAAGATAGTAAGGAGTATGGTGATGATCCTCGTAGAGTACGTGGATGACATACTCTTGATAGGAAAGAAGTTTCCTATGCTATGCTCGGTCAATCTCCTCTTATCACAAAGATTCTCCATATAGGATCAAGGTGATGCCTCCTAAATCCTGGGTTTTGGATCTATAAGATAGATCTAATTGGATGTTAGGATTCTTACTAGTTGTAGTGAGATGGTATCAATCGATCCTAGGGAGAATCACTGGAAAGGTTCCAGGGTGATAAGGACGACTGAATGTCAGTCGCAGGCATTGTCTTTACCCTCAGTATAGGGACGGTATGTTGGAAGAGTTCCAAGCTAGATACCGTGACTTACTAGGCGATTAAAGGCAAGATACGTCATTACCAAAGATGCTACCAAAGAGGCAATCTGGATAAATATAAGTTCATGAGATGAACTTCGTTCCTGCCATTGTGTGACAATGGAGTTGTGACTTATGCCAAAGAACCCACGTCCCATCAGAAATCCAGATTTAATTCTTAGGCAGTATCACCTGATCATGGAGATGGTTGATCTCCAGGGAGATCGAGGTTAGGAGAGTAGACATAGAGGACAACAGCGCAGATCCACTACAAAGGCCTATTTCCCAGTAGAGAATTTTATGGGATGGTTGAGTATGAGATACATCAACCACAGCTGATTGTTGGGTATGAGATACTACAACAGATGGCCCTAGTGCAAATGGGAGATTGTTAGTGATATTTATGCCCTAGAGGCCATTACTGTACTTGGGATGTAGATTGTAGTGGATGCTTGGAAATATATATAGAGGACTTTCTTGCTCGACATGATAGTATGCTATCCGGTTGCTCTTTATCTTAACATGTACTCTGATAGTCTCTATGTTACATGTTAATAAATCCCTTAGGATATGTACTCGACTACTGTGACTATGATGAGATCATACTAGTGGGGCCACGGTAGTCGACGAGTACATCCTATAACTGTTCCTAGTCGAGGGTATATCGAGACAGGGCATCGATACACCAGAGTAGACTAGCGTATACGCATCTTGACCCATATGATGGGCGATGGATGATCCTATATCCATCAGTGTTTGACATCAAGGATGGTGTACGGGTGCTCAGTAGAGACTGGGTACACTGGACGGACTCGCCGAGAACTCCCAGATGGTATTATACCACCCGTCAGATGACAGTTCTCTGGTGACACAGGTACAGGTTAGTCTGTAGACCCGAGATCGTCATAGAGTCTTGTGTGATTCCCACTGTGCTTTGATTTCCATCATACCACATCCAAGAGCGCATGCAAAAAGTTGGCTTTTGGGTACAGTCCCGAATCACATGGAGGCAATGAGCGATAGGAGGGGTTTCGTCTCTCCCAGTATAGGGAGTTGATGTTGCGCTGTGTTCGATTGGCTATAACTGGAAATCCCTGGCCAGGGTTACTGAGATTTACTGGTAAGTGTTATCAGTAGTTTCTCGAACTGTTATAGACCTCATATCGACATGACTTATCAAGCTACTGGGGTCTGACGTTTACTACCCCTAGGCGAGATATGCGATATATGAGACGAAGAGACCGGACTGTACGGGAGTGTTACTGACTGGATTCGCAGGAGAATGTACAGGCTTTCTTGTTGATCTTCTGAGCGCTCAATACCTGGGTAGCTGTTACGTTTAGCTGACCGCTTGCAGCTTGTGGGTGTTTGATATGATCATCACCTACTGTCGGCGTATTGACGATTCTTTAGAGTCCTACACAGAGGTTTCCTGGCTCAGGCAAAACGGAGTAGGAGCACATATGTGATATGTGCGGGACCGAGAATAATACGAGTATGTGATACTGTATTCTATTCTCGCGATATGAGATATCGGCCGGGTATATGTGATATAGCCGGGTCATTGGATCAAGTGTTGATTCGATGAAAAGGTACATGTTATATTAGTCGGTTATATGTAATATAGCCGGGTTATCGGATCAAGTGTTGATTCGATAATTTAATGCATATTATATATGAGATATATTAGATTACATTAACTAATATAAGCTCGCTTTATTGATTCATTTTCTCACGGGATAATACATTGATATATATGTGATATATGTTAATTGTATTATTTTCTTTTGTTACAAAACATATTGTATATGTGATATATAATATTGTAATATGTTAGAGTTACAAATTTAACAATGGTTTAGGGTTTAAACTTGGTTAGGGTTTGGATTAGGGTTAGCTTTTGCATGAAGCTTCCATGAAGCTTCATGAAGCTTTGACTTTGTCTTTGGCTTGATATTTTGTGATGATATTATGTTAACCAAATCCAAACCATTAACTTTAGTTAACTCTCTACAAGGGTTAACTTCTTCATGCTTAACCCTTAGTTAGATTTGTAACCACTACAATAATTCATTATTCATCACAAAAGGATTCTTCATCTTCTTCCTTGAGTTCTTAATGAAAAAGCTTTCTATCTTTTTCATAAGTGATGAAAATGAGTGAGAATATGAAAACAAAAGAGAGCAAAAATTCTACTTCATCATCCTCATCTATCCTTGCCATTTAGATGAGGGTGTTCACTTCATTTAGTGAGTGATAGCTTGTGTTATGGAAACTTCAAGATTGATCATCATTGTTATCGAAGATCGGAAGCAAGTTTGCACCTTTCTCTTCGTGGAGCCTCTCTAGAGTCCGGATGCACGATGATCGCAGCGAAGGGACCTCAACACGGAGCTTATGAAGTGAAGGACCGGATCTACAAAGGTTGTAATCTCTCTCACTTAGTGTTAAAGTGTTTAACATGCTTGTTTTCACCTAAACTCTAGTATAAAGATCTTGTTAAGGGTTGTTCGGCACATCAAATTTTAAATCGGGCATGGTTGATGCCTCGTAGAACCTTGTGGCAGTGCCTAGCATCCCTGCAGTTCAAACGCCACCCGACAGAAACGAATCACCAAATACCAAAATTCTTGCTAAAACAAGTCGTAAACCATGCGCCAACACAAGAAAATTACCCCAGATTCTACCCTATATGGAATTAGTCAAAATTGCATATGCCAAGGGTCTAATTTATAGGGGATAAAGCTACAGAACTAACAGGGATCCCAGAACCCATGCTCTGGCTGCAAATTGCGGCCAAAAAGGATTAATTGGCGGCCTGAAGGAGGGGGTAGGGGCTAGGGCTTTGGGTGATGGTTCCTAGTTGCTTGCACATCTCCCTGTCAAACCAGATTTATTTTCAGGTGTCCCGGGTGTTGGCAGATTTCCAAATACACTCACAGAATCACAGTTTTTCCCGATATCGTTTTTATAAATTCGTATTCGGGGTTTTAATTTCTGGTTTAGTCCAATGTAACATCACAACAGGGGTTGTAGTCTCTAATTACACCTCAATTCACCTTTGATTTCAATTCAACCCTAAACCCTAACTTGGAATTTCCAAAGTTCATCAAAACCACACAATATCGACATGAAACAAGTATGGATGCATAAGGAATTGAAACACTACTCTAATGGTGTAGAAATTACCTCCTTTGGCAAACTCAAGAATTTTCTTGAGTTGCTCAAAGTCCTCAAAATCCTCTCTTTCTAGGTCCAATGTGTTCCTCTCGAGCTTGTGAACAATATTTGTGAAATGGGGATAGGGTTTTGGGGTTGTATTCATGGTGTTATGGGAGATTGAAGATAGAGGAGGAAGAGGGAAAGGGCAGCAGCAGCAGCACATGAGAGGAGGGTGAGAGAAAATGGGTTGAAGAAATGATGGGGATGGCTCACAACAAAAGGGTTGACCCCCCTACCTACTCTTTCTCTTTCCTAATCATTCTTTACTTTCCCCCCTTTTTCTTTTCTTTTAATTTCCTTCTACTCACAATAGTAAACCCAAAACTAACCATGCACCCAAAACATATAAGAAAATCTAGCAAGTGTGGAAAAATGATATGTGCATGTTTTGCGCAAAAATGCTAAAAATCCGATTAGCGATTTTTAATCGCGATTAGCACTAAATCAGCATATAATTAATCATAAAAACTTTAAAATGGCATAATTCCATAAAATGCACTATTTTAGAATTTTTCATAATTTTTCCAAAATTTTCCCATTTATCGGTATTTAATTATACCGAAATATTAAAATATTCATTAAAAATTAATATTGAATTATAAAAATTCCCAAAAATAATATTTTATTTTTCTGAAATGTTACACCTTCACTTCAATAGCTCCGTGTAGTAGTTCCTTCGCTGCGATCACAAGCTCCCGGACTCTAGAGAGTCTCCCATGAAGAAATGAACATGCTTGCATCGAAGTCTTCGAGGTCGAAAATGATCTACGTCGAGAAGACACTAACCCATGCTATCTCTTCACTAATTATGGAATTAGTGAAGCAAACACCCTATACTAAATGGCAAGTATTAGAAGATGATGGAGTAGGAAGTGGGCTCACTTCAGATTTGATTTTCTCACATTTTTTCTCTCATCTCCATTGAAGCTAGAAAGCATGAGAGGAGGAAGAAGAAAACTGTCATGATCATTATCCAAAGGATAATTGCAACCATGGGTGAGTTAAACATCATATGCTAACCCTTATAGAGACATAACCTTGGTTATGATAATTGGTTGGGTTAATAAATATCTTAGGCAAAACAAAAGAGTGGACTTGGTCAATGCAAACAACAAGCTTCTACAAGTTTCATGCCTTGACAATTTCCAACCATTTTGTAATTACCAAAATAAATAAAAATCCTAATTATCATCATAAGCATGTGTGTGTCTTATACACCCATCTTGCATGTATCATCAAACATGACACAATATTATGTACACTTTCATATATCACATATATACAATGTGCACAAACAAAGTGAGAAAAGAAATCTTAAGTGAGCTAATGCTAGTTAATGTAAATTAATATATCAAATATATAATTATACATTAGATTATCAAATCAACTCTTGATTTAATAATCCGGCTATATCACATATTGAAGGGTCCCGGCAGCGCCCCGGCCGTCGAAACGCGGCAAAAATGCGGAACAAAAATTTATCAAACCGGCGCTACCGCTACCCGAATCCCGGATCGACCTTAAAACCTAAACTAGAAAACTAACTAAGAGTTAGAATCATTATACCGAGTTGATCCGTGTCCTTCGGTCTTCATTCCAAGCTCCTAGTGATCCTTTAATGATGTTTGGTTGCCGGTCTTCCTCCATCTCCGATGATCCACCCGAGGGAAATGATGCATGCTCCAGCCTCGACAAACGAGGCAACCGATGCTCCAAAGTCGCTATCGATGGAGAGTCGAGGTGTATGGAAGTGTCACTATATTTTTCTCTCTACTCTTGTGCTCATGAGAGCAACCCAAGAAGAAGATGAAAGAGGTGATGAAGATTTTTCAAAAGCAAAGAATGGTTAAGTGTGCTTGGATGATTGAGAGAGTGGGAGTATGTCATGCTCTCAAATGAAATGAATCCCACACCATTATTGGCCGCCCCCCTCTCCCATCCCTCCTAAAAAATATCATTTCCAATTAATCAAATAAAATAAACCAAACCATACTTTGCTCCATGCTTTGACCATGCATAACACTATGCAAATGCCACCTCACACCCTCAACCTCATTATTAAACATAATGAATTTCCAAAAATGGAAAATCAAATAATGAGGTGGCAAAGCTTCTAGAAGCTATTCCGTATAAAATACGGAATACTTCCCGGTACATGCATCGAAATACATATACGCGTATTCGTACCAAAATACGAATAGCCGAGAGAGAAAAACGAATAGTGAACAATAATACTAGAATATGTATATACAAATACATATATTAATTATTAAATCAAAATACGATTTAATAATCCGGCTTAATGCTAAGCCGCTGGTATTATCAACCGTCCGATTAAAGTCTGCGCAGCACTTGCACATATTTAATCGGACACCTGTATGTATCAACATACCTCATGTACACCATATCGCCTGAACCGTGAAAACCCTCTGTGTGGGACTCTAAAGACTCGTCAATACGCTGGCAGTGGGTTTAACCACAAGCACGTCAGCGGCACTAGCTGTACGTAACGGCTATCCAGGTATTGAGCGAAAGGGAGGCCGACGTGAAAACTCATCTTGAACCCCTACTGAGCCTGTCAGTGACAATATCCGCACAGTCCGGTCTGTTCGTCTAAGAGTATCACATATCGAGTCTAGGGGGTGGATAAATTCAGACCCCCAACAACGCGATATTTAGTGTCGGTATGAAACCCATCACCACTTGAGAAACTATCGATCCTGGATCGATAATTCTCGTCCACCGTGGTCATGGATTTATGGTGATGGCCATCCGTACACAACGCGACATCAACCCCCAATACCGGGAGAGACGAATCCCCGACGATCCGATCACTGCCTCCATGTGGCTCGGGACTTTACCTAACTAAAACCTATTTGCACGACTCCTTTGAGCCGTGGTAGGGTAGTAATCAAAGCACAGTGGGAACTCACACGAGACAAATGACAATCTCAGGTCGACAGACTAACCTGTACACATGTCACCTGGGAACTGCTATCTGACAATAGGTATAATACCAACTAGCAGTTTCCCGGCGAGTCCGTCCAGTGTACTCATAACCCAATGAGCACCTGTATACTATCTTAGGTGAACAAACTAACTGGCTTGTGAGACCTGGCCACCGCCCCTCGTCGGGGTCTCGATCAGTATACACTAGTCTACACTGGAGTATCGATGCCCGGTCTCGATACTCCTATGACTAGGGACATTTAAGGATGTGCTTACAGACCCCAGCTCCCACATATATGATCGCCATCATAATGCTGGCAGTCAAGAAAGAATCCTATGGGCTCTATCAACACGTACATGATGATAAAGACAAACCAGATAGCGTACTATCATCTTAAGTAAGACTGTTTTATCGGTATAGGTCCTGCCTCAATCATCATAATCACAAGTCCGCGACTATGATAATTGCCTTGAGGGTACTATAGCCAACAATCTCCCACTTGCACTTAAGGCCAATTATTGTGATGTCGCATACTCACTGCTCGTGTGATACCGAACACCCAACTTCTCTACTAATCAGTTTCGCAAAGCCTGTTTGCGAAAATGATTGCGTTCGAGAAATAGCCTCAGTGAGTGGATTCGCTCCAATATTTCTTTCTGTATCTCTCTTAATCTCAACTTCGCGGAGAAAACTATCTTCCAAAATAAGCAATACTTGTCTTAGAATTTGTCTAGATATCTGATGGGACCCAGTTCATAAATGAACTCCAAATCCATCAAACTACTTAGACTGTATCGTCCACTGAATTTAATCAGTATTCTGCGCCTTGCCTTTCCTCAGTATCCGCTTGGACCACCTGTCCAACAAACTGTCCCTCAGAAGAGGGAAAAACTATAACTCTGACAGTCACTCTATCATCCAAGTCACCTGGGAAGATTGAAATGATAACCGTCTTCTGAAGGAGGCTGCCATTACCATATCCCTAGAACATTCACTTATGTTCATAAACTGCTTCCTAATGTTTCTCCAGGATTGGATTAATATATCTGCTTATTGCATCTAGTGCAAAAGCAATATCTGGTGTGGTACTTGACATTTCATGATTAACTCAATTGCCTAAGCAAGTGATATGCTAATCATGCAGATCCCTCTCCCCTTCAGTCTGTAAGACACCTTTAGAGAGGGTGACTCCATCACCTGCAGGCAGACCACCATGCCATGAGTCGTCCATTTAATGTCAAAATACCCAGATTAGGATACTTCCCAAATTTAGATCTAAAACCATAGATCTAGTAACAAGAAAACCTGATATTATATCCATATCCTATGTGGAGAAACAACTTTGGGACAACCATAGTGCAACCGATCGTAGTATAGGAATATCTCTTCCTGTCAAGTGCATGTCATCCAAATACCTGGACATCACTCTCTACTACCTTCTTACCAGATTCATCTCCTATTCTGATGAAGTCAAAGCCTATGACTATCACATCAAAAATAGATGATCTATTTCCGCTATAATTGCTTTAGTCTATAAATAGACATGAGCAACTTGCCTACTATGCTTCCGCTGCTCCCACTGACTACAACAACCCTCTGGCAGAGTCATATACACATGCACTTCGAAAACTAGTTTAGAACGACACTATACTCATCCTCCTGCCGGGTCTTATAGTCTGGAACAACAGCAATGGCAAGTCTGGGTAAACAAGAACCTGCCTGTCACCGTCTCTGAGAAGACCGAAGTACCTCTCGGGTGCCTGAGGTTACCCACCAAATCTGCGGAGTGGCTAATGGAACATCAAATCCAATTGAATTCTTAGGTTCTATTAAATTTCCAGTAATCGTTTGTGGTTCTGGAATAACTTCCAGTTCTACCATACTCCCACTTCTGTTTTCTGAAAAACTCCATTTTATTAAAACTGTGGCGAGTCAAGAACAATATAAATATTGATCTTCCTGATGGTAGAAAGTTAACCCTCGTCAAAGCCCGGGATAACCCACAAACAGCCATTACTGAAACATACCTTGAGTTTATCCGGATTCTGGTTTTAAGCATCAGCCGGACAACTCCCTATACCTTAACATCGTTAAGATATAAATTGATTCTATATTAATCTAATATAGAAACAAAAGCACTAATCTAATTTGAACCAAATTCAGAAACATGCATCTGTCTCCAGTGCATATCAACCAAATGGAAAGAGGACAGTCAGCATTACTCACCTAGGAGTGCATCCATATATGAGTAACCCGAAAGAGAAGCAAGTTCTCAAAACCATTACTATTAACTGAATACCAAACACAAGTATTTACATCTTCGACTTCCTCGATGAATCCTGATACTTACAACAAATGGTTCTCTACTTTATTCTTATACTTATAACTTCTGAATATCTGGACCTTGCATTTTCAACGAAATACATGTCCAGAACTGGAGAAGTCATAAGTAAACAGAATATAGTACGACTACCAACCCCTTTGTCCTAATGGATACTGGACAATATACAATACTTTGCATAAGTCCCCTGAGTTCAATAACTCAAACCCTGTGCGTCGTAGGTTGAAAAACTGTACTTTAGTTAAGAAGAGTTACACCGCTGTTGAATGCACCTTATCTAATCACCAACTGATATAGGTAAATGTCATAGACACAATATCAAAAAGTTATATCTCACTTTATAAAATAAATGTACAGATATATCAGTTTGAAATTGGTGCATAACAACAGATATTCAAAACCAAATATTTGCCATCCGGCAAAATCCAGATGATTTTCTCAAATATCACCGATTACTATGAATTCCGATATAATGAGGATCTAATCACCCAATTCCCAATATCTTACTCCCACTCACCATCTGTAATAATATACAGATATGAGAAACTGATCTGGTAAATACATACCCAGGAGTTAGATTCCAATTGGGAAAACAGTTTTCAATTAACATCGCACAGTAGAACTGAAACATGAAAATGTTTCAAAAGGGGTTAAATGGTATTCCTAGTAACGCCTCTTCCATTATCCTGATTCACGACAGTAACCATATACTTTCCTGCCCTCTCTGCAATCCCTTTATTATGTCTTTACTTATTACCTTTTGTACACCTCTTTTACGCTAATTGGTTTTCTACATTCCCTACCTTTCGGCACCGGCCTAAGGTTTGGAAGAAGACTATCCAATAAGCGTAATAGGTGTACTCTCCTAATCCTAGGAGCCCTCGCAACCTGAGAGAAGGTAAAGAGAAAAGACATCTGAATAATCCTATTATTTTTCTCCTGAACCAGAATCCATCCTCGAAAAAGTTCCTTCGAGTTCGTATGTAACTATACGATGGATTTATCAATGGAAGTGGATATCCGTAGTGATACGGAGTGTTCTAGAGAAAAGAAAAGTGGATGTAAGAGTGGCAGGGGTATACACGATCTTTGTCGTGAATGATGGTGATCGTAATTAACTTTGCCATTATTCTAATCCCTTTATATGTCTTTACTTATTACCTTCTGTACACCACACTTAAGCTTAATTGGTTTTCTTCCTTCCCTACCGTTCGGCACCTGCCTATGGTTTGGAGGAAGACTATCCAATAAGCTCAATAGGTATACCCTCTCCTAATCCTAGGAGCCCTCACAACCTAAGAGAAGGTAAAGAGAAAAGACAACCGAATAATCCAATTCAATCTCTCCAGAACTAGAATCCATCCTCGAATCAGATCCTTCGAGTTCGTATATAACCATACGATGGATTTATTCAATGGAAGTGGATGTTCGTAATAATACGGGGTGTTCTTGAGAAATGCAAAAAGTGATATAGAAATGGCAATGATGTATGCGACACCGTGACATTACAAAAGCAAAAATGTTTTAAGAAGGTTCGGTCAATTTGGTTTCATGAGTTTTAGTCAAAGGCCGGGTCATAGTCGCAGCAAGAGAGAGAGAGAGAAGAAACACTCAGTGTGCACTCTTAACCTAGATCAGAATGGTTAATCATTTTATCTAATCTGGATGGCTCCCACTGTTTCCTCGAATTCTCCTCCAAACCTAAAAGGACAATTGGTCGGAGTTACCCGAGGAGTAGTCTTACTCATCAGTGGGAATCGGGATCCAACTATCATCGCATGATAACCTGATGGAAGCCACTCAAGTCACCACACTCCAGAAGGTATGCGCAAGCCTGACAAGTTTCCTGTATGTTTGAAACTCCCGATATGATTTTTACTCCAAGTGGTTTATGACCTTGACAAAGGCCAACAAATCATAAACCACAAGTCAAGTTCAACCCGTCATTATCCTGGCTTACTCTAGACCCACCCGTATGAACCCTTAACAAAGGCCAACAAGGTTATACAACTGTCCTAGATAATCGCAACTTAATGCAACAGACAAGCAATATCTAGCTACCGTGCACTACGCCTTTACAAAGGCCAACAAACGCAGCACGAATACTAGATACCACCTGAAAGAAACGACGGAGGGCTACGGCTGGTTTTTGGCGAAAAACCTTTAACTTAATGAACTTGATATTGTTGAAGGAATCCAAGTTGTTTTATAAATATATAGTGGCGAAAACTTTTGCTAAAGAGGTCACTCCCGGCGAAGGGATCTCGGCTCTTTCCCCGTCGAATGGGGTGCAGGATATCCCAAACTGAATACCACGATGCAAAGCAAAAATAATCGACTATAGTAGAGTTATTACGTTGACGCAAACTTTTACCCAAGGGGTCACTCCCGATGAAGGGATCTCGGCCCATGCCTCGTCGAATGAGGTGCAGGATATTCCAAATGAATACCACGATGCAAAGCAAAAGTGTACGTCTGTAATGTCAGTTTTTAAAAACTTGGTTCCAACAACATCATATATAGGTTTGTTTTATCCTTGCATTGATAAGAATCAATGCAGTCCCATCAATTAATCACACCAGAAAAGAACGAAAATTAAATGTACGTATTGCCATCCGCATTCGCCACTGGGTCCCGTCATCACCCGTTAGGTTACTTAACTGACGACAGAGCGGGGACTGGGCTAGCGCGGGTGCTAAACATATCAACATCTACTAATATATATAAATATATATATAACATTCATCCCAGGCATGATATAAAGCAACATCACAGAAACATCACAGAAGCAATACAGAATGGTGGATAATCTGGAGCCCCGGGTTTCACATGAGCCGCAAGTGAGACCCGACGTTCCCTGTCGTGTGGATAGCCTGTGCAATGAAACCTATACCCCTATGAGCACGGCAAGTTACCCGCCAAAAACAGAAGTGAGGCAGCCCCCTTCAGCAACGTGAATGGACCACCCGACATTTCATGGAATCCGGTAAGTTGAGCACCCCTCCTGGGTCACCTATACCCCCTACGAGTGCGGCGAATAGCCCGCCAATTCTAGAGTAAGGTCCCCTCCGTCCTAACGCCATGAGATGCGGACCCGTTGCCCTCTAAAATCCCGCTATTCGTGCACCCCACCGTGGGGTAATCCTATTACAGAAAATAAAATAATATACAAGGGTGACATCGACCTCAGCCCGGTCATGCCCCAAAAGAATAATATACAAACAGACAGTGATGGCAGTCCACATGTCAGACGCTATCCCCGCAATATCAAATGTACAAATGAATCAAAACTGTACTATCATTGCACCATTGCTATCCACCACGACGATCCAACCAACATCACAGCACAACACAGAACATCAACGTGAATGTCACGTTCGCAAACCCGTCTAAAATATATATAGCAATTAGACGAGTTTACCGATCAAGTGACATTCACGGTCGCAGAAAATAATGTATGTACTGTTAAACGCCCACTTAAATTATCGATCGACTAAGTTCCAAATTGGCCCCAATAGCAAAACAACACTTCACTGAAACCTGGGCCAAAACAGAATATCAAAAAAATCACAATTCCAAGTACAAGAGCTACAGAAAAATTTGGTCGCCCGTTGCCACTAAACCGCCGCGGAACCACCGCCAGAAGGGGCTAAGAGCGGCGGATCCACGGCGCTTTAGTAGAATCACGAGCCCAAATTTTTCCAGTACCCTTCAAATTACCTGCACGGATTTTTAAGATGCTGCAAATAATTTTTGAAAACTTTTGAAAATCGACAGCAACTTGAAAAATGAAATCGTGGTTTCGGTAAAATCCGTCGATCGATCTTTTAAGCACGTCTAAACAAGCTAGTAAGGTGATTAAAGGGTGGCTCTGATACCATGAATGGTCCCGGCAGCGCCCCGGCCGTCGAAACGCGGCCAAAATACGGAACAAAAATTTATCAAACCGGCGCTACCGCTACCCGAATCCCGGATCGACCTTAAACCCTAAACTAGCAAACTAACTAAGAGTTAGAATCTTTATACCGAGTTGATCCGTGTCCTTCGTTATTCATTCCAAGCTCCTAGTGATCCTTTAATGATGTTTGGTTGCCGGTCTTCCTCCATCTCCGTTGATCCACCCGAGGGAAACGACGCATGCTCCAGCCTCGACAAACGAGGCAACCGACGCTCCAAAGTCGCTAGCGATGGAGAGTCGAGGTCTATGGAAGTTTCACTATATTTTTCTCTCTACTCTTGTGCTCATGAGAGCAACCCAAGAAGAAGATGAAAGAGGTGATGAAGCTTTTTCATGAGCAAAGAATGGTTAAGTGTGCTTGGATGATTGAGAGAGTGGGAGTATGTCATGCTCTCAAATGAAATGAATCCCACACCAATATTGGTCGGCCCCCCTCTCCCATCCCGCCTAAAAAATATCATTTCCAATTAATTAAATAAAATAAACCAAACCATACATTGCTCCATGCTTTGACCATGCATAACACTATGCAAATGCCACATCACACCCTCCACCTCATTATTAAACAAAATGAATTTCCATAAATGGAAAATCAAATAATGAGGTGGCAAAGCTTCTAGAAGCTATTTCGTATAAAATACGGAATACTTCCCGCTACATGCATCGAAATACATATACGCGTGTTCGTACCAAAATACGAATAGCCGAGAGAGAGAAACGAATAGTGAACAATAATACTAGAATAAGTATATACAAATACATATACTAATTATTAAATCAAAACCCGATTTAATAATCCAGCTTAATCCTAAGCCGCTAGTATTATCAACCGTCCGATTAAAGTCTGCGCAACACTTGCACATATTTAATCGGACACCTGTATGTATCAACATATCTCATGTACACCATATCGCCTGAACCGTGAAAACCCTTTGTGTGGGACTCTAAAGACTCTGTAATACGCTGGCAGTGGGTTTAACCATAAGCATGTCAGCAGCACTAGCTGTACGCAACGGCTACCCAGGTATTGAGCGAAAGGGAGGCCGACGAGAAAACTCATCCTGAACCCCTACTGAGCCAGTCAGTGACAATATCTACACAATCCGGTCTGTTCGTCTAAGAGTATCGCATATCGAGTCTAGGGGGTGGATAAACTCAGACCCCCAACAATGCGATATTTAGTTTCGGTATGAAACCCATCACCACCTGAGAAACTATCAAGCCAGGATCGATAATTCTCATCTACCGCGGCCACGGATTTATAGTGATAGCCATCCGTACACAACGCGACATCAACCCCCAATACCGGGAGAGACGAATCCCCGACGATCCGATCACTGCCTCCATGTGGCTCGGGACTGTACCCAACTAAAACCTGTTTGCACGACTCCTTTGAGCCATGGTAGGGTAGTAATCAAAGCATAGTGGGAACTCACACGAGACAAATGACGATCTCAGGTCGACAGACTAACCTGTACACATGTCACCTGGGAACTGCTATCTGACAATAGGTATAATACCAACTAGCAGATTCCCGGTGAGTCCGTCCAGTGTACTCATAACCTAATGAGCATCTGTATACTATCTTAGGTGAACAAACTAACACCAATGGCTTGTGAGACCTGGCCACCGCCCCTCGTCGGGGTCTCGATCAGTATACACTAGTCTACAATGGATTATCGATGCCTGGTCTCGATACTCCTACGACTAGGGACATTTAAGGATGAAGGGGTCCTAGGCACACCCATGAGGTTCAACAAGTGATCAAACATGGCCAATTCAAAAATTTCCTATGTGCCAAGTGACCCTAAGCAAGATCGTAACTAGAGGTATAGGCGAAACAATATATGTTAACAACTTAACTAAGAGTAAACAGAAAATACAACCTTTGTAGATCCGGTCCTCCACCTCCATAGCTCCGTGTTGACGTCCCTCCGCTGTACCCATCGGAACCCTAGACTCTTGCGGTGGTTTCATCGGAGAAATGAGCGCGCTAGGTCGTCGACTTCGATGCCGAAGATGATCTACGTCGAGGCAACTCAAGATCAAGCTCCAACTTCACCAAGTCATGAAACTTGTGAAGAAAACACCCTATACTACATGGCAAGTGGTAGAGGATGAAGAAATAGGAAGTGGGTTCACTTTAGAATTGGATTTCTCACTCTTTTTCTCAAATCACCATTGAAGCTAGCAAGCTTCTTTCTTCTTGAAGAAGAAGAAGAAGAAGAAGAAAAGAATATGATAAGAATTAATTGAAAATAGAAAAATAAAGTGATTCTTATCATATAACAACCATGGTTAAGTGTAGAGAATAAACTAGGGTTAGATTTAATGGTTAGGTTAAGGCTAAGAAACAAAATGGTCAAAGCTTGAAAGCTTCATGAAGATTCAAGAAAGAAACAAAGCTAGCCACCATTTTATTCTTGCCAAAATAAATAAAGAGAATAAATAAATAAGTAAATCAAAACCCTAACCATTAACATAACCATGGTTTAATCATACACACAAACTTTCATGTATCATCAAACATGATACAATCAAGTGCACAGAAAAATATATCACATATACAATGTGCACATCAAGTGAGAAAATCCTTTTTAAGTGAAAAAATATTAGTTAATGCAAAGTAATATATCAAATATATAATTATACATTAAATCTTTAAATCAACACTTGATTTAACGATCCGGTCATATCGCATATGACCGACTAATATCCAATGTATCGATTTATCGAATCAATCTTCGATTCGATAACTAGGTTATATCGCATACAACCATTCAATACATTCATCGCAAGAATAGAATACGGTATCACATACGCGCATTATCCTCGGTCCCGCACATATCTCATATGCGCTCCTATTTCGTTTCGCTTGAGCCAGGAAACCTCTTTGTAGGACTCTAAAGACTCGTCAATACGCCGTCAGCAGGTGATTATCATATCAAACACCCACAAGCCGCTAGCGGTCTGCTAAACGTAACGGCCACCAGGGTATTGAGAAATCAGAAGATCGACGAGCAAGCCCGCTCACACTCCTGTGAATCCAACCAGTAACACTTACCGTACAGTCCGGTCTGTTCATCTGATATGTCGCATATCTCGCCTAGGGGTGGTAAACGTCAGACCCCAGTAGCTCGATAAGTCATACCGACGTGAGGTCCATAACAATCGTGAAACTACTGATAACTCTTACCAGTATATCACTGCAACCCTGGCTAGGGATTTCCTGTTATGGCCAGTCGAGCATAGCGCAACATCAACCCCCAATACCGGGAGAGACGAATCCCCTCCTATCGCTCATTGCCTCCATGTGAATCGGGACTGTACCCAAAAACCACATGTTTGCATGCCTCAGTAGAGCCATGGTAGGGTGGAAATCAAAGCACAGTGGGAGACACACAAGACTCTATGACGATCTCGGGTCAACAGACTAAGCTGTACCAGTGTCACCAGAGAACTGCCATCTGACGTGAGGTATAATACCATCTGGGAGTTCTCGGCGAGTCCGTTCAGTGTACCCAGTCTCCACTGAGCACCCATATACCATCTCTGATGTCAAACACCAATGGATATGGGATCATCCATCGCCCATCACATTGGTCTAGAAGATATACGCTAGTCAACTCTGGAATATCGATGCCCCGTCTCACTATTCCCACGACTAGGAACATTGAAGGATGTACTCATGGACTACCCAGGCCCCACTAGTATGATCTACATCATAGTCCTGGAAGTCGAGTACACATCCTAAGGGCTTTATCAACATGTAACAGAGAGAAAGAAAGTATACATGTTAAGATAAAGAGCAACCAGATAGCGTACTATCAAGTCGAGCAAGAAAGTCCTACCTATATATGTCCCAGGATCCGTTACGATATACATCCAATGCACAGTAATGGCCTCTAGGGCATACATATAACTAACAATCTCCCACTTGCACTAGGGCCATCTGTAGCAGTAGTTGCAGTATCACATACTCAACCATCCCATATAAGTCTCTCTCTGGGAAAAAGCCTTTATGAGTGGATCTGCCGTGTTGTCCTCTGAGTCTACACTCCTAACCTCGATCACCTTGGAGATCAACTATCTCCATGATCAGGTGATGCTGCCTCAGAATATGTCTGGGCCACTGATGGGATCGGGGTTCCTGGGCCAAAGCCACATTTCCATTGTCACACAATGGTAGGAACCTAGTTCATCTCATGAACCAATATACACCCAAACTGCCTCTTTAGCAGTATCTTTAATAGCGATGTTACCAGCCTTTATCGTCTAGTCTACCATGGTATCTCGCTTGGAACTCTTCCAACATACCGTCCCTTTACCGAGGGTAAAGACAATGCCTACGACTGACACTCAGTCGTCCTTATCACCCTGGAACGTTTCCAGTGATTCTCCCCAGGATCAATTGATACTATCTCACTATAGTTAGTGAGAATCCTAACATCCATTTAGATCTATCTCATAGATCCAAAACCCAGGATTTAGGAGGTATCACTTTGATCCTATATGGAGAATCTATGTGATAAGAGGAGATCGACCGATCGTAGCATAGGAAACTCCTTTCCTATCAAGAGTATGTCATCCACGTACTCTACGAGGATCATTACCATACTCCATACTACCTTTTTGTACATACAAGGTTCATCTACCATTTTGATGAAGTCAAACTCTTTGACTACCACATCAAAACAGATGTTCCAACTCCGCGATGCCTGCTTTATCCTGTAAAGCAACTTGCACACGTTTCCGCTGCTCCCACTGTTTAAGATGCCCTCTGGCTGTGTTCTTATAGACGTTCTCTTCTAAATCAGTATTCAGAAAAGCAGTCATGGCACATTACCACCAGATATCGTAGTCATGGTATGTAGCAATGTTAAGTAGGATCCGGATGGACTTAAGCAAAGTCCCTGGAAAAGGTTTCATCATTATCCACGCTTGGTTGGTGACGAAAACCTTTAACAAGTCTAGCTTTGAAAGTTTCAACTTTTCCATCTACACCAAGTAATCTTCTCAAGATATACTTGCTCCTGATGGGGATTTAACCCTTCAGATATAGCAACCAAAGTCCATACTTTGTTGGTGTACATGGATTCCATCTCAGATCGCTAAGCATCCAGCCATTCTTACAGAGTCCCCACTCTCGATGGCCTGCTCGAAAATAGTTGGGTCATCATCTCATGATGCATTCCTCGCTCCCACTGTCATCAAGAAACCGAAGTATCTCTCAGGCAGGTGAGGAACCCTGCTAGTTCGGCGGAGAGGCTGAGGTTCGTCGGGGACTATTGAATCCTTTGGTTCTGTCAAATCATCAGCTGCAGTTTTGTATAGCTGGAACCTTTCCAGTTCTACAGAACTGACCTTACCTCGATCTTGTCCGGATTTTTCTTTTGACATAGGCCGGACAATCCCAAAGCTTAACTTACTTAAGAGATAGGCTCTTCCCATACCATATCTTATATGGAGTGGTAGGCACTGATTTGATTTGAATCCTATTCAATAGATATGCAGCTTCTCAAGTGCACAACCCCAAAAGGAAATAGGTAACTCAGTAGTACTCAACATAGAGCACACTATATCCAATATGGTGTGATTGCTCCACCCCGATACACCGTTGTGCTGTGGAGTATTCAGAAGAGTAGTACGGAGAGAGAATCTCATTCCCAGGAATTCTATGCATAAGTATTCTCCTCCCTGATCACATCAAAGGACATAATACTTATACCCGTATTTTGGTTCTCTACTTCAAACTTATATTCTGTAAATACCTCAAAAGCTTCGGACTTATGTTTCAACAGGAACATATGACCGAATCTTGAGAGATTATCAGAGAATATAATGAAGTACAAAGAACCGGTCCTGGCATGTGTAGACAGGGGACCTTTCATACATCATCATGTATCAGTCCTAAGAGTTTACTAACACTTTCTCTGTTTCCAATAAACAGAGCTATGGTCATCCAATCTTTGTGACATGATCGGCAAGTTTTCATAAGATGTAAATTCAAACTGATTTAAATATACATCTAAATGTAACTTCAGCCAGTCGGGTCGCATTGATATGACCTAGTCTACAATACCTCAAGAAGGAATCGTTCATTTCTGAACTCTTCCTCTTGTGTGTGTTCTGTATACTAGGAACCGTAGTTTGATTTAGAACGTCAATGCTTTTAGTTAACGTGCCTGAACCGATCAACTTTTGATATAGGAAATGTTCAAAACATTTATCCATCAATACAAAATTTTATCATTTCTTTAATAAATAAAGAGATTGATATGATTTTATATATCAGGTTCGGTTTCTAATAGCATTTGTTCAGAATCAATGTATTGGTAATACAGGGTGACAGTGACCAACAGACATGGCTGCAACACTTGCCCCGTTTTCTGTCTCATGAAACTTATCACCCGTTCTCAGTTTTCTACCTTTCTGTAGCCCTATGTAACAGATTACATATCTGGGATCCTGATCCGGTATCAAATACCCAGGATGCAGAGGATACTGAGAAACAGTTCTTTGCAATGAACACACCCAAAGGAGATGCATCATATGCACTTTCTTCGTTTGGGCGGCATAGGAATTCTGATATTCCCCTATTTCCTGCTCTACCTTATAACAATTATAAGTTGGAGCGGGACCAATGTTCCCCAGCTCAGTATAACAAGCGGGTTCGGTCAATTCATCCATATTTTTATCTTGATTAAGGCGTGATATGGTCGCTACCTGGAGAGAGAGAGAAGAAAACACTCTACGTGCGCTCTTGCAAGATTAGATTGGTTATATATTTTACCTAATCATGATGGCTCCCACTGTTTTTATCAAATCTTCCTTCAAACCATAAAAGGAAAGACTTGCTGGGATTAATCACACTCTACAAGTTCGCCAATCTTTCAACCAGGCCAGTGTCGGTACTTTGAGGGAGGTTCCCCGTGCTTTCGCACGGACCTAATTACAGTAAACCTCGTTTTCCCAGAGGCGTAACCCCGTTGACACCTTTCTAGACACCTACTTGATCGGCTAATTGCAAAGTGCAAAACTCTCCCAGGAGTAACAATTACTTGCAGTGGGTATCGGGATCCAACTATCATATAAAAGGTATGCAATCTCATTGCAAATTTCAACACTTGAAACTCCTGATAAAGGTTATACCCCTAGCACCTATGACCTTAACTATGTTCAACAAATCATAAGTACTAGTCAAATTCTACCCGTCATTTCATGATTAATTAGACCCACCCACAAGACCCTTAACTAAGGTCAACAAAGTCACGCGACTGTCCTAACTAATCGCATCAAATGCGGTGTAAGAAGACATCACTTAGCTACCGTACACTGTGCCTTAACTAAGGTCAACAAACACAGCACGAATACTAAGTACTCTACTTCCTAAAATGACGGAGGGTTGCGAATGGTTTTTATGAAAACCTTTAACGCTTTGATCTTGATCTCGTTGCGGAATCAAATGGTTTTTAAATTGAGTGTTTTTGAGACTTTTCTAGTTTTGCTAAAGGGGTCACTCCCGGTGAAGGGATCGTCGGCCCTTTCCTTGTCGAATAAGGTGCGGGATATATCATATATATCACTGTGCAAAGAAGAAACTATAGAAGCAATCAAAAGACAAACCGAGTGTGTAGCATCTGCCAGTTATTGCTAAAGGAGTCACTCCCGGTGAAGGGATCTCGGTCCTTTCCTCATCGAATAAGGTGCAGGATGTTCTACAAGGAACACCGCGATGCAAAGCAAGAACTGCAGCTACCTGTTTTTATTTTAAAATTCGATTCCACAACATCTTTTTGGTTTATTTTCTTTCATTAATCTCATTAATGAATGTCCCATCATTTATGTCCACCTAAACATCACAGAAAAATATAACGTACGCTTATGCCATCCGCATTCGCCTCGATGTCCCGTCTGCACCGTTAGGTTAGGTAACTAACGCCAGAGCGAGGCAGGGCTAGCGCGGGTGTAAAACATAAGCAACGTCTATATAATATATCATATATACTATATACTATATCAATCTGAACAAATCACATGATCACATCACAGATAACGCAGCAGAAAATATCATATGAAATATTGGATATACTAGGACGTCCGTGTTTTTAATACGAGCCAGTATAAAACACGGATTCCACGTTCGTGATGAATAGCCAATCCCACACCCCTAGACCCCTACGAGAGCGGTAAGCAACCCTACCAATTCTAGGGTTAGGAGACCCAGACTCGACTCCTCGAGAAGGTCTCCCACTAGACCATAGAACCCGGTTACTCGTGCTCCCCTCCTTGGGTCTATCCTAATGCGGAAAAGTAAATAATATACATCAACGGTGACATCTTCCGCAACCTGGAAGTGCCCCAATAAAAGAATATTACATACAAGTTTTTACATGAATGAAAAAGAAAAACACTCATCTCACATAAAAAAAACCCGGCTATTCAAATGCGACGATCCAATATAACATATCCAGCAACACATAACATCACATGTCATCACCGTAAGTGTAATATGTACCACTGTAGGTACACTTACGGTTATAGAAAAGAAAGTGTAAAACTACAACAGTTGGAATCCGCAAACCCTTTAGACATCGCATGCCTAACCAAATGAATTCCTTAGACATCGCATGCCTAACAATTATAAACCCCGCATTTTAGTCTCATTATCGAAAACACTTTTCAATATCAAGTCAGGCAATTCAACAGGATTCTCGGCATCATGATCGAATGCTCGTCGCAAACTTTAGTAGGCGGCCGCACCCCCGATGCCGTCGACGAAGTGCACCAAGGCGGAACACCGCTGCCGCGAGCACCCGAACGGATGCTTTCGGCGACGGGGTTATCCTACAGTCACTTGGTCGAGGCTATGGGGTGAGGCTGTCTATTAAGTTTACCAGGCGAGTATCCGCGTACTCAACGTGATTGCGACGGACTTTTGATCGCATCAAAATTCCGTGGCAACCGATCAAGTGAGAGTAAACCGCTAGATTTATAACATTCATTCAGTTATCTCATAACTACTTGTGAATTCCAAATATTGTATCACATTCTGGATAAATAGAAAATTTTAAACTTTCCGATCGAACAATCGAACACCCAAGTTTTCCCGAAACAACTCAACACATGAAATAAGTTCAAAAACATTCATTTCGTGCCTCAGTACCAATGGTCCAGCCGTAGAAGGGTCAAGCCAACGCCTCACATGTGGCACGCCGTACTGCCCCAAACCCGATGGTTCAAAGGGCAGTTCAAGACGGTCACATAATCGAGTTAAGGTTTGTTGTCTTCTAGAGGGTCCATCGCGTTACTTCCACTACTTAGAACGTCTTTAAACCACGGAAAAATCCAACACTTGGAAATTTTCCGGCAGGGGAAAAATTGGGTATTTACATCCGGTCGAACATTTTAACATGATCTAAAATTATCCGGAAAAACACATAGACAAAGTTTGATAATCCGATCGAATCTAAGAACTCCCAATACAACCCAGAATACTCAACTCTTGAGTAAGATTTAAAAATTCCCATAAAATATAGCACCAAAATATAAGAATTACGGTGCAAAGATCAATGGAAGAAGTGACCGTACGTCCGCGGAACCGCCGCACTGGCCAGGCTACTGCCGCGGTTCCGCGGCGGTTTAATGGAATCAGGAGCTCGTTTTGCACAGTTTTTCTTATAATACACTGCTGAATTTTCTGCATATTTTTAATTCACAAAAATCCCCGATTTCAAAAAATGTACAGAGAGCGGATTTGGATTAGGGTTTCGGTTCGATCGGACTTCTAACTCCGTCTACTCATCGCCTAAGACTCTAGCTAGGCTCTGATACCACTGTAGGGTTCCTAGGCACACCCATGAGGTTCTACAAGTGATCAAACATGGCCAATTCAAAAATTTCCTATGTGCCAAGTGACCCTAAGCAAGATCGTAACTAGAGGTATAGGCGAAACAATATATGTTAACAACTTAACTAAGAGTAAACGGAAAATACAACCTTTGTAGATCCGGACCTCCACCTCCATAGCTCCATGTTGACGTCCCTCCGCTGTACCCATCGGAACCCTAGACTCTTGTGGTGTTTTCATCGGAGAAATGGGCGGGCTAGGTCGTCGACTTCGATGCCGAAGATGATCTACGTCGAGGCAACTCAAGATCAAGCTCCAACTTCACCAAGTCATGATACTTGTGAGGAAAACACCCTATACTACATGGCAAGTGGTAGAGGATGAAGAAATAGGAAGTGGGTTCACATTAGAATTGGATTTCTCACTCTTTTTCTCAAAACACCATTGAAGCTAGCAAGCATCTTTCTTCTTGAAGAAGAAGAAGAAGAAGAAAAGAATATGATAAGAATTAATTGAAAATAGAAAAATAAAGTGATTCTTATCATATAGCAACCATGGTTAAGTGTAGAGAATAAACTAGGGTTAGATTTAATGGTTAGGTTAAGGCTAAGAAACAAAATGGTCAAAGCTTCAAAGCTTCATGAAGATTCAAGAAAGAAACAAAGCTAGCCACCATTTTATTCTTGCCAAAATAAATAAAGAGAATAAATAAATAAGTAAATCAAAACCCTAACCATTAACATAACAATGGTTTAATCATACACACAAACTTTCATGTATCATGAAACATGATACAATCAAGTGCACAAAAAAATATATCACATATACAATGTGCACATCAAGTGAGAAAATCCTTTTTAAGTGAACAAATATTAGTTAATGCAAAGTAATATATCAAATATATAATTATACATTAAATCATTAAATCAACACTTGATTTAACGATCCGGTCATATCGCATATGACCGACTAATATCCAATGTATCGATTTATCGAATCAATCTTCGATTCGATAACTAGGTTATATCGCATACAACCATTCAATACATTCATTGCGAGAATAGAATACGGTATCACATACACGCATTATCCTCGGTCTCTTACATATCTCATATGTGCTCCTATTTCGTTTCGCTTGAGCCAAGAAACCTCTGTGTAGGACTCTAAAGACTCGTCAATACGCCGGCAGCAGGTGATGATCATATCAAACACCCATAAGCCGCAAGCGGTCTGCTAAACGTAACGGCCACCCGGGTATTGAGCGATCAGAAGATCGACGAGCAAGCCCACTCACACTCCTGTGAATCCAACCAGTAACACTTACCGTACAGTCCGGTCTGTTCGTCTGATATGTTGCATATCTCGCCTAGGGGTGGTAAACGTCAGACCCCAGTAGCTCGATAAGTCATGCCGACGTGAGGTCCATAACAATCATGAAACTACTGATAACTCTTACCAGTATATCACTGCAACCCTGGCCAGGGATTTCCTATTATGTCCAGTCGAGCATAGCGCAACATCAACCCCCAATACCGGGAGAGACGAATCCCCTCCTATCGCTCATTGCCTCCATGTGAATCGGGACAGTACCCAAAAACCACCTGTTTGCACGCCTCAGTAGAGCCGTGGTAGGGTGGAAATCAAAGCACAGTGGGAGACACACAAGACTCTATGACGATCTCGGGTCAACAGACTAAGCTGTACCAGTGTCACCAGAGAACTGCCATCTGACGTGAGGTATAATACCATCTGGGAGTTCTCGGCGAGTCCGTTCAGTTTACCCAGTCTCCACTGAGCACCCGCATACCATCTCTGATGTCAAACACCAATGGATATGGGATCATCCATCGCCCATCACATGGGTCGAGAAGATATAAGCTAGCCTACTCTGGAATATCGATGCCCCGTCTCGATATTCCCACGACTAGGAACATTGAAGGATGTACTCATGGACTACCCAGGCCCCACTAGTATGATCTGCATCATAGTCCTGGAAGTCGAGTACACATCCTAAGGGCTTTATCAACATGTAACAGAGAGACAGAAAGTGTACATGTTAAGATAAAGAGCAACCAGATAGCGCACTATCATGTCGAGCAAGAAAGTCCTACCTATATATGTCCCAGCATCCACTACAATATACATCCAATGTACAGTAATGGCCTCTAGGGCATACATATAACTAACAAAGGATGTGCTTACAGACCCCAGCTCCCACATAAATGACCGCCATCATAATGCTGGCAGTCAAGCAAGAATCCTATGGGCTCTATCAACACGTACATGATGATAAAGAAAAACCAGATAGCGTACTATCATCTAGAGTAAGACTGTTTCATTGGTATAGGTCCTGCCTCAATCATCATAGTCACAAGTCCGCGACTATGATAATTGCCTTGAGGGCACTATAGCTAACAAGCGACTAATATCATATGTAACAATTTATCGAATCAACACTTGATCCGATAACCCGGCTATATCGCATATAATCGACTAATGTCACAAATCGCGAGAATAGAATACGGTATCACATATAATATTAATCTCAGTCCCGCACATATCACATATGTGCCCCTACTCCATTTCGCTTGAGCCAGGAAACCACTGTGTAGGACTCTAATGACTCGTCAATACATCGGAAGTAGGTGATGATAATATCAAACACCCACAAGCCGCAAGCGGTCGGCTAAACGTAACGGCCACCCGGGTATTGAGCGATCAGAAGATCAACAAGCAAGCTTGCTCACACTCCTGCTAATCCAATCAGTTACACTACCGTACAGTCCGGTCTCTTCTTCTAATATGTCGCATATCTCGTCTATGGGTAGTAAACGCTAGACCCCGGTAACTCGATAAGTCGTGCCGATGTGAGGCTCATAACGGGTTGAGAAACATCTGATAACACTTACCAGTATATCTCTGAAGCAGCCCTGGCTAGGGACTTCCTGTTATACCCAATCGAGCACAACGCAACATCAACCCCCAATACCGGGAGAGACGAAACCCCTCTTATCGCTTATTGCCTCCATGTGATTCGCGACTTGTTAGTTATATGTATGCCCTAGAGGCCATTACTGTACATTGGATGTATATTGTGGTGGATGCTGGAACATATATAGGTAGGACTTTCTTGCTCGACATGATAGTACGCTATCAGGTTGCTCTTTGTCTTAACGTGTATACTTTCCGTCTCTCTGTTACATGTTGATAAAGCCCTTAGGATGTGTACCCGACTTCCAGGACTGTGATGCAGATCATACTAGTGGGGCCTGGGTAGTCAATGAGTACATCCTTCATTGTTCCTAGTCGAGGGAATATCGAGACGGGGCATCGATATTCCAGAGTAGACTAGCGTATATCTTCTCGACCCATGCGATGGGCGATGGATGATCCCATATCCATTGGTGTTTGACATTGGAGATGGTATGCGGGTGCTCAGTGGAGACTGGGTACACTGAACGGACTCGCCGAGAACTCCCAGATGGTATTATACCTCACGTCAGATGGCAGTTCTCTGGTGACACTGGTACAGCTTAGTCTGTTGACCCGAGATCGTCATAGAGTCTTGTGTGTCTCCCACTGTGCTTTGATTTCCACCCTACCACGGCTCTACTGAGTCGTGCAAACAGGTGGTTTTTGGGTACAGTCCCGATTCACATGGAGGCAATAAGCGATAGGAGGGGATTCGTCTCTCCCGGTATTGGGGGTTGATGTTGCGCAATGCACGACTGGCCATAACAGGAAATCCCTGGCCAGGGTTGCAGTGATATACTGGTAAGAGTTATCAGTAGTTTCACGAATGTTATGGACCCTACGTCGGCATGACTTATCAAGCTATTGGGGTCTGACGTTTACCACCCCTAGGCGAGATATGCGACATATCAGACGAACAGACCGGACTGTACGGTAAGTGTTACTGGTTGGATTCGCAGGAGTGTGAGCGGGCTTGCTCGTCGATCTTCTGATCGCTCAATACCCGGGTGGCCGTTACGTTTAGCAGACCGCTTGCGGCTTGTGGATGCTTGATATGATCATCATCTGCTGTCGGCGTATTAACGAGTCTTTAGAGTCCTACACAGAGGTTTCCTGGCTCAAGCGAAACGAAATAGGAGCGCATATGAGATATGTACGGGACCGAGAATAATTCGAGTATGTGATACCGTATTCCATTCTCACGATCAATGTATCGATTGGTTATATGCGATATAACCTAGTTATCGAATCAAGGATTGATTCGATAAGCCGATACATATGATACTAGTCGGTTATATCCGATATGACCGGATCGTTAAATCAAGTGTTGATTTAATGATTTAGTGCATATTTATATATTTGATATATTACTTTGCGTTAACTAGTATTGGTTCACTTTAAAAGGATTTTCTCACTTGAATTGTACACATTGTATATGCGATATAGTTTTGTGCACATGTTTGTATCATATTTGATGATACATGCTTACTTGGTTAAGTGTAAAGAATCAAACCATGGTTTAATTTAATGATTAGGGTTTTGATTATTTATTCATTTATCTTTGGAAAAAGAAAAGGATAAATGAATGGTTGAATGTTTTGTTTTTAGTTGAAGTTTCTTGAAACTTTGACTAAGTCACTCTTTTGTTCTTATGCTTAACCCTAACCATCCTTTTAACCATGGTCTTTTCTCTACACCTAACTAAGGTTGAAAGTATGATAAGTATTCATTTTATTTTCTTTTTTAATTAACTTATCATATCTTCTTCTTCTTCTTCATCTCTTCTTCCATGAAGAAAGCTAGTGACCATCAATGGCAACTAGTGAAATCAAGTGAGAAATCCAATTCTAAAGTCTACCCACTTCCTATTTCTTCATCCTCTACCTCTTGCCAAGTTGTATAGGGTGTTTACTTCACAAGTTTTCAAAGCTTGGTGAAGTTGGAGCTTGTTCTTGTGATGCCTCGACGTAGATCATCTTCGGCATCGAACCGACGATCAAGCCCGCCCATTCTTCGATGATGCCAATGCTAGAGTCAAAGGTTCGATTTGGACAGCGGAGGGAGATCATCGCGGAACTTAGGAAGTGGTGGACCGGATCTAGAAAGGTTGTAGTCACTTTCCCTTAGCATTTAATTCGATTACATGCTTGCTTCGCCTATATATATCTAGTCAACGATCCGTTCTAGGGATTCTCGGCACCGTATTTTTAGAAATGAGCATGGATGATGACTTGTGAGACCTCACTAGGGTGCCTAGGAACCCTACAGTGGTATCAGAGCCTAGCTAGAGCCTTAGGCGAAGTCCAAACGGAATTTGAAGTCCGATCGATCCAATACCCTAACTCCAAACTTGTTCTCTGTACATTTTTCAAAACTGTGCATTTTTCCACATTAAAAATATGCAGAAAATCCAGCAGGCAGTTTTAAGAGTTACTGTGAAATTCGATGAACCAATTCGATCAAACCGCCGCGGTTCCGCGGCACGAGCATGGCTCGTGCGGCGGTTCCGCGGCTGAATTGTCTCTTTGCCCAATTTTCTTTGCACAGTATCTCTTATTTTATTTTTCTGGTTTTCCTGGGAATTTTTAATCTGAACTCAAGAGTTGAGTTTTCTGGGTTGTATTGGGGACTCGGTGTATCGATCGGATTGTCTAATTTTGTCTGTGTGTTTTTCCGGATAATTTTTAGAATATGTTAAAAAGTTCGACCGGATATAAATACCCACTTTTTCCCCTACTGGGAAATTTCCAATTGTTGGATTTTTCCGTAGTTTAACGACGTTCTAAGTAGTGCAAGTAACGCGATGGACCCTCTAGAAGACAACAAAGCTTAACTCGATTATGTGACCGTCTTGAACTGCCCTTTGAACCTTCGGGTTTGGGGCAGTACGGCGTGCCACATGTGAGGCGTTGGCTTGACCCTTCTACGGCTGGACCGTTGGTACTGAGGCACGAACTGAATGTTGTTAGACTTATTTCATGTGTTGAGCTGTATCGGGAAAACTTGGGTGTTCGATTGTTCGATCGAAAAGTTTAGCATTTTCTATTTATCCGGAATGTGATACAATAATTGGAATTCACAAATTGTTATGAGATAACGGAATGAATATTATAAACGTAGCAGTTTAGTCTCACTTGATCGGTTGCCACGGAGTTTTGATGTGATCAAAAGTCCGTCGCAATCACGTAGCGTACGCGGATACTCGCCGGGTAAACTTAATAGACAGCCTCACCCCATAGCCCCGACCAAGTGACTGTAGGAGAACCCCGTCGCCGAAAGCATCCGTCCGGGTGTTCGCGGCAGCGATGTTCCGCCTTGGTGCACTTCGTCGACGGTATCAGGGGTGCGGCCGCCTACTAAAGTTTGCGACGAGCATTCGATCAGTTTTTGGGGAATCTTGTTGAATTGCCCGACTTGATATTGAAAAGTGTTTTCGATAATGAGACTAAAATGCGGGGTTTATAATTGTTAGGCATGCGATGTCTAAAGAATTCATTTGGTCAGGCATGCGATGTCTGAGGTGGTTGCGGATTCCAACTGTTGTAGTTTTACACTTTCTTTTCTGTGACCGTAAGTGTAATATGTGATATCGCCGGTTTCGTTGCTATATGTCAACGACAATTGGGATGCGCATATTTACTTACGTTGATGACATGTGATGTTATGTGTTGCTGGATATATTATATTGGATCGTCGTGTTTGAATAGAAGGGGTTTTTTATTGGAGATGAGTGTTTTTCATTTTCATTCATGTAAAAACTTGTATGTAATATTCTTTTATTGGGGCACTTCCAGGTTGCGGAAGTTGTCACCGTTGATGTATATTATTTACTTTTCTGCACTAGGATAGACCCAAGGAGGAGGGCACAAGTAACCGGGTTCTAGGGTCCAGAGGGAGACCATCTCGAGGAGTCGAGTCCGGGTCTCCTAACCCTAGAATTGGTAGGGTTGCTTGCCGCTCTCGTAGGGGTCTAGGGATATGGGATTGGCTATTCATCACGACCGTGGAATCCGTGTTTTATACTGGCTCGTATTGAAAACATGGACGTCCTAGTATATCCAATATTTCATATGATTCTTTCTGCTGCGTTATCTGTAATGTGATCATGCGATGTTCTGTGCTCTGTTCAGATAGATATTATATATAGTATATATGATATATTATATTGACGTTGCTTATGTTTTACACCCGCACTAGCCCTGCCCCGCTCTGCCGTTAGTTACCTAACCTAACGGTGCAGACAGGACATCGAGGCGAATGCGGATGGCATAAGCGTACGTTATATTTATCTGTGATGATTAGGTGGACTTAAATGATGGGATATTCATTAATGAGATTAATGAAAGAAAATAAACCTAATTGATGTTGTGGAATCGAATTTCAAAATAAAAACAGGTAGCTACAGTTCTTGCTTTGCATCGTGGTGTTCATTATAGAACATCCTGCACCTTATTCGATGAGGAAAGGACCGAGATCCCTTCACCGGGAGTGACTCCTTTAGCAATAACTGGCAGATGCTACACACTCGATTTGTCTTTGATCGCTTCTATAGTTTCTGCTTTGCACAGTGATATATATGATATATCCCGCACCTCATTCGATGAGGAAAGGGCCGACGATCCCTTCACCGGGAGTGACCCCTTTAGCAAAACTAGAAAAGCCTCAAAAACATTCCATTTAAAAACCATTTGATTCCACAACGAGATCAAGTTCAAAGCGTTAATGGTTTTCACAAAAACCATTCGCAACCCTCCGTCATTTTAGGAAGTAGAGTACTTAGTATTCGTGCTGTGTTTGTTGACCATAGTCAAGGCACAGTGTACGGTAGCTAAGTGATGTCTTCCTACACCGCATATGATGCGATTGTTAGGACAGTCGCGTGACTTTGTTGACCTTAGTTAAGGGTCATGTGGGTGGGTCTAATTAATCACGAAATGACCGGTATAACTTGACTGGTACTTATGATTTGTTGACCATAGTTAAGGTCATAGGTGCTAGGGATAAAAACCTTTATCGGGAGTTTCAAGTGTTGAAATTTGCAATGAGATTGCATACCTTCTATATGATAGTTGGATCCCGAAACCCACTGCGAGTAATTGTTACTCCTGGAAGAGTTTTGCACTTTACAATTAGCCGATCAAGTAGGTGTCTAGAAAGGTGTCAACGGGGTTACGCCTCTGGGAAAACGAGGTTTACTGTAATTAGGTCCGTGCGAAAGCACGGGGAACCTCCCTCAAAGTACCGACACTGGCCTGGCTGAAAGATTGGCGAACTTGTAGAGTGTAATTAATCCCGGCTAGTCTTTCCTTTTAGGGTTTGAAGGAAGATTTGATAAAAACAGTGGGAGCCATCCTGATTAGATAAAATGTATAACCAGTCTGATCTTGCAAGAGCGCACGCTGAGTGTTTTCTTCTCTCTCTCTCCTGGTAGCGACCATATCACGCTTTAATCAAGATAATAAAATGGATGAATTGACCGAACCCGCTTGTTATACTGAGCTGGGGAACGTTGGTCCCGCTCCAAACTTATAATTGTTATAAGACAGAGCAGGAAATAGGGGAATACCAGAATTCCTATGCCGTCCAAACGAAGAAAGTGCATATGATGCATCTCCTTCGGGTGTGTTCATTATACAGAACTATTTCTCAGTATCCTCTGCATCCTGGGTATCTGATACCGGATCAGGATCCCAGATATGTAATCTGTTACATAGGGCTACAAAAAGGTAGAAAAACTGAGAACGGGTGATAAGTTTCATAAGGCAGAAAACGGGGCAAGTGTTGCAGCCAAGTCTGTTGGTCACTGTCACCCTGTATTACCAGTACATTGATTCTGAACAAATGCTATTAGATACCGAACCTGATATACAAAATCATATCAGTCTCTTTATTAGTAAAGAAGGATATAATTTTGTATTGTTGGATAATGTTTTGAACATTTCCTATATCAAAAGTTGATCGATTCAGGCACGTTGTCTAAAAGCATTGACGTTCTAAATCAAACTATAGTTCCTTGTATCCTGAACACAAGAGGAAGAGTTCAGAAATGAACAAATTCTTCTTGAGGCATTGTAGACTAGGTCACATCAATGCGACCCGACTGGCTGAAGTTACATTTTAGATGCATATTTAAATCAGTTTGAATTTACATCTTGTGAAACTTGCCTGTCATGTCACAAAGATTAGATGACCATAGCTCTGTTTATTAGAAACAGAGAAAGAGTTAGTAAACTCTTGGGACTGATACATAATGATGTATGTAAAGTCTCCTGTCTACACATGCCAGGAATGGTTCTTTATACTTTATTATATTCTCTGATAATCTCTCAAGATTCAGTCATATGTTCCTGTTGAAACATAAGTCCGAACCTTTTGAGATATTCACAGAATATAAGTTAGAAGTAGAGAACCAAAATACGGGTATAAGTATTATGTCCTATGATAAGATCAGGGAGGAGAATACTTGTGCATAGAATCCCTGGACTATTCTAAAGGAGAATGAGATTTTCTCTCAGTGTTACTCCTCTGAATACACCACAGCACAATGGTGTATCAGGGCGGAGCAATTGCAAAATATTAGATATGTAAGTCCATATTGCGACCCCCGGTTCTTACGGGGAGGCGGAAACGGTATAAAAAACGAATTTTTATCGCAAGAGGCAACATGGACTAAACTATGGTCGGGATCGTTGTCTAAACTAAAACTAGCAAACTATGCTAAAGAGAGTTAGCTACTCGGATGAAGATGGTTATACCTAGACTTGAACTCCTTCGTCTTCAAACTTTGTAGAGGTTGATGGTTCTCCTTTGTCGCCTTCTTCCGTCGAAGATGGATCCACCTCGAAGGCTCGACCTTTGGGCTCTTTCTCGTACTTGGAGTGAACTAGAATCGCCGGCTTGCTAAACCCTTGATCCTAGAGTGAGTAGAGAGTGTCTAAGGGTTGCTTTTGTTTTTCAAGAGAAGGATTCTCAACACATGAGAAGGTTTCTCTTGGCTAGAGGAAGAAGAAGATGAAGTGAAGAGAGAGAGTGAATATGATAGAATGAGCTATCATTTCCTTTCTTGCAACCATAATGCAAAAAGAAAATGAATTATCATATAATAATAATCAAAATGAAAAGGTTGATGGAAAGTTTTAGAATGACTAATATCATTACAAGCATTAAATGAAAATGCAAGAATCAAGAGCATCTTTCTCTTGTAATGATAATGGTCAAATGTTCAACCATGGTCAACAAGTCAACCATGGTCAACAAGTCAACAAAAACTAACCATGACACAATTTCATTTTATTATATATTATTAAATGATATAATACAAATCCATTAGGGTTTGGAAAAATACAACTGTCAACTGTGCATACGCACCCGTTCCGAAACCCTAATGAAAAATCATCTTCCTCCTCTTCAAAAAGAACTGTGCATACACACCTGCATTCTTGTTCCGAGGAACATGAATACTGAGAGATAAAAGCAACCCCAAATACTATACCAGTATCCGGCTCAAACCAGAGCCCGCTGGTAAAATCCGTCCGGACTCCAAACGTGCACAAGTGCGCGGATGAGAACGAACCCTGTCGCAAAACCATGCGACCTCTACTCTGTTTTGCCCAGAGGCGAATACCCTCTGTGTGGGACTCTAAAGACTCGACACTACGCTGGCAGTGGGTTTAACCACAGACCGCAAGCGGCACTAGCTGTGCGTAACGGTCCCCAGGTAGATGTCGACAAGAAGGCTGACGAGGTGAAACCCCATCTGTACTCCTACTGAGTCTGAATGTGACAGTCTCCGTACAGTCCGGTCTGTTCGTCTGATACATCGCATGGCGGGCCTAGGGGGCGGTAAACGTCAGTCCCCCAATAGCGGTACAAGTCGTGCCGGAGCGAAGCCCAAAACACCCTGAGATAACACTGGAAACCTACCAGTATATCTCGTTTGCCCTGGCCAGGGACTACTCGTGTAATGGCTCTCCTAGACACAGCGCGATGTCAACCCCCAATACCGGGAGAGACGAATCCTGTCTAACCGTCACTGCCTCCAAGTGCTTCGGGACTGCACCCAACCACCACCTGTTTGCACGACTCCTTTGAGCCGTGGTAGGGTAGTGATCAAAGTGCAGTGGGAACACACTTGAGGCGAAGTGCCAGTGTCAAGTCAGCGGACTAAGCTGTACTCATGTCACCTGGGAACTGATAACTGACGATAGGTATAATACCAACTAGTCAGTTCCCGACGAGTCCTGTCCAGTGTACTCGTAACCCAACGAGCACCCGTATACTATCTCCAGTACGACGTACTGATGGCTGTGGGACAGACCATCTCCCACACTGGGATGAGAAGCGCATACGCTAGTCTACTCCGGAGTATCGATGCCCTGTCTCGATAGTCCTGCGACTAGGGACCTGTATAAGGATGTGCTTATAGATTACCCAGCCCCCACTAGTGTGACTGCCATCACAACGCTGGTAATCAAGCAAAGATCCTAAGGGCTCTACTAATGCGTATAAGTGATATACTGAAATAAACACAAGTACACATTGAAGTAGAAACAAACCAAGTAGCATACTACTATTTTGAGCAAGATTGTATATACAAGGTGAATATCCCAAGCATCCATTAAGTAATATACAAACTAGTATGATACAGTAATGGCCTCTCGGGCATATACACTAACAATCTCCCACTTGCACTAAGGCCATGTACTGGCGTATCGAAGACCTATCATCTCGATCAGCCGCTCGAACTGAGTCTGGGGCAGGGCCTTGGTGAATGGATCTGCAGTGTTGTCTTCTGAAGCAACTCTCCGAACCTCGATCTCCTTGCGATCCACGATCTCCCTGATCAGGTGATACCGCCTCAAGATGTGCCTGGATCTTTGATGGGACCTGGGTTCCTTTGCTAAAGCTATAGCCCCGTTGTTGTCGCAATACAGAGGTACTGGGTCAACAATGGACGGAACCACCTGAAGTTCCTTTAAGAACTTCCTTATCCAGACAGCTTCTTTTGCGGCATCAGATGCAGCGATGTATTCCGCTTCCATAGTCGAGTCTGCAACGGTTACCTGTTTGGAACTCTTCCAACACACCGCCCCTCCATTGAGGGTAAAGACAAAACCCGACATGGACTTGGAATCATCCTTGTCACTCTGGAAGCTGGAGTCAGCAAAGGCCTCAATCTGGAGGTCTTTTCCGCCATACACCAAAAACATCTCCTTAGTCCTCCTCAGGTACTTGAGAATGTTCTTTACCGCTATCCAATGTTTCTCCCCAGGGTTTGACTGATACCGGCTTACTACACTCAGTGCATAAGCTACATCCGGTCTGGTACACAACATCGCATACATTATAGAGCCTACCGCAGAAGCGTAGGGTATAATAGACATGCGATCCCTCTCCAAATCAGTCTTGGGAGACATCTCTTTAGAGAGGGTCATCCCGTGACAAGCCGGTAGGTTACCGCGCTTGGAATCTTCCATACTGAATCTTTTCAGTACGGTGTCGATGTACCTGGACTGAGAAAGTCCCAATATCCTCTTGGATCTATCACGATGGATCCGGATCCCCAGGATGTATGAGGCATCACCCAGGTCTTTCATGGAGAACCTTTGTGACAAGAACCCCTTGACAGATTGTAGCATAGGAATATCATTTCCTATTAAGAGAATGTCATCCACGTATAAAACGAGGAATACTACAGTTCTCGCTACAAATCTACTATAGATGCATGGTTCATCTGGATTTTTGATAAAGCCAAATTCCTTGACCGTCTCATCAAAACAGATGTTCCAACTCCGCGATGCCTGCTTTAGTCCATAGATGGACTTAAGCAACTTGCACACCTTTCCGCTGCTCCCACTCTGAATGAAACCCTCTGGCTGATCCATATAGACACACTCCTCTAAATTTCCATTTAGAAAAGCGGTTTTTACGTCCATCTGCCAAATCTCATAATCGTGGAAGGCAGCAATGGCAAGAAGGATCCGAATGGATTTCAGCATGGCTACTGGAGAAAAGGTTTCGTCGTAGTCCAAGCCAGGTCTTTGACGAAAACCCTTTGCTACCAGCCTAGCTTTATAGGTCTCAACCTGTCCATCTACACCAATCTTCCTTTTGAAGATCCACTTGCATCCTACGGGTTTTACCCCGTCTGGAGCAATGTCCAACGTCCATACCTTGTTGGTGTACATGGACTCCATTTCGGTCCGCATTGCATCCAGCCATTTCACTGAGTCAACGCTCTGAACGGCCTGCTGGAAGCTAGTAGGCTCATCATAATCTATGATGCAATCCTCTCTATCCCCGTCTATGAGAAAACCGCAGTATCTCTCGGGCGGATGAGACTGCCTACTACTCCTGCGGAGCGGCGTAGGAATGTCCTGTTCTGTTGAACCCTCTGGTTCCACTAAGCTTTCAGTAACAGTCTGTGGTTCTGGAATTTCTTCCAGTTCTATTGTGTTCCCACTTATCTGGGTTTCCAAAAACTCAGTTTCCAAGAAGCGGGCATGCTGAGAAACAAAAACCTTTTGTTCCTCAGCGGAATAGAAAAGATACCCCCTGGAGTTCCTTGGGTATCCCACAAACTTACACTGTACTGAACGTGCCTCAAGCTTGTCCGCATGCTGCTTTTTTACAAAAGCTGGACATCCCCATACCTTAAGATAATTAAGACAGGGTTTCTTCCCAGTCCACATCTCATATGGGGTGGTGGGCACAGTCTTGGTAGGAGCCTTGTTCAAGAGATACGCAGCTGCTTCTAGTGCATATCCCCAGAATGATCGCGGTAACTCAGCGTTACTCATCATGGACCGAACCATATCCAATAGGGTTCGGTTCCGTCTCTCCGATACACCGTTATGTTGCGGAGTGTATGGAGGAGTAAGCTGAGAGAGAATACCATTCTCTTTTAAGTAATTCAGGAATTCGGCACTTAAGTATTCTCCACCTCGATCCGATCTTAGAATCTTAATACTTTTGCCGGTCTGTTTCTCTACTTCATTCTTATACTCCTGGAATTTTCCAAAGGCCTCGGACTTATGTTTCATTAAGAAGACATAACCGTACCTTGAGAAGTCATCCGTAAAAGTAATGAAGTAAGAATGTCCGCTTCGGGCATGTGTAGACATTGGACCGCACACGTCACTGTGTACGAGTCCCAAGAGCTCGCTCGCTCTTACTCCATGTCCAGTAAACGGAGTCTTTGTCATCTTTCCCTTGAGACAGGATTGACAAGTGGCATACGACTGATATTCGAACGTATTCAAATACCCTTCTGTATGTAACTTCGTCAACCTTCTCTCATTGATGTGACCCAATCTACAATGCCATAAGAAAGTCTGATTTATTTCTGGAGACTTTCTTTTGTGTGTATTCTGGACATTAAAAATCTGTGGTTGGTTTAACACGTATATACCATTACTCAGAGTACCTGACCCAATCAATACTTGATTAAGGTGAATGTTTACAACATTACTTACAAACGCAAATTCATAACCTTCTTTAGAAACTAAAGATACAGAAATGATATTACAAGTTGCGTTGGGTACAAAAAAGCAATTACGCAAAACCAAAACATGTCCATCTGACATTCCCAGGTGATAGTCCCCCACGGCTTTAGCATCCATGCTAGCTCCGTTTGCAACTCTGAGGGTCATGTCACCCGCCTTCAAAACCCTACGGTTTCTCAACGCCTGCAAAGAATTACAGATATGAGATCCTGATCCGGTATCCAATACCCAGGAAGTAGAGTTTATTGAAAGACAGTTTTCAATAACATACACACCTGAAGCTGAAGCTGCAACCTGCTTCAATTCCTGTGTTCTGGCCTTCCAGGCCCTGCAATCATTCTTCCAGTGTCCTTTCTTATGACAAAAGAAGCATTCTTCCTTATCCACAAGCTTCCCCGCTATCTTTGTTGCTTTACCTTTTCCCTTCGTATCCACTTTACTAACACCGCCCCTTGGTTTGGCGGGGGCTTTCTTCTTCTTTCCCTTGGCTTTCGCCTTGGACCTAGAAGAAGATGATCCTCCTACAAACAAAGTGGATGTTTCCCTACCTTTCTGTAGGGTGCCCTCTGCGCTCCTCAGCAGGTTGAGGAGCTCTGAAAGTTCAACCTCCTTTTCTTGTAGGTTGAAGTTCATTATAAACTGGGCGTAAGTGGAAGGAAGGGACTGGAGAACTATATCCGTATATAGCTCACTCTCCAATGTGATCCCTAGGTCAGCGAGCTCCTCAATGTAGCCGATCATCTTTAGCACATGCTCGGCTACTGATGATCCGACGGCCATTCTTGTCGAAAATAACTTTTTCGACGCTTCGTATCTTGCGATACGTGATTGCTCTCCATACAGTTCTTTTGTATGGAGCAATATGGACTCCATGTCCATATTCTCATGCCTCCTCTGATGTTCGTTGTCCATCGAGGCAAGCAGGAGGCACTTGGCCTTCGCGCTATCAATCTCCCAAGTCTTGCGGATTTCCTTATCCGCGATACTGGAAGTTGGACCAGGGACAGGGGGAGCTTTGGTGGTAAGAAGATACCCCAGCTTGTCATAAGTGATTGCTATCTTGACATTCCTGAGCCAATCTTTGTAGTTTGGCCCTGTCAGCTTGTTTTTATCTAGGAGTAACTTAAGTCCAGTCATGTTGATTGGTCGCTGCAATTAGGAGAGAGAAGAAGAAACACTCAGCATGATGCTCTTGCAAGTTTAGAATGGTTTTTAATTTGTCTAAACAGGATGGCTCCCACTGTTTCTCGAATCCCTCCTCAAACCATAAAGGAAGAATTAGCCGGGATCAATCCCACCGCACAATACTTGCTTAACCGTTCAGCCAGGCCGGTGTCGGTACTTCGAGGGAGGTTTTCCAACGCTTTCGCGAAGTTCCTTAATTAAATAACCTCTTTTCCCTGGGGGCGTAACCCCGCTAACACCTTTCTAGGCACCTACTAGGTTTATAGCATTGATCGTTTAGTGAGAAATTTCCCGAGGAGTAGCATATACTCACAGTAGGATCGGGATCCAAATATCATCGCGTGATGAAACTGAAGGAATCCTACCAGAATCACCACACTCCAAATGGTGTGCAAATCTAGCAAGTTTCAGTACTTATGAAACTCCCGATGTGGATTTTTGCCCCATGCTCTTATGACCTTGACGAAGGTCAACAAATCATAAGTCACATGTCAAGTTCTGCCCGTCATTATCCAGGTTAATTTGAATCCACCCGTATATACCCTTGACGAAGGTCAACAAGGTAATGCGAATGTCCCAAACCAACGCATCTATCTATGCTACATATGAATACCCAATAGCTACCAATCACTATGCTTTGACGAAGGTCAACAAACACAGCTTGAATACTTATTGAATATTCATACGAAACGACGGAGGGCTACGAATGGTTTTGGCGAAACCGTGAACGTAGTGAACTTGATTTAATCGATGGAACGAGATAGCTTTTAGAAGGAGTGGCTCAAGCTCCGCATTTAAAAGTTATTTTGAAAAGAACCGAGTGGTTTTTCGAAAGTGTTCCAACGACTTTAACTTGGTTTATTATCTTGCATTAGTTCTTTTAATGCGTGATATTCTTGCATTAGTACTTTTAATGCGTCCCATCATTTAACCCTACCATTGCAGAAAACAACCAAAATATGACGTACGCTTATGCCATTCGCATTCGCCACTGGGCCCCGTCATTACCCGTTAGGTTACTTAACTAACGACAGAGCGGGGGCTGGGCTAGCGCGTCTGTAAAACATAAGCAACGCCTAAATAGTAAGCAATGATAGACATTACAGATCACAGATGAATGCATTGGATATACTAGCAATCCGCAATCCTTTCGAGCCTGAAACGAAAAGCGGATAACACGGTCGCGGTGAATAGCCAAATACCCCACCCAAGACCCCTACGGGTGCGGCAAACTACCCGCCAAGTACTCGGTAGTTTGTGCACCCCTCCATGGGTCTATCCTAGGAGCAAAAACAGTAAAAAGAATTATACAATGACGGCTACAACCCCGACCCGGTTGTGCGGCCAAACAAATAATATTATTACATCAATTTACATTTACAATGAATGAAAGAAAAACAAAAGCTCATCTCACATCCACCCCGGCTATTCACCCGCGACAGTCCAACACATTCATATACACATTCCAGCACATTACAGATCATGTATAACCCCGACTAATCGACTTATAGCGATTAGCCGACGTTCAATACATGCAAGCATCACAGATATAACCATCATAGTCAAAGTGCAGTGAAGTTCGGAAAAAATACGGAATTATAGGACCCCAAAAGGAAATTTCTTTTCTGGAAAATCTGGGCACATATAATATATTTTAAAAATCCCAAAACCAACACACAAACACACTGCACGAAAAACGATGCAGAGAAGACAACAGCTCGCGGCGGTTCCGCGGCGGCTAAGAAGGCTCACGCGGCGGAAGGGCGGCAGTTTAGACGAATCACTGTATCGTTTTTCTTGGGTGTTCACACAAAACCCTGAGCCGAATTTACAAGTATAAAGTTTTTCATTTTGACCAGAAAAAATTTCAACAGAAACTCAGGTTTTTGTAAAGTTTGGTTTTTGGATTTTTCCGGTTCCGAACTTCGTTACACTTCACTACCAAGCTAGTTTAAGTTTAGTTAGGCTCTGATACCACTGTAAGTCCATATTGCGACCCCCGGTTCTTACGGGGAGGCGGAAACGGTATAAAAAACGAATTTTTATCGCAAGAGGCAACATGGACTAAACTATGGTCGGGATCGTTGTCTAAACTAAAACTAGCAAACTATGCTAAAGAGAGTTAGCTACTCGGATGAAGATGGTTATACCTAGACTTGAACTCCTTCGTCTTCAAACTTTGTAGAGGTTGATGGTTCTCCTTTGTCGCCTTCTTCCGTCGAAGATGGATCCACCTCGAAGGCTCGACCTTTGGGCTCTTTCTCGTACTTGGAGTGAACTAGAATCGCCGGCTTGCTAAACCCTTGATCCTAGAGTGAGTAGAGAGTGTCTAAGGGTTGCTTTTGTTTTTCAAGAGAAGGATTCTCAACACATGAGAAGGTTTCTCTTGGCTAGAGGAAGAAGAAGATGAAGTGAAGAGAGAGAGTGAATATGATAGAATGAGCTATCATTTCCTTTCTTGCAACCATAATGCAAAAAGAAAATGAATTATCAAATAATAATAATCAAAATGAAAAGGTTGATGGAAAGTTTTAGAATGACTAATATCATTACAAGCATTAAATGAAAATGCAAGAATCAAGAGCATCTTTCTCTTGTAATGATAATGGTCAAATGTTCAACCATGGTCAACAAGTCAACCATGGTCAACAAGTCAACAAAAACTAACCATGACACAATTTCATTTTATTATATATTATTAAATGATATAATACAAATCCATTAGGGTTTGGAAAAATACAACTGTCAACTGTGCATACGCACCCGTTCCGAAACCCTAATGAAAAATCATCTTCCTCCTCTTCAAAAAGAACTGTGCATACACACCTGCATTCTTGTTCCGAGGAACATGAATACTGAGAGATAAAAGCAACCCCAAATACTATACCAGTATCCGGCTCAAACCAGAGCCCGCTGGTAAAATCCGTCCGGACTCCAAACGTGCACAAGTGCGCGGATGAGAACGAACCCTGTCGCAAAACCATGCGACCTCTACTCTGTTTTGCCCAGAGGCGAATACCCTCTGTGTGGGACTCTAAAGACTCGACACTACGCTGGCAGTGGGTTTAACCACAGACCGCAAGCGGCACTAGCTGTGCGTAACGGTCCCCAGGTAGATGTCGACAAGAAGGCTGACGAGGTGAAACCCCATCTGTACTCCTACTGAGTCTGAATGTGACAGTCTCCGTACAGTCCGGTATGTTCGTCTGATACATCGCATGGCGGGCCTAGGGGGCGGTAAACATCAGTCCCCCAATAGCGGTACAAGTCGTGCCGGAGCGAAGCCCAAAACACCCTGAGATAACACTGGAAACCTACCAGTATATCTCGTTTGCCCTGGCCAGGGACTACTCGTGTAATGGCTCTCCTAGACACAGCGCGATGTCAACCCCCAATACCGGGAGAGACGAATCCTGTCTAACCGTCACTGCCTCCAAGTGCTTCGGGACTGCACCCAACCACCACCTGTTTGCACGACTCCTTTGAGCCGTGGTAGGGTAGTGATCAAAGTGCAGTGGGAACACACTTGAGGCGAAGTGCCAGTGTCAAGTCAGCGGACTAAGCTGTACTCATGTCACCTGGGAACTGATAACTGACGATAGGTATAATACCAACTAGTCAGTTCCCGACGAGTCCTGTCCAGTGTACTCGTAACCCAACGAGCACCCGTATACTATCTCCAGTACGACGTACTGATGGCTGTGGGACAGACCATCTCCCACACTGGGATGAGAAGCGCATACGCTAGTCTACTCCGGAGTATCGATGCCCTGTCTCGATAGTCCTGCGACTAGGGACCTGTATAAGGATGTGCTTATAGATTACCCAGCCCCCACTAGTGTGACTGCCATCACAACGCTGGTAATCAAGCAAAGATCCTAAGGGCTCTACTAATGCGTATAAGTGATATACTGAAATAAACACAAGTACACATTGAAGTAGAAACAAACCAAATAGCATACTACTATTTTGAGCAAGATTGTATATACAAGGTGAATATCCCAAGCATCCATTAAGTAATATACAAACTAGTATGATACAGTAATGGCCTCTAGGGCATATACACTAACAAGATATGGTGTGCTCTATGATGAGTATTACTGAGTTACCCATTTCCTTTCGGGGTTATGCACTTGAGAAGCTGCATACCTATTGAATTAGGTTTGAATCAAATCACTGCCTACCACTCCATATAAGATATGGTGTGGGAAGATCCTATCTCTTAAGCGAGTTAAGATTTGGGGTTGTCCGGCCTTTGTTTAAAGAAAAATCCGGACAAGATCGAGGCAGGAACAGTTCTGTAGAACTGGAAAGGTTCCAGCTATACAAAACTGCAGTTGATGATTTGACAGAACCAAAGGATTCTATAGTTCCCGACGAACCTCAGCCTCTCCGCCGATCTAGTAGGGTTCCTCATCCGCCTGAGAGATACCTCGGTTTCTCGATGACAGTGGGAGCAAGGATTGCATCATGAGATGATGACCCAACTACTTTCGAGCAGGCCATCGAGAGTAGGGACTCTGTAAGAATGGCTGGATGCTTAGCGATCTGAGATGGAATCCATGTACACCAGCAAAGTATGGACTTTAGCTGCTATATCTGAAGGGTTAAATCCCCATCAGGAGCAAGTATATCTTGAGAAGATTACTTGGTGTAGATTGAAAAGTTGAGACTTTCAAAGCTAGACTTGTTAAAGGTTTTCGTCATCGACCAGGCGTGGATAATGATGAAACCTTTTTCCATTAGCTATGCTTAAGTCTATCCAGATCCTACTTACCACGGCTACATACCATGACTACGATATCTGGCGGTTGGGTGCCATGACTGTTTTTTTTAAATACTGATTTAGAAGAGAACGTCTATAAGAACACAGCCAGAGGTCTTCGTAAAACAGTGGGAGCAGCGGAAACGTGTGCAAGTTGCTTTACATAATGAAGCAGGCATCGCGGAGTTGGAACGTCTGTTTTGATGTGATAGTCAAAGTGTTTGACTTCATCAAAATGGTAGACGAACCTTGTATATACAAAAGGGTAGTAGAGAGTAAGGTGGTCATCTTCGTATTGTACGTAGACAACATACTCTTGATAGGAAAAAAGTTTCCTATACTACGATCGGTCAATCTCCTATTATCACAAGGATTCTCCAAATAAGATAAAGATGATACCTCCTAAATCCTGAGATTTGGACCTATGAGATAGATCTAAAGGGCTATTAGGGTTCTCACTAGGTATAGTGAGATTGTATCAATCGATCCTGGGGAGAATCACTGGAAAGGTTCCAGAGTGATAAAGACGACTGAATGTCAGTCACAGGCGTTGTCTTTACCCTCAGTAAAGGGACGGTATGTTGGAAGAGTTCCAAGCTAGATACCGTGGCAAACTAGACGATAAAGGCTGGTAACATCGCTATTGAAGATACTACCAAAGAGGAAGTTTGGGTGTATATTGGTTCATAAGATGAACTAGGTTCCTGCCATTGTATGACAATGGAAGTGTGGCTATCGCCGTGGAACCCTGGTCCCATCAGTGACCCAGACAAATTCTGAGGCAGCATCACCTGATCATGGAGATAGTTGATCTCCAGAGTGATCGAGGTTAGGAGAATAGACTCAGAGGACAACACGGCAGATCCACTCACGAAGGCCTTTTCCCAAAGAGAGACTTTTAGGGGATGGTTGAGTATGTGATACTGCAACCACTGCTACAGATGGCCCTAGTGCAAGTGGGAGATTGTTAGTTATATGTATGCCGTAGAGGCCATTACTGTACATTGGATGTATATTGTGGTGGATGCTGGGACATATATAGGTAGGACTTTCTTGCTCGACATGATAGTACGCTATCTGGTTGCTCTTTGTCTTAACGTGTATACTTTCCGTCTCTCTGTTACATGTTGATAAAGCCCTTAGGATGTGTACCCGACTTCCAGGACTGTGATGCAGATCATACTAGTGGGGCCTGGGTAGTCAATGAGTACATCCTTCATTGTTCCTAGTCGAGGGAATATCGAGACGGGGCATCGATATTCCAGAGTAGACTAGCGTATATCTTCTCGACCCATGCGATGGGAGATGGATGATCCCATATCCATTGGTGTTTGACATCGGAGATGGTATGCGGGTGCTCAGTGGAGACTGGGTACACTGAACGGACTCGCCGAGAACTCCCAGATGGTATTATACCTCACGTCAGATGGCAGTTCTCTGGTGACACTGGTACAGCTTAGTCTGTTGACCCGAGATCGTCATAGAGTCTTGTGTGTCTCCCACTGTGCTTTGATTTCCACCCTACCACGGCTCCACTGAGTCGTGCAAACAGGTGGTTTTTGGGTACAGTCCCGATTCACATGGAGGCAATGAGCCATAGGAGGGGATTCGTCTCTCCCGGTATTGGGGGTTGATGTTGCGCAATGCACGACTGGCCATAACAGGAAATCCCTGGCCAGGGTTGCAGTGATATACTGGTAAGAGTTATCAGTAGTTTCACGAATGTTATGGACCCTACGTCGGCATGACTTATCAAGCTATTGGGGTCTGACGTTTACCACCCCTAGGCGAGATATGCGACATATCAGACGAACAGACCGGACTGTACGGTAAGTGTTACTGGTTGGATTCGCAAGAGTGTGAGCGGGCTTGCTCGTCGATCTTCTGATCGCTCAATACCCGGGTGCCCGTTACGTTTAGCAGACCACTTGCGGCTTGTGGATGCTTGATATAATCATCATCTGCTGCCGGCGTATTGACAAGTCTTTAGAGTCCTACACTGAGGTTTCCTGGCTCAAGCGAAACGAAATAGGAGCGCATATGAGATATGTGCGGGACCGAGAATAATTCGAGTATGTGATACCGTATTCCATTCTCGCGATCAATGTATCGATTGGTTATATGCGATATAACCTAGTTATCGAATCAAGGATTGATTCGATAAGCCGATACATATGATACTAGTCGGTTATATCCGATATGACCGGATCGTTAAATCAAGTGTTGATTTAATGATTTAGTGCATATTTATATATTTGATATATTACTTTGCGTTAACTAGTATTGGTTCACTTTAAAAGGATTTTCTCACTTGAATTGTACACATTGTATATGCGATATAGTTTTGTGCACATATTTGTATCATGTTTGATGATACATGCTTACTTTGTTAAGTGTAAAGAATCAAACCATGGTTTAAGTTAATGATTAGGGTTTTGATTATTTATTCATTTATCTTTGGAAAAAGAAAAGGATAAATGAATGGTTGAATGTTTTGTTTTTAGTTGAAGTTTCTTGAAACTTTGACTAAGTCACTCTTTTGTTCTTATGCTTAACCCTAACCATCCTTTTAACCATTGTCTTTTCTCTACACCTAACTAAGGTTGAAAGTATGATAACTATTCTTTTTATTTTCTTTTTTAATTAACTTATCATATCTTCTTCTTCTTCATCTTCTTCTTCCATGAAGAAAGCTAGTGACCATCAATGGCAACTAGTGAAATCAAGTGAGAAATCCAATTCTAAAGTCTACCCACTTCCTATTTCTTCATCCTCTACCTCTTGCCAAGTTGTATAGGGTGTTTACTTCACAAGTTTTCAAAGCTTGGTGAAGTTGGAGCTTGTTCTTGTGATGCCTCGACGTAAATCATCTTCGGCATCGAACCGACGATCAAGCCCGCCCATTCTTCGATGATGCCAATGCTAGAGTCAAAGGTTCGATTTGGACAGCGGAGGGAGATCATCGCGGAGCTTAGGAAGTGGTGGACCGGATCTACAAAGGTTTTAGTCACTTACCCTTAGCATTTAATTCGATTACATGCTTGCTTCGCCTATATATATCTAGTCAACGATCCGTTCTAGGGTTTCTCGGCACCGTATTTTTAGAAATGAGCATGGATGATGACTTGTGAGACCTCACTAGGGTGCCTTGGAACCCTACACGACTGTACCCAAAAGCCACCGTTTTGCATGTTCTCTTGAACGTGGTAAGGTGGAAATCAAAGCACAGTGGGAATCATACAAGACTCTATGACGATCTCGGGTCTACAGACTAACCTGTACCAGTGTCACCAGAGAACTGCTATCCGAGATAGGTATAATACCATCTAGGAGTTCTCGGCGAGTACGTTCAGTGTACCCAGTCTCCACTGAGCACCCGTATACCATCTCTGATGTCAAACACCAATGGAAATGGGATCATCCATCGCCCATCTACATGGGTCGAGAAGCTACACGCTAGTCTACTCTGGTATATCGATGCCCTGTCTCGATACACCTACGACTAGGAACATTTGAAGGATGTACTTAGCGACTACATTGTCCCCACTAGTATGATCTGCATCATAATCCTGGTAGTCAAGTACTCATCCTAAGGACTTTATCAACATGTATCATAGAGACAATCAATATACATATTAAGATAAAGAGCAACCAGATAACATACTATCATGTTGAGCAAGAAAGTCCTCCCTATATATGTCCAAGCATCCACTACAATATACATCGTATGTACAATAATGGCCTCTAGGGCATACATATAACTAACCGTCACGACCCGAAATATTAGCTCGTGACCAGCACTTGAATCTCGCCACGTCTAAAGGCGTAACGGAATTCAAGTAAGCTGAACCCAGAAATCTAAACCTTTTAGAAAAATAAAGGAGGTGGGTTTTTGAAATAAAGGTATATGAGATCGAGTTTTCTTAATGCGTGGAAAAGGAACATGAATGATGCAAGTGAAATTTACTAATTTGAAAACATGTTTCGTCTTTTAAAAATTTTGTCAGCACCTCCTTTGTATATTTTGATCCAAAACCACAATACATAACAAGAATAAAGGCATCCTTAAGCGGGAGCTAGCTCTTCGCTAAACGGCGGATCACAACCACGCAATACATTATAAATAAGTATACGACGCCCAATGGCGAAGCTCACCACAAAAAGACAGTAAAAAGAGCAAGATATAACCCAAAAGGGAAAATAAAACCCATCGCTCAAATCTCGCAACTACAAGTCTCACTAAGTCTCATCACTTATACAATTACAACTTTTGATTGATTGATGCAGTTAACTAGATACAATATGAAATATAATACAAGAGTGGGTACGATACAAATGCCCCACCTACCAATGCAAAACACCGGAATAGAACTGTATGCCAGCGAAGCCGCTACTGATCCAAGCGGTCAACCGGCAAGAACTGTGGCACAACGGGGGTGAGTTGCCAACTCGTGAATAGAAATATATCTACAAGTAGAAATCGAATAAACAACGACTCCTAGGTCAACTATATCATAAGGTAATACTATGATATCTAGGGTGTAAGTACACGGTAGCGCCCCGGCCGTCTAACAGACGCTAAATGCGGAACAAAATCTTTTTGACTGGCGCTATTGTATACTATAACCCGGATCTGCCATTAAAACTAAACTAACAAACTACAAAGTGGGTAGAAATGTTATACCGAACGATCCGAGTCCTTCGGTCTTCAACCATCATCCCACGCTTTGTTGCGGCTACTCCGATCTTTTGAATCTCCAGTCTTCTCATCCAGGTGGCACCACGTCGACGGATCTTTAAACGGGCTCCCGCCTCTGAACCGAGGCAACTCGGTCATCAAGTTTGCTAAAAGAGATGACCAAGATTGATGTAGAGAATGAGTAGAACACTTTGTCTCGCTTCGTCCAAAGCCATGGACGAACGGTTAATGAAGTTGCCATTTGGAATCGGGTAAATGAGAAAATGAGTATACAAATTTCATGAACCAAATTCATTGTCTTTTCTTTTGCAAAAATCAATCACCCAACTCAAAAGAGGGGGCCGGGCACTTTAAGAAGGTGGGGGGGTGAGTGTAGGAACAAGAGAAGGGTAACCATACGATAAAGATCAATCATAAAAAGAATGAGTCACCTTAACACCTTGCATATCATTAATTACATACAATGAATCATAAACCCTAGTCATCCTTTTCATTAAATGCACAATCAATGCACTAATGAGTCATGAAGCTTATTCACCATCTAGAAACTTCTAGAACCTTCCACACTCATGACTCACCCTTAAGAAAAGATAAATCCGCATTTAACCGAATGTTAAATACGGGTGATAGAAAACTGGAAACTGACAACTTCCAAAAGCGATCCCGAAATGAATTTCAGGATAACCCCGTAACAGTATAAACATATCCGCATTTGTATTACGACCGAATACAAATGCAACTGAGACAAAGATATAATATCTACACAGTATAACACTCGGATCCGGCTTAAACCAAAGTCTACCAGTATTATCTGCCCGAAAAATGACACGTGCGTAAACGCACGTAAATTTTCCGAACCCTGCCATAAAACCATACGGCCTCTACAATGTTTCGCCCGAACTTGGGAAACTGTCTGTGGGGGACTCTAATGCCTCATCAACACACTGGAACTGGGTATAACCACTAGCACGTCAGAGGTACTAGCTGTACGTAACGGTTTCCTATGTATTGATTGGAAGGGAAGATGACGAGCGAACTCATCCTGAAACCCTACTGAGCCTAACAGTGACAATATATATACAGTCCGGTGCGTTCGTCTATGAGTATCGCATATCGAGTCTAGGGGGGTGTATAAAGTCAGAATCCTAATAACACGATAATTCGTGTCGGTATGAAGCTCACCACTTCCTGAGAAACTACTGATCCAAATCAGTAATTCTCTACTACCTCGGTCGAGGATATCTAGTGATGGCCACCCGTGCACTGTGCGACATCAACCCCCAATACCGAGAGAGACGAATTCCCGACGATCCGCTCACTGCCTCCATGTGGCTCGGGACTGTACCCAACTAAAACCTGTTTGCACGTCTCCTTTGAGCGTGGTAGGGTAGTAATCAAAGCACAGTGGGAACTCACACGAGACAAATGACGATCTCAGGTCAGCAAACTAACCTGTACACATGTTACCAGGGAACTGCTATCTGACGATATGTATAATACCAACTAGCATGTTCCCGGCGAGTCCTGTCCGGTGTACTCATAACCCAATGAGCACCTGTATACATCTTAGGTGATCCAACTGACACCAGTGGCTTGTGAGACCGGCCACCGCCCCTCGTCGGGGTCTCGACTGTATACACTAGTCTACTCTAGAGTATCGATACCCTGTCTCAAAACTCCCACGACTAGGGACACTTTAAGGATGTGCATATAGACCCTAGCTCCCACGTATATGATCGCCATCATACTGCTAGCAGTCAAGCAAGAATCCTATAGGCTCTATCATCATGCAATAGTGAACTAAAGCATGTATACGAGGATAAAGGCAAACCAGATAGCATACTATCATCTCGAGCAAGACTGTCATATCGGTACAGGTCCTCCCTCAATCATTGCAATCACGTACCTGCGATCCAATAATTGACTTTGAGGGCACTATATCCAACAATCTCCCACTTTCACTTAAGGCTGATTATTGCGATGTCGCATAATCACAGCCCGTGTGATACCGAACATCCAACTCCTCTACTAATCAGTTTCACAAAGCTCGTTTGTAAAACTCTCGTGTTCGAGAAATAGCCTCAGAGAGTGGATCCGCCCTGACGTTTCTTTCTATGTCTTTCTCAATCTCAAGTTCGCGGAGAAAGCCATCTCCCGAATCGAGTAATACCTGTCTTAGAATATGTCTGGATATCTGATGAGACCTAGTTCATAAATGAACTCCAAATCCAAACTTCTTAGACTGTATTGATAACTGAACCTAATCAGTTTCCAGCATCATGCCTCCCATAGTATCCTCTTGGACCAACTGTCCATAATACTGTCCCTCGCTAGAGGGAAAACTATAACTCTGACAATCACTCTGTCATCCATGTCACCTTTGAAGCCTTGAATGATAACCGTCTCTCGAAGAAGGCTGCCGTTATCAAATCCGTAGAACATTCACTTATGTTCTAAAACTGCTTCCTTATGTTCTTCCAGGATTGGATTAATATAAACTTATCGCATCTAGTGTAAAAACAACATCTGGTGTGGTACTTGACATCTCACGTTTGACTCAATTGCCTAAGCAAGTGATCTGCCAATCATGCACATCCCTCTCCCCTTTAGTCTGTAAGACACCTTTAGAGAGAGTGACTCCATCACCTGCAGGTACACCACCATGCCAGGAGTCATCTATTCTAAAATACTATTAGAATACTGTCAAAGTACCCACATTGGGAAGCTACCCAAATCTAGATCTAAAACCATAGATCTAGTAAGCAGAATGTCTGATATTATATCCATATACTTTATGGAGAAACAACTGTGTGGCGACCACAGTACAACCGATCGTAGTATAGGAATTTTACTTCCTACTCTGTGTATGTCATCCAAATACATGGACATCACACCCTACTACCTTCTTAACAGATCCATCCCCTATTCTGATGAAGTCAAACCCATGACTGTCACATCAAAAATACATGATCTTATCTCCGCTATCTATGCTCAAGCCTATAAATAGGCATAAGCTACTTGCCCACTATGCTTCCGCTGCTCCCACTGACTACGAAAACCCTCTGGCAGAATAATATATACGTACACTTCTAATGCTAGTTTAGAACAACGCTATACATATCCTCCTGCCGGGTTTCATAGTCTGGAATAACAGTAGTGTCAAGTCTGGGTAAACAAGAACCTCCCTGTCACCGTCCTTGAGGCTACCGGAGTACCTCTCGGGTGTCTGAGATTACCCACCATATCTGCGGAGTGGCTATTGGAATGTCAAACCTGATTGGATATATAGGTCCTATTAAATTTTCCATAACCGTTTGCGGTTCTGGAATCACTTCCAGTTCTACCATACTCCCACTACTGTTTTATGAAAAAATCCATTTTACTAAAACTGTGGCGAGTCAAGAACAATATCACTATTGATTTTCCAGATGGTAGAAAATCAACCCTCGTCAAAGCCAGAGTCAACCCACAAACTGCCATTACAGAAACGTGCCTTAAGTTATCCAGTGCCTGGTTTTAAGCATAAGCTGGACAACTCCCCGTACCTTAACATCGTTAAGATATGAACCATTCTATATCCAATATAGAAACTTTGGCACTTATTTAATTGGAACCAGATTCAAATCATGCAGCTGTCTCCAGTACATATCAACTTAATGGAGAGAGACTAATCAGCATTACTCAACTTAGGAATACATCCAATTTTGAGTAACCTGAAAGAGAAACAAGTTTCTCAAAACCATTACTATCATCTGAATACCAATCACAAGAATCTACATCTTCGATCTCTTTGAAGAATCCCGATACTTATGACACCTGATTCTCTACTTTATTCTTATACCCACAACTTCTCAAAACTTAGACCTTGTATTTCTACGAAACACTTGTCTAAAATCTAGAGAAGTTATAAGTAAACAGAATATAGTACGAGGACCAACCCCTTTGTCCTGACGGACAATGGACAACATACAATACTCTGTATAAGTCCGTTGAGTTGAATAACTCAAAACCTGTGCGTCGTAGGTTGAAAACTGTACCCAGGCGATTTCCTCAAATATCACCAATTACAACGAATTCCGATATAATGAGGATGATCACCTAATTCCTAATAACTTACTCCCACTCATTATCTGTAAAACCATACAGATGTGAGAATCATACCTGGTAAATACATACCCTGGAGTAAGTATTTAATCGGGAAATCAGTTTTCCTTTAACAATGCACAGAAACATGAAAATGTTTCGTAGGGGTATCCTGGTATTCTTAGTAATGTCTCTTCCATAATCCAATTCATGACTTTAACCGTATATTTATTTGCCATCTCTCCAAATCCCTTTATTTGTCTTCATTCGTTTCGTTCTGCACACCCCTTTAGGCTAAGTGGTTTTCTTCCTTGCCTACCGTTCGGCACCAGCCTATGGTTTGGAAGAAGACTATCCAGTAAGCATAATAGGTATACCCTCCTAAACCAAGGAGTACTCGTAACTTGAGAGAAGGTGATGATAAAAGACAACTGAATAATACCTTATTCTATTTCTCCCGAACTGGGGAAAAAGGGAAAGGTGAAATAGGAGCGGCGATGAAATACGAGGTTTGGTCGTGAATTATAGCAGTCGCAATTTACTTTGCCCTCTTTCTAATCTCTTTATTTTGTCTTTAGTTATTACCTTCTGTACACCCTAGTTAGGCTAATTGGTTTTTTTCATTCCCTACCTTTCGGCACCAGCCTATGGTTTGGAATAAGACTATCCAATAAGCGTAATAGGTGTACCCTCCTAAACTAAGGAGCCCTCGCAACCTGAGAGAAGGTGATAATAAAAAACAACTGAATAAACCAATTCTATTTCTCCTAAACCTGGATCCATCCTCAAAGAAGTCCCTCCGAGTTCGTATATAACCATACGATGGATCTATCCAATGGAAGTGGATGTCCGTAGTAATACGGGGTGTTCTGAGAAATGCAAAGGGTAAAAAACGGAGCGGCAATGACTTATGAAACTTAGACAATCCAAAAGTCGGTATTTTAAGAAGGTTCGGTCAACTTGGTCACTGAGTCATAGTCTAGGGTCGGTCAATGGTCGCTGCCAAAGAGAGAGAAAAGAAACACTCTGCGTGCACTTTAACCTAGATCAGAATGGTTATCAATTTATCTAATCAGGAAACCTCCCACTGTACCGTCAAATTCTCCTCCAAACCTAAAAGAAGAATCAATCAGGATCACCCGAAGAGTAAACCGACTCATCAGTGGGAATCGGGATCCAACCCTCATCGCATGATAACTTGATGGAAGCCACTCAGGTTATCACACTCCAGAAGGTATGCGCATGCCTGGCAAGTTTCCTGTATGTTTGAAACTCCCGATGTGATTTTTGCCCCATGCTCTTATGACCTTGACGAAAGCCAACAAATCATAAGTCACATGTCAAGTTCTGCCCGTCATTATCCTGGTTAATTTGAACCCACCCGTACATACCCTTGACGAAAGCCAACAAGGTAATACGACTGGCCCAAACCAACACATCTATCTATGCTACAAATGAATACCCCAGCAGCTACCAAACACTATGCCTTGACGAAAGCCAACAAACATAGCTTGAATACTACTGACCATCCATAAGATACGACGGAGGGCTACGGCTGGTTTTTGGCGAAAAACCTTTAACGTAATGAACTTGATCTCGCTGAAGGAACCTGATAGCTTTTTATAAAAATATAGTGGCGAAAACCTTTGCTAAAGAGGTCACTCCTGGTGAAGGGATCTCGGCTATTTCCTCGTGGAATGAGGTGCAGGATATTCTAACTGAATACCGCGATGCAAAGCAACATGTAATCGACTATAGTGAAGTTATTACCCTGACGCAAACTTCTGCCCAAGGGGCCATTTCCGATGAAGGGATATCGGCCCTTGCCTCGTCGAATGAGGTGCAGGATATTCCAACTGAATATCACTATGCATAACAAAAGGAAACGTCTTTGTAATAACACTTTTTAAAATTGTTCCAACAACATCAAATATAGGTTTGTTTTATCCTTGCATTGATAAAAATCAATGCAGTCCCATCAATTAATCACACCAGAAAAGAACGAAAAATAAAATGTACGTATATGCCATCTGCATTCGCCACTGGGTCCCGTCATCACCCGTTAGGTTACTTAACTAATGAAAAAGCGGGGACTGGACTAGCGCAGGTGTAAAACATATACAACATCTAATAGTATATATACCAATATACAGTAATCGCTCCAGGCGTGATAATATGCAACATTACAGAAAAGTAATAAGTATCACAGAACAATACAGATAATCTGGGATCCCCGGGTTTCACAGAGCCGCTACTGAAACCCAACGTTCCCCTAGTCGTGTGGATAGCCTGTGCAATGAAACCTAGACCCCTACGGGTGCGGCAAGTTACCCGCCAAAACCTGAACAGAGGCAGCCCCCTACAGCATAGTGAATGGACCACCCGGCACTTCACGGAATCCGGTAACTTGAGCTCCCCTCCTTGGGTCAACCTGTGCCCCCTACGAGTGCGGCGAATAGTCTGTCAATTCTAGAGTGAGGCCCTTCTGCCTCTCAAAGCCATGAGATACGGACCCGTTTCCCTCCAAAACCCGGCTATCCGTGCACTCCTTCGCGGGATAAACCTAGTACAGAAATGAAAAATATATACAACGGGTACATCGACCTTAGCCTGGTCGTGCCCCAGAAGAATATTATACAAAAAGGCAGTGACGGAAATCCACATGTTGGACGCTCGCCCTGCAATATAAAATGTACAAATAAATCCAAATTGCACTACCATTGCACACTGCTATCCACCACGACAAATCCGCAACATTACAGCACAACACAGAACATCAACGCGAATGTCATGTTCGCAAACCCGTCTAAAAGAACTATAGCAATTAGACGCAATTTACCGCTCAAATGACATTCCCGGTCGGAGATATAATATAAGTACTGCATACTACCAAGTTTAAAACTTCGATCGACAAAACATCCCGAAGTGGGCCCCACGTACATCAGCTGTACAATAATAAAATTTGGGCCCAAAAGAAATATTCCAGAAACCAAAATTTCCCATGTAGAACTCACTGGAATAATTTGGCCCACTGTTCCCACAAACTGGCCGCGGTTCCGTGGTTAAACCCTAGCTTTGACCGTGGATCCGCGGCAGTACGGTGGGATCACGTGCCCAAATTTCACCAGAATGCTTCAAAAATCCTGCTTAATTTTCAGTGATATGCAAAATTATTTTTAGACCCTTTTAAAAATCGACAGAAACTTTTGCACTGAAAATTTTGATTTTCGAAAATCCGTTCGGTCGATATTTTAAACGCGTTAGCACAAGTCAGTAAAGCTTAATGGTGAGGCTCTGATACCACTGTAAGTACACGGTAGCGTCCCGGCCGTCTAACAGACGCCAAATGGGGAACAAAATCTTTTTGACTGGCACTATCGTATACTATAACCCGGATCTGCGATTAGAGCTAAACTAACAAACTACAAAGTGGGTACAAATGTTATACCGAACGATCCGAGTCCTTCGGTCTTCAACCATCATCCCACGCTTTGTTGCGGCTACTCCGATCTCCTGAATCTCCAGTCTTCTCGTCCAGGTGGCACCACGTCGACGGATCTTTAAACGGGCTCCCGCCTCTGAACTGAGGCAACTCGGTCATCAAGTTTGCTAAAAGAGATGACCAAGATTGATGTAGTGAATGAGTAGAACACTTTGTCTCACTTCATCCAAAGCCATGGACGAACGGTTAATGAAGTTGCCATTTGGAATCGGGTAAATGAGAAAATGAGTATACAAATTTCATGAACCAAATTCATAGTCTTTTCTTTTGCAAAAATCAATCACCCAACTCAAAAGAAGGGGCCGACCAATTTAAGAAGGTGGGGGGGGTGAGGGTGAGTGTAGGAACAAGAGAAGGGTAACCATAAGATAAAGATCAATCATGAAAAGAATGAATCGCCTTAACACCTTGCATATCATTAATTGCATACATTGAATCATAAACCCTAGTCATCCTTTTCATTAAATGCACAATCAATGCACTAATGAGTTATGAAGCCTAGTCACCATCTAGAAACTTCTAGAACCTTCCACACTCATGACTCACCCTCAAGAAAAGATAAATCCGCATTTAACCGAATGTTAAATACGGGTGGTAGAAAACTGGAAACCGGCAACTTCCGAAAGCGATCGCGAAACGAATTTCAGGATAACCCCGTAACAGTATAAACATACCCGCATTTGTATTACGACCGAATACAAATGCAACTGAGACAAAGATATTATATCTACACAGTATAATACTCGGATCCGGCTTAAACCAAAGCCTACTAGTATTATCTGCCCGAAATATGACACGTGCGTAAACGCACGTGCATTTTCTGAACCCTGCCATAAAACCATACGGCCTCTACAACGTTTCAGCCGAACATAGGAAACTGTCTGTGGGGGACTCTAATGACTCATCAACACACTGGCACTGGGTATAACCACTAGCACGTCAGAGGTACTAGCAGTACGTAACGGTTACCTATGTATTGATTGGAAGGGAAGCTGACGAGCGAACTCATCCTGAAACCCTACTGAGCCTGACAGTGACAATATACATACAGTCCTGTCCGTTCGTCTATGAGTATCGCATATCGAGTCTAGGAGGGTAGATAAAGTCAGACCCCTAATAACGCGATAATTCGTTTCGGTATGAAACTCATCACCTCCTGAGAAACTACTGATCCAAATCAGTAATTCTCCACTACCTCGGCCGAGGATTTCTAGTGATGGCCACCCGTGCACTGTGTGACATCAACCCCCAATATCGGGAGAGACGAATCCCCGACGATCCGCTCACTGCCTCCATGTGGCTCGGGACAGTACCTAACTAAAACCTGTTTGCACGTCTCCTTTGAGCATGGTAGGGTAGTAATCAAAGCACAGTAGGAACTCACACGAGACAAATAACGATCTCAGGTCGACAAACTAACCTGTAGATATGTCACCAGGGAACTGCTATCTGACGATATGTATAATACCAACTAGCATGTTCCCGGCGAGTCATGTCCGGTGTACTCATAACCCAATGAGCACCTGTATACATCTTAGGTGATCCAACTGACACCAGTGGCTTGTGAGACCGGCCTCCGCCCCTCGTCAGGGTCTCGACTGTATACACTAGTCTACTCTGGAGTATCGATACCCTGTTTCGAAACTCCCACGACTAGGGACACTTTAAGGATGTGCTTATAGACCCCAGCTCCCACGTATATGATCGCCATCATACTGCTGGCAGTCAAGCAAGAATCCTATGGGCTCTATCATCATGCAATAGTGAACTAAAGCATGTATACGATGATAAAGGTAAACCAGATAACATACTATCATCTCGAGCAAGACTGTCATATCGGTACAGGTCCTCCCTCAATCATTGCAATCACGTACCTGCGATCCAATAATTGACTTTGAGGGCACTATATCCAACATAGGGTGATCGGGTCGTATATGTTCCAACAAGGTAGTCACTATCTATATGCATGTGGATAACATCCAACAGTAATAATCAATGCATGCATATGGATCTCGTCCAACCATAATCAAGGTATGTATGCATGTAGATCTCGTCCACCCAAAATCAATGTCTGTATGCACGTAAATATCATAAGGGAGTGTGCATGAAAGTATGAGGATATATATCAACGGTGTCCCTCCCGACACATCAAAATCATAGAACCTGAGTGCCTAGTATCGACACTCGAAAACATCATGAAAACCGTGCCCAGCATCGGCACGAAAATCCTCATAGATCGGGCTCCGTCAGTTCGGATCGGCCCACGGGCTCCGTCAGTCCGGATCAGCCCATATCATCTCTCGACTCCGGTCGGTATCCTCCGGATATCCGCCGAGCCCAAATACTATCACCGGTAGGTAGTAGTCCCTCTGCCAGGCTCACCGTCTACTAAACAGCGATCCGTTCACGCCCCGGGGTACCATACCGGGTCCACCATATACCCGCAATCGGCCTCATCCGCCTCCTCGAATCGGGTTTCACATGTCGCTCTCAGAACCGAGAAAACACATGGTGGACGCACTGAAATATCATATCAAGAGAAACCGGGTTTTTAAAACAACACATAATCTCTTTTGAAATATCTACGGTTCTCAAATCCAGAAATCTCATGAAAGTAGCATATCTCAAGGCGTAAAATAATAGAGCATGATGTATGTGACATATAAAAAGAAATGTGAGCATATCCGTGTATCATGCAACATGGAACAGTGATATGACATATTAAAGGGAAAACCTCTGTTTTAAAATGATTCCAGTTTTTAAAGTATAGCATACGGTTCCTAAATTTCCAATTAAACTAGCTATCTATGTAGGTACAATATGTATATGCGCAAGTATAGATGTACCATGTATGTGTGCACAAATATGAATATACAATGTGTATGTGCACAAGTATGGATGTATCAATGTATATGTCATTATGCAGCAACCCTACCGTGTAGTGACATGGCAATTATCGATGATGAAGTGTTTGAGCCGGCAAATATGTGTACGTGTAACATACGCATCATCGATAATGGTGCAGGTGTACTATCACAGGTATATGCGATGCAATAATAATATCATGAATGCAGCATAAGGTAAATCATCAGCTAACAGCTATAAGGTATATGTAACTATCATATGTCCGAGTCGGTGAATCTATCAATCGGCATCTAGCCCAATAACACCGCGTACGGTATAATCCATCGTACGACAACCTCTAGTCAAGGGTAAGGATCAATCATCAAGTCAACTCATCACGCACGGAATATCATCGTGCGGCGGCATTATACTAAAAAGGATCCTATCATCCTATACGACAAATGAGGGTACGGCCTAATCTCACATACGGCCTATCATCCATGATTCACCACGTTCTATAAATATATATAACCCTATATACTTATGTCCCAGGTAGCATCTGCAATAATCTCATATCAGGGGACCGGCAGGGTATAAATCATTTCGATCGACTCGCATCCGTATACCATCATATCATATCTTCATCTCAACATATCATCAAATTCGTCTTGTATTCTCTCATCGCATTTATGTCCCATATCATGTCGAGTTTACATAAACATGGTATCTCTACTAAGTATAAGTATCTAATCTAACAAACATACCCGAACCTTACAATCAGATTTTTGAAGAAGTGAATCGTAGTTTTGAAAACAGGGGTTACGGTGTTTTTAAGGAAAGGATATCATTTGAAAATCCGTAACATCCCTCAAGATATACATTTAAAAGATGCATACGATTCTTTGGTTTAGAAAAAGGTATGGTTCGGATGATGCATCTACATCGACTATCTAGTCCTACAGTACCCTAAGCGGTAATATCGCTAAACGTCATCCTATGACAGGAGTAACATATTACATCTAGCTATCCTCTAGTTTCTAATATAGTATCACTAACTATCTCATTCTAACCTTAGTTTCCTAATCTAGGTTTCCTAACTATATTCTATAAATCGGTTTCCCATCAAATGTTTGCGGGGGTACTATACGCCATCCACCCGACTTCCCCGGTAGATATAGATCTACTCACCCGGTCTTCGCTCGCCAAAATCGATGACGCCAAGCTCCTTCACCTCGGAATCCATATGAGGGTACCTACAATAATAAACAATCGCAATACGTATTAAAATCGATGTAGAAAACCGATATGGCACACGGTGTGGTCATAGGTTAGAACCTATGGCCTAAACATGCAAATCAATCAAACAACCCTTGTTGTCGATTTACAAACACCCGATAACCAAATACAAATCCAAATATCAAGAATGTGCATTTTAAAATATGGAAAACATTGCCTAAAACACACCAAAATGCTTCCTGATTTTCCCCAGGTGACAATTTGCCAAAATTGCATATAGGAGGGGTCTAATTTAGTGCAAAAGGAGCCATTGACCAAATCTGAACCAAATCCATCCTACTCTAGCCGCAAATTGTGGCTAGAATGATTAAATCTGTGGCCTGGGGTTTGAATTAGGGGCTCGGGTCTCAGTGGTAGTTTCCTAGGTGCCTGCACGACTCCCAGTAATCCCAAAATCATTTCTAGTGTCCCTGGGTTGCTCCAGATTCCAAAATACCCTCTAAAATCACACATTTATCCGATGTCGGGGTTTTTAAATCCGTGTTTTGGGGTTTCTAAGGTCTGGTCTAGGTCACTAAACAGCACCTAAGTCTAGTTAACAGCCTCTAACATCACCAATTTCGAACAACACTCAAACCTTCACTAGGGTTTCCCAATGCTCACTAATCTTCACAATATCACATCTAACACATATCAATATTAAAGTAAATTAAAAACTACCCAATTAGTGAATAGATTACCTCATATAGCACCCATGAATCCCCAAGATCATCAAAACTGAATTTTTCTTGGTCCCAAGTATAGAGGTTGAAGAGGGGATTAATTTTTGTGAAGGGTGTGTAGGGTTTTGGGGATTGTTAGGAGATGGATCTAGGGATTTTTTCTGGAGGGTTGTGGCTTGAGGGAGATGAAGGAGAGAAGAAGAAAAAATGATAGGGGAATGAATGGGCAGCAGCCCCCCTCCCTCTCTCTCACCATTTCACACACACTCTCTCTCCAAAAGCCCACCTAACCTAATCATTATGTCTCCCTTGACTTTTTCCTTTTTCTTTCTCTTTTCTCTCCACCAAAAACCATAATATATATACCAAATGAAATGAAACATGTAACAAAATGAAACATGTCATGGTGCACTAACCATGGAAACTGTAAAAACGCGGATTTGGCTTAATCGCGATTAGCAGTGCACTAATCGGGTTTTTATCAAAACTGCACAAAATAAATTTTAAAAATGCCAAATCCTTTAATTATATATTTAAATGAATAAATCATTTTAATGTCTATTTATTTCATAATTATTGGTATATATTTATACCCTTTTTCGAATACCCCAATTTCGCAAATCGGCAGTTTTCGGGAAAAATATTATTTTAATATTAAATTCCCCAAAATAATATTTTATGTTTTCTGAAATGTTACAATCTTCCCTCCTTAAATAAATTCGGTCCCCGAATTTAATTTAAACCCCCAAAATCTAAAACATTTCGGCTCAAAACAACGGGGCTCCGAAATCATGGAAGACGCAAAAATAACACAGCGCGTCAAGTACGCATAAAAACGATTACAAAACTCAAAATCAAACTCCATCAAGCGTCACGCAAATCATCGGATTTGCACGCATATCCTCGGAGTCACAATAGAGATGCAGATCTCGAAATTCACTACTGAAATCCAATATACGCTAGTCAAATACTATAACACATATATAGTACGCATCTTTGAAAACTCCAAAATCTGAATAAGACACATGCAAAACCTTTTCTAAATAGCCGCAGGAATGCGTAACTCATGGCATAGCTGACGGACGCTCATTTTAAAATAATAATATATGTCCATATATGTTTTCCTAAATACACGTTCTGTCATTTTCAAAATATCCCAAAAGGTTTTCCTTTATAAACGTTCGTGTCGCTCATATACACGTAGGAAATAGCGAGACTATAGCTCCTCTTTTTCGAAAACCTCTTGGTAAACTTTTAATGCATGCAAAGTACTCAGGTACTCCTCAGATCAGTCATGTTTGGCTACTACACAATATAGTGCCCAACATGTAAACAAAGTGCTCAAAAGCAAAATCCGCCTCAAAAGGAGTATCCAATAATCACATGCGTCTGGTGCACATGGAACCAAATCCAAATACAGGTGCCACAATAAGCACAAAGCAAATCTAAGTGCAACGGGTGTGCACGAAAGCATCTGTCCTGTGCAACGGGTGTGCACGACAACAATATCGGGTGCATTTGATGTGCACAATAATCCAATCTGGTGCACAAGGTGCACAGAACACTATCGAGTATCAAAATCGAATCGACAGTATACAACACATATCAATCCAAATCCAACTCAGGTATACCGTGATATATAATCGCATAACCATGTGCATCAACGTGCACAAAAGCAAATCAAATACTAAAAGTGCATGAAAACTATGCCGAAAGCATAAATCAAATCATATGCATGCTCTAGGCATGAAATCACAGTAAATATCTCGAATGTCATCAAAACGAAGTCAGGTGCAACTGTGGTGCACAAATACGTATCAATGCACTACAAGCACATATAAGCTATACCGAGTGCAAAAATCAATTCATCCGTATGAAATCCATGAAATCATAAACATGTGCGGCTAAGGCACAAAATCGACATCAAACGTAATAGGCACAAATCGCAAATCAACACAACGGTGTATAAAATATATATATATATGGTGCGATAACTATACGTAAAAATGTAAATACTTAGTAGGTGCAACCATGGTGCACGAAATCAATATCAGGAAACTCATCATCAAAACTCAAATCCAAGCGATATAAGCGTGATACTCGTATCACAAACGCAAATCTCAACAAAGGACATCGAGGTACACCTCCTACAATGTCGAAAAATAACTCGGTGCGCCAAAAACTGGCAGGGCAAGAATATCCGCTCGCCTCCTGCTCAGGGTCTGGCATCCTCGGTCTCTGGGTCCTTATCTTCTCTGTGGATTACTAATCTCGCAATCTATCGGCTCATCGGCCCTGTCAGGTGTGCTAACGGGGAAGATTCCGTTCTGGCACTTCTCTGGTCATCTCTCGGTCAATCATCATGACCACTCATAAGGCAGCACATTGCTGGCGTCGGCCTCTGGCTCTCTGAATACACGTAACACCTCTGATCCTGGGTGCAAATCTCATTGCAGCAGTGTCCCGGAAGGAATCCTGCTCAAGGTCTCTTCCGATTCTCGCCTATGCCGAACTGTAAGGAGGCTGGTACTCTTATATAATCTTTCTCGTTCTCTGGACATATGGGTTTTCCGAACACATTTCCTCGAAAACTGGTCGTATCCCAATGCCTCTATAAGCATATCAGGTCTCTGATCTCGCCGGGGAGTAATAACAGCTCGTCAGCGTCTCGCACGAACTTCTGGTTCCACTCGTCTTTATCATCTCTCACTATGACGTCACGCCATGCTATCTGCGCACTGCAACTGTTATCAGCCATGGCCAACCCGAGGTCTCTCACACGGACTCGAAGTCACGAACTCGGTATCTTCATCACTCGGTAGAAGATATCAGGCTGAACACGTCCTCGGAAACCCGTCCTAACCATCGGAGATATACTCCATACTCGTCGAATTCTCGTGCGAACACTCCACTTCACTCGGCTCCAATGTCGACTGATTCAGACTCGTCTTCTCGTGGCTGCAAGGACTGCGCTCCAACGGCTATGCTCGTATCTGGAGTCTCCCAAGCAATGTATCCTATCACAAGATATCCGAATGATGTCGAACCATCCGATCGATATGTCAAAACCTCATAATCCTTCAAGAGATCAACATCTTGGGTACGGTTTAATAGTATCGAGTACATGCAACAGCATCAGTGGTCCAGCCGTAGAAGGGTAAACCCAAGCCTCACTAATGGCGCCATGGAACTGCCGCAAACCCAAAGGTTCAAAGGCTTTCACACGGTCATTATGTCGAGTTAGGATTTCATTCTTCTAGAGGGTCAATAGAATTTCTTGCACGTCTTTCCGAATACTTTAAACTTAGAATATGGTTTCTTGATATTCTATCGTCTCTATCGACTCTCAACGAATCTGCGTGAAGTAGTCTCTAGCTGGAATCAATCTATCTGATGACCTCGCATCGGGTAGCGAACGAACCACATGTCCTAGTCCTTCACCCTTGGGTATCTAGCGACCTTCCATCATATCTCTAAGTATATACTTATGCTGCAGTAGCTCCAACCTCTGGGCGATACCTCGTCATTTGCAGCAACGGCTGGCTCATTCGTCTGTACACTGAACAGCGCCTCAATCCTCCAGGAAAGGTGATACATTGGCGGTCATCTCTAAATCGGTCTGCTCTAGATCTGAGTAAGACTCTCCACACTGGAAATCTTTAACTCAACTAGGCCTGCTCCGGCGCATAAATCAGACGAATCACCTTCGTCTCTCAAATCGGGGTAGACTAGCTATCATCTATCGCATTTCTGCCTGGAAGCTCCGGCGGTCTTAGCTCGTAAGCTCTGGAAGCGACATCCCATCAATCTCACCAACAGCTGGGTCACCTGTCCGCACGGTAGGCGACATCAAAATCTCTGAGGTATGTTGTACATCAACAGTCCTCTCTCAACTGGGAGCTCTAACAATGGCCCGATCATCCGGTGTAAAACCAAGCACTCGCCTCCACAAGAGGTCACAATCATCAGTACTAACTCGAGACGTTCCCATGTCACCAGCAAACACAATGGTCGGCCCTCATACCAGACGAGCTCGCCCTGACCGTAACACTCCTTTTTCCTCGGTCTGGATACTTGGCTTAGTAGCAGCTCAAACTGCGCTTAAACAATGGTGACAGGAACCTCAATCGAGTATTGAAGAGAGCAGATCAATGGCCAGAAAGAAAACAATAGATCCAGAATGGATACATGATCATAAGAAGGAACAACATCAACGAAAGTATGATCATGGAACTAATAGAATCGAGGATCTCAAATGTATGTATAATCATGGATATGAAGAGAATCACCGATCTCAAAAATATGTACATCCTAAGGTTTCTTAAGTGGAGTATCGTATTGTAAATATGCCGCGGAACATACGTACGGTACGTCACCCTACTCAAGCTACCTACTCCATCAATCAGGGTCGGCCAATGAAACGAAAGTTCGGGTCTAATACCCTCCCCCCTGTTCAAGTCTAAGTTCTGTAAGGTCAAGCCAAGGTTCTGAAATACATACCCGCCCTAGACTCCTCATAGTCAAACATAGACTCGAACAAAGGTTAAACCTAGCGCTCTGATACCAACTTTGTCACGACCCGAAATATTAGCTCGTGACCAGCACTTGAATCTCGCCACGTCTAAAGGCGTAACGGAATTCAAGTAAGCTGAAACCCAGAAATCTAAACCTTTTAGAAAAATAAAGGAGGTGGGTTTTTGAAATAAAGGTATATGAGATCGAGTTTTCTTAATGCGTAGAAAAGGAACATGAATGATGCAAGTGAAATTTGCTAATTTGAAAACATGTTTCGTCTTTTAAAAATTTTGGCAGCACCTCCTTTGTATATTTTGATCCAAAACCACAATACATAACAAGAATAAAGGCATCCCCAAGCGGGAGCTAGCTCTTCGCCAAACGGCGGATCACAACCATGCAATACAGTATAAATAAGTATACGACGCCCAACGGCGAAGCTCACCACAAAAAGACAGTGAAAAGAGCAAGATATAACCCCAAAGGGAAAGTAAAACCCATCGCTCAAATCTTGCAACTACAAGTCTCACTAAGTCTCATCACTTATACAATTACAACTTTTGATTGAATGATGGAGTTAACAAGATACAATATGAAATATAATACAAGAGTGGGTACGATACAAATGCCCTACCTACCAATGCAAAACACCCGAATGGAACTGTATGCTAGCGAAGCCGCTACTGATCCAAGCGGTCAACCTGCAAGAACTGTGGCACAACGGGGGTGAGTTGCCAACTCATGAATAGAAATATATCTATAAGTAGAAATCGAATAAACAACGACTCCCAGGTCAACTATATCATAATGTAATACTATGATATCTAGGGTGACTGGGTCGTATATGTGCCAATAAGGTAGTCACTATCTATATGCATGTGGATAATATCCAACAGTAATAATCAATGCATGCATATGGATCTCGTCCAACCATAATCAAGGTATGTATGCATGTGGATCTCGTCCACCCAAAATCAATGTCTGTATGCACGTAAATATCATAAGGGAGTGTGCGTGAAAGTATGAGGATATATATCAACGGTGTCCCTCCCGACACATCAAAATCATGGAACCTGAGTGCCTAGCATCGACACTCGAAAACATCATGAAAACCGTGCCCAGCATCGGCACGTAAATCCTCATATATCGGGCTCCGTCAGTCCCGATCAGCCCATATCATCTCTCGACTCCGGTCGGTATCCTCCGGATATCCGCCGAGCCCAAATACTATCACCGGTAGGTAGTAGCCCCTCTGCCAGGCTCACCGTCTACTACACAGCGATCCGTTCTCGCCCCGGGGTACCATACCGGGTCCACCATGTACCCGCAATCGGCCTCATCCGCTTCCTCGAATCAGGTTTCACATGTCTCTCTCAGAACCGAGAAAACACATGGTGGACGCACTGAAATATCATATCAAGAGAAACCGGATTTTTAAAACAACACATAATCTCTTTTCAAATATCTACGGTTCTCAAATCCAGAAATCTCATGAAAACAGCATATCTCAATGCGTAAAATAATAGAGCATGATTTATGCGACATATAAAAAGAAATGTGAGCATATCCGTGTATCATGCAGCATGGAACAAAGATATGACATATTAAGGGGAAAACCGCTCTTTTAAAATGATTCCAGTTTTTAAAGAATAGCATGCGGTTCCCAAATTTCCAATTAAACTAGCTATCTGTGTAGGTACAATATGTATATGCGCAAGTATAGATGTACCATGTATGTGTTCACAAATATGAATATACAATGTGTATGTGCACAAGTATGAGTGTATCAATGTATATATCATGATGCAGCAACCCTACAGTGTAGTGACATGGCAATTATCGATGATGAAGTATGTGAGCCGGCAAATATGTGTACGTGTAACATACGCATCACCGATAATGGTGCAGGTGTACTATCACAGGTATATACGATGCAATAATAATATCATGAATGCAGCACAAGGTAAATCATCAGCTAACAGCTATAAGGTATACGTAACTATCATATGTCCGAGTCGGTGAATCTATCAATCGGCATCTAGCCCAATAACACCGCGTACGGTATAATCCATCGTACGGCAAGCTCTAGTCAAGGGTAAGGATCAATCATTAAGTCAACTCATCACGCACGGAATATCATCGTGCGGCGGCATTATAGTAAAATGGATCCTATCATCCTATACGACAAATAAGGGTACGGCCTAATCTCACATACGGACTATCATCCATGATTCACCACGTTCTATAAATATATATAACCCTATATACCTATGTCCCATATCGCATCTGCAATAATCTCATATCAGGGGACCGGCAGGGTATAAATCATTTCGATCGACTCGCATCCGTATACCATCATATCATATCATCATCTCAACATATCATCAAATTCGTCTTGTATTCTTTCATCGCATTTATATCTCATATCATGTCGAGTTTACATAAACATTCTATCTCCACTAAGTATAAGTATCTAATCTAACAAACACACCCGAACCATACAATCAGAATTTTGAAGAAGTGAATCGTAGTTTTGAAAACAGGGGTTACAGTGTTTTTAAGGAAAGGATATCATTTGAAAATCCGTAACATCCCTCAAGATATACATTTAAAAGATGCATACGATTCTTTGGTTTAGAAAAAGATATGGTTCGGATGAGGCATCTACATCGACTATCTAGTCCTAAAGTACCCTAAGCGGTAATATCGCTAAACGTCATCCTATGACAAGAGTAACATATTACATCTAGCTATCCTCTAGTTTCTAATATAGTATCACTAACTATCTCATTCTAACCCTAGTTTCCTAATCTAGGTTTCCAAACCATATTCTATAAATCGGTTTCCCATCAACAGTTTGCGGGGGTGCTATACGCCATCCACCCGACTTCCCCAGTAGATATAGATCTACTCACCTGGTCTTCACTCGCCGAAATCGATGACGCCACGCTCCTTTGCCTCAAAATCAATGTGAGGGTACCTACAATAATAAACAATCGCAATACGTATTAAAATCGATGCAGAAAACCGATATGGCACACGGTGTGCTCATAGGTTAGAACCTATGGCCTAAACATGCAAATCAATCAAACAACCCCTGTTGTTGATGTACAAACACCCGACAACCAAATACAAATCCAAATATCAAGAAAGTGTATTTTAAAATACAGAAAACATAGCCTAAAACACACCAAAATGCTTCCAGATTTTCCCCAGGTGACAATTTGCCAAAACTGCATATAGGAGGGGTCTAATTTAGTGCAAAAGGAGCCATGGACCAAATCTGAACCAAATCCATCCTACTCTGGCCGCAAATTACGGCCAGAATGATTAAATCTGCGGCCTGGGGTTTGAACTAGGGGCTCGGGTCTCAGTGGTAGCTTCCTAAGTGCCTGCACGACTCCCAGTAATCCCAAAATCATTTCTAGTGTCCTCGGGTTGCTCCAGATTCCAAAATACCCTCTATAATCACACATTTATCCGATGTCGGGGTTTATAAATCCGTATTTTGGGGTTTCTAAGGTCTGTTCTAGGTCACTAAACATCGCCCAAGTCTAGTTAACAGCCTCTAACATCACCAATTTCAAACAACACTCAAACCTTCACTAGGGTTTCCCAATGTTCACTAATCTTCACAATATCACATCTAACACATATCAATACTAAAGTAAATGAAAAACTACCCAATTAGTGAAGAGATTACTTCATATAGCACCCATGAATCTCCAGGATCATCAAAAATGAATTTTTCTTCATCCTAAGTATAGAGGTTGAAGAGGGGATTAATTTTTGTGAAGGGTGTGTAGGGTTTTGGGGATTGTTAGGAGATGGATCTAGGGATTTTTTGTGGAGGGTTGTGGCTTGAGGGAGATGAAGGAGTGAAGAAGAAAAAAATATAGGGGAATGAATGGGCAGCAGCCCCCCTCCTTCTCACTCACCATTTCACACACACACTCTCTCCAAAAGTCCACCTAACCTAATCATTATGTCTCCCTTGACTTTTTCCTTTTTCTTTTTCTTTTCTCTCCACCAAAAACCATAATATATATACCAAATGAAATGAAACATGAAACAAAATGAAACATGTCATGGTGCACTAACCATGGAAACTGTAAAAACACGGATTTGGCTTAATCGCGATTAGCAGTGCACTAATCGGTTTTTTATCAAAACTGCACAAAATAAATTTTAAAAATGCCAATCCTTTAATTATATTTTTAAATGAATAAATCATTTTAATTTCTATTTATTTCATAAATATTGGTATATATTTATACCCTTTTTCGAAAACCCCAATTTCGCTAATCGGCAGTTTTCGGGAAAAATATTATTTTAATATTAAATTCCCAAAAATAATATTTTATATTTTTGTTACACTAACAATTTTCTACCTGCACTGGGCCATCTGTTGTAGTATCCAATACCCAACAATCAGCAGTGGTTGAAGTATCGTATACTCAGCCATCTATCAAAAGTCTCTCTTGGGAAAAGGCCTTTGTGAGTGTATCCGTCGTGTTAACCTATAAGTCTACTCTCCTGACCTCGATCTCCTTGGAGATCATCCATCTCCGTGATCAGGTGATACTGCTTAAGAATATGTCTGGATCACTGATGGGACGGGGGTTCCTAGGCTTAAGCCACAACTCCATTGTCACACAATGGTAGGAACGATGTTCTTCTTATGAACAAATATACACACAGACTGACTCTTTGGTAGCATCATTAGTAGCGATGTATCCAGCCTTTATCGTCTATTTTGCCACAGTATCTAGCTTAGAACTCTTCCAATATACCGTCCCTCCACTGAGGGTAAAGACAATGCCTGTGACTGACATTCAGTCGTCTTTACCATCCTAGAAGCTATCCAGTGATTCTCCCCAGGATCGATTGATTCCATCTCACTACACCTAGTGAGAATCCTAACATCCACTTAGATCTATCTCATAGATCCCAAAACCCAGGATTTAGGCGGTATCACCCTGATCCTATATGGAGAATTTTTGTGGTAAGAGGAGATTCCGAGCGTAGCATGGGAAACACTTTTCCTATCAAGAGTATGTCAAACACGTACAATACGAGGAAGACCACCATACTCTCTACTACCTTTTTGTATATACAAAATTCATCTACCTTTTTGATGAAGTCAAACGCTTTGACTACCACATCAAAACAGATGTTCCAACTCCGCGATGCTTGCTTTAACCCATAAAGCAACTTGCACACGTTTCCACTGCTACCACTATTTACGAAGCCCTCTGGCTGTGTACGTATAGCCGCTCTTTTCAAAATCACTATTTAGAAAAGCAGTCATGACACCCAACCACCAGATATCATAGTCATGGTATATAGCAATGGCAAGTAGGATCTGGATGGACTTAAGCATAGGCACTAGAAAAGGTTTCATCATTATCCACATCTGGTCGATGATGAGAACCTTTTGCAATAATTCTATATTTGAAAGTCTCAACTTTTCCATGTGTTAGTGTATATGCCCTAGAGGCCATTACTGTATCATACTAGTTTGTATATTACTTAATGGAAGCTTGGGATATTCACCTTGTATATACAATCTTGCTCAAAATAGTAGTATGCTACTTGGTTTGTTTCTACTTCAATGTGTACATGTGTTTATTTTTGTATATCGCCTATACACATTAGTGGAGCCCTTAGGATCTTTGCTTGATTACCAGCGATGTGATGGCCGTCACACTAGTGGGGCTGGGTAATCTATAAGCACATCCTTATGCAGGTCCCTGGTCGCAGGACTATCGAGACAGGGCATCGATACTCCGGAGTAGACCAGCGCATGCGCTTCTCATCCCAGTGTGGGAGGCGGTCTGTCCCACAGCCGTCAGTACATCGTACTTGAGATAGTATGCGGGTGCTCGTTAGGTTACGGGTACACTGGACAGGACTCGTCGGGAACTGACTAGTTGGTATTATGCCTATCGTCAGTTATCAGTTCCCAGGTGACATGAGTACAGCTTAGTCCGCTAACTTGACACTGTCACTTCGCCTCGAGTGTGTTCCCACTGTACTTTGATCACTACCCTACCACGGCTCAAAGGAGTCGTGCAAACAGGTAGTGGTTGGGTGCAGTCCCGAAGCACTTGGAGGCAGTGACGGTTAGACAGGATTCGTCTCTCCCGGTATTGGGGGTTGACATCGCGCTGTGTCTAGGAGAGCCATTACACGAGTAGTCCCTGGCCAGGGCAAACGAGATATACTGGTAGGTTTCCAGTGTTATCTCAGGGTGTTTTGGGCTTCGCTCCGGCACGACTTGTACCGCTATTGGGGGACTGACGTTTACCGCCCCCTAGGCCCGCCATGCGATGTATCAGACGAACAGACCGGACTGTACGGAGAATGTCACACTCAGGCTCAGTAGGAGTTCGGATGGGTTTCGCCTCGTCGGTCTTCTTGTCGGCATTACCTGGGGACCGTTACGCACAGCTAGTGCCGCTTGCGGTCTGTGGTTAAACCCACTGCCAGCGTAGTGTCGAGTCTTTAGAGTCCCACACAGAAAGCTTTTCGCCTTTAGGCAAAAGAGTAGAGGTCGCATGGTATTGCGACAGGTCGCATGGTTTTGCGACAGGGTTCGGTCACATCCGTGCACTTGTGCACGTACAGTGTCCGGACAGTTTACACTAGCGGGCTTTAGTTTAAGCCAGATCCTAGTGTACCTTTTGGGATTGGATTTATCCAGTGTGCATTCGTGTTCGTCGGAACGCGGATGCGGGTGTGTATGCACAGTTGACAGGGAGGCAGAGGCAGCGGATTCTCATTAGGGTTGTTGACAGTTGACCATTGACTATTTGACTTTTTGCTCAACCCTAATGAGAATATGATATGTGATTAACTATTATATTAATTAAGTATTATGGTGACATGGTTGTTGACTTGTTGACTTTTGTTGACTTGTTGACCGGTTGACTAGGCTTGACTAGTTGACCATCATGATAACCATAGCCATCATTTCATGGCAAAGACTTTTGTTTGCTTGCTCATTTGTGTAAAATGAGTGCATGAAATGATATGGTTATGGTTGCTTCAACCATCACATAAGACTTTTTTGATATGATGAGTTATCATGACTTTGGATTATGAGAGGGTGAGAGACAAAAGACTTGCTCATTCTTTCTTGCTCATTCTCTCTCTTGTTCTTGAGCTCTCTTGTTTTTGCTCTCACCCTCAACCTCTTGCTCCCTCTCTTGACTCTATGGTTCTCTTGTCTCATGAGTTGAGAATCAAGAACCATAGATAAAATCCCATACAAACTCTTCTCTACTCACTCTAGTTCACAAGGTTTAGCAAACCGAGTGAACTAGTTTCTTCAAAGAACGAAGAAGGAGCCAAAGGTTGGAGCTTTCAGGTGGATCTATCTTCGGCGTACGGAGACGACGGGAAGAAGCCAATCCGGACCACCATCTGAGCTTGAAGACGAAGGAGTTCAAGACAAGCAAGGTATAACCCCCTAACCGAGTAGCTAGAAACTCGTAGTTAGGTTGTTAGTTAGATGTTTAATCAAGATCCGGGTTTTAGGTCCATGTTACCACCTCCGTAAAAATCGTTTTTTACCAAATTCCGCATTCCCGAAAGTACCGGGAGAGGTAGCATGGACTTACAGTGGTATCAGAGCCTAGTTAAACTCTATCTAACATGTTAGCAAGTAACTAGAAGATCGATCAAAGAAAAAGTCCCGAAAACAAACCCTGAAATTCGAAGTTTCTGTCGATTTTTATACTGTTCAAAAGTTGATTATTTTCACACCTAAAATCGGCTCAGGGTTTTTAAAAGCCACTGTAGAAAATTCACCAAGAGATCCCCCTAAACGACCGCGGAAACGCGGCAGTAGCTTGCTATTGCCGCGGTTCCGCGGCCTCCTTGGCCCCCTCTCTGGTGTTTCTTTGCTACAGTGTACTTGCAGGGGTATTTTGGGATTTTTGGAATATATATTTTCTGCCCAGATTTTCCAGAACGAAAATTTTATTTTTGGGGTCCCGAAAATCCGTATTTTTGATCGAACTTCTAAAAGACTTTAGCTAACGGGTTTTTCTGTAATGTGATATTTGTATTGAACGTCTACTAATCGCTATATGTCGATTAGTGGGGGTTATACAAATTTGTGATCTGTAATGTTGCTGGAATGTGTATATGAATATGTTGGATTGTCGCGGGTGAATAGCCGGGGGGTGTGAGACGAGAGTTTTCTTTTCTTTCAATTCATGTAAATTTGTAAATTGATGTAATAATTATTTGTACGGCCGCACAACCGGGTCGGGGTTGTAGCCGTCATTGTATAATTTCTTTTTACTGTTTTTGCTCCTAGGATAGACCCATGGAGGGGGTGCACAAACTGCCGGGTATGCCGAAGTGTCGAGTGGCCTAATCATGGAGATGAGGGAGGTTGCTACGCTTCGGGTACTTGGCGGGTAGTTTGCCGCACCCGTAGGGGTCTTGGGTGGGGTATTGGCTATTCACCGCGACCGTGTAATCTGTTTTTCGTTACAGGCTCGTGCGAATTACAGATTCCTAGTATATCCAATGTATTCATCTGTGATCTGAAATGTTTATCATTGCAGTATATCTATATATGATATTATTTAGGCGTTGCTTATGTTTTACAGACGCGCAAGCCCAGCCCCCGCTCTGTCGTTAGTTAAGTAACCTAACGGGTAATGACGGGGCCCCGTGGCGAATGCGAATGGCATAAGCGTACGTCATATTTTGGTTGTTTTCTGCAATGGTAGGATTAAATGATGGGACGCATTAAAAGAACTAATGCAAGAATATCACGCATTAAAAGAACTAATGCAAGATAATAAACCAAGTTAAAGTCGCTGGAACACTTTCGAAAAACCACTCGGTTCTTTTCAAAACCAACTTTTAAATGCGGAGCTTGAGCCACTCCTTTTAAAAGCTATCTCGTTCCATCGACCAAATCAAGTTCACTACGTTCACGGTTTTGCCAAAACCATTCGTAGCCCTCCGTCGTTTCGTATGAATATTCAATAGTATTCAAGCTGTGTTTGTTGACCTTCATCAAGGCATAGTGATTGGTAGCAGTTGGGTATTCATATGTAGCATAGATAGATGCGTTGGTTTGGGACATTCGCATTACCTTATTGACCTTCGTCAAGGGTATATACGGGTGGATTCAAATTAACCTGGATAATGACGGGCAGAACTTGACATGTGACTTATGATTTGTTGACCTTCGTCAAGGTCATAAGAGCATGGGGCAAAAATCCACATCGGGAGTTTCATAAGTACTGAAACTTGCTAGATTTGCATACCATTTGGAGTGTGATGATTCTGGTAGGATTCCTTCAGTTTCGTCACGCAATGATATTTGGATCCCGATCCTACTGTGAGTATATGCTACTCCTCGGGAAATTTCTCACTAAACGATCAATGCTATAAACCTAGTAGGTGCCTAGAAAGGTGTTAGCGGGGCTACGCCCCCAGGGAAAAGAGGTTCTTTAATTAAGGAACTTCGCGAAAGCGTTGGAAAACCTCCCTCGAAGTACCGACACTGGCCTGGCTGAACGGTTAAGCAAGTATTGTACGGTGGGATTGATCCCGACTAATTCTTCCTTTATGGTTTGAGGAGGGATTCGAGAAACAGTGGGAGCCATCCTGTTTAGACAAACTAAAAACCACTCTAAACTTGCAAGAGCATCATGCTGAGTGTTTCTTCTTCTCTTTCCTAATTGCAGCGACCAATCGACATGACTGGACTTAAGTTACTCCTAGATAAAAACAAACTGACAGGGCCAAACTACAAAGATTGGCTCAGGAATGTCAAGATAGCAATCACTTACGACAAGCTGGGGTATCTTCTTACCACCAAAGCTCCCCCTGCCCCTGGTCCCACTTCCAGCGTCGCGGATAAGGAAATCCGCAAGACTTGGGAGATTGATAGCGCGAAGGCCAAGTGCCTCGTACTTGCCTCGATGGACAACGAACATCAGAGGAGGCACGAGAATATGGACCTTGAATCCATATTTCTCCATACAAAAGAACTGTATGGAGAGCAATCTCGTATCGCAAGATACGAAGCGTCGAAAAAGTTATTTTCGGCAAGAATGGCCGTCGGATCATCAGTAGCCGAGCACGTGCTAAAGATGATCGGCTACATTGAGGAGCTCGCGGACCTAGGGATCACATTGGAGAGTGAACTATATACAGATATAGTTCTCCAGTCCCTTCCTTCCACTTACGCCCAGTTTATACTGAACTTCAACTTACAAGAAAAGAGGTTGAACTTTCAGAGCTCCTCAACATGCTGAGGAGCGCAGAGGGCACCCTACAGAAAGGTAGGGAAACATCCACTTTGTTTGTAGGAGGATCATCTTCTTCTAGGTCCAAAGCGAAAGCCAAGGGAAAGAAGAAGAAAGCCCCCGCCAAACCAAGGGGCGGTGTTAGTAAAGTGGATACGAAGGGAAAAGCTAAAGCAACAAAGAAAGCGGGGAAGCTTGTGGATAAGGAAGAATGCTTCTATTGTCATAAGAAAGGTCACTGGAAGAATGATTGCAGGGCCTGGAAGGCCAGAACACAGGAATTGAAGCAGGTTGCAGCTTCAGCTTCAGGGGTGTATGTTATTGAAAACTGTCTTTCAATAAACTCTACTTCCTGGGTATTGGATACCGGATCAGGATCTCATATCTGTAATTCTTTGTAGGCGTTGAGAAACCGTAGGGTTTTGAAGGCAGGTGACATGACCCTCAGAGTTGCGAACGGAGCTAGCATGGATGCTAAAGCCGTGGGGGACTATCACCTGGGAATGTCAGATGGACATGTTTTGGTTTTGCGTAATTGCTTTTTTGTACCCAACGCAACTTGTAATATCATTTCTGTATCTTTAGTTTCTAAAGAAGGTTATGAATTTGCGTTTGTAAGTAATGTTGTAAATATTCACCTTAATCAAGTTCTGATTGGGTCAGGTACATTGAGTAATGGTATATACGTATTGAACCAACCACAGATTTTCAATGTCCAGAATACACACAAAAGAAAGTCTCCAGAAATAAATCAGACTTTCTTGTGGCATTATAGACTGGGTCACATCAATGAGAGAAGGTTGACTAAGTTACATACAGAAGGATATTTGAATGCGTTCGAATATCAATCGTATGCCACTTGTCAATCCTGTCTCAAAGGAAAGATGACAAAGACTCCATTTACTGGACGTGGAGTAAGAGCGAGCGAGCTCTTGGGACTCGTACACAGTGACGTGTGCGGTCCAATGTCTACACATGCGCGAAGCGGTTATTCTTACTTCATTACTTTTACGGATGACTTCTCAAGGTACGGTTATGTTTTCTTAATGAAACATAAGTCCGAAGACTTTGGAAAATTCCAGGAGTATAAGAATGAAGTAGAAAAACAGACCGGCAAAAGTATTAAGATTCTAAGATCGGATCGAGGTGGAGAATACTTAAGTGCCGAGTTCCTGGACTATTTAAAAGAGAACGGAATTCTCTCTCAGCTTACTCCTCCATACACCCCGCAACATAACGGTGTATCGGAGAGACGGAACCGAACCCTATTGGATATGGTTCGGTCCATGATGAGTAACGCTGAGTTACCGCGATCATTCTGGGGATATGCACTAGAAGCAGCTGCGTATCTCTTGAACAAGGCTCCCACCAAGACTGTGCCTACCACCCCATATGAGATGTGGACTGGAAAGAAACCCTGTCTTAAGTATCTTAAGGTATGGGGATGTCCAGCTTTTGTAAAAAAGCAGCATGCGGACAAGCTTGAGGCACGTTCAGTACAGTGTAAGTTTGTGGGATACCCAAGGAACTCCAGAGGGTATCTTTTCTATTCCGCTGAGGAACAAAAGGTTTTTGTTTCTCAGCATGCCCGCTTCTTGGAAACTGAGTTTTTGGAAACCCAGATAAGTGGGAGCACAATAGAACTAGAAGAAGTTCCAGAACCACAGACTGTTACTAAAAGCTTATTGGAACCAGAGGGTTCAACAGAACAGGACATTCCTACGCCGCTCCGCAGGAGTAGTAGGCAGTCTCATCCGCCCGAGAGATACTACGGTTTTCTCGTAGACGGGGATAGAGAGGATTGCATCATAGATTATGATGAGCCTACTAGCTTCCAGCAGGCCGTTCAGAGCGTTGACTCAGTGAAATGGCTGGATGCAATGTGGACCGAAATGGAGTCCATGTACACCAACAAGGTATGGACGTTGGACATTGCTCCAGACGGGGTAAAACCCGTAGGATGCAAGTGGATCTTCAAAAGGAAGATTGGTGTAGATGGACAGGTTGAGACCTATAAAGCTAGGCTGGTAGCAAAGGGTTTTCGTCAAAGACCTGGCTTGGACTATGACGAAACCTTTTCTCCAGTAGCCATGCTGAAATCCATTCGGATCCTTCTTGCCATTGCTGCCTTCCACGATTATGAGATCTGGCAAATGGACGTAAAGACAGCTTTTCTAAATGGAAATTTAGAGGAGTGTGTCTATATGGACCAGCCAGAGGGTTTCATTCAGAGTGGGAGCAGCGGAAAGGTGTGCAAGTTGCTTAAGTCCATCTATGGACTAAAGCAGGCATCGCGGAGTTGGAACATCTGCTTTGATGAGACGGTCAAAGAATTTGGCTTTATCAAAAATCCAGATGAACCATGCATCTATAGTAGATTTGTAGCGAGAACTGTAGTATTCCTCGTTTTATACGTGGATGACATTCTCTTAATAGGAAATGACATTCCTATGCTACAATCTGTCAAGGGGTTCTTGTCACACAGGTTCTCCATGAAAGACCTGGGTGATGCCTCGTACATTCTGGGTATCCGGATCTACCGTGACAGATCCAAGAGGATATTAGGACTTTCACAGTCCAGGTACATCGACACTATACTGAAGAGATTCAGTATGGAAGATTCTAAACGCGGTAACCTACCGGCTTGTCACGGGATCACCCTCACTAAAGAGATGTCTCCCAAGACTGATTTGGAGAGGGATCGCATGTCTATTATACCCTACGCTTCTGCGGTAGGCTCTATAATGTATGCGATGTTGTGTACCAGACCGGATGTAGCTTATGCACCGAGTGTGGTAAGCCGGTGTCAGTCAAACCCTGGGGAGAAACACTGGATAGCGGTAAAGAACATTCTCAAGTACCTGAGAAGGACTAAGGAGATGTTCTTGGTGTATGGCGGAAAAGACCTCCAGATCGAGGCCTTTGCTGACTCCAGCTTCCAGAGTGACAAGGATGATTCCAAGTCCATGTCGGGTTTTGTCTTTACCCTCAATGGAGGGGCGGTGTGTTGGAAGAGTTCCAAACAAGAAACCGTTGCGGACTCGACGATGGAAGCGGAATACATCGCTGCATCTGATGCCGCAAAAGAAGCTGTCTGGATGAGGAAGTTCTTGAAAGAACTTCAGGTGGTTCCGTCCATTGTTGATCCAATACCTCTGTATTGCGACAACAACGGGGCTATAGCTTTAGCGAAGGAACCCAGGTCCCATCAGAGATCCAGGCACATCTTGAGGCGGTATCACCTGATCAGGGAGATCGTGGATCGCCAGGAGATCGAGGTTCGGAGAGTCGCTTCAGAAGATAACACTGCAGATCCATTCACCAAGGCCCTGCCCCAGACTCAGTTCGAGCGGCTGATCGAGATGATAGGTCTTCGATACGCCAGTACATGGCCTTAGTGCAAGTGGGAGATTGTTAGTGTATATGCCCTAGAGGCCATTACTGTATCATACTAGTTTGTATATTACTTAATGGAAGCTTGGGATATTCACCTTGTATATACAATCTTGCTCAAAATAGTAGTATGCTACTTGGTTTGTTTCTACTTCAATGTGTACATGTGTTTATTTTTGTATATCGCCTATACACATTAGTGGAGCCCTTAGGATCTTTGCTTGATTACCAGCGATGTGATGGCCGTCACACTAGTGGGGCTGGGTACTCTATAAGCACATCCTTATGCATGTCTCTGGTCGCAGGACTATCGAGACAGGGCATCGATACTCCGGAGTAGACCAGCGCATGCGCTTCTCATCCCAGTGTGGGAGGCGGTCTGTCCCACAGCCGTCAGCACGTCGTACTTGAGATAGTATGCGGGTGCTCGTTAGGTTACGGGTACACTGGACAGGACTCGTCGGGAACTGACTAGTTGGTATTATGCCTATCGTCAGTTATCAGTTCCCAGGTGACATGAGTACAGCTTAGTCCGCTGACTTGACACTGTCACTTCGCCTCGAGTGTGTTCCCACTGTACTTTGATCACTACCCTACCACGGCTCAAAGGAGTCGTGCAAACAGGTAGTGGTTGGGTGCAGTCCCGAAGCACTTGGAGGCAGTGACGGTTAGACAGGATTCGTCTCTCCCGGTATTGGGGGTTGACATCGCGCTGTGTCTAGGAGAGCCATTACACGAGTAGTCCCTGGCCAGGGCAAACGAGATATACTGGTAGGTTTCCAGTGTTATCTCAGGGTGTTTTGGGCTTCGCTCCGGCACGACTTGTACCGCTATTGGGGGACTGACTTTTACCGCCCCCTAGGCCCGCCATGCGATGTATCAGACGAACAGACCGGACTGTACGGAGAATGTCACACTCAGGCTCAGTAGGAGTTCGGATGGGTTTCGCCTCGTCGGTCTTCTTGTCGGCATTACCTGGGGACCGTTACGCACAGCTAGTGCTGCTTGCGGTTTGTGGTTAAACCCACTGCTAGCGTAGTGTCGAGTCTTTAGAGTCCCACACAGAAAGCTTTTCGCCTTTAGGCAAAAGAGTAGAGGTCGCATGGTATTGCGACAGGTCGCATGGTTTTGCGACAGGGTTCGGTCACATCTGTGCACTTGTGCACGTACAGTGTCCGGACAGTTTACACTAGCGGGCTTTAGTTTAAGCCAGATCCTACTGTACCTTTTGGGATTGGATTTATCCAGTGTGCATTCGTGTTCCTCGGAACGCGGATGCGGGTGTGTATGCACAGTTGACAGGGAGGCAGAGGCAGCGGATTCTCATTAGGGTTGTTGACAGTTGACCATTGACTATTTGACTTTTTGCTCAACCCTAATGAGAATATGATATGTGATTAACTATTATATTAATTAAGTATTATGGTGACATGGTTGTTGACTTGTTGACTTTGTTGACTTGTTGACTTTTGTTGACTTGTTGACTTTGTTGACCGGTTGACTAGGCTTGACTAGTTGACCATCATGATAACCATAGCCATCATTTCATGGCAAAGACTTTTGTTTGCTTGCTCATTTGTGTAAAATGAGTGCATGAAATGATATGGTTATGGTTGCTTCAACCATCACATAAGACTTTTTTGATATGATGAGTTATCATGACTTTGGATTATGAGAGGGTGAGAGACAAAAGACTTGCTCATTCTTTCTTGCTCATTCTCTCTCTTGTTCTTGAGCTCTCTTGTTTTTGCTCTCACCCTCAACCTCTTGCTCCCTCTCTTGACTCTATGGTTCTCTTGTCTCATGAGTTGAGAATCAAGAACCATAGATAAAATCCCATATAAACTCTTCTCTACTCACTCTAGTTCACAAGGTTTAGCAAACCGAGTGAACTAGTTTCTTCAAAGAACGAAGAAGGAGCCAAAGGTTGGAGCTTTCAGGTGGATCTATCTTCGGCGTACGGAGACGACGGGAAGAAGCCAATCCGGACCACCATCGGAGCTTGAAGACGAAGGAGTTCAAGACAAGCAAGGTATAACCCCCTAACCGAGTAGCTAGAAACTCGTAGTTAGGTTGTTAGTTAGATGTTTAATCAAGATCCGGGTTTTAGGTCCATGTTACCACCTCCGTAAAAATCGTTTTTTACCAAATTCCGCATTCCCGAAAGTACCGGGAGAGGTAGCATGGACTTACACCATGTACACCAAGTAATCTTCTCAAGATATACTTTCTCCTGATGGGGATTTAACCATTCAGATAAAGCAACCAAAGTCTATACTTTGTTGGTGTATATAGATTACATCTCAGATCGCTTAGCATCCAGCCATTCTCACAGAGTCCCCAATCTTGATGGTCTGGTCGAAACTAGTTGGGTCATCATCTCATGATGCAATCCTCGCTCCCACTGTTATTGAGAAAACCGAAGTATCTTTCAGGTGGATAAGAAACCGTACCAGATCGGCAGAGAGGCTGAGGTTCGTTAGAAGCTATTGAATCCTCCGATTCTACCAAATCATCAGTAGTAGTTTGTATAGCTGGAACACCATCCAGTTCTACCTCATGACCACTAATTCCTTCACAAGAAATTCCTTTTCTAAAAAGGTGGCATGCCGAGAAATAAAACACCTTTTGTTCCTCGGTGTGGTAGAAGATATTCCCTTGAAAATGCTTGGGATATCCAACAAACTTCCACAGAACTGACCTTTCCTCGAGCTTGTCCGAATTTTGCTTTTAGACATAGGTCGGACAACCCCAAATCTTAACTTACTTAAGAGATGGGCTCTTCTCATACCATATCTCATATGGAGTGGTAGGCACCTGATTTTGTTGGAACCCTATTCAGTTGGTATGCAGCTTCACAAGTGCATAACTCCCTAAAGGAAATAGGCAACTCAGTAATACTCATCATAGAGCATACCATATCTCATAGGGTGTGATTTCACCGCCCCGATACACCGACGTACTGTTTGTAGGGTTCCTAGACACACCCATGAGGTTCCATAAGTGATCAAACATGGCCAATTCAAAAATTTCCTATGTTCCAAGTAACCCTATGCAAGATCGTAACTAGAGGTATAGGCGAAACAATATAAGTTAACAACTTTAACTAAAAGTGAACGGAAAATACAACCTTTGTAGATCCGGTCCTCCACCTCCATAGCTCCGAGATGATGTCCCTTCGCTGCGATCATCGGATCCCAGACTCTGGCAATGGTTACGTCGGAGAAAAGATCGGGCTAGGTCGTCGACTTCGATGCCGAAGATGATCTACGTCGAGGCAACTCAAGATCAAGCTCCAACTTCACCAAGCCATGAAACTTGTGAAGAAAACACCCGATACTACAGGCAAGTGGTAGAGGATGAAGAAATAAGAAGTGGGTTCACTTTAGAATTGGATTTCTTACTCTTTTTCTCATTTCACCATTGAAGCTAGCAAGCTTTCATGAAGCTTGATGAAGATGATGAAGATGAAAGAATAAAAAAGAATTGTCTTAAAAAGAAAATCCCATTCATTCTTATCATAATGAAACCTTGGTTAAGTGTAGTGAATAAACCAAGGTTAGGTGAATGGTTGGGTTTAGGCAAAAGACAAAATGGTAGATAATCTAAAGAAGCTTCATAAAGCTAAAGCAAAGAAACAAAATTAGCCACCATTTTCATTTTGCCAAAAATGAATAAACGAATAAATAAATAAATGAATAAGTAAATAAACAAAACCCTAACCATTCACTTAAACATGGTTTAAAGTAAACATACACCCAAACTTGCATGATACAATCAAGTGCACAAAAATATATCACATATACAATGTGCACATCAAGTGAGAAAATCCATTTTAAGTGAACAAATACTAGTTAATGTAAAGTAATATATCTAATATATAATTATACATCAAATCATTAAATCAACACTTGATTTAACGATCCGGTCGTATCGCATATGACCGACTAATATCCAATGTATCGACTTATCGAATCAATCCTCGATTCGATAACTAGGTTATATTGCATACAACCAATCGATACATTCATCGCGAGAATAGAATACGGTATCACATACACGCATTATTCTTGGTCCCGCACATATCTCATTTGCGCTCCTATTTCGTTTTGCTTGAGCCAGGAAACCTCTGTGTAGGACTCTAAAGACTCGTCAATACGCCGGCAGTAGGTGATGATCATATCAAACACCCACAAGCCGCAAGCGGTCTGCTAAACATAACGGGCACCCGGGTATTGAGCGATCAGAAGATCGATGAGCAAGCTCGCTCACACTCCTGTGAATCCAACCAGTAACACTTACCGTACAGTCCGGTCTGTTCGTCTGATATGTCGCATATCTCGCCTAGGGGTGGTAAACGTCAGACCCCAATAGCTTGATAAGTCATGCCGACGTAAGGTCCATAACAATCGTGAAACTACTGATAACTCTTACCAGTATATCACTGCAACCCTGTCCAGGGATTTCCTGTTATGGCCAGTCGAGCATAGCACAACATCAACCCCCAATACCGGGAGAGACGAATCCCCTCCTATCGCTCATTGCCTCCATGTGAATCGGGACTGTACCCAAAAACCACCTGTTTGCACGACTCAGTAGAGCCATGGTAGGGTGGAAATCAAAGCACAGTGGGAGACACATAAGACTCTATGACGATCTCGGGTTCACAGACTAAGCTGTACCAGTGTCACCAGAGAACTGCCATCTGACGTGAGGTATAATACCATCTGGGAGTTCTCGGCGAGTCCGTTCAGTGTACCCAAACTCCACTGAGCACCCGCATACCATCTCTGATGTCAAACACCAATGGATATGGGATCATCCATCGCCCATCACATGGGTCGAGAAGAGATACGCTAGTTTACTTTGGAATATCGATGCCCCATCTCACTATTCCCACGACTAGGAACACTGAAGGATGTACTCATGGACTACCCAGGCCCCACTAGTATGATCTACATCATAGTCCTGGAAGTCGAGTACACATCCTAAGGGCTTTATCAACATGTAACAGAGAGACAGAAAGTTTACATGTTAAGATAAAGAGCAACCAGATAGCGTACTATCATGTCGAGCAAGAAAGTCCTACCTATATATGTCCCAGCATCCATTACAATATACATCCAATGCACAGTAATGGCCTCTAGGGCATACATATAACTAACAATCCCCCACTTGCACTAGGGCCATCTGTAGCAGTAGTTGCAGTATCATAATTCTCAACCATTCCATATAAGTCTCTCTCTGCGAAAAAGCCTTTGTGAGTGGATCTGCCGTATTGTCCTCTGAGTCTACTCTCCTAACCTCGATAACCCTGGAGATCATCTATCTCCATGATCAGGTGATGCTGCCTCAGAATATGTCTGGGTCCCTGATGGGTCCAGGGTTCCTAGGCCGAAGCCACACTTCCATTGTCATACAATGGTAGGAACCGAGTTCATCTCATGAACTAATATACACCCAGACAGCCTCTTTGGTAGTATCTTAAGTAGCGATGTATCCAGCCTTAATCTTCTGGTATGCCACGGTATCTAGCTTGGAACTCTTCCAACATACCGTCCCTTTACTGAGGGTAAAGACAATGCCTGTGACTGACATTCAGTCGTCTTTATCACCCTGGAACCCTTCTAGTGATTCTCCCCAGGATCGATTGATACCATCTCACTACATCTAGTGAGATCCTAGCATCCAATTACATCTATCTCATAGATGAAAACTCAGGATTTAGGAGGTATCACTTTGATCCTATTGGAGAATCCTTGTGATAAGCGGAGATTGACCGAGCGTAGTATAGGAAACTCTTTTTCTATCAAGAGTATGTTCTCCACGTACAATACGAGGATAACCACCTTACTCTTTACTAACTTTTTGTATATACAAGGTTCATCTACCATTTTGATGAAGTCAAACACTTTGACGACCACATCAAAACAGACTTTCTAACTCCGCGATGCCTGCTTTATTCTGTAAAGCAACTTGCACACGTTTCCGCTGCTCCCACTGTTTACGAAGCACTCTGGCTGTGTTCTTATAGTCGTTCTCTTCTAAATCATTTTAGAAAAGCAGTCATGGCACCCAACCACCAGATATCGTAGTCATGGTATGCAGCAATGGCAAGTAGGATCTGGATGGACTTAACCATAGTGCCTGGAAAAGGTTTCATCATTATCCACGCCTGGTCGATGACGAAAACCTTTAACAAGTCTAGCTTTGAAAATCTCAACTTTTCCATCTACACCAAGTAATCTTCACAAGATATACTTGCTCCCGACGGGGATTTAACCCTTCAGATATAGCAACCAAAGTCCATACTTTGTTGGTGTACATGGATTCCATCTCAGATCACTAAGCATCCAGCCATTCTTACAGAGTCCCTACTCTCGATGGCCTGCTCGAAACTAGTTGGGTTATCATCTCATGATGCATTCCTCGCTCCCACTGTCATCAAGAAACCGAGGTATCTCTCAGGCGGATGAGGAACCCTACCAGATCGGCGGAGAGGCTGAGGTTCATCGGGAACTATTGAATCCTTTGGTTCTGTCAAATCATCAGCCGCAGTTTTGTATAGCTGGAACCTTTCCAATTCTACAGAACTGACCTTGCCTCGATCTTGTCCGGATTTTGCTTTTGACATAGGCCGGACAATCCCAAATCTTAACTTACTTAAGAGATAGGCTCTTCCCATACCATATCTTATATGGTGTGGTAGGCACTGATTTGATTCGAACCTAAGTCAATAGGTATGTAGCTTCTCAAGTGCACAACCCCTAAAAGGAAATAGGTAACTCAGTAGTACTCATCATAGAGCACACCATATCTAATACGGTGCGATTGCTCCGCCGTGATACACCGTTGTGCTGTGGTGTATTCAGAGGAGTAATACTGAGAGAGAATCTCATTCTCCTTTAGAATAATCCAGGAATTCTATCCACAAGTATTATCCTCCCTGATCACATCAAAGGACATAATACTTATACCCGTATTGGTTCCCTACTTCTAGCTTATATTATGTGAATATCTCAAAAGGTTCGGACTTGTGTTTCAACAGGAACACATGATTGAATCTTGAGAGATCATCAGAGAATATAAAGAACCGGTCCTGGCATGTGTAGACAGGAGACCTTACATACCTCATCAAGTATCAGTCCCAAGAGTTCACTAACTCTTTCTCTGTTTCCAATAAACAGAGCTATGGTCATTTTATCTTTATGACATGACTGGCAAGTTTCACAAGATGTAAATTCAAACTGATTTAAATATGCATCTAAAATGTAACTTAAGCTAGTCGGGTCACATTGATATGACCTAATCTACAATACCTCAAGAAGGAATCGTTCATATCTGAACTCTTCCTCTTGTGTGTGTTATGTATACTAGGAACTGTAGTTTGATTTAGAACGTCAATGCTTTTAGATAACGTGCCTGAACCGCTCAACTTCTGATATAGGAAATGTTCAAAACATTATCCAACAATACAAAATTTTATCATTTCTTTACTAATAAAGAGACTGATATGATTTTGTATATCAGGTTCGGTATCTAATAACATTTGTTCAGAATCAATATACTGGTAATACAGGGTGACAGTGACCAACAGACTTGGCTGCAACACTTGCCCCGTTCTCTGTCGCATGAAACTTATCACCCGTTCTCAGTTCTCTGCCTTTCTGTAGCCCTATATAACAGATTACATATCTGGGATCCTGATCCGGTATCAGATACCCAAGATGCAGAGGATACTGAGAAACAGTTCTGTATAATGAACACACCCGAAGGAGATGCATCATATGCACTTTCTTCGTTTGGGCGGCATAGGAATTCTAGTATTTCCCCATTTCCTGCTCTGTCTTATAACAATTATAAGTTGGAGCGGGACCAACGTTCCCCAGCTCAGTATAACAAGCGGGTTCGGTCAGTACATCCATATTATTATCTTGATTAAGGCGTGATATGGTCGCTACCTGGAGAGAGAGAGAAGAAAACACTCTGCGTGCGCTCTTGCAAGATCAGATTGGTTATATATTTTATCTAATCAGGATGGCTACCACTGTTTTTATCAAATCTTCCTTCAAACCTTAAAAGGAAAGACTAGCCGGGATTAATCACACTCTACAAGTTCGCCAATTTTTCAGCCAGGCCAGTGTCGGTACTTTGTGTAGGGTTCCTAGGCACTCTAATGGAGTCTCACAAGGCATCAAACACGGCCAATTAAAATTTTACAAGTGCCTACAAACCGTAATACGGATCGTTAACTAGATAATGAGGCGATGCAAGCATGTAAACGAATTAAATGCTAAAGGAAAGTGGCTACAACCTTTGTAGATCCGGTCCTCCACCTCCATGGCTCCGCGATGAAGTCTCCTCGCTGTACAAATCGGATCTTGGGCTCTAGCGTCGGCTTCATCGGAGAAAAAGCGGGCTAGGTCATCGACGACGATGCCGAAGATGATCTACGTCGAGGCATCGCTAGATCAAGCTCCAACTTCACCAAGTCAAGAAAACTTGTGAAGGAAACACCCTATACTACTTGGCAAGAGGTAGAGGATGAAGAAATAGGAAGTGGGTAGACTTTAGATTTGGATTTCTCACACTTTTTCATCAATCACCATTGATGTAGCAAGCTTTCTTCATGGAAGAAGAAGATGAAGAAGAAGAAGATGATATATATCATAAGTGTTTTAAAATAAAAACAATATGATACTTATCATAATCTCAACCATGGTTTAGTGTAGAGATTCAACTAAGGTTAGATGAGTGGTTAGGGTTAAAGAAGAGACAAGAATGGTGGACTTGTTCAAAACTTCAAGAAGCTTCAACAAAAAAGAAACTAAGCCACCATTTCTTTTTCTCTTTATCATTTTCTTTTTCCAAAATAAACAAAAAGAATAAATAAATGAATAAGTAAATAAAATGAAACCCTAACCATTCATATAACCATGGTCAATTCTTTACACAAACCCAAGCTTCATGTATCATCAAACATGATACAATCTTGTGCACAAAAAATATATCACATATACAATATGCACATCAAGTGAGAAAATCCATTTAAAGTGAACCAATACTAGTTGATGCAAACTAATATATCAAATATATAATTATACATTAAATCATTAAATCAACACTTGATTCAATGATCCGGTCATGTCGCATATAACCGGCTAGTATCCAATGTATCGGCTTATCGAATCAATCCTTGATTCGATAACTAGGTTATATCGCATATAACCATTCGATACATTGATCGCGAGAATAGAATACGGTATCACATACACGCATTATTCTCGGTCCCGCACATGTCTCATATGCGCTCCTATTTCGTTTCGCTTGAGCCAGGAAACCTCTGTGTAGGACTCTAAAGACTCGTCAATACGCCGGTAGCAGATGATGATCATATCAAACACCCACAAGCCGCAAGCGGTCTTCTAAATGTAACGGCCATCCAGGTATTGAGCGATGAGAAGATCGACGAGCAAGCCCGCTCACACTCCTGTGAATCCAACCAGTAACACTTACCGTACAGTCCGGTCTGTTCGTCTGATATGTCGCATATCGCGCCTAGGGGTGGTAAACGTCAGACCCCAATAGCTTGATAAGTCATGCCGACGTGAAGTCCATGACATGTGTGAAACTACTGATAACACTTACCAGTAGGTCACTGCAATCCTGGCCAGGGATTTCCTGTTATGGCCAGTCGAGCATAGTGCAACATCAACCCCCAATACCGGGAGAGACGAATCCCCTCCTATCGCTCATTGCCTCCATGTGAATCGGGACTGTACCCAAAAACCACCTGTTTGCACGACTCAGTAGAGCCGTGGTAGGGTGGAAATCAAAGCACAGTGGGAGACACACAAGACTCTATGACGATCACGGGTCAACAGACTAAGCTGTACCAGTGTCACCAGAGAACTGCCATCTGACGTGAGGTATAATACCATCTGGGAGTTCTCGGCGAGTCCGTTCAGTGTACCCAGTCTCCACTGAGCACCCGCATACCATCTCCGATGTCAAACACCAATGGATATGGGATCATCCATCGCCCATCGCATGGGTCGAGAAGATATACGCTAGTCTACTCTGGAATATCGATGCCCCGTCTCGATATTCCCTCGACTAGGAACATTGAAGGATGTACTCATTGACTACCCAGGCCCCACTAGTATGATCTTCATCATAGTCCTGGAAGTCGAGTACACATCCTAAGGGCTTTATCAACATGTAATCAGAGAGACATAAAGTATACATGTTAAGATAAAGAGCAACCAGATAGCGTACTATCATGTCGAGCAAGAAAGTCCTACCGATATATGTCCCATCATCCACTACAATATACATCCAATGTACAGTAATGGCCTCTAGGGCATACATATAATTAACAATCTCCCACTTGCACTAGGGCCATCTGTAGCAGTGGTTGCAGTATCACATACTCAACCATCCCCTAAAAGTCTCTCTTTGGGAAAAGGCCTTCGTGAGTGGATCCGCCGTGTTGTCCTCTGAGTCTACTCTCCTAACCTTGATCACCCTGGAGATCAACTATCTCCATGATCAGGTGATGCTGCCTCAGAATATGTCTGGGTCACTGATGGGACCAGGGTTCCAGGGCCAAAGCCACAGTTCCATTGTCACACAATGGTAGGAACCTAGTTCATCCTATGAACCAATATACACTCAAACTGCCTCTTTGGTAGTATCTTTAATAGCGATGTTACCAGCCTTTATCTTCTAGTTTGTCACGGTATCTAGCTTGGAAATCTTCCAACATACCGTCCCTTTACTGAGGGTAAAGACAATGCCTGTGACTGACATTCAGTCGTCTTTCTCACCCTGGAACACTTCCAGTGATTCTCCCCAGGATCAACTGATACTATCTCACTATAGCTAGTGAGAATCCTAAAATCTATTTAGATCTATCTCATAGATCCAAATCCCAGGATTTAGGAGGTATCACTTTGATCCTTTATGGAGAATCTATGTGATAAGAGGAGATCGACCGATCGTAGCATAGGAAATTCCTTTCCTATCAAGAGTATGTTGTCCACGTACAATACGAGGATGACCACTTCACTCTCTACTACCGTTTTGTATATACAAGGTTCATCTACCATTTTGATGATGTCAAATTGTTTGACTAACTCATCAAAACAGATGTTCCAACTCCGCGATACCTGCTTCATCACATAAAACATCTTGCACACGTATCCGCTGCTCCCACTGTTTACGTAGCCCTCTGGCTGTGTTCTTATAGACGTTCTCTTCTAAATCATTATTTAGAAAAGTAGTCATGGCACCCAACCACCAGATATCGTAGTCATGGTATGTAGCCGTGGTAAGTAGGATCTGGATGGACTTAAGCATAGTCCCTGGAAAAGGTTTCATCATTATTCGTGCCTGGTCGATGACGAAAACCTTTAACAAGTCTAGCTTTGAAAGTCTCAACTTGTCCATCTACACTAAGTAATCTTCTCAAGATATACTTGCTCCTGATGGGGATTTAACCCTTCAGATATCGCAACCAAAGTCCATACTTTGTTGGTGTATATGGATTCCATCTCAGATTGCTAAGCATCCAGCCATTCTTACAGAGTCCCTACTCTTGATGGCCTACTCAAATCTAGTTGGGTCATTATCTCATGATGCAATCCTTGCTCCCACTGTCATCGAGAAAACGAAGTATCTCTCAAGCAGGTGAGGAACCCTGCTAGATCGGCGGAGAGGCTGAGGTTCGTCGGGAACTATTGAATTCTTTGGTTCTGTCAAATCATCAGCTGCAGTTTTGTATAGCTGGAACCTTTCCAGTTCTACACAACTGACTTTACCTCGATCTTGTCCGGATTTTGCTTTTGACATAGGCCAGACAACCCCAAATCTTAACTAACTTAAGATATGGGCTCTTCTCTTTCCATATCACATATGAAGTGGTAGGCAACTGATTTGATTTGAACCCAATTCAATAGGTATGCAGCTTCTCAAGCGCATAACATCCAAAAGGAAATAGGTAACTCAGTAATACTCATCATAGAGCACACGATATCTAATATTGTGTGATTGCTCCGTCCCGATACACCGTTGTGCTATAGTGTATTCAGAGGAGTAATACTGAGAGAGAATCTCATTTTCCTTTAAAATGGTCTAGGAATGCCATGCACAAGTATTCTCCTCCCTGATCTTATCATAGGACATAATACTTATATCCGTATTTTGGTTCTCTACTTCCTACTTATATTCTGTGAATACCTCAAAAGGTTCGGACTTATATTTCAACAGGAATATATGACTGAATCTTGAGAGATTATCAGAGAATATAATGAAGTATAAAGAACCAGTCCTGGCATGTGTAGACAGGAGACCTTACATACATCATTATGTATCAGTCCCAAGAGTTCATTAACTCTTTCTCTGCTTCCAGTAAACAGAGCTGATGTCATTATATCTTTGTGACATGACTGACAAGTTTCACAAGATGTAAATTCAAACTGATTTAAATATGCATCTAAATGTAACTTCAGCTAGTCGGGTCGCATTGATATGACCTAGTCTACAATACCTCAAGAAGAATTCGTTCATTTCTGAACTCTTCCTCTTGTGTGTGTTCTGTATACGAGGAACTGTAGTTTGATTTAGAACGTCAATGCTTTTAGATAACGTGCCTGAACCGATCAACTTTTGATATAGGAAATGTTCAAAACATTATCCATCAATACAAAATTTTATCAATTCTTTACTTATAAAGAGACTGATATGATTTTGTATATCAGGTTCGGTATCTAATAACATTCGTTCAGAATCAATGTATTGATAATACTGGGTGACAGTGACCAACAGACTTGGCTGCAACACTTGCCTCGTTTTCTGCCTCATGAAACTAATCACCCGTTCTCAGTTTTTCTACCTTTTTGTAGCCCTATGTAACAGATTACATATCTGGGATCCTGATCCGGTATCAGATACCCAGGATGCAGAGGATACTGAGAAACAGTTCTGTATAATGAACACACCCGAAGGAGATGCATCATATGCACTTTCTTCGTTTGGGCGGCATAGGAATTCTGGTATTCCCCTTATTTCCTGCTCTGTCTTATAACAATTATAAGTTGGAGCGGGACCAACGTTCCCCAGCTCAGTATAACAAGCGGGCTCGGTTAATACATCCATTTTATTATCTTGATTAAGGCGTGATATGGTCGCTACCAGGAGAGAGAGAGAAGAAAACACTCAGCGTGCGCTCTTGCAAGATTAGATAGGTTGTATATTTTATCTAATCAGGATGGCTCCCACTGTTTTTATCAAATCTTCCTTCAAACCCTAAAAGGAAAAACTAGCCGGGATTAATTACACTTTACAAGTTTGCCAATCTTTCTGCCAGGCCAGTGTCGGTACTTTGAGGGAGGTTCCCCGTGCTTTCGCACGGACCTAATTACAGTAAACCTCGTTTTCCCAGAGGCGTAACCCCGTTGACACCTTTCTAGACACCTACTTGATCGGCTAATTGCAAAGTGCAAAACTCTCCCAGGAGTAACAATTACTCGCAGTGGGTATCGGGATCCAACTATCATATAGAAGGTATGCAATCTCATTGCAAATTTCAACACTTGAAACTCCCGATAAAGGTTTTTACCCCTAGCACCTATGACCTTAACTATGGTCAACAAATCATAAGTACTAGTCAAGTTCTATCCGTCATTTCGTGATTAATTAGACCCACCCACATGACCCTTAACTAAGGTCTACAAAGTCACGCGACTGTCCTAACTAATCGCATCATATGCGGTGTAGGAAGACATCACTTAGCTACCGTACACTGTGCCTTGACTATGGTCAACAAACACAGCACGAATACTAAGTACTCTACTTCCAAAAATGACGGAGGGTTGCGAATGTTTTTTTTATGAAAACCTTTAACGCTTTAAACTTGATCTCGTTGCGGAATCAAATGGTTTTTTAAATGGAATGTTTTTGAGGCTTTTCTAGTTTTGCTAAAGGGGTCACTCCCGGTGAAGGGATCGTCGGCCCTTTCCTCGTCGAATGAGGTGCGGGATATATCATATATATCACTGTGCAAAGCAGAAACTATAGAAGCGATCAAAAGACAAACCAAGTGTGCAGCATCTGCCAGTTATTGCTAAAGGAGTCACTCCCGGTGAAGGGATCTCGGTCCTTTCCCTATCGAATAAGGTGCAGGATGTTCTACAATGAACACCGCGATGCAAAGCAAGAACTGTAGCTACCTGTTTTTATTTTGAAATTCGATTCCACAACATCAATTAGGTTTATTTTCTTTCATTAATCTCATTAATGAATATCCCATCATTTAAGTCCACCTAAACATCACAGATAAATATAACGTACGCTTATGCCATCCGCATTCGCCTCGATGTCCCGTCTGCACCGTTAGGTTAGGTAACTAACGGCAGAGCGGGGCAGGGCTAGCGCGGGTGTAAAACATAAGCAACGTTTATATAATATATCATATATACTATATATAATATCTGTCACAGAACATCACATGATCACATCACAGATAAATCACAGCAGAAGAAACATATGAAATATTGGATATACTAGGACGTCCGTGTTTTCAATACGAGCCAGTATAAAACACGGATTCCACGGTCGTGATGAATAGCCTATCCCACACCCCTAGACCCCTACGAGAGCGGCAAGCAACCCTACCAATTCTAGGGTTAGGAGACCCGGACTCGACTCCTCGAGATGGTCTCCCACTGGACCCTAGTACCCGGTTACTTGTGCTCCCCTCCTTGGGTCTATCCGAGTACAGAAAAGTAAATAATATACATCAACGGTGACATCTTCCGCAACCTGGAAGTGCCCCAATAAAATAATATTACATACAAGTTTTTACATGAATGAAAATGAAAAACACTCATCTCACATAAAAAACCCCCGGCTATTCAACCACGACGATCCAATATAACATATCCAGCAACACATAACAACACATGTCATCAACGTAAGTAAATATGCACATCCCAATTGTCGTTGACATATAGCAACGAAACCGGCAATGTCACATATTACACTTACGGTCACAGAAAATAAAGTGTAAAACTACAACAGTTGGAATCCGCAATCTCTTTAGACATCGCATGCCTAATCAAATGAAATACTTAGACATCACATGCCTAACAATTATAAACCCCGCATTTTAGTCTCAAAATCGAAAAAACTTTTCATTATAAAGTCGGGCAATTCAACAGGATTCCCGACATTCAGATCGAATGCTCGTCGCAAACTTTAGTAGGCGGCCGCACCCCCGATACCGTCGACGAAGTGCACTAAGGCGGAACACCGCTACCGCGAGCACCCGAACGGATGCTTTTGGCGACGGGGTTCTCCTACAGTCACTTGGTCGGGGCTATGGGGCGAGGCTGTCTATTAAGTTTACCCGGCGAGTATCCGTGTACGCTACGTGATTGCGACGGACTTTTGATCACATCAAAATTCCGTGGCAACCGATCACGTGAGACTAAACTACTAGATTTATAACATTCATTCAGTTATCTCATAACTACTTGTGAATTCCAAATGTTGTATCACATTCCGGATAAACAGAAAATGTTAAACTTTCCGATTGAACATTCGAACACCTAAGTTTTCCCGAAACAGCTCAACACATGAAATAAGTCTAACAACATTCAGTTCGTTCCTCAGTACCAACGGTCCAGCCGTAGAAGGTTCAAGCCAACGCCTCACATGTGGCACGCCGTACTGCCCTAAACCCGAAGGTTCAAAGGGCAGTTCAAGACGGTCACATAATCGAGTTAAGGTTTGTTGTCTTCTAGAGGGTCCATCGCGTTACTTGCACTACTTAGAACGTCGTTAAACTACGGAAAAATCCAACAATTGGAAATTTCCCGGCAGGGGAAAAAGTGGGTATTTATATCCGGTCGAACTTTTTAACATATTCTAAAAATACCCGGAAAAACACACTGACAAAATTAGACAATCCGATCGATACACCGAGTCCCCAATACAACCCAGAAAATTCAACTCTTGAAAAATTATTAAAAATTCCTAGGAAAACCAGCACTGCAAACTAGGAATTACTATGCAAAATTTATTGCATGAAGAGGCTAAAGGGCCGCGGAACCGCCGCATTAGCTTGCTAATGCCGCGGTTCCGCCGCGCTTTGGTGAAGTTAGGTGTACAGGCTTCACAGTAATTCATAGAATCTCCTGCTGATTTTTCTGCATATTTTTAATACTCAAAAATCCCTGTTTTTGAAAAAAGTCCAGAGAGCAAGGAAAAGTCGGGGTTTCGGGTTCGATCGGGTTCCAAACATCGTCTACGCATCGCCTAAGGCTCTAGCTAGTCTCTGATACCACTGTAGGGCTCCTAGGCACTGGAGTCTCACAAGGCATCAAACACGGCCAATTAAAATTTTACAAGTGCCTACAAACCCTAATACGGATCGTTAACTAGATAATGAGGCGATGCAAGCATGTAAACGAATTAAATGCTAAAGGAAAGTGGCTACAACCTTTATAGATCTGGTCCTCCATCTCCATGGCTCCGCGATGAAGTCTCCTCGCTGTACAAATCGGATCTTGGGCTCTAGCGTCGGCTTCATCGGAGAAAAAGCGGGCTAGGTCATCGACGACGATGCCGAAGATGATCTACGTCGAGGCATCGCTAGATCAAGCTCCAACTTCACCAAGTCAAGAAAACTTGTGAAGGAAACACCCTATACTACTTGGCAAGAGGTAGAGGATGAAGAAATAGGAAGTGGGTAGACTTTAGATTTGGATTTCTCACACTTTTTCATCAATCACCATTGATGTAGCAAGCTTTCTTCATGGAAGAAGAAGATGAAGAAGAAGAAGATGATATATATCATAAGTGTTTTAAAATAAAAACAATATGATACTTATCATAATCTCAACCATGGTTTAGTGTAGAGATTCAACTAAGGTTAGATGAGTGGTTAGGGTTAAAGAAGAGACAAGAATGGTGGACTTGTTCAAAACTTCAAGAAGGTTCAACAAAAAACAAACTAAGCCACCATTTCTTTTTCTCTTTATCATTTTCTTTTTCCAAAATAAACAAAAAGAATAAATAAATGAATAATTAAATAAAATGAAACCCTAACCATTCATATAACCATGGTCAATTCTTTACACAAACCCAAGCTTGCATGTATCATCAAACATGATACAATCTTGTGCACAAAAAATATATCACATATACAATATGCACATCAAGTGAGAAAATCCATTTAAAGTGAACCAATACTAGTTGATGCAAAGTAATATATCAAATATATAATTATACATTAAATCAACACTTGATTCAATGATCCGGTCATGTCGCATATAACCGGCTAGTATCCAATGTATCGGCTTATCGAATCAATCCTTGATTCGATAACTAGGTTATATCGCATATAACCATTCGATACATTGATCGCGAGAGTAGAATACGGTATCACATACACGCATTATTCTCGGTCCCGCACATGTCTCATATGCGCTCCTATTTCGTTTCTCTTGAGCCAGGAAACCTCTGTGTAGGACTCTAAAGACTCGTCAATACGCCGGTAGCAGATGATGATCATATCAAACACCCACAAGCCGCAAGCGGTCTGCTAAACGTAACGGCCACCCGGGTATTGAGCGATGAGAAGATCGACGAGCAAGCCCGCTCACACTCCTGTGAATCCAACCAGTAACACTTACCGTACAGTCCGGTCTGTTCGTCTGATATGTCGCATATCGCGCCTAGGGGTGGTAAACGTCAGACCCCAATAGCTTGATAAGTATGCCGACGTGAAGTCCATGACATGTGTGAAACTACTGATAACACTTACCAGTAGGTCACTGCAACCCTGGCCAGGGATTTCCTGTTATGGCCAGTCGAGCATAGTGCAACATCAACCCCCAATACCAGGAGAGACGAATCCCCTCCTATCGCTCATTGCCTCCATGTGAATCGGGACTGTACCCAAAAACCACCTGTTTGCACGACTCAGTAGAGCCGTGGTAGGGTGGAAATCAAAGCACAGTGGGAGACACATAAGACTCTATGACGATCTCGGGTCAACAGACTAAGCTGTACCAGTGTCACCAGAGAACTGCCATCTGACGTGAGGTATAATACCATCTGGGAGTTCTCGACGAGTCCGTTCAGTGTATCCAGTCTCCACTGAGCACCCGCATACCATCTCCGATGTCAAACACCAATGGATATGGGATCATCTATCTCCCATCGCATGGGTCGAGAAGATATACGCTAGTCTACTCTAGAATATCGATGCCCCGTCTCGATATTCCCTCGACTAGGAACATTGAAGGATGTACTCATTGACTACCCAGGCCCCACTAGTATGATCTTCATCATAGTCCTGGAAGTCGAGTACACATCCTAAGGGCTTTATCAACATGTAATCAGAGAGACATAAAGTATACATGTTAAGATAAAGAGCAACCAGATAGCGTACTATCATGTCGAGCAAGAAAGTCCTACCTATATATGTCCCAGCATCCACTACAATATACATCCAATGTACAGTAATGGCCTCTAGGGCATACATATAACTAACACTTTGAGGGAGGTTCCCCGTGCTTTCGCACGGACCTAATTACAGTAAACCTCATTTTCCCAGAGGCGTAACCCCGTTGACCCCTTTCTAGACACCTACTTGATCGGGTAATTGTAAAGTGCAAAACTCTCCCAGGAGTAACAATTACTCGCAGTGGGTATCCGGATCCAACTATCATATAGAAGGTATGCAATCTCATTGCAAATTTCAACACTTGAAACTCCCGATAAAGGTTTTTACCCCTAGCACTTATGACCTTAACTATGGTCAACAAATCATAAGCACTTGTCAAGTTCTACCCGTCATTTCATGATTAATTAGACCCACCCACATGACCCTTAACTAAGGTCAACAAAGTCGCGTGACTGTCCTAACTTATCGCATCATATGCGGTGTAGGAAGACATCACTTAGCAACCGTACACTACGCCTTAACTAAGGTCAACAAACACAACACGAATACTAAGTACTCTACTTCCTAAAATGACGGAGGGTTGCGAATGGTTTTTGAGAAAACCTTTAACGCTTTGAACTTGATCTCGTTGCAGAATCAAATGGTTTTTAAATGGAATGTTTTTGAGGCTTTTCTAGTTTTGCTAAAGGGGTCACTCCCGGTGAAGGGATCGTCGGCCCTTTCCTCATCGAATAAGGTGCAGGATATATCATATATACCGCTGTGCAAAGCAGAAACTATTGGAGTAATTAAAAGACAAACCGAGTGTGTAGCATCTGCCAGTTATTGCTAAAGGAGTCACTCCCGGTGAAGGGATCTCGGTCCTTTCCTCATCGAATAAGGTGCAGGATGTTCTACACGGAACACCGCAATGCAAAGCAAGAACTGTAGCTACCTGTTTTTATTTTGAAATTCAATTCCACAACATCTTTTAGGTTTATTTTCTTTCATTAATCTCATTAATGAATATCCCATCATTTAAGTCCACCTAAACATCACAGATAAATATAACGTACGCTTATGCCATCCGCATTCGCCTCGATGTCCCGTCTGCACCGTTAGGTTAGGTAACTAACGCCAGAGCGAGGCAGGGCTAGCGCGGGTGTAAAATATAAGCAACGTCTATATAATATATCATATATACTATATATAATATCTATCTGAACAAATCACATGATCACATCACAGATAACGCAGCAGAAAAATATCATATGAAATATTGGATATATTAGGACGTCCGTGTTTTATTTTGAGCCTGAATAAAACACGGATTCCACAGTCGTGATGAATAGCCAATCCCACACCCCTAGACCCCTACGAGAGCAGCAAGCAACCCTACCAATTCTAAGGTTAGGAGACCCGGACTCGACTCCTCGAGATGGTCTCCCACTGGACCCCAGAACCGGGTTACTTGTGCTCCCCTTCTTAGGTCTATCCTAATGCGGAAAAGTAAATAATATACATCAACGGTGACATCTTCTGCAACCTGGAAGTGCCCCAATAAAATAATATTACATACAAGGTTTTTACATGAATGAAAATGAAAAAACACTCGTCTCAAATAAAAAACCCCGGCTATTCAAACACGACGATCCAATATAACATATCCAGCAACACATAACATCACATGTCATCAACGTAAGTAAATATGCGCATCCAATTTGTCGTTGACATATAGTAACAAAACCGGCGATATCACATATTACACTTACAGTCACAGAAAAGAAAGTGTAAAACTACAACAGTTGGAATCCGCAACCTCTTTAGACATCGCATGCCTAATCAAATGAATTCCATAGACATCACATGCCTAACAATTATAAACCCCGCATTTTAGTCTCATTATCGAAAACTCTTTTCAATATCAAGTTGGGCAATTCAACAAGATTCCCGACATCCTGATCGAATGCTCTTCGCAAACTTTAGTAGACGGCCGCACCCCCGATACCATCGACGAAGTGCACAAAGGCTGAACACCGCTACCGCGAGCACCCGAACGGATGCTTTCGGCGACGGGGTTCTCCTACAGTCACTTGGTCGGGGCTATGGGGTGTAGCTGTCTATTAAGTTTACCGGCGAGTATCCGCGTACGCTACGTGATTGCGACGGACTTTTGATCACATCAAAATTCCGTGGCAACCGATCAAGTGAGACTAAACTGCTATGTTTATAACATTCATTCAATTATCTCATAACTACTTGTGAATTCCAGTTATTGTATCACATTCCGGATAAATAGAAAATGTTAAACTTTTCGATCGAACAATCGAACACCCAAGTTTTCCCGAAACAGGTCAACACGTGAAATAAATTCAAAAAAATTCACTTCATGCCTCAGTACCCACGGTCCAGCCGTAGAAGGGTCAAGCCAACGCCTCACATGTGGCACGCCGTACTACCCCAAACCCTAAGGTTCAAAGGGCAGTTCAAGACGGTCACATAATCGAGTTAAGGTTTGTTGTCTTCCAGAGGGACCATCGCGTTACTTGCACTACTCAGAACGTTCTCAAACTACGGAAAAATCCAACAGTTGGAAATTTCCCGGAAGGGGAAAAATTGGGTATTCATATCTGGTCGAACTTTTTAACATATTCTAAAATTACCCGGAAAAACACATAGACAAAATTAGACAATCCGATCGAAACACCGAGTCCCCAATACAACCCAGAAAACTCAACTCTTGAGTAAATATTAAAAATTCCCAGAAAATACATCACTACCATATAGGAATTACTGTGCAAAGAAAATGAAAAGATGTCCCTATATGGCCGCGGAACCGCCGCACTTTCCTGGGTGGAGCCGCGGTTCCGCGGCGGTTTAGTCGAGTTGGGCTTTCATGTTTCACAGTAACTCTTATAATACCCTGCTGTAATTTTTGGATATTTTTAATTTGGAAAAATCCACATTTTCAGAAAATGAACAGAGAGTGGTGAAATCTAGGGTTTCGGGGTTCGATCGGGTTTCTAGCTTCGTCTACGCATCGCCTAAGGCTCTAGCTAGGCTCTGATACCACTGTAGGGTTCCTAGGCACACCCATGAGGTTCCACAAGTGATCAAACATGGCCAATTCAAAAATTTCCTATGTGCCAAGTAACCCTATTGTCACGACCCGAAAGTACGGAACGTGACCGGCACTTAGATTACGAAGCGTCTAGAGGCGCAACGTAACCTAAGTAAGCCGAAGCCCAGAAATCTAAACCATAAAAAGAAGAAGAAGTAAAGGAAAACATGTAGAAAACAAGTTTAAAAGCAACATCCAATTTTCTCAAAAATTTCGGCAGAGTCTCCTTTGTAAAAACTGGCCCCAAACGGGTACAAACAAGAATAATACATATACAAACAATAAAAAGCATCCCCAAACAGGAGCTAGCTCTACGCCAAAAGGCGGAAACAACCACATCAATGCACAATAGTATACAACGCCAAACGGCGAGGCTCAAAACTCAAAAGAAAAAAAAACCACCAGATATCATAATAATACAAGCGCGGCTCTATGGTCGAAATAAACAACTGATCCAGTAAACTATCAAGTAATACAAGTTTGGTTGATGGAGTTTTCTAGATACAAATGAAATAATAAAAGTACAATGGCGGTCCAGATACAAGTGAACCAACCTACCGTGCAAATCACCCGGAATGAAACGATGTGCCAGCAAACTGCCAAGGAACCCTGCACATCAACCTGTAATAAAATTTGGCACAATGGAGGTGAGTTGCCAACTCGTGAGTAGAAGATATCTACGAAAAGAAATCGAATGCACGACGCTGTCCTAGGTCATAATAATATACTAATATAATACTAATCCTCTAGTAATGGTAGGGTAATAAACTACGTGTATTGCAAAAGCTCCGTGCCCGTGTCAGTGCCTCAAATAGTAATATGTCATGTAAATGAGTATGCATGCACCATGAATGTAAAACAATTAATCCTGAAATCTGGATATATCTGTATAAGAAATCTTTAGCTTTTATCATGGTAAAATATGTATAGAAATCTGAAATATCAACGATGAAATCCATGGAAATCCGTGTCAAGCATCGACACAAAACATGTAAATCTCAAGTCTTAATACCTCATAATCTCAATGTCTCATAGTCTCAATATCTCGGGCTCCGTCAGTCCGGATCGGCCTATATCATCAAATCTAACGACAACGGTCGGTATCCTCCGGATATCCGCCGCGCCAGACATCACCGGTAGGTAGTCTTCCCCTGCCAGGCTCATCGTCTACAACTCGATCTTCTTGCCACGGGGTACCATACCGGGCCCACCATATACCCGAGACCGTTCATCCACTCCTCGAATCGGGTCTCGAAATCCAACAGAAAACATGAAATCTCATGGTGGACGACACATACATCACGAGAAAACCGCATCTTATGTTTTAAAAAGAGAGGAGGAGAGAGAGAAGTTTTTATATATTCTTGCGGTTTTCCCCAAAAATCCAGAAATCTCATAGAAATCCAAAATCCCTAAATCATGAGTAAGTATATGATAAGTGTCGGCATATGCCCCATAATACTGCATGATAACATGAAAATGCGAATGCATGAAATGTCTAAGTAATAAATACCATATTTATACTAACACCAGAGAGTAATCACAATATTATATCGATCTAGCTGTTAGCTGTTTGTATCAATAAAAGATAATATGATTTAAAGTGTACGTGACATAGCAATTACCGATGATGATGTGTGTGAGCCGGCAAATAAGTGTGCGTGGAATATGCGCATCATCGGTAATGGTGCTGGTGTCCTAACATGCAAAGTTTTATTCTGATTATAGAAACATATGTTTGAACATGCACCATAATGATTACGGCCTGAAAGTAAGACAGATGTGCAACAACCACTCATTTGATATACAAGTATAACTACAACTATATGACTCGAGCCTAAACTAGTGTCCATCTAACCTCCTGAGGACCTAAACCTAAGAAACTAGTCAATAAGAACTAAGAGTCCACCTAAGGTCTGAATCCATTGTTGGAGATAGTGCCCTCAGAGTCAATTATTAGGTCACAGGTACGTGATTGTAATGATTGATGGAGGACCTATCCCGGTAGGACAGTCTTACTCGAGATGATAGTATGCTATCTGGTTTACCTTTATCATCGTGTACTGCTTTAGGTGACCTGACACGTCGCTATTACACGTTGATAGAGCCCCTAGGATTCTTGCTTGACCACCAGCAGTATGAGGGCGATCATATAAGTGGGAGCTGGGGTCTATAAGCTTATCCTTAAAAGGTCCCTAGTCGTGGGAGTTTCGAGACTGGGCATCGATACTCCATTAGTAGACTAGTGTATACAGTCGAGACCCCGACGAGGGGCGGTGGCCGGTCTCACAAGCCACTGGTGTCAGTTGGATCACCTAAGATGTATACAGGTGCTCATTGGGTTATGAGTACACCGGACAGGACTCGCCGGGAACATGCTAGTTGGTCATATACCAGACGTCAGATGGCAGTTCCCTGGTGACATGTGTGCAGGTTAGTTCATCGACCTGGGGATCGTCATTTGTCTCGTGTGAGTTCCCACTGTACTTTGATTACTACCCTACCACGGCTCAAAGGAGTCGTGCAAACAGGTTTTAGTTGGGTACAGTCCCGAGCCACATGGAGGCAGTGAGCGTATCTTCAGGGGTTCGTCTCTCCCGGTATTGGGGGTGAGGTCGTGCTGTGTCTAGGAGAGCCATTACACAAAGTCCTTGGCCAAGGCAAGGAGATTTACTGGTAGGTATTCCAGTAGTATCTCAGGGTGTTCTGGGCTACACTCCGACACGACTTGTACCGCTTTTGGGGGTCTGACTTTTACCAACCCCCTTGGCCCGCCATGCGATACTCATAGACGAACGGACCGGACGGTACGGATATTGTCACTGACAGTCTCAGTAGGGTTGTCAGGCTGAGTTCTCTCACAGACATCCCTTTTAGTCAGTACCTGGTAGCCCGTTACGTATTGGCTTATACCTCTGACGTGCTAGTGGTTAAATCCACAACCAAGGTGTTGATGAGTCTTTAGAGTCCCCCACATTCAGTTACTCAGCTTTCGGGCGAAAGGTTGTAGAGGCCGTATGGAGATATGGCAAGGTCCGACCAGATACGTGCGGTATTGCACGGATCGGGATCGGACAGTTTGTACTATAGGCCGTATGGATATATGGCAGGGTTCGATCAAATACGTGCGGTATTGCACGGATCAGGATCGAACGGATATTACTGGCCGGCTTTGGTATAAGCCGGATCCTAGTATAGTACAGTGTAGAGTTTGTCTCATTGCATTTGTATTTCGGTCGGAATACAAATGCGGGTGTGTATGCACAGTATCGGGGTTTTCCTGTAATTTATTACGGGACCAGTTTTCTGGAGTTGCCAGTTTGCTTTCCGTTTCAGCCAATTTCCATTGTTCCGTTCATTGGCCGAAGATTGGTGGAGGAGGGTTTATTTGCATTGTTGCAAATAGGCATTTGTGGAGGGGTTCTTTGTTTTTTGTAGCATCATGATAGTCTTCATGATGGTGCACCATCCATTGACTTGCTTGACTTCATACTTCATGATGGCTTGACTTTGTTAGCATCATGGTTGTTGATGATGGTTGTGTGGAGTGTTGGCATTGCCTTGTGATCATTCCCTTTTGCATGATAGCTTTCCTCTCTCTCTCTTTGGGATTAGATGAGAATGGCTCCCATCTTTTTGATACACTCTCACTCTTTCACTCTCTCCACCACCATATATATGGCCGGCCACATTGAGGGAGGGGGCTGTCCAAATTTCTTGGGGTGGGATTTTTGTTCTTCTAGCTTTGTAAAATCCCACATGTTTCATCTCCACAAGCTCATATCATTTCCTCCACCAAAAAGGCAATTCCACAACCCCAAAGTGAGACTTGAGGGCTACATATTCTACAGCGAACCTTGGGCACGTCGAGTAGCCGGCTTCGTGCCCGAGTTGCCTCGGCATTGAGGTGGGAGCCCGTAAAAGAAGTAGGCGATGTGGTGCACTTCCGGCGACGAGGAGGAGACGGGACATTCCGCAAGAGATCGGGACGATGATGAGAAGACCGGAGGACATGGATCGTCGGTATATCTCTATTCCCTTTCTTGTTGGTAGCTAGGACTAATTAATGGTTCGATCCGGGTAGTAGTGCGCGGCGGTTTGCCAGTTTAAGAAAATTTAAAGTTTATCACCGCTTCCGCTTTTGGCCGTCGGATTGACGGCCGGGGCGCCGCCGTGCACTTACAGTGGTATCAGAGCCTCGCCATTAACTTAGTCTAGCTTGGTGTAGTGTGTTTTTCTGTTTCGATCGATCGAATGTTCCAAAACTACATTTTTGTTAGCATCAGTTTTCTGTTGGAAATTTTTGGTGTCGAAAAATTTTTCAGGTTGTAAAACATTGATGTACTGGAAAATCTAAGAACTCTGTAAAATTTCGATGAAGTGAATCCACAGTGGGAGCGCGGAACCGCCGCATATACCCCCATTCCGCCGCTCTTCCGCCGCACACTGTGGAGATCACTTCACCAATTTTTTTCAGAGGCTTTCTGGGCTTAAAATATGGGTTTTGGAATATTAAAATTGGGCCCAGGTTTTCTGTGAGTGCTACAGTTTTGATTGGGGGCCCACTTGTTAATTTTTGATCGATCGGATATTTTAAACACATTTTTCACAGTATTTACATTATATTTGCGACCGTGAATGTCACTTGATCGGTAAATCCGGTCTAACTTCTATAGCCCGGTTAGACGGATTTGCGAACGTGACTTTCACGTTGATGTTTTGTTTTTGTTGTGATGTTGCGGATCGGTCGTGGGGATAGCCTGGATGCAATGCTAGTACAGTTTTGTTGTATTATGTACATTTGATATTGCGGGGCGAGCGTCCGACATGTGGACTGCCGTCACTGCCTGTTTGTATTATTATTTTGGGGCACGACCTGGTTGCGGTCGATGTACCCGTTGTATGTATATTTTACTTTCTGTACTAGGATTGCCCCGCGGAGGGGTGCACGGATAGCCGGGTTCTGGAGGGCAACAAGCCCGCATCTCATGGCATTGAGACGGAGGGGGCTTCACTCTAG